>WNWU01000001.1:38921858-38987847 GCA_012654045.1 Ptyas mucosa | reverse complement strand
CCTTCCTTCCTTCCTTCCTTCCTTCCTTCCTTCCTTCCTTCCTTCCTGATAGTAACAGATGATAATACCATCTAAACCCAGAGTTTCAGCTTCCTTCCAAGATTTTACATATTTGTGATAACGTGTTTATAGTTGTTATTTACTGTTATTTACAGAGCCAGTTCCATCTGTAGGGCTCTAAAAATTTCTTAAATTCTTGCTGTGCAGAATACCTTCTATGTTTCTAGCTTCTAGTCCATAACTCTTACCCGCTGCATTGGCTCCTCTGGGTCTTTCTTCTAGAGAATTGCTTTCACAGTCCATTTCTCTTGTTGAGAAATTGCTTTCACTGTCCATTTCTCTTGTTGAGTCTTTTTTCCTTGAACTGACAAATCTTTGCCTTTTTCATCAACTCTGGTTGCTCTCTGCTGGAGGGCTTTGACTTTTTTTCTCAAAGACATTTGCAAGCTCACATTTGCTGAAAGTATACCTGGAATTGTTTTTAGAAAGGAATGCTTCAAATAGTGCAGTTTATATCGTACATTGTGTTAATTGGTCGTCACTTTGTCTTTTTAGAGCACCACAAATGGGAAGATTTGTGTTCCTTTCCTTTCCTTTCTTTTCTTTCTCTGTCTGTTACATTAGCCAGCTTTATTCTTGACTTAGAAAGAAAAATTGTTATGGACTCCTCTGATGGATAAGTAAATTCCTGTTAGGTTCCCCTCTTCTCTTGCTTATTATTGTAAGTATACAAGTAAGCTTATTCATTGGACTAGACTGTGTCAGATTTTTATTTGTAAATTATGATATCTTTAACTTTTTGTTCAAAAGTAACAAAACATACTATAAGCTTAAATGTTCTTTTTCTTTCTTGTAGGGCACAAAAATTGAGCAATGAATAAATTACGACAGAGCTTCAGGAGAAAGAAAGATGTCTACGTTCCTGAAGCCAGTAGACCACACCAATGGCAGACAGATGAAGAAGGGGTTCGAACTGGGAAATGCAGCTTCCCAGTTAAGGTAAATTAAGGTTCTCAATTCTTTTTGGGCTAGTAAGTGCATTTGGATTTTTGAGAAAATGTCCGCATAGAAATATATAAAAACATTATTTTTGCATATACAAACATGAAACCCAGAGGTGGGCATCACATACTGTAACAAGCGGTTTGCCCAGAATTGAAAATGTGAGCACGTGTATGCGCGCGGCATCGAAAAATAGGCAATTATGAATTATATAGGACATGATAGCGCCAGGGCAGGTGGGCAGGCCCAGTTGCTGGTCAGAATTCCGGTTTGTCCGAACCGTTTGAAAATGGCAGCAGCCCACCACCGACGAAACTCCTTTCCTTTATTTGTTTTCTTCTTCCATCTTGTTTGATGTTTGCTGTCACCCCCAGTTTCCTAGAGCAGCTGTTGCTTTTTCTTTTTCTTTTATGAACTGAAAAAACAGCAGAAAGTAAACTGAGGGCCAAAGAGAAGAGACAAGTGAGGAACAAATTTGTGAAGGTGTCTGTATTGATGTGTGCATGTGTGTGAGAGTAAGTGTGAATATATAAGAACAATACATAAGAATTAAGTGAGTGGGTGTGAGAATAGGGGGAACTAGAAGGAGAATTTTGTGTTTTTGTGTGACTGTGTTTAAAGACACATCTCTGCCTTCTTTCATTTCTAAGAATGTTCTGGATTCATGTTTAGCTCTAGAGATAGTGCTGCTTTTCAAAAATAATTTATGTTCCTTTTTTAAAATCAAGAATAGGAAGATTGGGGACTTGCCAAGCACTAGGAGTGTTCTGGCTCTGAGTTGCTATCTCGGAGGTGAATATATATAGATGAAGTTTATACATTGTATTAAGCCCCAATTTAATTAACCATAGTTTATTGGATGTAAAGCACAGCTGCCTAGGTTTGCACAATTCCATGTTGTAAACCACAATTTAAAAATCTTGATGGTTGCTTCCCACAACACATTTAAGGAAAACATAAATATAATTATAGCTTAAAGCAGGAGTTCTTAGACTGTAAGTCATGACCCTCTTCCAGTAAATGTAAGGTGGATCATGGATTCCTTGGTACCTGGAAAGGTTGAAAGCTGGGTGGAAGCTTTGAAAGAAGTGCAGCACCATCAGAACTATGATTCCTGGTCATGGCACGAAGAAGTGAATCAGTGTCTCATGTGATACATAGCCGAGGAAAAGGAGACTTACAATCTGGCTGCCATTTGCCTTGGAAGGAAATTAACACTTTGATTTCTTCTGTCCAGAAATCATCTGGATGAGACTTGGCATGTTTTGTGAATCTAGCCAAAGTGCAAAATTGGCGATTCCAAATTTTGGTAGTTGGAAGGGTTGAAAAACAGGCAGGGAACACAGCATCTGTGGAAGCTACTATGATAAAGAAAACAAGCTTCCTAGACCCCACCAGGTGACCTTGTTTTACTGAGAGGACCTGGAGTATGCCCAGTCTGCCATATTCACTAGGAATACTGAAGGTAACCTGCCACGTGCTATGTAGGGCTTTAAAGGTGACCTCTGACATTTGAGTTGAGCTGAAGCCAATTTATTTAATCTAGACCAGAGGTCTTCAAACTTGGCAGCTTTAAGACTTGTGGACTTCAACTCCCAGAATTCTGGGAGTTGAAGTCCACAAGTCTTAAAGCTGCCAAGTTTGAAGACTCTGATCTAGACCAATGTAGCCTTCAGGCACTAGGAAAGCACCTCTGTGACATCACTTAGGCACCCTGGGGCAAAGATGTACAGCCAAGTATCATCAGTATATGGATTGTACTTTGCTAATGAATTATCACATCCAACAGCTTTATGTAGATGTGGGAAGAGAGTTGAGCCCTGATGCATCCCATAAAGCAGGAGTCTAGACTAGATCTCTCCCCTCCCTACCAACAGTGACTGGAATGGTCTTGGATGAAGAAGAGCCATTGAAGAACTGCCTTCTGTTCCAGGTTCCCTCAGCTGGCTCCAAAGATACCATGATTAATGGTATTAAAAGCTGCTGATGGATCAAGTAGTGCCTAGATGGAGGTGTACCTGGGCCTGTACACCTCATGCTGGGCCTGTAAGAAGTCATCCACAACCCCAGTCAATGCCACCTTGATATTGTGTCCCAATCTGAAGCCTGACCAGTGAATCGAGAGTATCAACTTGAAGCTGTAGCCTACCACCTTCTCAACAATCTTCTGCAAGAAGAGAAAATTGGACACAGGATGAAAATTGTCCAGCACTGCTATGTCCAGTGATGACCTGTGGAATAGGAGACAGACCACTGCCTCCTTTAAAGCAGGTGCAACTGTTCCCTCTTCCAAGGAAGCTCTCTGGATCCAGAATGAATGATCATACTGGAAAGCTTATTTTGTAAGCCTACTAATTGAAATACTGTTAACCTTCTGCCATGTTCAGAGGGTATTTTAATAAAAATGTCCCTATCTATTAAATAAATGTTCTCCAGATTGCTAGGATTATAAAAGCTTCTGCATGTCTTTCATGTTAGTCAGAAATATATAGTTTTACATAAAAAGTTAATTATAGAAAATTGCTAGCAAAGGCAGAAAGTGTGATTCACACTAAAGAGTGATAAAAATATATATACTTACTCTGTTTTCCACAGGGAGTCCATCTTCTCTGTGAGTAAATTCTTCATATACCTAGTGTCTCGAAATAATTTCTGATAAACAGAAGTAACCTTTTACATTATGCTCCTAACCCTATTTTGTTTTTGGTTTCTTTGGCATTTTGATTACTTCAGATGGGAGGAAGTAACAAATGGTTGCGTTAAAGGAAACAATTTTAAAAGGATGAGAAGGGAGAGTACATTTCATAACAACCTAAAACAAGCTGGGCTGATAGAAACCATCAGATTTTTTTAACACTAAAGTTTTATAGTGGTGCTACAGCAGGGGTCACCAACCTCCGGCCCACAGCCCACTATTGGTCTGTGAGCTGTTTGGAACCGGCCGCAGAAGTGGTGTGCATCCCCTCTTGCGCAAGCAGAGGGTGAGTGTGTACTCACGCAGATGGAGCTGCACCCATGCGTGCATGCTTGCAGCCACTCTCATCCCCTCCCCCCTCACCAGTCTACAAAGCCAGAAACATTGGTGAACTCTGTGCTACAGGACATTTTAGTAAGTCACTGATCCTAAATTAAGCAAAAGCCCTGGAGTTTTAAAAATACTTCATATTCTTTTATGGATTTAGGAAATAAATAAATATATATACACACACACACACACACACACACACACATACACACACACACACACATGTGCAAATACAGTGTGTGTTTGCACATAACGCCAAACCAACACTCTGCATTTGCACATAACGCCAAACCAGGCTTTCTTGCAACTGTGGTTTCTGGAACAAGCAAGAGTCAATCTTGCAGGCAGACAAAATAGTCATGGATTGTTTTTTAATTCCTGAAAATTTCCACTTTGTTGCTTTTATTATAATCTAGGTAGCACTTCTGTTGTGCAAGCTGGTTATTACCTTTAAAACCTTGTATGGCACACGACTGGCTCTTCCTAAGAACATCTGCCCATCATATGAGATTGGATAGGGCGGGCACTTTCCTAGACCCTTTCTTTGAATGTTGTCATTTAATGGGATCTAGGAAGCTTGCATTTTCTGTGGCAGCCCCATCTCCCTGAAATTCGGCAGCCCCCCCCCCACTCTTTTAACATTCCGAAAAGTATTCAAGGCCTGACTTTTTCCTCAAACACTGGGTTAGGGTGAGCTTCGTGAAATTGACCTGTTGTGGGCTTCATGGGAAAGTTTAGCTATGGTGCCAGGTCTTTGGTTTTAATATTTTTAATATTTTTATTGTACATGAATGTGGTTTTATCTCTTGATTGTGAGCCACTCAAAGTTTGGTACAGGATGGTGGTCCTGTTTGATTAGAAATTACTTTCTAGTATTTGTGGTTGTGGGTTTCTTTTAATGACGGATTCATTCACCTACATCAGTGTTGGCAAACCTTTTTGGCACTGAGTGCCAAAATGGGAGTGAGTGCCAGAAACCGGAAGAGCAGCATCCTGGCACGTATGTGCAGAAGTACCAAAAACCGGAAGAGTAGCTGAGCTTCTGGTTCCTGTGTGTGCATGCGCACCAGTCACCTGGTCTTCCGGTTTCTGGTGCTCATGTGTACACAAAGACCAGCTGGCGTGCCGGAAACAGGGAGATGCTGTTCCGACACTCCCGCACAGGCAAAAACCAGCTGGCTGGCACGCATGTGCGTGCTGTAACCCGGAAAAGCAACAGGCAATGGCTGGCATGCCTGGAGAACTGGCTCTGCATGCCACTTCTGACACACTTGCCATAGGTTCACCATCAGGGACCTATATTCATCTCCTTTTGTAAGAGTATTGTGTATCTTGAATATATCTGTACTTTCCTAAGCACTTTCTTTTCATTTCTGTGAAATGAATAAGGCAAATATGGATTTTGATATTTGGGGATAAGAAAGTGCGGCTTAAAAAGAGTTCTCTTTTGGCTGCTATTGGATTACATGACTATAGACGGGCAAGGGCAGAGACAATTGTAATTCAGGATCCTACAGTGAAATACAGCAATTCATGGTTAAAACTAGGATGTATAAGCCATGGTTTAACATTGGGACTTGTTTCTCAGAGAAACTATGATGCTTCATCTGAGACAGATCACATTAAAATAAATTACCGGCTCACCATTTGATACAAATCTGATTAAGGTATAAACTAGATGTTGTAAATAAATATGTATATTCTCTCAATTTTCAGTGGTTTCTTTTATGAAACAATAAAGCATTTTATGAAGGTGAATTTAGATTATTTGTAGGTTTTGAAGAGGCATGAGGAAAGAAGACTGTTAGAAAAGACAGATATAGTTGAACAAAGTACTTGCGTTTATGTTCCTTTGCAAGTAAAAATGCTTTCACGTTTGAATCTATATTTTGCCCTGTGGCATTTCTTTGTACAACAGTGTTATAAAATTACTTTGAGTAAGGCTGAAAATTCTGAAATGTCTAATTGTAATTTTAATCCACATAGACAACTGTATCCAGAGATTAATTTTCTAGTCCCAACTGGGATGCTTTCTTGTTAAAGAGCATATGCTTACTTTTTGCCTTGATACACATTAGGGATATAAAGTGCTTTGAATATTAAGCCAAAAAGGTACTTTAGGGTCAGCATAGGTATACGTACCCCACCTATCAGTGCTTCTGTAAAGAAGTAGTGTCTTTTCCCAGCTTTTCACAGTAACAGCATGATGCAATGGAAAGTCGTGTTTGAGTTAAGGAGAGGCTGACAGCATGCCCTTGGCCATTTCTATGTTGGTTTCTTCAAAGGCATATTTTCCTGGGATTGTGCTGCTACTATAGGAACCAAAAAAAGATGCAGTGTCTTTAAGGGGGGGACCAATAGGTGCAGCACGCACAATCAAGCCTCTTCAAAAGCACCTCTTTGGCTTTGATTGTAAAGTGCAGCAGATCCTTAGTTCATACATTGCCTTAAAACTGTATTATAAATCATTGGTTTTGTATCATCACTATGGTTTGTAAATCATGGTTTATGGTATTGCATTAGATATGAACTTGCAGATTTCATTGATTCAGCAAAAATAGCTAAAACTAATCTAAGATTAATGTAGATTAATGTGAACCTAAACTATGATGGTTTAAATGCTTGATAAAGAATATTCAGTTTAAAAAGCTAGTTTTGTCAGCTTTTTGAACAATTACTAGAATTTCTTGTTTTCCCCAAGTGATACTTATCTTCACTTTCCTTTTAATAGTTTTACTTCATGCAAGCCTCATTATTTCATCAAAGAGGCACTAAACCTATTGAATAAAAGTTTCTTTGTTTCACTATTTAGAATGCCGGTAGTCCTTGACTTACAACCATTTGTTTAGTGACCGTTTGAAGTTACAACGACATTGAAAAAAGTGACATGACCGTTTTTCATACTTATGACCATTGCAGTATCCCCATAGTCAAATTCGGACTCTTCACAACATATTTATGATGATTGCTGTTTCCCAGAGTCACATGATCACCTTTTGTGACCTTCTGACAAGCAAAGTCAATGGGGAAGCCAGATTCACTTGATTCACTTGTTACTAAATAAACAACTGCAGGGATTAATTTAAGGAACTGTGGCAAGAAAAGTTGTAAAATGGGGCAAAATTCACTTAACAACTTTCTTGCCTAGCAACAGAAATTTTGTGGTCGTAGGTCGAAGACTACCTGTACTCACTTTATATTTTAAACCTGATTTCATGTAACTTAAGAGTTGACTTAAGTTGACTGAGTAGCATTGTAGGGAGAACATGATAAAAAAAGATTAGGAACTGATACTGAGATTTTCATTTGTGGCAGACGTCTCATTTCCTCTCCTTCTACACTACTATTCTACCATTGTGTTTTATTTAGCATTTTTGAGAAGCTTCATTGGTTCATAAAAAAGATTTATGTAAATAAGCTTTTAAGGAGAGTTGCAATGAACTTTGTTCTAGAGACTTTAAAAGTATAACAATAATTAGAATCACAAACCCATATGGCCTCAAATAAAGTATGAAAGTTAGTTTGCAGTGTTTAAATAGCAGGAAGAAGTCTTATAATAAATAAACATAAGAGGTTTGAACTGAAGAAAATGAAAACTACCATAAATCACGAGGCTGGCCAAGAAGGATTTTAAGAAAGACTGGGAAAGACTGTCTTTTTAAAAACATATTAAAACAGAAAATTAGTTTAAGGTAGCAGTTCTATTCATTAGTAAGATGCAAATGGAATACTTGAAATTCTAGAAAGAAAAGATTTTAACTTCCTTTCTGTGAATTTGTGGAATAGAATAGAGTCCGCTGCAGCATTCAGTAAGGAGTTAATTCACCTGATTTTGCTGGGCATCTTTTTAAAAGTGAGTGATGGACAAATCCAACCACTAAAACTGTGTTCTTCTCGTGTTCCTACACCAGTTTGCTGAGGTTTAGTTTTGAAGTGTTATGCCTGCCAATTGCTCTTCAGGCAAACTAGTGAAATTTAAACACTACTGATTATGATTGATTGGAAAATAGTCAATTCGCTGAATTGATTGGGTTATAAATTTAAATTACTTACAAGTATATAAATTGGATCTGTATATCCAACTGTCTTTTTTATTTTTCTTGGGTAAGGAATATGCAGGAGAAATTCTATTTGCTCAAGTTTAAAAAGAGTATGCTCTGTAAGAGTATGCTCTTAATTTTCTGGCATTAGTGTCAATGTCTTGCAGTACTATAATCTCTTGGTAATAACTTTCTTTCTAACATCTCTATTTAGTTCTTGTGTAACTACTGAATATCGACTAATAAACCAAGTAAAGACAACCCTGATGTCCGTATTTCTCTATTTCCTGGTAGAAACACCTAGTATTTGTGTACTGTACTGCCTTTGTTTTTCACAGTTGAGAGTTGTCTGTCCAAGAGTTCATTAAAGCAAAAAAGCAGGCAAGGAGTATTTGCAGTGGAATATTTTCAATGAGCCTGAGAAACAGCCTGTCAGAAGGTGGTAGCCAAGAAAAATCAAAAGTCAGAGAAGATTTTGAAACGTTCTTAAACCCTGTATTTTGTTTGACTTTCCTTTTGTAATAAATACTGATTGCTAGTCAGGAAGCTGTTTAAAACTATTAAAATGTCAACTGTACATGGAGATCTCGTAATTTTACAACTTTTTCTGGGTGAGTAGCATTTTTCTGGAAGGACTTGAATATGCATAAAGAATTTACTTTCAGGGAAAATGCATTCTTTCCCTTAGCAAGTTATTTTAACTATTCTTATAGTGCTACAATAATATTTTAGCTGCCTTTGAACTAAGCGACATAGCTGGAGTTTTATCGCTGTTCAAAAGAATGATTTTGAATAGGCATACAGCTTTGCAGGTGTTTAGTTCTGGATTTTTTTGTTTTAAAATAGGATTTTCTCCTATGACCTTTGGGTCATGGTTGTCCCAAAGGTGCTTTTTCAAAAGGCAAATGGCCTTTCTTTGTTTTGCTTGAAGACGCTTCACTTCTCATCCAACATGTGATGAACCATTATAATAATTTATTAAAGTTGTATGCTGCCTGTCAGTGAATTTGGGTAGCTCGTAATAATCAAAGAAAAATCAACAAAACATGAAATATGATAAAAGAAGGTAAGTGTGACAGATCAGACTGAGTGACACCCTGAAGCTAGGGTGACACTCTCTCTCACCAAAGGCCCAGGTGAAGAACATAGTTCTTCATAGTTCTTCTAAACAACAGCAGGATGTGATTCATTTGGATCTTGGGCGGAACCTTATCTGAGAGGGCAGGTGCTGCTATAGAAAATGTGCACTTCCAGGGTCCCGATAGATTACATTATTTAACTGAAGAAACCCAAAATGTGCCAATCCTGCAGAATCATAAATGGCCAGGCAAGTGCTATGGGAGACAAGTGTCTCTCAAGTAGTCCCTCAAGTATCCTAGCCTAAGCCCTCAAGTAACCAGACTGTATTTATAGGTAACAGCCAGCACCTTGAATTGCACTTGGAAGAAAACTAGCAACCAATACAGCTCAGAAAGCAGAGTTTTTACATGATTTGCGCCACTGCATTCAGGAACAGTTAAAGTTTCCAAGTGGTCTTCAAGGACAGCTCCCTGTAGATCGCATTGCATGAGGTGACTAAAGCATGAATGACTGTCTAAAGGGCCCTCAACCTAAGAAAGGGTAGACCTGTTGGAGTTGGGTAAAGGCTTTTCTGGCAACAGCTGCCACCAGTTTTTCAAGCAAGAGCTGTGAATCCAGACTAGAATCAGACTAGGTGCCAACATTGAAAGGAGAAGTACAACATCCAAGGTCAAAGATGGAACATTCCCAGATCTAGATGACCCAGATATCCACAGCTGCTAATTGAAATTAATTAATTATGACTTCTTTAATGATCCCTACTTTCTAGATATTTTTTTAAAAAGTGGTAATAATAAGAGCACAGCCAGGTGACATAGCTGAGGCCAATGATGAAATGATGCCTGTTCATGGTGCACAGTAGTTTTGATGTGCTAGGCAATGATAGTTGTCATGTTGACAACTTTAAAAAACTGTGTATACTATGTGATTGATTGATTGATTAATTGATTATGACATTAAATCAGTCTTGATTTTAGTGGTGGTTTCACTAGTGGTTGAACCATTAGTGTCTTCCGCCGTGCCCTTAAAACCTACTTTTTTCAACAAGCCGGGCTGGCTTAGGAAGAAATTTTAGACGTTTTTTAAATTGGTTTGTTAGTTTTAAAATTGGAGCCAAATTTATATGTATTTTAATTCTTAATATTTGTATTGTATGTTTTTAATTCTGGCTGTTCACCGCCCTGAGTCCCCAGGGAGAAGGGCGGTATATAAATTTTAAATAAATAAATAAATAAATAAATAAATAAATAAATACAGGATGATGTATCCTTAGCTTGAGCCTTCAGAATATCTAATTGAGGACTGCTTTATTTATTTACACTAAAATTTTGAATTGTTGAATTTGGCTATCTGTACAGGTCAATTAGTCTATACAAGTTCTTTTAATGTAATATCTTTTTCTTCCCTTTCATTATCAGTATCTGGGACACGTAGAAGTGGATGAATCCAGAGGAATGCATATATGTGAAGATGCTGTGAAAAGACTAAAAGCTGTATGTATACTAATTTATTTTATATCTTTCCAGCTTCAGATTGACATGTCTTTTTTCCAAAAGCAGCGCATTATTTATTAAAGTAATAAAAGTATTGCGTATTATTACTGAGGAATTGCAATATAGCTTAGGAAGATTGTTGAAACAATGGCCCCTGGATGTGGTAGCTATCTCACACCTGAAATAATACCAAGAAACTTTGATTATCAATGTTGTGTTTGAAGACTTTGAAGTATGATGTATCTATTGTCCTTGAGCTCATTATAGTAAAAGCATCTTAGCTATTTGGAATAATTCTGTATTCTAAGCATAGACCAAAATTACTATGACGTATATTTGTTCAGAGGTTTTCAGTTAAACAGCTGACATTTGGTTCATAGAACAGTTTTCATTCTCAACATCTGTTTTCACTTGTGTATGAAGAAATTGAGGGGGAAAGATTCAACCCATGGGATGAAGATTTGAAGTCCAGATTTCTCACTAATAAAAACAGCACATGCCATAATGGTCATCCAACTGGTGGTGTTAGCTTTTGCTGTTTACTATTACATTCTTCTGGAACAGCAGCCTAGACTCTAAAACTAAGTAGCACAGAAAATTTGTTTATAGAAACTACATGCAGGACAATTTAAAATACAATAATTTTAGAAAGACACATTTCCTGGGTGACCTCTAATTCAGACTTTCTGAATAAAACCCAGTTGTAGAAGTTAATGTCATCTGAATTTTCAGTGGTGTTTATCTTGACTAAGTTACAAGATGCCATTACTACTCTTAACTTGTTTTTACCTAATATTTGCAATATCTCAGAGCAGAAAGGTTTTTTTTTTAAAAAAAACCCGTTAAGTATTTTCTAAGCACATGTACAGAATTGTGCCCTTGCAGCTTTTTAAAAATATTGATCCGTAATGCTAATTTTAATGATTTTTTCCCCTTGATGTCCTTTTTTCAAACCATATTTTACTAATTATTGAAAGAAGCTTCGAATGTTACATGGGTATCCAGTAGTACATTGCTTTTGTCACATAGATTAGTTTATTAAAAACATATCTGAAATGCAGTTTCATAGAGTAAACTCCCATTTTAACCTGATGTATCTCCTTAGGCCAGTGTTTCTCAACCATGGTAGCTTGAAGATGGGTGGACTTCAACTCCCAGAATCCCCCAGCAGCCCTGGCTGGGGGATTCTGGGAGTTGAAGTCCACCCATCTTCAAGCTACCACGGTTGAGAAACACTGCCTTAGACATTCTAAAGTTCTGACATATTCCACGTTGGGGAAGGCAGCAGTAGAACATAATTTTCTCAAAACACTCCTTAAAGCCATTTAGAGGTGGTTGAGTCTAGATTTTCTTTTTAAATGTAGCCATGTTATGTTGACACAATACACCAGCCTGTGAATAGCTGCACCCTTTTTTCTGGACTGTTTTAGACATTTAAATGCCTGTTTCTTGCTTCAGTTGCTGTATTCACTGGATTTGGATAATTACTGTACAACAAAAGATTACACGAAACAGTTCCCCCATTCCAAAAGATATACCCTGTTTCCTTTTCCTTTTCCTAGGAATACTCATTCCTGCTTTTCCTTTTACATAGGGGGAAAAACATATCCAAGCTCAGTTAAACTACAGAGAATGGGAATCTTTTTGTTATTACCTATTCTGTTATGAGGCATTTCATTAATTCTATTTTCAGTTGTATTTTGAATTGCATGCATTGCTATTCAGAATTGTAAATTTATAATTAAATGGAATGCTTGCTTGGAAATACAATTAAATCGGTTTTAACACTGTAATTGTGCTAACTGCTTAAATTTTGGTCTACATTGAATTCTGTTGGCACGAAAAACATGTCAGACGTTTTGTCAAAACTGTGAATAAGTTTTGGAAGGACATGATGGCATGGTCTTGCAAATAATAACCATTGTTAATAATGCTAATACGTTAACCTAACGTATAGGAGAGAAACTGGAATGGTGGATTTTGACAGTAGGGGAGGGCTGTGATATTAGAGCTGTTTAGCCACTAAGTGGGAATTTTTTTCCAACTCCCAATCTGTTCGTGACTGCAGCTTCCAAAATTCCCAACACATCTTTATATTTCCTTCATACTTTTTAATTTAGCTAAAGTTGTCTTTAGTGTTGATGTTCTAACATGTCAGGCTTTTGTTTGCAAGTATGATACATTTGTTAATATATGTTCTTGTTTTAGCAGGTACGAGAAACATAGTTTTATTGTATTTAAAATATTAGTGGTGTTTCTGAATATTAACATCCATAGCTATTCTAAATCCATTTTGCATGCTCTCCACCAATAATACTGTCTCTGGATCATCTCAATTTTTTTCATGTTAACATTTTCTAAAAATGAAACTAATTATAATCTCCCAAACAAGATAGCTTCTGGTGTACTCACTGAAAGATGATTATATTGATATTTAATGCTTAACTTGGCAGTGTGACAGTCATTTTTTAAAACTATGTGGCTTTATGTTCTTATTATTCTCAACAATTATTTGGGAATTCTGTAAGATTGTACTGCAATAATAAGCTACCTTGATCACTGAAGCATAGTATCTGTTATATATTTTTTCATTATATATTCTGTCTGTGTCAGCAAGAAAATAACTATGATGATTGAAAGAAATCCATTGTTGATTGTACAAGGGCCTAAACTATAAACATCAGAGAAATCCATAGGCATGTGACAGATATGGGAAAATTTAGAGAAAACAATGACAACTTGCAGATTTCTAAGAGGGGAAAAATACTCATTTGCAATTGCACATCATATTGATGGAGAGGTTTTCTTCCAACTATCATGAACCTATGAATTTGGAAGGCTATGATCGTACGAATAAAAATATTTCATATGCCATACCAATGATTACACGAGCAGTTAAATTCTTGTTTCTTCCATACCTTATTAATAATTTTGAGAAAAATACAAAAACAGGTAAATAGCTCTAAAATAAGCTTCATGTAAAATGTATACTAATTCTACCAAATTTAATTGCATATCAAATTGTAACATCCATTTATTTAACTGGGCATGTTAAATATACATTGTATGTTACCTCTGCAAACTGGAATTTGGATAACATTGGATAATAAATATAATAGAGACAGGGGATAAATTGTGCTGTGTAAATTGTGATGTTGGGTTCCAGCTTTCTAGCTAGTACTGGCAAAAAGTAATAAAGGTTGTCATTCAGAACATCTGGAGCAGTGTTTTTCAATCTTTGCACTTTAAGCTACATGGACTTCAACTCCCAGCTGCTCTAGCTAGAGAATTCTGGGAGTTGAACTCCACATGACTTAAAGTTGCAAAAGTTGCTATTCCAGTTTTTAGTAGAATACTCATTTTTCTTGACAGTTTATGAAAGGAAATATACAGAAAGAATAATTTGTGTGATGTTAACAAGAATTTAGTATGAAGCCTTTTAGAGAAAAACATTTAGATTCTACTGAGCAAGCCTTGGCATAAAGATGCTCTACATTTTTGCCAGATCAGCTTTAGAAATATGATTTGAGAATAACCAGATGAGTATATAGGCTTGAACATTTTTTTAAAAGCAACCCCTCCCCTATTAGCAATATTCATGCTGTTTGATCTCTGTTAATATTTCCAGTTTTCAAAATGTCATACATTAATCTGTGTGTTCCAAGTCATCATCATTTGGAACGAGTCCATGTCTGCTGCCAAGTTTGGCTTGTAACCTTACTAAAAGCTAAGGGAATAAACAAAATGAAGCAAACATTTTGCATGAAATTGGATCTGATTATTCTTTTTTTCCTCTTTCCACTGATTTCAGAGCTATAGCCTGTCCTAATAAAAGTCCATGTAAAGCCTTTTATATGCATTTTCATGGGACTTTTCACATCTGCCTGTCACATCCTCTATGGATAACTCTTTAAGCATTCCCTACTTTCCTTCAATCCCCATTTTTATATGTATATGTTGGTTTGAAACCTTGGGACACTTTAGCTACCTACAGTAATAGCATTCGACTTGTCCCCCCTGTTCCTCCAGGAAAGGAAGTTCTTCAAAGGCTTCTTTGGAAAAGTAAGTTTAATGATTCATTGTGTTTGTGCTGTAAGGAGTTACATCCATAGTATAGCATTGTGATATGTATGAGATCCTACAAAATGGATGGCGACAAAATCTGTCTCTGGGAGCTTGTAAAAGGTTCTCTGCTCACCCTTCCCTCAAAGGTCTCCCTTTATCATAGATTCTGATCAAGATAGAATCTTTTGGGCTATATAATTTAGGGTTATATTTATAATTTACATTCAGTATAAAGTAATTTCAGAATTAATGAATGATCCACTTACCGTTCAAGAGTGCTGATGTTTCCAGCTCTTCTGAGTGAATGCATTTAAAATTTTCATCCTGTCTTTTCATAAGGTGACCATCAAGGTAATTTAAGTGTATATGTTCAGCAAAATTAACAGTAACAAAGAATGGTGATATTAGTTCTACATTGCATCACATTTAGGGGTGCAATACCACAAATATAATGAGATATAGTCACAAAATTCTCAATTCAGTGCTAAACCATAGAGTGACAGACGTTAAAAGATGAACTCTATGATGCTCAGTTCAGTAAGCAGATACATTCAGAAGACAGGGTTGAAACCAGTTCATTGGAATTACAAGGAAAAAATATTGGGCCAAAGATTAAAAAGAATTTTGCATGAATGTAAGTTATTTTAACAAAAGACAAACCGTTTCAGAACTCTTAGCTTTTGAAAATAAGAAATCCAAGTTCAAAAAGGTTTGATTTTGCATACATAAATTCAAATAGATTCTCTGAAATAAAACTGAGTGATGCTCTTCTATGACTATAAGTGTTTCCTTTATTTCATTGCACCTTATCTGTGGTTAAGTAACTTTTCTTAGCATCTGTGGTGACTACTATACTGTACTATAAAGTTGTAATCCCTTCTTGGAATAGAAAAATTTACTTTAGCAGTAGGACACTTTTAGATATTCAACTGATTTCATATAATTATTTTGTAATCCTTAATAACCCTCTCTATATGAAAGTCCAATTTTATCCTTATTTTGTAGATAGAAGCTATGATTGCTTGCTTAATGCTACTTTAATTAAATCATGACAGAGGTGAAGTTTGAAGGGAAGATAGCAGGATTCCTGGTTTAGTTTTTTCATAACTGCAAAAATCAAAGCCATCCAATATTTGAAGATTAAGCTTTGGCATGATTCATGATGAAGACACTTTACTACATAATTAGATGAAAAATCGTAGTACAATTATGGCCAGAAAGGCAGAATATAAATGGAAAAATTAAATATTTTTGATAAATCTGTATGTTATAATGCGTATAACAATCTTTTACCATACATGTTTAGTCTTAGGCTAAATTTTAAAGCTGTAAATAGGTTCACAGTAAGCTCTAAAGATGTACAGTAGGTGAAAAAGCAAACTAAACAACTTTTGAATATTCTTTTTTACTGCAGTAAAAAAGTACCAAATTAACAATATTTTAGTCACTGATCTGCCAAGTTATATAAGCTGAGAATTTAGCAAAGTGTACCATATAAAAACACGGCTGAAATAACCTTAGCTGTATTTAACATATTGTTACGTAAGCAAATTAGGTTATACAATACAGGACAGAAGGTGAAAACTGTTACAATCACTAAGCATATTATCTGTGAGAATGCGATGGATTGATTATATGTACTTCCTTGTGCACTTTAAGGAAAGGCAGGATAAAAATGTACGTAATCTGGAAAGACCATTGGTATTTCTGGAAGGATGGTTTAGAAGTTTTAAGTAAATTCATAAAAGGTGGGGTGGGAAAGGTAGGATTTTAGTTTCCATATTTATAGAAATATCTATCTGCAAGGATCACCTTCTATTACCAGTTATCTTAAAATAAAAGTAAGGCAGTAGAAGTGCTTATACCTAACATGATCTCTTGGGAAAGGAGTAGGCTAAATTATGAAAATGCTAAACTTAAGGGCAGTGTTATGCATAATTCCTTTGAGAGGAACTTGGGTGGAATGTTGAGATAAAGGAAAAAACGAGAACGTTGACTGCTAAAAGTTGGAAGGGGGAAAGCTACTTGTGATGTAACTCCTTAAGCATCAGAGTTAACTGATGGTTTATTTGGTTTTAAATAGGTAAAGAATTTGAGTTTGAATTCTTTGCCTTTATATGAATTTTTTTAACCCACTTGACTCATCCTGTTCTTTCCCCTTCCTTTTTGCACTGTGTTTTTAAAAACTGGCTTCAGCTTGGTTCTCTGGAGCTCTTTCTGTTTGATCTGAATATCTGGCTTTGGGCATTCCTGCTGGAGTTGGATATCGTCTCTATGACTTTTGTGCTTCTTGGAAAGAGGAAATCAGAATTCAGTTTGTTTAACAGCCTAGCAATAATCCTTTTTTTCTCTTTTTCCTTCCCCGCAAGAGTGGAAAGAAGGCAGTTAAAGCAGTCCTGTGGGTTTCAGCAGATGGACTCAGAGTTGTGGATGAGAAAACAAAGGTTAGCTGCTGTTTGGTTTTGAGTCTGCATTGATTAAACAAAATGTTGTCTGATCCTTTCATATAAGTCAATACAAAATTTTATTTTGTCTTTTGATATCTTCAGTGAATAAGTGTATGTCTGAACTCATAAAAGCAATAGGGTAAAAAATCCTGATATTAAAGAAATATTGAACTGTTAAATACTTGGTTTACTGGATCTATGTTTACTGGATATGATAGGAAAAAAACCCTACAAAATCCCACAATTGGCTGAATTAACAATCTGCTAATACATAAATCGTGATGCAGAAACTACAGTCCTTGTGCTAAGATCTTGAGGTACCTCACTTAATTCTTCACCCTAGTTTCTGAAGGACTTGCTATAAGTTCACTTTGTATACAATATTCAGACTAAATATATATCCACTTAGCCATCCAGCCCCCACTTCATTAGCTTGTTAAGCAGAATGTCATGAGACATTCTGCTAAAACCAAGGTATTTTATAGCTGTAGTATTCTCTTATAATACCCAGCCAAAAATCAGGAGCTTAGATTGACAAGACTGATTCTTGGCAAATCTATGTTGACTGTGAGTGCAGGTAGTCCTCGACTTACAACAGTTCATTTAGTGACTTTTCAAAGTTACAATGGCTCTGAAAAAAGTGACTTACGGCCATTTTTCACACTTACTGCCGTTGCAGCATCCCTATGATCACATGATCAAAATTCAGATGCTTGGCACCTAGTTCATATTTATGATGGCTGCAATATCTTGGGGTCATGTGATCCGCTTTTGCGACCTTCTGACCAGCAAAGTCTATTGGGAATCCAGATTCACTTAAAAAACCATGTTACTGATTTAACAAATGCAATGATTCAATGCAGTGAAAGTCGTAAAATGCAGTAAACTCACTTAACAAATGTTTCACTTAGCAACATAAATTTGGGTCTCAATTGTGGTCGTAACTTGAGAACTACCTGTAGTTCTTATATTGTTTTCAGGCTGCTTACAGATTGATATACCTATAATCTCTAGAATATTCCTGAGTGTGGTTGTTAAAATAACCAATCTATCATTTCCTAGATTTTCATTTTTTTTCTTTTGAAAAAAAAGGAGATTTGCCCCCTGCAGTCATCTAGCCCTTCTCTTTTTTTCCATAATTTCTCAAATATAATACAGAAAGGTTTGACCAGACCATAAACACATTACTTCAATTCATTTGGATGTAATGGAGATTTAAACATTCAAAATAAATAGGTATTCCCTGACCATTTTGTATTGGTCCCAAAATTAAATGATTCTTTTCGTAATTGTCTTGTAGAACACATACTTTCCTGTTAGAGAAGAATGAGTCAGAATAGGATTCGAGTAGCTCAGCCTTTTCTTTGTTACCTTATTCCCATTTTGCTGCCTTCAGTGAGCAGATGGCATGCTGATCTCTTTTTCTTTTTAATATCCGAAGAAGCTCTTTTTGTTTTTCTTGGCATCACCAATCTCAGCTGATAACTGTGTCCCCCATTGCTACTATTATATGCCTCTTTGAAAGAACTTCCGTTTGCATTTGGAGGGTATCGGCTATATTTTCTCCTTGGCTGGGAGGCAGTAGGAGACATTAACTACAACCTTTATTTGTTCCTTTGTTTATTTTAAATTTAATTAAATTTGTGTTTACGGTGTTGCTAGCTTTGCTCATATAGATTTCTTAGCAAGCTTCTAACACACAGTGCAACTCCGCATCCTTTTCTAATAATGCTTCTGTTCATTTTCCAGTGCACTGCTCCTGCAATCCATGGCCGGGGATTCCACACATGCGTAGTTGAGAACTGAGTGATGAATATTCAAATTTCTTGTTGGTGTCCGCCTCCTCTGTGCTATCCTCTCCAGTTCATTTCACTCAGTAGTTGTGAGAACTAGTGCTAATTGTTGCTCTGTGCTCTTTAGCTATTTAGCTAGCTTTTATTTATTTTTTTTAGGGATTTGTTTTTTTGGTTTTTTGTATTTCAGTTAGTGCATTTGTTTTTCTTTTGGCTGGGGACTGCTTGTTTTATTTTTTGTCTTTATTTTGAGCTGCTGTGGGGAGTAGCGAGCCTGGGGCTCCAGGTCGCTCTCCCTTATTTGATTTGTTGCTGCTGCAGCTTTCTTCTGGATTCTGACCCGGCTGGGCAGATCCAAGCCTCATTAGCCGCAGGCGGGGGTGCTGGAGAACCGGTGAGCCGGTAAAACCGCTACCGCCGCAGCCCCAGCCTGTGTTTTAACTTAATTGCGGCTCCGGAGTTACTGCCCAGGCTTGCGGCACACTCCGAAGGTCCCAGCTGATTTGCGGCGCCGTGAGCTTCGCTAGAGGCGCGCCTTGCTAACCGCTCACTTTCTTTGTGCTGCCGGCGTAGGAGAGCTTCAGGACTGCCGTCGTCGCTGAGGACAGCGTGGATATTGCGGTTAGTGTGCTGGGAGTCGCCATTTTGGCGCGGAGGCTAGTCGCGGCCGCCATTTTGGGAAGGTGTTTATGGCGGCCGCCATTTTGTTTTTCCCCTATGACGGTGCGGATTGCTGTTTATTGGCAGGACATATGTGGGGCAAGTCAGGGTGACCCCCCAGCCCTGAAGCACGGCGTTTTAGGGCCCTTTTGTGCCCAGGCCTCCTTTATTCTGGCTTAGGGAGACTGTGGCCTCCTAGCCTGGCAGGTGCCTTATTCTTCTAGCCTCAGGGGGGTTCATTTTCCTTCCCCCCGTTTTCTGCTTCTCTGGAAGTTGGGGGGGGGTGTTGCAGGGCAATGGTGGTTACTGAAATTAACCCAGGTTATGCCCTGTTCCCTTTTTTAATGGACTTGGGAATGTGTCCCTTTTAATTGACTTTAATTGCCTCATTTCTTGCAGGCTGTCTAACAATTAGACATGGCTGACTCCAACCTTTCTTCTGATCTGGAGGCTGAGCCCAGCCCTCCAAGGGAGATAGTAGTAGCAGACTCTAAAGGGGCTAAGGCCAAATCCAAGAGTACAGTCCCTAGGGCCCTCAGGTCACAGGCCAAGCCTTCATCTGCAGAGGAGAAGGATGCTCTCCGACGCCACAACGCCTTGGAAAAGCAACATGCTAAAGCAAAGCAGGCTGCGGCTGCCAGGCCTACTTCACCAATCCTGTCTGTACCTGTGCCTGTTTTTGGTGACAGACCACACCATTTACCTCCAGAACCTATCAGTTTGGATCCGGTTACAGAGGTGGTTCAGCCTAGCTCTGACAGTTCTCTGAATCCTGAACCCGCCCTTCCTCTTCAGGCGGTAGACGTTGTTCCAAGGTCTCCTGTGTGTGCCCTCCCGTCTGTCCTGGCTCCTGCTGGCCCGCAGGTCCCTCCTAGCTTGGATGTGCAGCTGAATCTTCAGTCTGTGTTGTCTGATGCATTGGCTAAAGTCTTGGCTGCTGGCCTCCATCAGAGTGCGGCTCCGGTGCCTTCGACCTCAGCTCAGCCCCCGGTGCAAGGGCGTGTGTGTGACAGACATGCTGCTGCTACTAGGCGTGAGTACGTTTCAAGTGGTGAGTCTGATCCGGAGACGGAAGGTCCTGAGGAGATGGAGTTTTCGGAAGATGAGGACCTCCTACCTGACCAACCAGTTTTTACTGGCCTGTTTAGGCCTTCAGTCTTCAAGTCGCTTCTCCATAAGGCGAAGATCACTACCAAATTTGGGCTGGCGCCTCCTGCTGCAGAGGGTAGTGCCTCATCCAAGGTTCTTCATGACCCGCTGTTCCAGAGTGCTAAACCGGAGAAGGACGTGATTCCTTGTCCTCCTCTCTTTTCTGAGGTGGTGCAGAGTGGCTGGGCTCAACCTGGTTCACTGACTGCGCCGAGTGGCTTGGACAAAAAGCTTTACTGTGCTGCTCCTGAACTAGAGGACCTCCTGGCCTTGCCTTCGGTGGATGCTCCAGTGGCAGCTCTTGTATCGTCTTCTGTCCTTTCTGGCGACATGGTAGATGGCCTCAAGTCGGAAGACAGGAAGGCCGAGCTGGCGTTTAGAAAGACTCACCAGGCGGCTGCCTGGGCGGTTAAGGCGGCTACTGCTACCTCCTTCTTCACCAGAGCTTCTATTCTCTGGTTGCGACAGCTCCAAGAGCGGCTTCCCCCTGAGGACAGGAGACTCCACCAAGATGTCAACAAGTTGGTGGCCGCCGCTGAGTATTCAGCTGATGCTTCCCTTAATGCCGCTAAATTCGCCTCACGCGCCCTTTCGTCGACTGTCACGTCTCGTCGTCTCTTCTGGCTTCGCAATTGGAGGGCGGATGCGAAGACCAAGTGGAAGTTGGCTGCATCTCCCTACAAGGCCCCGGAGCTCTTTGGTGCAGCGCTGGAGCCTCTGCTGATCGAGGACAAGGATAAACGCAAGATCCTTCCTTCGTCTTACCGTCGCCCAGAGCGTCGATATACTCCATATACCCAGAGACAGTCCTTTCGGTCCTTCTCGGCCCCCAGTGGGACCTATCAACAACGATCCTACACTCAGGGGACAGATCGTCCCTCAGACAGACAGTCATTCCGAGATAGGGGCCGAAATCAATCCCAGGTCAGACGCCCATTTCGGGGTGCTGGCCACCGATCCTTTCGGAGGGGGAAATGACTCAAGGCCGTCGGCTCCCATTGGTGGTCGCCTCCAACTGTTCCACCACCGTTGGGAGGCCTCCACAAGCGAACAGTGGATTCTTCACACCGTTTCTCAGGGCCTTTGTCTCGAGTTCCTCTCTACCCCCCCCAGCCGCTTCGTTCGCTGCCAGGTGTCTGCGCTGGAAGCTGGACGTCTCCTTATGGAGACCGAGATTCGTCATCTCTTGTCAATCAAGGCCATCGAGCCGGTGCCGTCAGGTCAGGAAGGGACAGGCTTCTACTCAACGGTGTTCCTGGTAGCCAAGTCCTCCGGGGGCTTCAGAGGGATCCTGAACCTGAAGTACCTGAACAAGTTCATCTCTTATCGAAGGTTCAAGATGCAGTCCCTGAGGTCCATTTTGGCGTGTGTCAGGAAAGGGGATCTATTGCAGTCGGTGGACCTGAAGGAGGCGTACTTGCATGTCCCAATCCATGCCGCTCATCGCAGGTACCTGCGTTTCGAGTACAATGGTCTCCACTTTCAATATTGTGCAATGCCATTCGGTCTGTCATCGGCCCCAAGGACGTTTACCAAACTGGTGGCTGTGGTGGCGGCACAGCTCAGGGCCCTTCCGGTGCGCGTCCTTTGTTATTTAGACGACATTCTTGTTCTGTCCAGCTCCACAGCTCAGGCGGCATCGGACATCGACTTGGTGATAGACGAGTTCCAGCAACACGGATTCTCGATCAACGTGGAGAAGAGCCATCTCTCGCCTACAACTCGCTTGCTTCATCTGGGGGCGATCATCGACTCGGACAGAGGTCAAGTTTTTCTCTCCCCGGACAGGGTTCAGAGCATTGCCCTGTTGGTGTCCCAGGTGATGTCTCAGAGGACCTCTTCTCCTCTTCTACTTTCTCAGCTGCTGGGGAAGTTAGTGTCTTGCATAGCCATAGTTCCTTGGGCACGCAGACACAGTCGTCGGCTGCAGTGGTTCCTGTTACGTTATCAGAGATCGGGCCGGGGCACCTCCAGAGTGCCTGTCCTGCTTCCCCCTCAGGTTCGCAGGTCTCTTCACTGGTGGCTCTCCCCGGCTCTCCTGCGAGGCTGCACGTTCCTGGAGCCCGATCGCCTGGTCGTGACATCAGATGCGAGTCTTCAGGGGTGGGGGGCCCATCTGCTCGACCATGTGACTCAAGGTCTGTGGTCCCAGGAGGAGAGAGTTCACAGTATCAACTGGCTGGAGCTACGAGCGGTCCGTCTGGCCCTGCGGCATTTCCAACCATTCTTGGAGGGCCGCCATGTCCTGGTTCTTACGGACAACATGACGACCAAAGCCCATGTGAACCGGGAGGGCGGTACTCGTTCGGAGTCCCTGATGGTCGAGGCGGAGAGGTTGCTGACCTGGGCGGAGCGTCACACCCTGTCGCTCAGGGCAGACCACATATCGGGACAGGCCAACGTTCGCGCCGATTGGCTCAGCAGGGAGCAACTCGACCCGGCGGAGTGGCGTCTTCATCCGCGAGTGTTTCAGGAGATTGTTCGGAAGTTCGGCATGCCGCTGGTGGATCTTTTCGCGTCGCCTCAGAATGCTCACCTTCCCAGGTTTTACTCACGCTTCCTGACCGTAGGTGCAGAGGGAAGCGACGCTCTCCGATGCCCCTGGCCTCCCGGTCTGCTCTACGCCTTCCCGCCGCTGCCGTTGATCCCGAAGGTGATTCGGAAACTGTTGCAGGACCGAGCCGAAGTTCTCCTTGTCGCTCCTCGCTGGCCTCGCAGGGCCTGGTATGCGGATCTGGTGTCACTCTCCGTTTCTCCGGCATGGACAATTCCGTCGCACACGATCTCTCTCAGCCAGGGGGTCATCGTCCACCCGGATCCTCAGTGGCTCAGATTGACCGTCTGGCATTTGAGAGGACCTTGCTGAGGAAGGATGGCCTTCCGGATGAAGTGATACGTACCATCTTGGCGTCCAGACGGCCTTCGACTGTGCGTATATACGAGGCGTCCTGGAAGACGTTTTCCCTTTGGTGTTCCCACAACCACGTTGATCCTACTACGGCTGACGTCGTCGACATTCTTCGTTTCTTGCAGGCGGGGCTAGACAAGGGCCTGGCCCCCGCGACTTTGAGGCGTCAGGTCGCTGCTCTGGCTACTGTACTGTCCCGGGATCCAAGTCGCCCTTTATCTCAGAATCCGAGGATCGTTGGTTTTCTTCGTGGAGCTACTGTCCTGTCTCCGCCGGTTGTTCATCGTTATCCTTCTTGGGACCTGCCCTTGGTTCTTCAGGCTCTTACTTCTGCTCCGTTCGAGCCCTTGAGCTCCATCAGCCTTAAGTTTCTTTCTTTTAAGGTCGCGTTCCTTCTTGCTGTCACCTCTGCCCGAAGGATTTCAGAGCTTGGGGCGTTGTCTATACGAAGGGATCTCTGCATATTTCACGCTGACAGGGTGGTCCTTCGGTTGGATCCTACCTTCATGCCTAAGGTGAACTCCTTATTCCATCGGTCCCAGGAGCTCATACTGCCGGATTTTTGCCCGAATCCTCGTCACCCTCTCGAGAGACGTTGGCATATGCTGGACGTCCGTAGGGCGCTCCATTGGTACCTCAAACGTACGGCTGCTTTTCGTAAGACGGAGGCTCTCTTGGTGTCCTTCCACCCGTCTTCCATGGGCCAGAAAGTGTCTTCTTCGACGGTGGGTCGCTGGATCAAGGCCTGCATCTCTTCTGCTTATGAACGCCATTCTGGTCCGGTGCCGGGCAGGATCTTTGCCCATTCTACCCGCAGCGCTGCTACTTCGGCTGCATGGGCTACACAGGCATCAGTTTTGGATATTTGTCGAGCAGCCACGTGGTCTTCTGCAACGCCATTTATCCGTCACTACAAGATCGACGCCTTTGCCTCGTCTGAGGCTTCCTTTGGCAGGAGGGTGTTGCAACAAGTCCATTCAGTTCCGGGCTTGGGGAGCAGTCAGCCTCCCTCCCATTGAGTACGAGCTTGGGTATATCCCAGCCATGGATTGCAGGAGCAGTGCACTGGAAAATGGACGTTGGCTTACCTGAACGTCCTTTTTCTGGGCACTGCGACTGCAATCCATTCCCTCCCTTTCTGGCTGCCTGCCTTGTCTTCTTGACTTTGTTTGTTGGAGGTGTTGGTGTCTGGTTTGTTTCTCCTGTTGACTTATAGTTCCTGTTGTTCTTCGTGAAATGAACTGGAGAGGATAGCACAGAGGAGGCGGACACCAACAAGAAATTTGAATATTCATCACTCAGTTCTCAACTACGCATGTGTGGAATCCCCGGCCATGGATTGCAGTCGCAGTGCCCAGAAAAAGGACGTTCAGGTAAGCCAACGTCCATTCTGAACCAATTATATCCTTAAATTACTGTACTCCCATTGTATAAGTCATCCGTCCAGGTCCCCATTATTTCTATAAAAACCTATTTGTATTAGAAGATAAGTTTGATCTTACGTATTTCTTCTATGCTGAGCATTAGTGCAGAGATGTTGAGGTTGTAAGCCAATGTTTTTTTTTTTATTGTTGCTTAATAGGTTACTTTCTAGCAACATTGTCAGCTTCTTCCAAAATACATTTGTGGATCTGTAGATTTACAACACATCTGAAGATCTTACTATCTACAATTCCCACAGAACTCATTTTAAAGCCCTTCTGATCAAGCTTGCCAAACTTCAGCTAAATAATATGTTACCGGTCCTTGAGAGATGTAACGTATCCTATGTCAGAAATCTGTATTGATAAAAACATTTACCTGTATTGGGAAAACATTTTTTTTTTGAAAGACAAGTTGAAAAACATATTGCTGTGGTATTCCAAATTCCTGGAATGAGTTGAAATATATTGTCTTTTTTTTTTTTAAGGATCTTATAGTTGACCAGACAATAGAGAAGGTCTCCTTCTGTGCTCCAGATAGGAATTTTGACCGAGCGTTTTCTTACATATGTCGAGATGGTACTACAAGACGTTGGATATGCCATTGCTTTATGGCTGTAAAAGACACGGTAGGTTTCCTTTTTACTTGATAAAGAGTAATATGTCATGTACAAATCAATACTGGGTGGGGAATGTTTCCTGGATTTTAATTCAACTTTAGTATAAAAAATTATACAAAATGAAAAATGCATGATTTTTATTTGCTGGAAACTTGTATTATGGCCTTGTGTGGTATATCAATTGTGTGTTCACCACCCAGAATCCTAATTTATTGTGGCAGTTTATAAATGCAGTAAATAAAGAAAGCCCATTCATAAATCTTACAGATTTGAATCTAAATATATTAAATCCCTACAGATTGTAACAGTCCAGTGTGTATGTTGATATGAATGATAGACTTCATCTACTTGTGATGTACAAATTATTTAAAATGTGTAAACTTAACTGATTTTTTATATGAGCCGAGGTGGCGCAGTGGTTAGAGTGCAGTACTGCAGCTACTTCAGCTGACTGCTAGTTCAGCAGATGAGCGGATCAAATATCACCAGCTCAAGGTTGACTCAGCCTTCCATCCTTCCGAAGTGGGTAAAATGAGGACCAATGAGAACTCAGATTGTTGGGGGCAATATGCTATTTAGTATACTGTCTTTGGTGTAAGCCACCCAGAGTCCTCGGAGAGTGGGCAGCATAGAAATATGAATAATAAAATAATAATAAAATAAAATTTTATAACAGTATTTTAGTAGGTATTTGGTCTACATATTTTAATATCACAAGTAAATAGAAGTATTCAGTCTCCTTTTCTCCAAATGGTTAAAAACCATGTGATTTAAAACTGGTTTCATTTGTTGCTCTGAACCTTTTTGGTTGGATTTTACACAAAAAGGTTGATTATATGGAGTGCCAGCTATCATTTGGCAGTAGTTGGGTGGTTTCTGGTTTCGTTTCTAATTAATGTGAGATCTTTTTCAGGGCGAGAGGTTGAGTCATGCAGTTGGCTGTGCATTTGCAGCGTGTTTGGAGCGAAAGCAAAAGAGAGAGAAAGAATGTGGGGTGACAGCCACCTTTGATGCCAGTAGAACCACTTTCACAAGGGAGGGGTCTTTCAGGGTTACTACGGCAACTGAACAAGCAGAAAGAGAGGAAGTCATGAGACAAATACAAGACATCAAAGGTAATAGAATACAAATCTGGCTATTTGAAGTATAGGTTGTATTCTTTCAAACATTATAGATATTTGCAGGCCATATGAAGTATCAATGAGATGTTCAGCTATAATGGCAGGTGTAATAGTCATAATGTATTTAACAAGCATTTCTTTGTGTTCTTGAAGACGTAGCAAATTTCATTGTTTTTGTATGTTTTCATTGTGTTTATATCATTGATGTTTTCTTCATTTCTGCTCTTCATCTTTCTGGAAACTCCTGTATCTCACCCAGATATGGAGAAATATCTCTATCTTGGTAAAACGTGGGTGTAATGTTTGCCAAAATGGAAGTCAGCTACTACTGTTTTACTATATATTGAATATAATCTGATACCTACTGTATCTAACAGTGTGTAATTCAGTCAGTCTTTAATCTCCATATGAAAATAGGACCCAGGATAGATTTTGGATCTCATGAATTCATAAAGCATTTTTTATCATACCATGTAGTCTGAAAAAGGATTATGTAGAACTCAAAAGCGTGTCCATTGTTATGCATTGATTCTGCTAAAAATAGCATCCTATAAAGATTTTAGTTGTTTTCCACAAACTAACACTACTTTCTTTTTTGGCTAGTTTTGAGAAAATGAATCATAGTCAAAAGATCAATAGGTTAATGATAATTGTTATATTATGTTTGTTATGTTTATTGGACTTCTATACCGCCCTTCTCCCGAAGGACTGAGGGCGGTGTACAGCCATATTAAAACACATATACATTTACAAAATTTAAAAACAATTTAAAATCGAATATATAAAAAATTTGGCCCACAGATTAAAAACTAACATACACCCATTATAAAATTTGTATTAGGCCAGTCCGGCTTGTTATTAAATTGGCCTCAAGAATAAAACATAAATATGTTTTTATATATTTTGTAGATAAATAGGAGTTTGCTATTTGTCACAAAAAAACAGAATAGAGTTTTCCTTTTGAGTATACATTAGAGAGGGAAAAATGTTTTTGACTTTTTTTTACATCGTTCTGAACATAGTTCTGTGTGCCTAATCCCATGTTGTCAAATAATGAAGGAGAATCACCTGCATTAATGGTTTCCAGTATTTGTGACCTGATGATCTTGGAAAAAATAATCATGACCAATCTGCTTTGTAAAGACCAGAATATTTATTTTAAAAGTTACAAGCAGTGGTGGGTTGCTACCATTTCGCCCCGGATCAGGTGAACCGGTAGCAGCGGCGGGAGGCTCCACCCACCCACCTGGACGCATCTCCACAGAAGCGTCGCAAGCACGAGCATGCGAGTGCCCATGAGCAAACTGGTAGCAATGGGTTTTGAAACTCGCCCCGGTTACAAGCCAAGTAAAATTTGAGTGGCTCTCATGGTTCTCACTACAAAACAGTGAGCCTGCAATCTAGTTAGCTCATTGCTCTTTCATCGTGTGTGATATTTCCAGTGCATGCTCAGACAGGAAAGGCAGGGTTAGAGTTGGCATTGGAGCTTGGTATTTTCCAATCCTTATTTAACCTTCTGATATCAACCTCTAAGTGTAAGCTTTATAAATTAAGTAGAAAAACAAGACAGGTTACAGTCGTTATATATCTTTTGATGATCTCCATATACTATGAAACGTATATCATATATTGTTATTTCAAAATAATTAATATGTATGATTGTGAAGCAATATGAAAAATGTAGCTTCATTGAGAGGAAAAAAAGCCTAGACATTGTTGTCCCATGAAAATATAGTATATAAAGTTGAGGGCAACATTTTAATATTTTCCTATTCATGTGCAAAAAATTCAATGGCTCTGTGATATGATGCATCATGGCTCAAAATATAGTAACTAAAGGAAGTGTCTGAATAGAAGTCTAAAGAACCAGTTGTAATATGTACCTCAGGATGAAGGATTTTGCTATTTTCTGATCTTAAAATGAATGGCAGCAGCAGATTAAAAAGAAATACATTGCAGGCCTCAAATTATAGATGAAAACACATTCACGAGATGAGAAAGGTCAATTTGGAACCCATTCTCTAATGTTTAGTCCTGGAAATCATTGTTGCTGATAGTGACAAACTCTGCTACCTGAGATTTAAAAAGAAAGGTCTGACCTCAGGTTTCTAGAACTGTTACATAACCAAATCCAGGGGTGAAATGCTCCCGATTCGGACTGGATCGCCCGATCCGGTAGCGATGGTGGCAGGTGGTTCGGAGAATTCCTGTGCCCCCCCCCCATGCCCAGCTGAGCTGCACGAACATCAGAGGCTTTTTAAAAAAACTTTTAAAAGCATTTTTTCTACCACCTCTTCCGACGAAAAAATGCTTTTAAAAGTAAAAAAAAAAGCCTCTGATGATCGCGCAGCTCAGCTGGGATCATCAGAGGCTTTTCAAAGTATTTTTTTCTGCAACCTCTTGGCCGAAGAGGTGGTTAAAAAGTGCTTTGAAAAGCCTCTGACGATCCCAGCTGAGTTCCTGATCGGCAGAGGCTTTTCAAAGCATTAGAAAAAATGCTTTGAAAAGTTAAACAAAAAAAAAGTTGGCCACGCCCACCCAGTCACATTAAACCACCACCACCACCAAGCCACGCCCACAGAACCGGTAGTAACAAATTTTACACTTCACCCCTGCCCAAATCTGATTTTTATCTCAGTTTTACAAATGAAGGACTAAGAGCACATACTCAGCCATATATACTCCTTTCAGAGTGGGGCTGCAAACGTAAACACTTAGTAACACATGGCAACTCTTCAATAAAATAAATCCTATGTATGCTTTTTTGCCCCTTGAGATAAGAAAGTTTAATTTATAGTTGAAATGTTAATTAGGTAATATCGTAAATTAAACCATTGAACTGTATTTGCTTTATGTTAAAGATGTAAAGACTAAATAAGCCAGAAGCTATATTTTGCATCAAGAATGTACTTTTTCATGAACTAAAAGAAAAAAATTAAAAAAGATTAGTCTCAAGTATTCATGCTCTTCATTTTTAAAATGTAACCACCTTTAAAGTGCTTCATGGCTTAGGACCGGGGTATCTACGGGACCGCCTCCTCAGGGTGCCGTCCGCCAGACAATGTCGGCTGGTGACCCCCAGGGGGAGAGCCTTCTCTGTGGTGGCGCCCACCCTCTGGAACAATCTACCCCCAGAGATACGAGTGATCCCAGACCTCCGGACTTTTCGTCGCGCACTTAAAACCTACTTTTTTCAGCTAGCCGGGCTGGCCTGACTCCATCTGGGTTTTAAATGTATAATATGGATTTTAACGGAATCATTTTAAATTATGGGCTAAATTTTTATAAATTATTTTAAATTCATTTTAACTTTTGTATACGGTTGTGTTAGTTGGCTTTTCACCGCCCTGAGTCCGGAAGGAGAAGGGTGGTATAAAAATTTAAATAAATAAATAAATAAATAAATAAATTCCAGTTGAAACAGATGTGAAGACAACTACTTCAAGTGTTGTCCCTGGGAATACAGCTCCATCGCCAGGTTCACCCACTTCTCCTACTGCTGAAGTTGCAACTTCTGCCGAAAAAGAATCCAGCAATCCTCATGCCATCCCTCGACGACATGCTCCTATTGAACAGCTTGCCAGGCAGGGGTCTTTCCGAGGTTTCCCTGCTCTTAGCCAGAAGATGTCTCCGTTTAAACGCCAGCTTTCTCTACGAATCAATGAGTTGCCCTCCACAGTGCAAAGAAAGACTGACTTCCCTATAAAAAACTCAGGTAGGATAACAAATTTCCCAAATCCTGTTTTGAGTATTTGAGAGAGAACAAATGCTGGTTTAATTCTCTTCAGAACTTCCCTTGTTTCTCGTTTGATATGTCACTACAAGGTGCAAATATGTTGCTGGTTTTATGACCTCCGAGTTGTAATATTAGATTAGAAACCAATAGGTTTCTTCTAAATATAATCAGAATTTCTAGATAACGTCACATGTTGCCAAATATGGGTTTGATAGCTGTATTCAAAGTTTATTGACTGCGGTTAATTACCTTTCAACTATAAAGAGTCCACTTAGTCAAAAACATGACTGGCTTCTGTCAGTATATCTTGAGTAATATATATTTGCAATGGTTAATGAGTTAAAGGCTTAGCTTTTGCAAGTGAAAGTTGTGCAACATTGATAATTATTCTGAGATTTAATATGGATGTAAGTACTCTGAGAAACTGACATAAAATCAGAATAATTGTAACCTTCATGCTCATTCCCCAAATTTTTCTTTGTTCTTAACTTTTCTTCTTAGGGTTTTCAGAGGACAGATGTAGTTTTTCCTAGTGATGAGGGGGGGAAAAAAGATCAAAGAATGACATTGTGAAAAAGCAGGAAGGTGCCTTTGTATTATGCCAGGCCATATCTGTGCAAACTTTTTTTTTCTGCTTTCAGTTCCTGAGTCTGAAGGAGAAGTCGATAGCATTAGTTCATTGTGCTCCCAGATTACAAACGCCTTTAGCATACCATCTGAAGATCCTTTCTCCTCCGCCCCAATGACAAAACCAGTAACAGTGGTTGCGCCACAGTCTCCAGCTTTTCAAGGTGTGTGGCCTCCAAACCTGGATGCATGTGATACTTTTTATATGTGCAAATGCTGTTTTTCTTTTGTGTGCTGGCAATGTAATGTTTTAAACCATCTTGCAGCTTTTTTGTTTGCATCTGGAATCATTCTGTTTTCACTAAGTTATTTGCTTGTAAGCTACTTGTATGTGAAATTCCTAGAAAGTCAAGGACATATTGAGAACAGTCAGTTACATGTTAATAATAGGGAAAAAAAATTAAAAGGGAAGGCCATATCTTTCAGATGTTACAGATAAAACATTACTATGTAAGAAATTATATGCAATTACCCATTTTTCCAGTCTCCTGGATCTTAAAAAAACAGATGGATGAATGTAAAATAAATATAAAACCAGTAAATTTGCTACCTGTTGCTTATTTTAAAGGAATAGGTTATTTTAAACAAAGGCTCTAAAGCAGGGGTGATATCGAGCAGGTTCTGACAGGTTCTGGAGAACCGGTAGCGGAAATTTTGAGCAGTTCGGAGAACTGGCAAATGCCACCTCTGGCTGGCCCCAGAGTGGGGTGGGAATGGAGATTTTGCAATATCCTTCCCCCAGGAGTGGAGAGGGAATGGGGATTTTGCAGTATCCTACCCCTGCCATGCCCACCAAGCCACACCACACCACGCCCACAGAACCAGTAGTAAAAAAAATTGGATTTCACCACTGCTCTAAAGTTGAAGAGATCTTCTCAGCTTTGATGTTAGGTAACAATCTTTATGTCTTGCTTTTATATCTTATAAATGAGATGCAACTTGCAGTCAAATCTTTGAGACAGTAACTACCTCACTGCTGGGTTTAAATAATGAAAGGCAGCTGCTGATAGTCGAAATAATTTTCTTTCACCAGAATACCGATAAGGCAGGATGTTTCAACCCATTACTTTGTCCTTCTAAACTTACTCTGAGAGCAAGGAATAAAGTCAGAACTTCTAAGTTCACAAAACATCCTTTAAAATATTAGTAAATATCTTAACTATCTTCCAAATGAATTAACAAAAATGTGTCAAATAAAAAAAAAATGCTTGTAGAATAATAGTGGACAAGCATGACTAAGTGCTTGATGTATGTTGCATGCTGGCAAAACCATGTGTTATTTTCAACATTCCAGTCATGTGCATGCCTTGCATGAATTAACAGCATTGATGTTGTCTGCTCCAATTTTAGTCAATGGCATTGCCTCTGCCTTCCATGTGTTTGCTGATAAACCAGCTCAAACTACTATAGCATCTACAGCAATACCACTTCGTGAATCCAATCCCTGGGCTCAGTCCCCTGCTGCTCCAGCTGTTGCTAAAACTGGAGCTGTAGCTTCTCCTTCTGGTAAGACTGGGCACTGATCTTGGCGTGTTGCTTTTAGCAGCTTAACATTTGTGATGCTGGATTTGAAAGACTTTGATCTGATCTAACAAAATGGCTCTTAAGGATTTTTTTATATATATCCGGAAGTACAGTTAAGGGAAAGTAGAAGAACTGAACGTTTAGATGTATGTGGAAGTTAAATCAGTCGGTGTATAGGTAGATAATATAATTAAATACATAAACAACATATTAAAGTTTACTAGAAGAAAAGGCTGTTTCAGTAACCAGTAACTTTAATGTAAAAAAATGGCTCTTCACAAAATCAGTGATTTAGTGTTATAAATTAGCACTTGGAGTAATTAACATTCTAATACAAATATATAAGATTCCTAGTGATTTAGAAAACTATTTGAGGATCCAACTGTAAGCCATAGATTTTTTTTTGTTTAAATCAAATTGATATATGTTTCTAAAGCCATACAGTTTTCTGCCATGGAAGGTTAGTATTTTTCATGTATTTTTATTTATTTAAGCAAAAGGTGCAAGGACTATTTCCCATGATTCTATCAGATTTCCACAGAATTTAATTAGCAATCCAGTCCCTGCATATTGGTCTCATATCTCCATTATAATTTCATGTCTTTTTACTTGAGGCCTTGTATCCAAACTGGATTATGCACATTTCTGTCCAAGGGATGAAGGGTATAATTTATCTGTTATTGTAGATCAGTTGACTTGACTAACAGTCCTCCTTTAGGACATTAGAATGAGAAGTTGGACATTGAAATTGAAAAGATGGGAGCAAGCCCATAACTTGTTTAATTAAATGCCCAGTTCTAGTTTCAGTTTTAAAATCTTTGTCAACGTAACTGAAACTTCATACATACACTAGTTAAAGTATGTTAATCATTGTTATGGATTCTTTACTACTGACCGGCAATAGGAAATCAGCTTTCTATACCTGATGGTGGTTAAAAGCTACTTCAATTCCTCATCAAATTGTTCTGAAGAAGGGGAAGACAGTATCTTGCTGAGGTTATATCCTGTTCTTAATTTCTTTTCACAGGTGCTGACTGGAGTGCCGACTCGGGGGAGGCCTCACCAAATCTGTATCAGGCAAGCCACAGACGCACTCCCTCGGAGGCAGACCGTTGGTTGGAAGAAGTATCTAAAACTGTTCGGTCACAGCAGCCTCAGGTGCAGTCCCAGCCTCCAGCTCCCCAGCCGCTCCTCCAGCCTCCTGCGGTGGTTTCTCAGGCAGCACCAACTTTTCCAGGCGGCACCTTCATTGCACCTCCACCAGTGCCTGTTGGGGTGGTGCAGCCCATGCAGCCTACGTTTATCCAGGCTCAGCCCTATGCGGTCGCAAATGGAATGCCGTATTCAGCTCCCAGTGTAACCATGATTGGGATCACCCCGTCCCAGATGGTAGCCAATGTCTTTGGCACTGCAGGTCACAGTCAAGTGTCCCATGCTCATCAGTCACCTAGTCTTATAAAGCAGCAGACATTTCCTCAATATGAAACTAATAGCGCTACTGCCAGCCCTTTCTTTAAACCCCCTGCCCAGCAGCTCAATGGCTCTGCTGCTTTCAATGGTGTGGACCCTGCCAAGTGGCCCACAGAGGACAAACACGCTCTTCCTCCCGGAGCTGGCCAGCAGGTGGATCCATTTGAAGCACAGTGGGCAGCCCTGGAAAGTAAATCGAAACAACGTACTAATCCATCTCCGACTAACCCTTTCTCCAGCGAATTACAGAAGACATTTGAGATAGAACTTTAAGCGGTCCTGTGGCTTGTACTTCATCTCTGTGTATGTGTGTCTTGGCATTGGATGTAAGAGTATACCGGGGGCAGCATTTTTTAATCGCTCATGTCCCTCTCTTTGGAATTAGGTTGGGGATAGAGAGAGGGGACACTCATGGAAAGAGGCTCCTAAACCCAGCCTTTTGGGGTATAATCCAGGAAACATACCCCTTGCCACCTGTTTGGGAATTTGAATGGCAAAAGGAATCTGAAAAGGGCTGAAGAAGGGAGTTGAACCTGAAGCCTTTTTTCCGCAGGAACTTCAGGAAACCTCACAAGCTGGAAAGCAAATGACTCACCACTATCTTAAGAATGTGTCTACCTTCCTGTGAATGGCCCGTTCCCTTGGGGCGAAAACAGAGGTTAGGGAATCGTGGCACAGTAATGAATGGGCTGGTGGAGAATACCTGCAAGCTGCTCAGAATATGCTATCAGTGGGAAAAGGATGAGCTTCCATTTCAAGTAATTATATATAGAATAAAGCCAAAATCTTTATTTTTATGCATTTTAGATTATTTTAAATAGTTCTAGTTATTAAAAGTTGAATGAGTTGTAAGTAATCTTGCCAAAGTTATAAAAGGGGGTTGGATGTAAAATTGTACATAAGATTGATTTATCACTGATTCTTACAGTCAGTAATATGGGAATAGGGTAGGGAGCGGAGTTCCTAGCTTGTCCCTCTCTGTATCATTGTAAGTAGCATATTGCAACCACAATCATGAATCATGACCAATTTTTTTTAAAAAAAATCATTGTAGAGTAGTGTAAGAACAGTATTGTCTTGGTTTGAAAACAATTGGTAAATTTTATCTTTTTTTTTAAGCAATCAAACTAGATATTAGAGTTCATATAGGTTCTTTCATGTACTGCTGCAGTTTATTTGTCTTACATCTCTTTTAACACTACTGTGACAACTGTAATTATATTTACAATCAGGTCTACTTATGAACCCATTTTAGGTGCATTAAATAGAGTTTAGATTTTTTTTAAAAAAATGCTTTTCCCATTGTTATATGTGAAAGCTTATAGCTAGACTGCAGCTATTCCATGTTCTTTCCTCTGGCAAATCATGAAGTCCATCTCATTTTTAATTTTACTCTTAAAACTTGGCCTTACAAGCAAATGTAAGTTATATATTTGTACTGATGATTTATAATCTGCTTTAACAGAAATAAATGTTGGTAGTAGATTATGTGTCTTTCTCAACAGGTTTCCTTGTTGTTTTCCTGCAACCAGTTTGATCTCCATTTCATTTGGTGTATAGATCACCAAATTTTAAATGTTTGATCTACTAATAACAGGGCAAGATATATACTCCCATTTGTATCTATTGCTTAAAGCAGGAATTGCAACTTCTGGAATTTTAGCTTGCTTTTATTTTGAAATTTGTATGATATTTCTTATGTCCCCAGAAGAATTGCCACATTTCCCATTAAGGGATTATCACCGTGTTATTCAGAAATAGCCCTGAAGAACTTTGTATTTGTTCTAGAGCATTGTTCATTATCTAGAGACATAAACTGGTTTTGCTCAGTTTTAGTGCGTCTTAGTACATAATGGAACTTAATGGTATTGCTGTTTAAAGTTACAGTACTTAAGTGGTTTGTTTCAGTACAAAGCATGCTTACTCTAAAACAAAGCTACCTCAAATGTAAGTGCATGTATGGTGGATGTATGAATTTGGACTATGCCATACTGCACTTGAGTAAAAATCCCTTTCACTCTTTTTGTCCTTGGTCTACTCTATTCATACTTTTTGCAAATGTAAATGCATGGAATTCTCATAAAGCTGCCACATAGACAATAATTGAATATTGTCAATGAAACATTTGTGTAGAGCCTAAATAAATTCCTATTGGGATCAGAGGCAAAAATTTCCATAACCCAGTAATTTTTGTACAGTGAATGGACAGTTACTAACTTACTACATACAGGTCCAAATACTTTTAAAGCCTTACTTCTGTTGTAGAAAAACTTTTATAGAACCAGGGTTTATTTTGGGTCTAGGGAAAATGGCTTCTTGGAATATGCATTCCTTGTGGGGTTGTTGTGTGGAATGAATGAACAAATACTGATCAATGGTTGATTATTTGTTATTAAAGAAGGCATAATTCTATCTATTCAGTTTTATCAACAGACATCAAAAGTGCTCCTCTCATATATGCATTCAACATTAATCTAGCAGTATTAACAAGTACAGCAAAAGCTGCTTTGTTACTTTACCATTTCTCTTTAATATTATTAAATAATAATATTTCCCAGTCATGGGGAAAGATACCAATATGACCCAGATTTTGAAAAAGGGGTTGGGAAGTGATGAACTACAGTAGATATAAAAAATCCTGTTAAAATGTCCATTTTTTGAGATATAAAAAAATCAAATTAAGATAAATCACTTCAGAATTTTTTCCACCTTTAATATAACTTATAACCTGCACAAATCAATTGAAAAACAAGTTGAAATCTGTTAGGGGAAAAATAACAATAAAAATACAATAACATGGTTGCATAAATGTGCGAACCCTTTAATACTTCCTTGAAGCACCTTTTGATTTTATGACAGCATTCAGTGTTTTGGGACAGGAGCCCATTGGCATAGCATATCTTAGCTTGGCAATCTTTGGCAAATTCCTTGCAAATTGTTCCCAGTCTGTCAGATTCTGAGGGCATCTCCTGTACACAGCCCTCTTCAGGCCACCCCACAAATTTTCAATTGGATTCAGGTCCGGACTATGGCTGGGCTATTCCACAACTTTGATTGTCTTCTGATTAAGCTATTTTTATGTTGATATGGAGGTATGCTTTGGGTCATTTCCATGCTGAAAGGTGAAATTCCTCTTCAGCATTTTAGCAGAGGCCTGCAGGTTTTGTGCCAAAATTGACTGATACTTGGAATTGATCATAATTCCCTCCACCTTGACTAAAGTCTCAGTTGCTGTGAAGAAAAGCAACCCCAAAGCATGCCATCACATGCTTCACTGTATGGTGTATGTATGTTGATGCACATTGTTGTTTTTGCACCAAACATACTTTTTTGGATTATGGCCAAAAATTTCAGTCTTGGTCTCATCAGACCATAACACAATTTCCGACATGCCTTTGTCACATTTGATGTAGGTTTTTGCGAAATGTAGCCAGGCTTGGATGTTTTTCTTTCTAAGAAAAGGCATCCATTTTGCCACCTTACCCCACACCCCAGACATGAAGAATACGGGAAATTGTTGTTACATGTAATACACAACCAGTATTAGTCAGAAATTCCTGCAGCTTCTTTACTGTTGCTGTAGGCTGTTGCTTAGCAGCCTCTCAGACTAATTTTTTTCATGAGTTTTAGAGGGACAGCCAGTTCTTGGTAATATCATTGTTGTGCCATATTTTCTCCAGTTGTTGATAACTGTCTTCACTATGTTCCATGGTATATCCAACACCTTGGAAATTTTTTGGTACCCGTCTCCTGATACCTTTCAACAATGAGATCCCTTTGATGCTTTGTAAGCTCTTTGCAATCCATGGCTTTTGCTGTAAGAGGCAACTGAGTAAATGTCAGAAAAATCCTACTAGAACAGCTGAACTTTATATGGGCTTGATCAGAGGCACTTTAATTGATGGCAGGTGTTTATTGACTACCATTTACCATTAGTCTGAATGTGATTGGTTAATTCTGAACACGGGCACAGCCCTACTTATAAGAGGGTGTGCACATTTCTGCAACCATGTTATTGTATGTTTTTATTATTATTTTTCACCCTAAAAGATTTCAGTTTGTTTTTCCATTGAATTGTATGGCTTATATGTTATATTAAAGGTGGAAAAAATTCTGAAGTGATTTATCTTGGTCTGACTTCTTTTACATATCAAAAATCTGGCATTTTAACAGGGGTGTGTAGACTTTTTATAGGCACTGCATCTGATCTTTAATTTCCTTTAACTTCTGCTCCAAGAAAAATAATTGAAAATACCATTTATATGCATAGAAGAATGGAGCCTTGCTGTAAACTAATCAGCATGGCCTCTGCAAAAGCAATCTTGCCTCACCAAAAATTTTGATGAGATTGCCCACTCAGCTGCCATGGAGTTTTTTAGTGGGATTTGCAACTGGGAAAAGATTGAAGGAAAAATAGACTGGCAATTTTCACATTGCTGAGAGGTATATAATGGGATCCTTAGGAATCATCCTTAGGAATCATCCTGTGACCGATTCTTTTTAACTGATCTGGAGTGTTAAGTACATGTACTTGTTGTGAGATAAGAGCATTGTGTACTGTTCTGGTCACTATACCAGAAGCATGATATTGTATAATTTAAAAACATACAGAAATGCAGAGCCAAAATGATCAAGAGGATGGAGCAGCTTTGCTATACAGAAAGACCACAATAATTGTGGCTGTTTTTCTTGAATGAAGGCAAGATTTAATAAAGATATATAATGTAATTCATGGTGTGGATAATGTAGAGAAATGTTTTCCTTTGCTTCAGATCATTCCATTTATATAAAATATAGGGAGACTCAGAACTTTTTCACACAGCACATACACTGTGCACAATTATTAGGCAAGTGAGTATTTTGATATCATATCATTTTTATGCATATTTTCTATCTCCAAGCTGTATAAACTTGAATGCTTAGTGAACATAAGCATTGATGATAAGGTGATGTGTATTTGTGTAATGAGGGAGCGTGTGGCCTAAGGAGATCAACACCCTATGTCAAGGTGTGCATAATTACTAGGCAGCTTCTTTTCTCAGGCAAAATGGGCCAAAAAAGAGATTTAACTGTCTCTGAAAAGTCAAAAATTGTAAAAAGTCTTTCAGAGGGATGCAGCACTCTTGAAATTGCTAAGATATTGGGGTGAGATTACAGAACCATCAAAAGTTTTGTTTCAAATAGTCAACAGGTTCCCAAGAAACGTGTTGAGAAAAAAGACGCACCTTAACTGCCAAAGATTTGAGAAGAATCAAGCGTGAAGCTACCAGGAACCCATTATCCTCCAGTGCTGTTATATTCCAGAACTGAAACTTACCCGGAGTGCCCAGAAGCACAAGGTGTTCAGTGCTCAGAGACATGGCCATGGTAAGGAAGGCTGAAACCTGACCACCACTGAACAAGACACATAAGTTGAAAAGGCAAGAATGGGCCAAGAAATATCTCAAGACAGATTTTTCAAAGGTTTTATGGACTGATGAGATGAGAGTGACTAGATGGATGGGCCCTTGGCTGGATCAGTAACAGGCACAGAGCTCCACTTGGACTCAGATGCCAGCAAAGTGGAGGTGGGATACTGGAATGGGCTGGTATTATTAAAGATGACCTAGTTGAATCTTTTCAGGTTGAAAAATTGACTCAAAATCAACTCCCAAACCTACTGCCAGTTTTTAGAAGACACTTTTTTCAAGCAGTGGTACAAGACAAAGTCTTCATATTTCAAGAAGACCATGATTTTTATGCAGGATAATGCTCCAATGCATGCATCTAAGTACTCTACTGCGTGGCTAGCCAGTAAAGGCCTTAAAGATGACAGAATAATGACATGGCCTCCTTCCTCACCTAACTTAAACCCTACTGAGAACTTGTGGGCCCTTCTTAAATGGGAGATTTACAGTGAAGGAAAACAGTGCACCTCTCTGAACAGTGTCTGGGAGGCTGTGGTTGCTGCTGCACAAAAAGTTGACGGTCAACAGATCAAGAAACTGACAGACTCCCTGAATGGAAGGCTTATGACTTACTGAAAAGGGTGGCTATATTGGTCACTAATTTTTTGTTTTGAAATGTCAGAAATGTTTATTTGTGCATTTTGAGTTGTTTTTTTTAATTCTCACTTTAACAGATGCAAATAAACGAAATGGGCAAATTTTCATTTTTAGTTTAGTTGCATAATAATTCTGCACACTTACCGTTGCCCAATAATTGTGCACACATAGTCTCCCAAGAAAGCCAAAACCTCACTTTTACTTTCTTAAATATTCAGGTTTGAGGTTTATTAACATTTTGGATCGACTGAGAACACTGTAGTAGTTCCAATAATAACATTAATCCTCTGAATACAACTTGGCTTAATAATTGTGCACACTGTGTAGTTGGATTTTATTGTCAGCAGCTGGGCTAAAAGTCACCAGTCAGAATGGTATAAAAGGGGGTTAACCAGTTCGTTGAAGATAAGATTTTTAGTTGTTATTGATATTATCTGTTGATGACCTCAATCATAAATACGTAGTATGCCATAAAGCCTGATCTCTTAGAAGCAACAGGGAAATAAGACATGAGAAAAAGTACCTGGCCCAATTTATCTAGTGAATTTCCATGGTTAAGGGTGAACATGGACCTATATTTCTTGGTTCTAATCAAACATCCTAATCACACCATCATACCGAGTTTCACCATTTAAGCTTCTAAGATATCAACATTAAAAGCACCAAAACATACTTGCTTTGATTCTCAAATCTTAAGGAGCCCGAGTGGCGTAGGAGCCTAATGCCTCCTACTAAGGCAGCATTTAACATCCAGCTGCCTGCAATTACTGCAAGTTCAATTCTCACCAGGCTCAAGGTTGACTCAGCCTTCCATCCTTTCTAAGGTGGGTAAAATGAGGACCCGGTTGTGGGGGCAATAAGCTGACTTTGTATAAAATATACAGAGGTATGAAAGCTATTGCTTAACGCATTGTAAGCCGCCCTGAGTCTCCAGAGAAGGGCGGCATATAAATAAAATTTTTTTAAAAAATTATATTCTGAAAAGCTAGCCCTCAAGCTGGTCAAGTACCTTTTTTAACAGAATAACAGAATTGGAAGGGACCTTGGAGGTCTCCTAGTCCAGCCCCTTGCTCAGGCAGGAAACACTATACCATTTCAGACAAATGGTTGTCCAACCTCTTCTTAAAAACTTCCAGTGTTGGAGCATTCACAACATCTGGAAGCAAGTGGTTCCATTGATCAATTGTTCTGTCAGGAAATTTCTCCTTCATTCTAGGTTGCTTCTCTCCTTGATTAGTTGGTTTTAAGTTGGTTGCCTGTTGCAAGGTTACTTTCTCAATCCATTAAAGGGGAGATAGAGTCAGTGGATTAATGTTTTTGATGAATTCACTTCCTGAGGAAATTGCTTGTTTATAAATGACAGTTGGAATGATTTATGGTTGGGGGAATACCACATGCTTTTTCTCTAGTTTTTATAAGATGATATTTGTACCTTCCATGAAAAATCAATTTTGAATGCAAGAAAATACAAACATGTTTTGTTCTCTCAGTTTGTCTATACGTCTGGATGCTACAGTTAAATTATATTAACACTGAATTAATTTGCATCTTTATTGAAGAAGCTGAAAAACTTATTACCTAGTTCATATGGTACTCCGCAGTTCTCAGCAGCAGATAATATGCAGAAGATCGCCTTGTTCCTGTTACTAAACATTCTGCATAATGTGCTGTAAATACTGGTTTGTTCATTTTTTACAGGAGCAATTGATAGGTTTGTCATTTTCAGTGAAGATAGTCCCATTGTACAAGTCAGATAATTAAAAAATAGATTTGTTGGGGGGGATTTGTTTTTCATTATCTGGTTATAGCTATTCATGTATCCGAAACCTATAATGGAGTAGCCCAACTATAAAATCATATTTGCCCTCAGATATCGGGACATTCATGTATTCTGATCGGCGTATCTTCGTATAAACCTCATAGATATGGCAGATTCTCATATTTGTTTCTCCAGCAAGCAAATTAAAAAAGTAGTATTATATTATAGATATACTTTGTTTCTAAAAAAATTGAGATCTTGAGCTACCTAAAATCTGGGAAGGTTTCAGATTAATTGAGTCCTTAGTAGTGGACCGAAAGCTATAGCAGGAATCGTGAAGAAAAGACTGCAGATGTGCCAGCAATGTTGGTTTTTCCTATCTTTTGCATATAAAGGAAATTATAATAGCTTACAGTATTCACACTGTAAGATTGTGAATAACTGACAACCTTACAGTTAACACATACAGGTTTGGGATATGTTTCTAGTCCTGCTCCATAGAATGTGTTTATAGTCAGCGATTGAAAATGCATAGATACTGCAGTTAGAACTTCTATAGTGCCAATGGTCATCCTTGTATTAAATAATCTGGCACATGGGATGGGATAATGAAAGAGGTAAGGCATACCTTCCCACAATTCTGAGGCATCGGCAACCAATTAATTCTGTTGTGATGCTGTGTACACTAGTGGGGCAGGCTGCACAGTGCTTTGGAACATAGAGGAGTGCAAATTCAGTACTTGTCTATGACTCATTAATGCGGTGGTATCTCTTTGGGGATTGCGTGACTGCAGTCGTGAGATTCTAGAAACAAACACCACTTCTCAAATTTCACAACCCTCTGGTATTCGTTTATGCAGAAGCAATACAACAGACTTTTGTTTCCTTTTTCAAAGGCCTTAATACAATTGTATACATGTTTAATTAGAAGAGAGGATCACTGTTTAATGAACTTACTTCAAGAAATACAGCCTTGCTGTTTTAAGAATATTTGAAATACAAAACCCTGCCACATTGCCGGGCATTTTCCTCTTCAGATGCTTCCGAGTTCTATGTATTTCCACCAAATATTAAGTGATATTTGCTGCTGGTAGTTAACTCAGCAATGTTTCCTATATCTGCTGAAAAAACAACAACCATTGTCTGCTTATAACTGTTTAAATCTGAACTGCAGGGACATTTAAAATAACTGTAGGAAACAAGTTTCTAGGTCAGTATACTAAATTTCCACAAAAAAATATGGTCAGCAGATTTTCTATGTGGGTTCTGGCACTAATTTAGCTTTTATGTTTGATTTAAAATGTGTCAGCTATCCTTGATTTCTCTTGAAGTAACTTTCCTACTTACTTTTGACTCTTTGTCTGTATTGTTAAGCTTTGCTAGTGGAACAATTCTCCGTTTCCTTAAATGAAAAGGTCAGCCAGCTGTTAGAGGATTTGATGTTTCTCTTGCAAAACAAAATACAGCTTAGGAAGGTGGAGATACCATTTCTGCCAACTGTTCTCTCTGTTCTCACATTAGCTGTATTGACTACCCGTGTGTATGCTTGATAAACAGGTTGGAGATGAGTGCTTTTCTTCCGGAGCAGGATTGCAAGAGTGGTAGCAAGCCTGTGATTCAGCCATAGCGGCGAGAACAGCTGGCACAGCAGAAGCTGGAATAATACTCATTGTTGCAGAGCTGAGCCTGTAGAATCAGATCACAGTTAGCAAGGTGTGGCTGATCAACACATTCCCTGCTTGTGTCCACAGGGAGAGATGCTGGCACTAGAAGAGTTAAGGAAGGAAGGAAAGAAAGTCAGATAGAACCAAACAAGGTGTTTTTCATAATCAATTGAGAGTTCACTTTTTGTTATTTACATTACAGCTATTTAACTACATGCAGTGGAAAATATTCTCTATCTGCTGCAGCTCGAGCAAAAATACTGTGAATGGAATCTACATCTTGGCAAACATTCAAAGTAGCAAATGGCAACATCAGCATTAACGCATTTTGAGAGAAAATTGATTGGTTTCTGCTGAGAGATTCTCTAAATGGCAAACAGCTGTTTCAGGCTGAAAATAAATGCTCTGCACTATAACAGCAGTTACAGCTTAGTAATTCCTGAAGTCGAACTGGCATAGTTTAAAAGCCTTTGACCTTAAAATTGTCTTCCAAGTAATCTGAATGTAATAGAATTTCTTTGTAAATAACAAGGACTGGATTGTCTCATTAATGATTTCTTGTTTCTGATTATATGAAAAAATACCGCTTTGGAGGAAAGCATGCAGAGGCAAGCTGCTGGATTTCAACTCCCTTACCAGCAGTGGCAATTGAAGTGTCAGATTTTAGGCACCAATTAATAATAATTTATTATATTAATATACTGCCCAACACCCAGTAACTCTCAAATCCAGACTCTCATAGCATCTCTAGCCTTGGCTGGGTTTGCCATATGTAACTCAAACCCCACATTGATGAATAATTTAACTGATTTCATATAGATAACCACAGGAAAGAGGACCAAACCCTGCAATTTGGAGTAATTACAGGTTCAACTGCTTTCCCCTAACAATTACTAGTTAGTACTAATGGCTCAAGTGGAAATGGGGCCACTGCGCAACTGCGTCCCCAACCACTGCATGCAATAAATAAAGATGCCATAGTTGATGGTATTGATGCTATTAATTGAGGAAATTAATAGCATCTGGAAGCATCCAAGACTCCCATCACAGCTTTTTTCCCTTCATATGACCAGGCATGGATAGTGACTGAAAGATATCTAGAAAATCTTCTGCTTTGGCTTTGTAGCTCTGGCATGTCAAACTCGATTTCATTGAGAGCCGCATCAGGGTTGTGTTTGACTTCGGTGGTCCTGGGGGGGGGGGAGCATGGCCAGGGTGTGTGTGGCCAGCTCGATGTCACTCCTGTTGGGGGCGCCTGTGGCGGCCCAAGCAATCTGCCAGCGTAAACGGGCTCCCGAGCTCTGTTTTCGGCTGTCATGGCCTCCTGCAACCCTCTGCCAGTGAAAACAGAGCTCGGGAACCTGTTTTCGCTGGCAGCAGCACCATGGGCCAGTCCTTTGCTGTTTCCAAGATCTAACTACCCTGTGGGCCGGATCTAACTACCCTGTGGGCCGGATCCAGCCCCCGGGCCTTGAATTTGACATCCCTGCTGTAGCTGATCCCCCATCACCTTCTCAAGCATATTCCCTAAAAAGGGAAGGTTGGGGACAGGGCAGAAGTTGTCCAATTTGGATAAATTGAAGTATGACCTCTTCAAGAGAGCATACACTACTGCTTTTTTGAAGGCAGGCAGGTGCCATCTCATCTTCACAAAGAGACATTAACCACATCCAGATGCAAATACTTCTCTTTCAAATCTGCCTTCTATACACATATGCTTTCATTAAAGAGTATCAGATATAATACGAGGTTCTAAAATAAAAAAGAATCTCAGAAGTATGCTTCATCTACAGGATCAACCAGGTGTGTTTCTACAGAGGATCTGTAACAGAAAACATTTGCAGTCCTGGAAGGAAAAGCACATGCCACACGTTTAAGGTTGCAACTGCTGTGAAATCCAATGCTGGAAATTAGAAGAAATTTAAAAACAACGGCACACCCACCTTCTGGCTGCCTTTTGATGACTTTCACATCTGTACTGGCACTGACCGAATTATTGCCACTATAGGCATTGCACATATAGGAGCCCTCATCTCCAAGCTGAACATTGTTTAGAAATAAGCTTCCATCTTGAGACACGTGGATACGATGACCATCTGATCTTACTGGAACCCCATTTCTAAGCAGAAGTAAATAATTAGCGGTCTTGCAGTTGCTGTACACTGTCCCCAACTCTCAGTTACAAGGAAATAAAGGGAGGGTTAGTATTTGAAGTCTTCCAAGGAACACAGAAATAAACAGGGTTATTTCAAATGAGTTTGAAAAACTAAATCCAAATTCATCTTCCAAGTAGATGGTCGTTGCTTGATAATTTCTTGCATGTTTCAGCAGTACTAAAGGGATAAGTAAATACAGCTGATTTTTTTCTTACCTTGACCATCTTATGTTTACATTGTTGCCTGTCACAACACAATGAAGATGAGCATTCTCCCCTTCAGACACTGAAAGCCTGGGCAGCAGATCAATAATTCTCAAGTCTCCTAAGCAGGAAAAGAGTGTCATCAATTCCAGGAAGATTTTGCCCGAGGTCATCAAATTATATTCTGAAAATGCAGCTCTGATTGAATAGCCTTGCTGGTCATGTGAACTTGGTCTTTCTAGCTGAAAGACCATCTACGTGGGAGAAAAATCTCAACATGATATGCACAATAGAATTCAACATAGAAACATTAGTGTATCCAATCAGCTACAGTTAAGTACTTCTCGATGGTTGTCCTACACTGATAAAAGTTTGAACTATTTTCATAGCAGTAACTATACCTCCCTCCTACATTTATTCTCTCTCGGACACGCAAAAGTCACTGCAGCAGCATTTTCCAGAGATCCCCTTTCTTGTTTCTAGAGCAATATTTCCACTAGGAACCTAAACCAATTTGAATTATTTTAACCATAGCCACCAAACTTTTTTTTTATTTTATAAAATGTATTGAATAATTTTCTATACTTCTTGAACCTGGCACAATTTATGTGAAACCCTAAATATCTCACTCGGATTATTTGATGGTACCATTGATGAAAGTAAACTGATCTCATACCTAAAGGGAGTTGTGAAGCCACTGAGTAGAGCACGGGTGTCAAACTCAAGGCCCAGGGACCAGATCCAGCGTACAGGTTGCTTAGATCTGGCTTGCAGGGAGCACCCTGGAAACAGCAAAGGACTGGCGCACGGTGCCTCTGCCAGTGAAAACGGAGCTTGTGAGGGCTGTGTGCGCCCCTCCCAAGCTCTGTTTTCACTGGCAGAGGGTTGCAGGAGGCCATTGCAGCTGAAAAAGGAGCTTGTGAGGGCTGAGGGCAGCACTTCCAAGCGCTGTTTATGCTGGCAGAAGGTTGCAGGAAGCCATTGCAGCTGAAAACGGAGCTCGGAAGCCTGTTTTTGCTGGCAGAGTGCTCGGGCCACCACAGGTTCCCGCCACACGAGTGACATCAAGCTGACCATGCCTGCCCTGGCCATGCCCCTCCCCCTGGCCCACTGAGGTCAAACACAACGCTGATTCAGCCCTCAATGAAATCGAGTTTGACACCCCTGGTGGAGAGATAGTTCTGTAATCTTAAGCACAACTTTTACTAAATTTCTTCTTGACACCAGGTTTCAATTGCTGGAAATATGCTGAGATAGTTCACACTCTCCAGACTGGATATATTAATCAGCAACTAAAGCTTAATTTAACAACAGTAGCAAAAAAAGGACCGCATTTCTCACCAGCAGCAAATTCTTATATTTGAGTAACATTGAAGTAAAACTCCCTCGCCACCCCCCCTCCCCCAAACAACCACTACCTTTAGGTCTAATTTGAACTTTTTTCTGATCTTGGTCCCGGCCATTAGAAGCAATGCATGTAAAGAAGCCAGCATCTTCAGCTGTCAGATGACTGATTAGCAGGGCACCATCAGGTTGCTGCCTATGCCTGGAAATTAAAATTGCCACGAATTTTAGAAGAAGAGGAAACACATTTAGTCACAGAGTACAGACTCCTTTTTGTGAGAAGCTAATGGCTCAAAACGTACAGTATTCTGAATATAAATTATGAGCTCCTAAGGTTCAAATACGTTAACAATTGCTCTGGGATCAGGTGTCATTAGTCCTGCTTAATCACTGCAAGCCAATTAAAAGTAGCTGGGTTATATTGCACTAAGCCATGGTTTGCTGAGTAAACCACAGTTGGCTGGGTTCTTAAGGAAATGCAAGCTGTAACGGTATTTGGTTTTAACTTTGCATCTGTGTAAATCAGTCTACTCTTAAAATTAATCTTTTTGAGCAGCCGGTGATAAGTTGGCTGTTTTACTTAAAATATGCAGGAATCAAAAATACAAAAAGCATTGAGCTGAGTATAATTACAATGCAAGGTACCCATCCAGGCAAGACTACTTGCAAGCAATATCCAGGTTGTCAAATGACAGTCTTTGCCAGATCACTTCAGGCCACAAATATTGAGTCATTAAAATGAATGAGTTTCTATGTGGATGGATGAAGCAGGAATGTATTATAGAGAGATAGCCTCTGGGAGAATTAGGACATCCCTTTGATAGCCTGTCTTCCGGTTCTTCTAACGTGGGAGGGGGGTCTCCCTATTTTATCCGCACAGTAAGAACTTAATGAGAGAGGATGAACTAAGGATTAGTGGCTGGCCCAAAGTCAATTCAGAATGCCATGATTGAGAGAAGATTTGAAACTGCCTAGTCCTAGATACTGATCATCACATTATGCTTTGTTCCATCCACCCTAATCATGTTTGGGAAAGCTCATTGAAAATAAAGGAGGGACAAGCTGTCTGTTCGGGTTTTCCCAGATTTATTTTGTAAACATGGTGCATTTCAGGCCATCTTACTCAGCCTTCTTTAGCTGGAGCTACTTCATCTGTGTGGATATGTTAAACCTTCCCCCTGTACAGGGGGAAAATAAACGGTATGAAAAAGGGGTGGTTGATTGGGTTATAACGGCTTGTTCGGCGATCGTTCAAAGATACTGTATGATAATGCTGAACAAGAGGGAGTTTTGACTACCACAGCGTCCCCATGGTCATGCGGTCATGTTGGAGCTCGGTGGTGCCCAATTTGCAATTACAATGTCACAGTGACCTGTGGTCACAACTTCCAACATTCTCTGCCCGCTTTCCACAAGTAAAGCAATAGGGAAGCAGGCAGGAAGTTGGAAATTACTTTTGCTGCTTTTTTGCCTACCTGTGATGCTTAGCACCTGCTTGTGGCATTCTGCTGTGGCAGCCACAGCATCTACCTATGCTTGGTAGAAGTTATCCATGGCACAACCGCCTCCTATGGCACTGGCCCACAGCACCCACCCTGACCCTTTTATTCCACATGCATCAGGCATGCCCCCCAAACTCATGGCAGAAACCACCAGCTTGATTGTGTAGGACTTCTGCATCTTCTCACTTCCCACTTAATTATCCCCATTGTCCTAAGGTTATGATGGACACTGAGGCTACTGGGATTGCTGTCGCTAAGCAATGTGTTCACATGACATGGCACTTTATGTCCACATTGCTTAGCTACAGAAATTCTGGTTCCAAATGCTGTTGTAACGCAAGGGCTACATGTAACAAAATGGGCTCTTATTTGCTCAACTCATTCAGTAACACAAACAAGCCAAGGCTAAGGTTAACTATGCGAATACAGTCAGACTGGTTTTGTTAAGCACGTTATATGAACTCAACTGCTGTACATTAAACAGTTACACAGACTTCTAGCTCAAGAAAAAAAAATAGCAGGTAACCACAAAAGGTTATACACAAATTTATGTGGAAATGATTACTAGAAAAATGTAAGGAAGTAGGAGAAAGAAATGCAGGAAAAGGTGAATAGGAAATGTTTTTTTTTTAAAAAGGCCTACTGAAATATGAAAGCATAGCTGTAGAATAATACAGAGAAGAAAGTGTCGTAAGGGAAAAACAGAAAGGGAAAATTTACAGACACTTATCCCAAAGATGCTTTTTAGGAGGCAACTGGAATTTTTTGTTTTTTCTTTCAAAAAAGAAAAAACTTTCACTTCTCATCCAAGAAGCTTTTCCAGCTCTGACTGGATGGTGGGGAATGGAAGGATTTATATTCCTTGCAGACAGCTGGTCATTTGCATTCTTTTAGAGGGTCGTTGAACCACTTGGAGATTTATCTGTGTCCTCAGGGTCACATGAGTAGTGTTCCTGGTTCCTGTAGTCTGCAATTTTTCCCCCCTATGGAAATCCATTCCTATTCCCACACCATTCAAAGGGTGTCCATCCCAAATTGTATAGCTAAAAGTCTGTAGAGAGTCTCAGTCATCCAGGTCATGGTTGATCCAAAGGTACTTTTTCAGGAGGCAACTGGGTTTTCTTATTTTTTTTCTTTGAAGACATTTTGCTTCTTATCCAAGAAGCTTTTTCAGCTCTGACAGGATAATAGTCTTCAAAAAAACCAAAACAAAGTCCAGTTGCCTCCTGAAAAAGCACCTTTGGGACAACCATGACCTGCATGATTGAGAATCTCTACAGATGTACAGACACTTAATTTACCTATTTCATTGGAGTCGTTGGACTTTTGCACACTTAGTACAAAGACAACAAAATGAGAGAGTAATATTGTCAAAGACACAACTTACCTGGCAGATGAAATAGGACGGCCATCTTTCTGCCATTCAATGGTTAAGGAGGGGGAAGCCTCTACACGACAAGGCAGTCTGACTTGTTCGCCAATGCTACCATCAACTACCGAAGGCTCATTCTTATACATTTTTAATCTGCAAAGTAGATGCATTAAATGTTTTAAAGAAGGATCAGAATTCCTTTTTTCATTTTAATCACTCCTTTCAGCAAGTGCTGAAAAGTTCCTTGTCAATGGCAAGGTTTGCCATTGGCAAAAGATGGTATCTCAGGCCCTAGGCAAAATAATTCCAGAGCAGTTTCTCTCTGTCTCTGGGTGACTTCCCATTTTTTGAGAAAATAGCTGGGGCATAAAGTGGTAGAAGTGAGGCCTGGAACACAAGTGGAGAACGACGAGGGATCTGCTGAGTATATGTCCAATGTTATAGCGCGGGAATAACGAGAGGCACAAGCAGGCTAGTGACAACAGCTCTTTAATTCAGGGTGAGACTTCAGCAAAGCAACACTGGCAACAGCCCTCCTTATATACAGTTCTGAAACACCCGCTAACCAATCACAAACAGTTCCCAATTCAAATCTCCCGCTCAAATAGATACATACATAACATCCAAGGATTTGTGATTCCTACTGGTTCAGCAGTTGGCAGCCTTGGCTAGATAAGCCTTTGCCCATCTTGGGCTGTGGCACTAGTTGCAACCTTATCTGAGACATGAGGACTTTAAGATAAGATAATCTTTACTGTTATTTTTACTGTGATTACACTGCCAGACAATCAAAATGAAAATCTGTTTCCTGCTCTCTAAAGAAAGTATGTATCTATACACATACATACTGTGGATCCTAGTCAAGTGTCGCTTACATGCTATGTCCTGGATAGAAGGAAGTGAACTACCAACAATCTTTTCTGCCATCCTCACCACTCTCTGCACCGCCTTCCTGTCAGAAGCAGTAATGCTTCCAAACCAGACTGTAATGTCATATGACAGGATGCTCTCAATCGTCCCTCTATAGAAAGTGGTAAGGACAGCGGGAGGAAGATGTACTTTCCTCATGTGACACAGAAAATGCAGGCACTGCTGTGCCTGCTTCACCAGTGTCTCTCTGTTGAGTGACCAAGATAGCTTTACTGAGGTGAGTCATGCCCCATCAACATACATCTAGAGGACTGTATCAGGCTCTATATGGCTATTTCGAAGCTATCCAGAATTTTCAATTGCGTAAAATGCCAGAATGCTCATCAGCAGTTGTAGATGGGAATATATTACATCTTATTCCTGGCTGTACATTGGCTTCACATTAACCTTTAACTGCAATTTAAAGTACTGATTTTAACCTAGAGAGTCATTTATGATTTGGCTCCAAGTTTCTTGTAGATCTGCATTCTCTACTGGAGTCGCCCAGACCAATTCAATTATGAGGAGAAGGAACTGGTTGTTCCCATTTTCAGGAAGCTTGAGGGAGAGAGATGGCAAAGCTGGAAGTGTTGCTTTTTCTTCTATTGGAGGAAACCTGATTAACCCTGACATTATCTCCTTACAGAAGGAGCTGAAAAGGGTGTATAAATTTGATAAATTAAATGCATCTGTATTACATAATTGAACTTTAGCCCTTCTCTCCTTTCATCATGATTTGAACATAAATGGACCATTACAGGGATTCTCCTTCAACAAGTGTGCAGCTCTCTCTTAACACTTTACAAAATGTAGGTTTGTATAAATACATCCCTCTTAACTGTTCCCTTGGCTATAGGCCCAGATAATGCTGCTAGCCACGAGAATCCCATGTAACAGAATGTTCTCCTTATAATTTATCTGGCCGTGTGTGATGCTTTCGGCAAGAATTTCAACAAAATCATGCAGCTGTCTGGGGACCTATGCCAGCCTGTTAATCCAGACACAGTAGGTTAGGAGGTTTGCTGTAAGGAAGAATAAGGAATAAAGTAACTGAATACTTATGGCACATGATTGTAAAACAAATGACTCCCACTTCCTTTGATAATGTTCCATGCATGCATTTTAGTTTTTGAGAGGAGGATTATTTCCAATTATTGAAGCTAGTGACAGTTGCTACAGATGGATGCCTCAGAAATCAATGACTAGAACTCAGAATGGCAGATTACCTATTCCATTTTTACACTTTCTTCTGGGTAGCTTTCGTGACAGAAGGTGGCCTGATAGTTACCCTTGTCACTGAAATGATGTACTCAACCCCACTGCCATACTGAGCCATTTTTTTAAAAAAAGACAAGTTGCTAAAGATAAACCCTTAAATTTCGTCATCTCTCTCACTGCAGCATTTCTGAGTTCTTTTTAGTGTAGCAACATTCTAGAATGTGACTCATGGTACTTAATGAGAGGATACCCACCTACGCAAAAGAAGCAATTTTGAACTGATGATGCTTGTGAGCCTAGGCTGCAAGCAGGCCACCGAGTTTTATTACAAAACTGCCCAGTGATCAGTGAAAATAAACTATTTAAATAATTGCTTGTCTGTATAAGAGGCCTTGTTTTGCTAGAATCTCTTTCCTGCAGATATAGTTTTATTTCTACAATGAATATTTATTAAACACAGTAATTAATTTCTTAATGATTGTTTCCTTCTAACAGTAGGTTCCTCGAGGAGCCAAGCAAAATACAGAAACTGCCTGCCTTAAGGCATAAAATGGTTTCATTAAAACACTTTGATATCAACGGTTGCTTAAATTAAGTCCCTTAGGTTCTTTCAGTTGCCTGATCATCAGGTCCAACCTGTAAGAAAGAAAGAAAGAAAGGAAGGAAAAAAAAACTTCTTAAAAAAGAACTAGGTTAGAGTTGCTCCAGATTCTGTGTTGTAGCCTTAAAGAAAATGCAAGGCTGATTTCTAAGCATTAAGATTAGATACAATAGCACTATGATTAAATAGCCTGCTCTTGTTTGATCAGCTTCCAAATGCATCTCTAAAGAGCACACAGCACAATATGTGGAACATGAGCTGCTTTGGGAAGTTGAAAGATATACCTGTATGTTATTTGAGGATGCAGAGAAGAAACATGTGACCACCTGTCATTAGTTCCTGTGCCAAAGACTCTGGGCTGGTGATTCTGATCATAAGTAAGTTGATGCCTTCTTCCCTGGGTGAGGGTAGATTGAGGGATTTCTATACAAAGAAACAGAACAAAGAAGCCATCAGGATTTGACTTTCAGAAACCTTTGGGGGCTGACAAAGAGATGGTTCTTTCCAGGGTTTGTTTAGCTAGGGGATTTTCCTTATACTAAGTTTCCCATAAGGTGGAGGAGAGCTTTCCAAGCATTGGAACCACAGAGCAAGAAAGTGGTTCCCTGGATAAAGAGAGCATGGGTTTTATCCCCTGATGCAATTTGGAAAGGATATCATTTTCCATTGATGAAAAAAGAATTGTAGAATGACCTGCTGGCTACATCAGGACAAGCAGTTTCCTGCTTTATGGCTGTTTTGAATAACGAAGAATGAAATAACCTTTGATCAGCAACTCGATCTGTCTGCGTTCCACCCTCCCATTTGAAATTATGCATGTGTAGATGCCAGCATCCTCAGTCCTGAGATGGCTAACCACCAGGGAGTTGTCAGACTGGTAGGTATGCCTACAGGGGAAGATGATTAAAGGATTGTCAAATATGGTAGACTGGAGATCGCAGCAACTCAATGACAGTCACTGACAGAATCAGTTGACAAAGAGTGACATATTCAGTTGACAGTGTCAAATGCATATTAATAGTAATTACTCTGGTTGGTTATGGGAATAAGAGCAAGAGAGTGATGCTAAAGATGAATCGCTGGCAGGTTTTTTACTGGTTATGTGACGACAGTGAAGTACAGTTAGTCCTCAACTTACGATCACAGTTAAGCCCAAAATTTCTGTTGTTAAAGCAAGACATTTATTTAGTGAGTTTTGCCCCATTTTGTGATCTTTCTTGCCACTGTTCTTAAGTCAATCACTGCAGCTGTTAAGTTAGTGACACGATTGTTGAATGAATCTGGATCCCCCATTGACTTTGCTTGTCAGGAGGTCGCAAAAAGGGATCGCATGACCCTGGGACACTACAACCAGTTGCCAAGCTTCTGAGGTTTGTGGCCATGGAGGTGCTGCAATGGTTGTTAAGTGTGAAAAATGGTCATAAGTCACTTTTTTCAGTGTTATTGTAATGTCAAACAGTTACTAAACAAACTGTTGTGAGTTAAGGATTGTCTGCAATGCAGCAATGGAAATATGCATGTAAACCTCACTGAAGTTCATAACATGATCCCAGGTTGTAGGTTTAGATACTGACAAATTTCAAATGTGAAACCTATGATCTCAAAGTTCCATTCATAGGGTATAAGGGGGTGGATCCAAGGGTCAGACCTACCTATCATAGGAGATTGGCTGTCCGTCTTTCTGCCATTCAACTCTAGAGAAGTGGGAACTGTCTGTCTTACAGAGAAGACGAATACTTTGTCCTAGGCCTGCCTCCACTGCAGAAGATTCTGGTCCATCCAAGAAGATCCTGAAAGATATGCAGCAGTTTCCCCCAAAATGGATATGCATAGAGGATTAGATGGGAATATGTATGAAGCATGATTCTAAAAAATTAGCAAGACATCTTCAATATTTCTGTGCTAATGCAAATACGTACCTGTTCAGAGAATATTGAAAAGTGGACTCTGGTGGGGTTTGATACCCAAATCTTCTCCATGTTAATCCATCTGCACCTGATTCCCTCCTCCACTCTTCACGCTCATGTTGAGTGGTCTGGCCATTCATAGTCAGCTGCTTCTCTGAGTGTCTGGAAATCACAGTCTCACTCAAACCATGCAAATGATCTACTGTGTCCCTTTTTATTTCATCAAGAGTTTTTGAGTGATGAGAACTTTCTGGCTGGTTTTCTAGCAAGCTAGTTCCTTGCTCAGATTCAGGTAAGGCATCTTGATTGGAGGAAGTCCTATCACTATGACCTCCATTTCCTGTTCTATGAGTTATAGTTCTTCCAAATTGTTGAGGCTTTACTTCTGCGTTCCCTTCTTGCAGTTGAGAACTAGAGTGGATGTTAGGACTTGCAGCATGATGGTGAAGACTCACATAGCTTCTTCCCATTGATCCATAGCAGGCTTTCATGCATTCTTCTTCAGTAGCAAAGTTGTTCTTATTCCCATGGCAACTTCCATACCAAAAGCGATTGCATTTTCCAACATCGCTTACAAAATACCAACGTATGGTCCAATCTGTGCAGGAACCATGGGCACTGGGTAACAGACACTGGACAGGATAAGCTAGCAACAAAAGCCAGAAGAGAAATGATATTTGTATGTTTTTTATTTATCATGCTATCAAGTTCTTTGGTTTTCCCTAAAGCAGTAATTCCTAATTTGGCAATCCCCATATTTGTGGACTTCAAATCCCAGAATTCCACAGCTAGCATCACCATTGATGAGAATTCTAGGAGTCGAAGTTCTCACACCGGGAAGTTGCCAAGGTTGGAAAACACTACACAAAAGGGAATTGTGTGATATGTATGAATACAAGTGATTTCATCCGGGAGCCTAAACAAGTTTTACTTCAAAACAGAAATGTATTGGTGAGTCTGTCTTATGAAGAGCATAGAATGTACAAATTCTTCAAAACCTTACTACAAAAGCACAAAATATTTTTCTATGCAAGAAATATAAACAATAGAATTTAGTTATAAAGATATTTATATATTTCAGGTTGAACACTGACAGGTCTTTTTAAATCAGATTTTTGATTTTATAGTACATAAGTAGTCCACATTCAGTGACCACTTTTTCATCAAACTATTCAAAGTTAGGATGGCTCTGAACAAGGGGACTTACAACTGTTCCTCATAGCTTAGGACCGGGGTATCTACGAGACCGCCTTCTGCCACCAATAACCTCCCACCGACCAGTACGCTCCCATAGAGAGGGACTTCTCAGGGTGCTGTCGGCCAAACAATGTCGACTGGCAGCCCCCAGGGGGAAAGCCTTCTCTGTGGGAGCACCCACAATCTGGAGTGAGCTGCCCTCGGAGATACGGTTAATCCCAGATCTCTGGGCCTTCCGCCGGGCCCTCAAAACATTCCTATTCATGCAAGCCGGCCTGACCTAACCTCCCTTAAAACCACTTTTAAATTCTTTAAATATGAACCTACCCCATAAATTTGAAATGTATAATTTAATTCCATTTCTAAATCAAACTATTCAATTATTTTTTAATCGGTTTCTGAATATCTGTACTCTGTATTTATTGTTTAACTGTTCACCGCCCTGAGTCCTTTGGGAGTAGGGCGCTATACAAATCTAATAAATAAATAAATAAATAAATAAATAGTTGTGACTGTTGCAGTGCTTATGTGATTGACATTCTCTGCCATCTTCTGGCAAGCAAATTCAACAGGGAAGTTAGCAGGAAGTTGCACATGGTGATCACATGACTATAGTATGCTGTGACTACACAAAATTCGCCCAAAAATGGCAACTGGAACTATGGCAACTGCCATCACAAATCAACAGAATCATGTGATGTGCTTTACAACTGTGTTGTTTAATGACAGAACTGGAGGCCACAATTACCATCATTAAGCAAGACTACCTGTACATATAAAATATTACCAAAATGATTCCATTGGTTACTGCAATTTTGCTAGAAAGTATTAAATGTGAAGCTACATTTCAAAAATCAAATGTCACTTACATTGGCTGAGTCTTGTGGGACATCCTTCCCCTTGAGGCCCTAAAGCAGAGGCAATGTTGTCATAGCAACAACCATACATAGAACCTCGGCATTCCTCTGTCGGCAGCTGCTGGGCAAGAACTTGGCTTGTCTTAGAGAAAACCAGGTGTTACTCAGATTATACCATTCAACAGTGTTTATGAAGTAGCACATTCAACTGACTCAATCCCAGAAACAATTCATAATTCAGTTACATTTTTCTTACAGAATAAAATATCAAAAAGCTACACTGCTAACTTTAATGTGATGAATGGAAATAGCCCATTACACCCTATGAAAGACAACAAAACACTTTATAACATTTTACTCTATCTTAGCGAGAACTTGGAAGAATTGTCTGTAGAAATAGAAAAATCGTAGAATTGTGGAGTTGGAAGGAACCTTCTCTAGCTTTTCATCTGGAGGGGCAGAAGAGTTATGAACTTTTGAACCTAATTCAGTTTGCAGGTGTCTATGGAAAAATCAGATTAATCAAGAGGACACAGGGAAACAGCACTGATTTTGGATAAACACAGCCGTTGTATAGGGCATAGCTAAGGGGAAATAACTATATTCCAACATGTCTTCTAGAACGCATAAAAGTTTGCCTCACTTACTGTTGGAGTGGGAGTAACAGGATTTCTGCTTATGTAAACATCACTGTAGTATTGTGTGCACCCTTCTTGGTTAGGTCCCTGGGAATGTGATATTCCATCGGGGCAGCACCCATATCTGGGAGGGAAAAACCAGTAATGTTGAAAGAAACCCAATATATCAGCTTTGCCTGCAAATTGCTCATTCAGTGAGCTAGTCCTACCTGCTCAGATGGCAAGAATCAAGTGGGCAACCTTGGCCAAAGGGACCTGCTGCAGCAGTGCGACCATCTGAACAACAGCCATGAGGAGTATGGTGGCAGTCTTGATCATTACTACCACCATTTGGATAAGAATGGGACCGACGGGACACAGAAGAGTCTGAGTCAGTATCCCATCCAAGAGGTAAGAAATTGGAGCGAGGACTCTCATTTAGCTGGACCTGGTGATGGGTAGAGCCAGTTTGGATTATTCTTTCATGTCTAGAAACTGAAAAACATAGGAGATAAAGTCGTTTGTACCCATCAAGAAAACATAATATACAATGTTATATAGCTTATAATCATATTTCATTGGGGGAAACTCTTATTAGGTGGTGAGCAGGGGTGGGTTCTAAAATTTTTTTACTACCGGTTCTGTGTTCATGTTACAATTCTTTAGGATTTAGCAGAAGTACTGGTCTACCTATTTGTTTTTGGAGCGCACTGGTCTACCACCACACTGCCTTTTACCACTGATCAGCTGTAGGGCGGCCCTTTGAAGCGCCGCAGCAAGAGTTTAAACAGTTTTTTTCCTTCTAGCTGATCAGCTGGGACTCAGGAGGCAGCGAATAGATTGGGGGCAGGGCCAGGCAGAGGTGGTATTTCCCAATTCTCCGAACTACTTAAAATTTCCACTACCGGTTCGCAAGAACTGGGGAGAACCGGTAGCAACCCACCACTGGTGGTAAAGTACTAAAGGTGGTAAGGTAGAGGTAGTGATGAGATCTACACACAGGTTTCTCTATTTTCTTTTACCCCAATATCTCTGCACCTTCCCTCAACCCACCGCATTCTTGCTTACCTGACATAGATCACCTGTACAAGTACAAGGCTTATCAGCATTTAGTCATAATGCAGAAAGTCTGAAAATAAGTAATCATCTACAATACATTCCCATGTAGAAGTAATGACCTCTACTATCAGTTGTTAGAAATGAGGAGTCTGGTACCACTTTATTAGGCTAACAAATGTTATTATAAGGCATACATTTTGGTGGTCACTCCATACCTCTAATAAAGTGAGTTAGTCTTTCTCAATTTGTTATTCTGATAAGGTGCTACCAGACTCCTCCTGATTTTTGGCTACCAAAGACCAACATGGCTCTCCTAGAATATCAATTGCAAGACTGAGTCTATTAATTTGACAACAAAATAAAACTACCCTACTTAAAATAGTGATTTTTGTTTGTTTGTTTACAATGTCATTAGGATCATAGCTGAGGCTCCATAATTGTATATGCATATAACCTGAAAAAAACCTCAGGGAAATAGAAATGGTCCATAGACTTAGCTAACAGCTACCCAGGCAAGTTGATTCATATTGAGCAAACTCCTTGCTTCATTCACAGAGCTAGGGAGAGGACAAAAGATAATACCTTCCAGTTCTTATGATCTTCCTCTTACGTTTTTGTCATGATTTTTCCCTTTCACAGAGATCAAATCTTTGGGGAGGAAAAATGGGAATAAACACTGAAAGGGTTTGTTGGATGGACAGGTTGCCTGGAAGTAGGCAGTTTCTCTAGATTTACTTTCTAGGAGCCCAGGAAAATTATTTTGCAGCTGTAGCTATAGTTATCAGACAGAAAGGTAATAATAAAGGGGGAGCAGGAAGAGTTAAGAGCTTGATGGGAAGATTAGGATCAAGAAAATAAAGAAGTGTGCTATTAATTTTTTATACTTACATACTTTCCTGCCTATAATATGGATGGAAAACTTAACAGGCATGGGGAAATGATAGAGAGGTTTAGCAGCTCCACTTTATATTACTACATAGTAAGGTCTGGCATACAGATTTGAAACCTGAACACATTGTGGGAGGAGAAAGAAAAGTTTTTTTTCTTCTTTTTTTTCACCTGAAACTTATCCTTCTTCTTTTTCCAGAAATCAGAAAAAGTATTGCAACTCTTGAAAAGTAGTACTGGACTCTTGAAAAGGCCATTTATACTAGAATGGCACAACTCACTGCAGCCAATTCACTACAGGACAACTCTCCATGGCCAATTCATCATAGGACAATTTGCCGTGGGACAATTCAACAATTCAACTTAATTATTTAAAATAGTTAAAAAATTATTTTAATTTTTGACATTCAGATTTCATTTTGCCCCTCCTTTGGCATCCTTTCTTTAATGATTCTATACCACTATTTCTTTGCTATTAGTGTAACTCTTGTCCTGAGGCGAGTTGCCGTGTGGTGAATTGTCCCATGGTGAGTTGGCTATGACAAGTTGGCTGTGGTGAGTTGTTGTAGACTCCACTGGGGCTAAATGGCATACAATAACGTATTGTGGAGAGTCTTCATTTGAATGCAGTATGCACAGGATATAGAATGAATACCATTTCATTTAATATTTTATACTCATTTAAGACTCAAGAACACTGAGCATGATCAGATTTCAGAAGTCTGTATTCCCTTTGCCTCTTATTTATAGTTTCTTATTGACTATCACTATGAGGAAACATGAAGCATGGAACTGAAGCAAAAAGTATAAGATTGAGTGAAAGTCAAGAGAAAAGCACCTTGGTCATCTTGGCTGATCCCTCTCTCCACAAAGCTAAACAGGGATTGTACTTAGTTAATATAGCCAACCACCAAGAAATCCAGAAATGTGGTAGTCCAAGAAATACTAATACTATCCCAGAAGAAGATAATTCATTTACAAGAAAGCCATTTAGTCAAGAAGTGGTAAGTGTCTACTGCAGTGGTGAAATCTAAAATTTGTTACTACTGGTTCTGTGGGCATGGCTTGGTGGTGGTGGGGTAATGTGACTGGGTGGGCATGGCCATTTTTTTTTAACTTTTAAAACCATTTTTTCTACAACCTCTTCGGTCAGCGAAGAGGTTGTAAAAAATGCTTTCAAAAGGCTCTGACGATCCCAGCTGAGTTGCCTGATTGGCAGAGGCTTTTTTCTTTTAAATGCCTCTGACGATCAGGCAACTCAGCTGGGATCATCAGAGCCTTTTAAAGCATTTTTTCTACAACTTCTTCAGAGGTTGTAGAAAAAATGCTTTTAAAAGCCTTTGAGGAGCCCAGCTGAGCCGCGCGATCATCAGAGGCTTATTTTTTTTACTTTTAAAAGCATTTTTTCAGCCAAAGAGGTTGTAGAAAAAATGCTTTTAAAAGTAAAAAAAAAAGCCTCTGATGATTGTGCGGCTCAGCTGGGTATGGGAGGAGGGGGCAGGGATTTTTGCTACCGGTTCTTCGGACCACCCACCTCCATCACTACCGGATCAGGTGATCCGGTCCGAACCAGGAGCATTTCACCCCTGGTCTACTGCCTTAGGAGTCAAGGCTAGCTCAATATAATCTTTAGGTAAAATTGACACATTCAATCAAAGGACAGCATGATTTCCTACTTTTCAAGAAACTTGTAAAGTACCAGAAGACACATGATTTAAGTACCAAGTACAGGTAGGGTAGAATTGCCTGAGAAAATTCTGGTATCTTTAAGATAGAAATTAGAAATACTGACAGGCAAATCTTGCCCTATGCCTTCTGCGTAGCCATAAATTATTCTTAGGATCTACTCTGGAAACACTAGTTGTGTCATTCAAGTTCATTGAAGACTTGAGGCAAGTCATAAGGTGGATCTGCAATGAGGTATTAGAACTGGGACTCCCAGTGTGTTATTCATAAGCAGCAACCTCTCCCTGAGCATATTCTAGGCTCCAGGTGATTTGTTGTATGTATCTGATTGGCAAGTCATCATGGCCACTATTTTGTGTATAGGGAGCTCCTTTCTCTCACACAGCTATAACATGCTCTAGAACTTCCAAGTGTGCACACTGGTTCCCACTACATTAGTGACTAGGGATGGAAGCAGATATCAATTTATCTCCCCATCTTCATAGTCATCTCACCTTTGCCAGTATCACTGTCACTGAGAAAAGCTGGAAAATGAAGGCAGGACTAAGTGAGCCCAAAGCTTTTTCCTTACAAAACTATAGCCTCTAAGACTTCCATTTCCTTAAAAATGGGAAAGGGGAAAATGTCAGAGCGCTACTTAGAGAAAAGCAAAATAACACTAGTTGAAGGAAGGCCAACTTGGCATTTCCGAACCTTCAGTGCCTTGGTCAGGACGGTAGCGGGTCAGTAATGTTCGACGACTAATATTGAACCCTGTGATGTCTTGCATACTGGGAACCTCTGCAGAAATACAAATAAATATACTGTATTATTCTGTGTAAAAAAACAAAACAAAAACCCCTCTATTCCCACAACCATCAATTAAAGGGAGCCTACACAATACTTTGTTGTATAGTGTTAAAATGGCACCATAAAATAGAGGGAAATAAAGCTCCATTAGAAAACAGACTTTAATACCCAGACAGAGTATACAGTGGAAAACATGAATATTCCTTAAGAAAGAGGCAAAATTTCAAGAAAAGGAGAGTAAGTTAAAATGTAATACAAAAGGACCCGGTTTGTGGGGGCAATAAGCTGACTTTGTATAAAATTGAACACCGCTCAAGGGGGGCCAAAAAGCCCTACTAAGCAGGTATATACAAAAGTATGAAGGCTATTGCTTAATGCATTGTAAGCCGCCCTGAGTCTCCGGAGAAGGGTGGCATATATAAATCGAACTAATAAATAAAAATAAAAATAAAAATAAAAATAAAAATAAAAGTGCAAGGAATTCCCATTTGGTTCTCCAGTACCCTAATAATATCCCCTCCAAAACTCCAAAAGTGTGTGGAGCAGGGGTGGGTTCTACTTACCTTTACTGCCAGTTCGCAACGGGGCCGCCTACGCGCGCTCTTCTGAGTAAGCACAGAAGCGTTTTCATGATGTCAGGGTCAGTGGGCGGAGCCTCCGACCGGTTTTACTACCGGTTCTATAGAACCCGTGCGAACCGGGGGCAACCCACCACTGGTGTGGAGCCAAAAACTTGGGATCCTTTGTTTTCCCTGTTTTTTTATCGTTTTAGGGAAAATTTAAAGGATGAAATGAGTACCTTAGTTTTTCTAGACTTTCCTAGTCTTACTTGATTTCAATGGCTTTTGATACTATTGATTGTGGTATTTTGGGGGAACATTTCCAAGGGTTGGGAGTAGGAGGCAGTAGTACTGATGCTCTTTTCCCTTGAGTAGACTCCAGATAGCATTGGTGGGGTGGAGAATTCAGCATAAGATTGTTGACCAGGAATACCGGCAAAACAAGATCTCTGCTTTGCATAGTTCCCCAGCGTTTGACACTTTGTGCTTTTCTTTAGTATCTACATGAACTAGCTGGGTGAGATTATCCAATGGTATGGGGTCAGATATCACTAATATGTGGATGTTACTCGGTTGAGTATCTCTACTCTGGCCAATCAAATGATATTGCTAAGGTTCTTCTCTGGTTATTAGGATCTAGATGGGGAAGTACAAATTTAAGCTCAACTTTAGAAAGATCCGGTAGCTATGGATTCAAGGACCCTATGTTTTCATGGATTTTCCACTTCTAATTCTTGATGAGAGAATTACTTAATTTGTTGTAATGGTTAAGATATCAGGCTATAAACTGGGAGACCATGAGTGCTAATTCTATCTTAGGCACAAAGCCAGCTTGATGATATTGAGCCAGTCCCTCTTTCTCAGCCCTAGGAAGACAACAATGGCCCGTGACCTCTGTTTTCTACTTTGATTGAAATGTTTTTTACTTATAGCAGTAGTGAGCTTTTATGCTGATACTATTATTACTTATTTTCTTTTTTCTATTCTTGTTTTTCAAGGTATTCTCCTAGAGCTGACATAATAATTGAGGGATTTATAAATCAAATATATGTACATTAAAGTGGATAACCATAATATCTTCCAAACTGGGTTGATTTTTATTGAAGTGGTTTTAAAGCATCAAATGGGTACCTTAAACTTGAGTAAGTCTCCAAGCATTTCTTTTACCCTTAAAATTTTCCCAAACTTAAGGGGGAAAAAACTGAGTAGAGAAACCTAGCTCCACCAACTCCAATAATATCACAGGGTCATGTTGCTTGGTCATGTAAAGCCCTTTTCAGCTCCCACCCAACGAGGGCACCAACAGAAAGTATGGATCCCAGGACAAGGTAAGTTGTCAATGCTCCTTTAGAAATCAGCAGCACTGACTTTTTTTAAAAAAATGATTCTGACTGGCTTGATATTGGTAGCAAGTAACCAACTAGTTTCTGTGGAATAATAATACTGGGAAGTGAGAAGACAATGAGCTTTCTCCCCCAAAACCACTTTTAACAGTAACACAACAACAAACCAATTATTTTTTTTCAGTGCTTTCTAGATTTTCTAGAAATCACAGATTTCTGTTGTGACCCAAGAAAATAATAATTCGGTACTAGAGAACAAATTTTTGGATATTAAAAAGTCTAAGATTTAAGCTTAGCATTTTTATTTGGAAGAACAAAATATAAATCAAGTCACCTGTGATCTGAATGAGCCTCCTGCGTTTAATCCTCACAAAACATCATAAAAATATTTTTTTCTCTTACTGCACGTCTGAAATTAATTTACTGACTTCAATGTTTGACTGGTAAGGTCCAACCTACTAAGGAAGGAGTTCACTCGTTTTTTGCTAACCTCATTTATTCCAACATGTATCACATCATCCCATTTTTTAAAATAAATCAGCAATCAAACATAGGACATGAAGAATACTGAGTCATCAGCTCAACATTTCTGTAAAGGATGTTTCATAAGAGGCATAATGTAACATGTATAAAATGGAAAGGCCTACCAGTTAAACTATATGACAGTGGCATTCCTATCTATTCTAACATCCCTGGTGTCTTGGAAGTAGATGCTGAGATACCAGCACTTTGCACTTACGCTGGGGCAGGTAACAAGGTTGTGTATTGCAGCTCCCAAGCATGGTTGGTATCTGTGGCTGTATCTCTTGGCAAATCTCATGACTGTAGAATTTGGAATCACCATCGGCACAGATGACTTGGCGGGTTCGGATACCAGAACTGCAGCTTTTTGAGCACTTGATCAAAAAATGGTAAGAATTAAAACAACAGACAATCAGATGAGAAGCAAAGAATCATCAGATGAGGAGCAAAGAATCACCAAGGGGCCAGAGACCTTGTGGGTGAAATGTCAAGGAACAAGTCTGCAAATACTACTTGGAGGTTTTCCAATCTGGAACCCTCCAGTCTTCCTGTAGCCATTCTAACTTGGAATTCTGAAAATCACCATTCCAAAGCACTAGAATCATGGCACATTAAGGAAAGAAATTGGTAAAAAAGGAAGACCTGGTAGGATTAGTTATTTCCAGCTCAGTTACTGTAGTAGGACTGATAAATAAGGCCCAGGAAGAGCCTAAAGCAGGGGTCTGCAACCTTAAACACTCAAAGAGCCATTTGGACCCGTTTCCCACAGAAAAGAAAACACCGGGAGCCACAAAACCCTTCCCATGCCTGACTATTTCTTGAATGGCCACAAAACTAGCAAAAGTAGTTGAATTAAACGTTCTGTTTTCTTCTGAAATTTTTCTTTTCTTGTATTTATCCATGGTTGGCCTACCGGGGTTGAAAAGCTCAATAAATCATGTGCCGGTGGGTGTCGCACATTGGCGGTTGTGATGCATATTTTGAGTGACAGGGAGTCGCAGCAGAGGGGTGAAAGAGCCACATGCGGCTCCAGAGCCACGGGTTGCTGACCCCTGGCCTAAACGTTCTGCAGGCAATTGTTCTTACAGGCAGTTACAACTAAGACACTTTATAGTTTCATTTCCAGAAGATAAGATTGTGTGAATATCACCATCCTGCCCCAAAAAGCCATTGATTAAAATATCTATGCTGTGACCATGCTCTAACTTTGTCCTACAGGCTATTCAGGTTGGTGACCTCCTTCTTGTAGTTATTTTCATTATCCCAGGAAATCAACAAATATTGTATGGGTGCAGATGGATCTTTGTAACAATGTGAAAAAGGGAGCAGCGAAAGGACAAAAATTGGGCTATTCCTCTAGGGAAATATGTGTCATACTCACCAATCCCCAGTCTCCAATATGCCAGCCAATCTCCTGTATACAATTCTCCCCGATACAGGGCTGGGTGTGCTGAGGTTTTGGTTCTCTCAAGCAAGCAATATCTAGAATCTGAGAGCTCTGTTCAACCTGGCAGCTTACAGTCCTGGTTTGAATACCTTCACCACAACTTACTGAACACTGTAAAATAATAATAATAATAATAATAATAATAATAATAATAATAATAATAA
>WNWU01000001.1:38847133-38921848 GCA_012654045.1 Ptyas mucosa | reverse complement strand
AATAATAATAATAATAATAATAATAATAATAATAATAATAATAATAATAATAATACTTGGTTGATACCTAGGACGCTGGCTGCAACCCACATCAACCATTAGCACCAGTCAATGGTATTTGTGATGCATTTTTGAATGTTCAGTTGACTGAATTTCATGTTTAATGAATAAAGTAAATAATAATAATAATCTGCATTGCATGACACACTTCTCTATTTCTGATGTTAATTTGTTCTGCATAGTCTACAGGTCTGAATAAAGGTCTCTTTTTCAGTATTCAGGTTTCCAACATTTCATTGAAATGCTATGGCATCAGAAGAACATTCAGGCATATGGACAGTTCCAGAGATTTTGTCATGGAGTTTGATTTTTTTTGGTGGAGAAATACAATTGTGGCTTGTTATTTTATTTTATAAACTTTAAGATACATTCTTTTTTTTTTTAGAATTTGTTTGGGCTTTTTCTCTTCTGTTTTTTCTGACTTTCAGCTTTTTAAAATAATTGTTCTATTTTTGTGTGTATATTTTCTAATTTTTCTAATTTTAAAAACATGTTTTAAAGTTACAACCAGTTAAATGATATTTGAACATTTATGTATTTTATTTATACATTTTTATTTATTTGTTAGATTTATATCCCATTTTTCCTCTAAGAGGCATATATAGTGACCTTCCTCTTCTTTCTCACAAAAACAATCTTGCAAGGTAAGTTATATAGTAACTTATAAGATGAGATGGGGGAACATATAAATTTAATCAATCAGTCAGTCAAATTGGGCTGAGAGGAAATGGCCTGTCTAAGATTACACTGAGCTTCCATATCTATGGTAGATTCGAACTTACCCCCCTCCCCCATGGTCCTAGATGAATTTCCACTCTACCTCAGGGGTGGTATTCACTTACCTTCGCTACTGGTTTGCAAATGGGAGCGCATGCGCAGAGCGTCAAAAACAGGATGTGATGATGTCTGGGTGGGTGGGCGGAGCCTCCTGCAGCTGCTGCTACCATTTCGCCCGAACCGGATAGAACCGGCTGAATAGCACCACTGCTCTACATCTTGTATTTAATCTCACTCTGTACTTGTAGCACAGGCGCACACAGAATTATAATAAGCCCCAATATTACAGAATTCTATTGTGTTACAGGTAGTCCTTGTTTAGCAACTGCTCAGTTACAAAAGCAATGAAAAAATAACTTTACAGCCAATCCTTGCTTTTATACCTTTTGCAAGTCTATAAAGCAAAGGAAATTGAAGTAAGATCTTTAGCACAGTTGCAGTTTCACTCTGTGACCTCTTCATTTAATGTCTGAACTGCCAGTCCCAAATGTGGTCACTGAATGAGGACAACCTGTACTTCGAACGCTTTAAGGTAAAGGTAAAGGTTCCCCCGCACATGCGTGCTAATCGTTTCTGGTTCTAGGGGGTGGTGCTCATCCCCGTTTCTAAGCTGAAGAGCCAGAGCTGTCCGAAGACATCTCTGTGGTCATGTGGCATGACTAAACATCAAAGGCGCACGGAATGCTGTTACCTTCCCACCAAAGGTGGTCCCTATTTTTCTACTTGCATTTTTTACGTGCTTTTGAACTGCTAGGTTGGCAGAAGCTGGGACAAGTAACGGGAGCTCACCCCGTTATGCAGCACTAGGGATTTGAACTGCTGAACTACCGACCTTCTGATCGACAAGTCAGAATACTAAAATCATGCAAAACAAATCAGGGTGCCCCAAGAGGGCCCTGGGGCTAGATTATCTTCTTCTCCTCAAGGTACAGAAGAAGCTGGACCTTGGGGACATCTGTACTGAAACATCTGTTTCAGTACAGACGTTGCACATAGAAGAAAAAACTCACCTCAGACCAAGGACTTGAGACCCATGTTGCACAGCGCTGCAGGCTGCAAGGCTGTGTGCTGCGTGGCTTCTCTGTTAAGGAAGCACATTCGGTATCATCCACAGCATCCTGAAAATGATGTCCATTGTACGAGGCACAGTAAACGGAACGGCTTTGAATGCCTCCTCCGCAGGTAGCAGAGCACTGGCTCCAGCCGCCAGTTTTCCAGCTAAAAACAAATGTTTAAAAAAATAACTCTCAAGGAACCGAGAAGTCACTGGTGTCACAAGAGAGCTTCCCAGAACAAAAATTTCTCGTGATTAGTTCCTGGGATGAGCTTTCTTGATCACAGGCTTTATCCAGCTAGTAAGCAAGGGTTAGGAAAAAGACGCCTGAAATACAGGAATTAACACGGTCCTATTAAAAGCCAGGAATTCCAATCAGGGGCACAATGGAAATTCCTAGTAGCATTAAAAATAACAGGGGTGCCAAATTATGGAAAGGAAGTGAATGAAAGGAATCAAAAAGACCATTTGAGATGAAGTATTAATAAAGGCCTCAGGAAAGATTTAGAAAGGGAGGGAATCTCTCTCTGGGAGAGAGTAGTAGAATGTCACTACTTTTAAGGAGTTGCAACACCAAGAGCTATATTAACACAAATCCCAGATTCTGCATGAGGAATATGATTATTGTATGATCTACCTATATTATGCAGATGCTGTGCATGTTTAAAATAAATATATTAGATGACTTTTGTACCCGCAGGGTCCCAATATCTTTCCCACTATATCTAAAAGTAGCTGGATATTTTTTTTATTTTCAGGTAAAAATGTGCCTGTGAAAATTATTTTTGCACATTTATACCTAACGCTACTCGCTATCAATGTGGTCCAGGGGATTTGGGATGGAGGCCTGATCTTTGGGAGATCTCCAGGTCTAGCCTGGGGCTACACTTTGAATAAAATATGAATTAATCAGATTTTGATACTCTTGATACTCTTGAAACATGCTTCTCTCTGTAGATGCATTGACATAAAACTCTTCTTTTAACTTGACTTTTCTAAATTTGGGAGAAACCCAATGCTGCAAATAGGAGTAGCAAGGACCACAGTTGGAAGGCTGGGCTTTAATCAAAATTCCAGGCAGTCAAACAGCCAACTCAAGCTGTCGTTTCCAACAGAAACTGCACAAATAACCTCAACTATCTTGGCACAGCCTACAGACCAATAGGAGGCTCAGTGAAGAGTGACTGTAGTATTGGAGCATGGCATCTCAGAGGAAGTCCTATACTAAAAATAACTTAGCTGGCAGGAGGCGAATCTACGCAGCTCCTTCAATAGGAATAGAGAAGGAAACAGACTGTGAATAAGGATCAGTGCCTAAAAAATAATTTCAGCCTTACATTCCAAGAGGAATTTTACCACTTACTTCCTTTAGAGTTAAATATTACTTTAGGTTGCCATGGAACTATATTCAGTAATAAAATAAACTTGCAAGAAATGTTTCAAACGGCAATGGGACCTCTATCCTATAGACTTGCAGTGCTAGCTGAGTTCATATAATGGCTAAATCAAAATGCTGGTTAGACTGTGGTTTAACATGTTGTTTTAGTCCAGCTCATCAATCATGGTTAAGATTTAATGTATTATGTGAACCCACACAATTATGATTTAATCAATGCACCATGGTTAAACACATCCTGATTAAGCATGTCGTGGGAACTGTTACAGCAGCGATAACCAATCTTTCTAGCTTGGTAGCTCAATCGGGCAGGGGGGACCTATGAGTGGCAGGTGCACGCGTGTGCACATGGCACCATTGGAGCTTTGCACATGAGCAGAGGGTGCTTGCACTCGTGTGCAAGCCGAGGGTGCTTGAGCAGAGGGTGCTAGCATATGAAGCTGCATTCACACGAATGGAGTTTTGCGTGCAAGGGCAAACACCCCCTGCTCATGCAAATGGAGCTGCGCATGCTTGCCCATCTCTCCCATGGCCCAGTTTCGAACAGACCGCAGAGTGGTAATGGGCCACGGCTGTGGGTTGGGGACCCCTGAGTTACAGTTAAAGAACATAGCAAAAGATTTTTGTTTCAGGAGTGACCACTGCAAGCTATATAGCACTGTAGCCACCTTTACTTCTCTGCTAATTTAGCCACATATTCCATATTCTATCATGAATAGTGTGGGGGATATATGACCCTACATGGGAGAGTCTTTTTTTTTTTTTGGTCTGATTTGAATTATAAAGCATAATAAAGATTTGGGAACTGTATAACAATCGTGCAGATATTCAACTTGAAAGCTCAAAACCCTTTTTGGTATCTTCTTCTGTAAGATCTAGGAGCTCCACTGGATCAGACTGGGTGTCCCAATAGGTTAAGACATAACAAAGTCATATCTTCACTTCCCCAAACAGTATTTGTAATTATTTTAATTCCCCATACCCCAACCCTCTGATGGGTCCTTCAGTTTGGTTTAGCTTGATGTATGAGCTGTCTATTGTGGTTTATGGTTTAAAGTTAGGCCTGATTATGCCATGTTCAGCCAACCACAATGAAAACAAACCATATTCATATAGCATGGTTCACAATGTTATATGAATCCAATTAAAAAATCCTTCACTATAGCATTCTGCTTATTAATCAATTAGTTGCCACCAAGAAATCAACAAGCTAAACTTGAAAGACGGAGTCTTCCATTCGCTTATATGAAAGGGCTACCATGCCTAAAGCCATGTATCCAGCACAGTAAATAACTATTGAAAGACTATTTCGCTTTTATATATCCAGACCCTTGTTGAAGGTATCAAAGCAAATGGCATCATCATGCTTGTAATAGTGAATTTCATTAGGTGAAATATGACTTTTAATACAGTTGTACTACTGGTTGATAATTCATCATTATGGAGGGACCTCTGATAAATCCTGAGGACATCTGAATATGTAAAATTATCATCCAGACTAATAGGTTTGGGAAAAATATAGAAAAATAGAAAAGAAAGGTTAGATAAAATAATGCAGCAATCTCCAGCAATATTCGTTTTTAATTTACTAAACTTCTCAGCAGAAGCTACTGGGGATATGACATCTAAACTCTTGGGCTACAAAGAAAAATAAGAAACTATCTTCCCTCACCCTTCTTCACATAGGATAAGAAGGTCAAAAGCACTGACTGCCCAACACCATTATTTAGGGAGAAAAGCCAAAGCTTTAAGAACAAAGTCCATCACCTAGAAGAAAAGCCTTCAAAGGTTCATGGAACCAGAGATGTTCAACTTTTGGAAGATTTAGAGCCTCACCAGCCTTTGAGTAGTGTGCTGGGAGCCACACTCCAACCAGGATGTAAAGCCAAGACAAAAGTATCTTTTTATCTAAATTAAATTTAACCTTAATTGAATGTAAATGAAAATGTTTGAACATACTCAGTATGATTGCTTGCTACCAATTTAATAATCCCTTCTGCCACACTGCAAATTGCAACTTTTCAGCAGCAATTTGGAGAGAGGCTAGGTAGTCAAACTGCTTGGATGAACAGGATGAACTATTAAGCTTTAAACTACTATATTAGTATAGATAGTCCTTGACTTACAACAGTGACCTTTCAGAGTTACAGTAGCATGGAAAAAGATGACTTATGACCGTTTTTCACACTTACAACCATTGCAGCATCCCCATGGTACGCGATCATAATTTGGATGCTTGGCAACTGACTCATATTTAGGATGGTTGCAGTGTCCTGGGGTGATATGATCACTTTTAGTGACCTTCTGACAAGCAAAGTCAATGGGGAAGCCGGATTCACTTAACAACCATGTTACTAACTTAATAACTGCAGTGATTCACTTAACAAATGCCTCAAGAAAGGTTGTAAAATGGGGCAAAATTCACTTAACGAATGTTTCATTTATCAACAGAAATGTTGGGCTCAGTTTTGGCCGTAAGTCAAGGACTACCTGTATAAGTCTCACCAGGCATGGAGGCTCTCCGAAGTCTCTTCCAACCTTTCTATTTTGTGTGATTTCATGAATCTAGGTCTGTGGCTTTCAACAAGCGTTTCTCAGGAATTTGTGCTGAATGAGCAGCTAACAATGCGAGGGGAAGGGGAATACAAGCTGTTTACTAAGGTTAGGAAGCTTGAAAACCACTATTGGAGATGAGGCGAAGGAAGAAAAGAGCTGAACCACTTTCTCCTAGTTACCTCTTTGTTTGCAAGTTCCATGCTCTGTTGCGGCTCCATGCTCCCGGCAGATAGAGGTAAGATACCCTTTGTATATAGAACAAAGATTTTAAAGCCCATAATAAATATATAGACATCTGGGTCTGTCTTTTACAGTATGATTTCTATCCTTTCAGAGCCAAACTAAAAGGGATTTTGATTACGGATCGAAAACCTCCGCTGCCATTTTTTAAAGCTTTAGCACAGTGTTTCTCAACCTTGACAATTTGAAGATGTTTGGATTTCAATTCTGAGGATTGCCCAGCCAGCATGGCCCTTCCTCAGCTAGCATGGCTGACTTGGAATTCTGGGAATCGAAGTCCACACATCTTCAAGTTGCCAAGGTCGAAAAACACTGCCAAAGGATGTTGGGATGGGGTCCAATTTGGATCAGGGTCATGGGCAGGCAATAGCCTTCCCCCCTCTTTGCAGCTATGCCAATTTCCCGCACCAAAATAGACCACCCACCATAGCTACTATTATGCAGAAAACATACAGGCACTTTATTACCCACAAGAAGAAGAGCCAATTCAAATCAAGGCCAAATATGTGGGTGGTGGGGAGAATTCAGTTTCCCCTGCCCTTCATCATGTCTTCAAATCACTCCCTCCAAAAGTTGCATATAACCAAAAAAAAAATTGCTTTCATGGTTTGATCTCTTCATTTGAGTTGCCCCATTTTTTAAAATTCATTGTAGCCACAAGAACCCACTAAGTACTTGGAAATTAGCAAGAGGTCATAATGAACAAGGGAGGAGGGGTGGGGCGGAATTGTGGTCTAACTCTGTGAAAGTTCAAATTGTGACACATCTTTTGGAGATCTGAACGTGGATGCTAGCTTTGTATTCTGTTCATATTACAAGCAGAAACCTAATTATGCTCAGAAAAATTTTAGTACTAAAACAGAGGCAACAACTTCATATTCCTAAAACTTTCTAAATAATAGTGTGAAGGGATTCTCAATCATCCAGGTCATGGTTGTCCCAAAAGTGCTTTTTTTCAGGAGGCAACTGGACTTTCTTGTTGTTTTTTCTTTTGAAGACGTTTCGCTTCTCATCCAAGAAGCTTCTTCAGCTCTGACAGGATAGTGGGGAATGGAAGGATTTATATTCCTTGCAGACAGCTAGTCATCTGCATCCTTTCTAAATAATAATAAAGTCTTCTGATAAAATGAAAAGGGATTCCCGCCACTTACCACTTGCATTTCATGCAAGGAGGGTCGCTCCAATACAGTTTCCCACTAATCAGGAAATATGCTACGATCTTCCAACAGAAAGCTTTTATTTGCCCTTCCTAGTTCATTTAGCAATATTGACCCTTCTCCTAAGAGAGGAGTCAGATGCTTTTAATTTAATTAACTGGGTTGATGGGAAAGCAAAGCACCAGCTTCTAGCATCATTTTCATTTCCAGATAGTTTCCCTGGACCTCACACAGATTGCATTGACTTGCTTAGAAAACAAAAACTGTAGATTTTGTAGCTACTTTTTTCTTTGTCCATCGTGTCTAGAAAGATGGTGCACATCTTGGAGAGCAACAATTTGCCAATAAAAAAAATGAAAGAAAGATAATAACATACATTTGATTAATAAATCAATTAAAAATTATGTGTTGTGTGATTAGCTACACCCAACCTGGAAAACATTTTGTGAATAGGCAAAGTCCCAAAGAAAAGAGATAGTCTATTCCCACCCAATTATCTTGCCAATTGTAACATTTTTTTCCTCAGATAACATTTTGTTCTAGCTTGTATGGTAGGTGGGCCTCGACTTACAACCACAACTGAGCTCAACATTTCTGTTGCTAAGTTAGGCAACTGTTAAGTGAGTTTACCCCGTTTAATGACCTTTTTTGCCATAATTATTAAGCAAATCCCTGCAGTTATTAAGTGAATCGCATGGTCATTAAGTAAAACTGGCTTCCCTCATTGACTTTGCTTGTTGGAAGCTGGCTGGGAAGGTTACAAACAGCGATCACATGAACCCAGAAAAGCGCATCTGTCATAAATAGATGCTAGTTTCAAGCTCCCAAATTTAGATCACATGACCACGGGGATGCTGCAACGGTCGTAAGTGTGAAAACTGATCATAAGTCAGTCTCTTCAGGGCCACTGTAACTTCGAACAGTCACTAAACGGATGGTTGTAAGTTGAGGGCTACCTGTGCTTTTGGAGGGCTCAGGTTTCTCTGCACGCATTTCATATGAGAGTAGCAAGGGCCCCGAACAGAGACTACCAAGTTATTTCTGACTTTGACTGATTCTTGGATTTCAAGGTATCTCACTGAAGAAAGAAACCGAATCAAAGCTCACCGTTTTGTCTGGGGACAGGGCTGGAGACCGCAGGTGCGGTTATTTCCTGGCCATGGTTTATCTCTGCACATATAATCCGGATAGGCTTCATTATCAATCGTGCAAAAGACCAGACGAGACTGATAACCTGGGGAGCAGAGAAAAACAATAGGAACCAAAGATGCCACACGGTAATGGATAATTGCCAAGGAGATTGGTTGCATAATATCCCTAAAGCAACCAAGTATTATCTAAGAGATAAACATTAGGCAGAGGCCAGCATCCAATGAGTTGTCTTTTCATATTCCCACACAAATGATGTGATTGAAATCAAGGTAACAGGGCTAGCACTTATCTGAAGGCGGGAGTGGGGGTGGGGAATTAATTAAGTTACATAATTAATTGAACGTAATAATTCAATATGCACATCCTTGGAAAAGAATGCTGAAAATCCCTCCATTTCATCAACTTTTAGGGGTGGGAGGTAATATTTTCCTACCACGGCCCTGGGCTTTTGGCCAGCTTTCCCTCAGAGGTCAGGCTTGCTCTGACATTGATTGCCTTGCAGAAGCTGGTTGAGATGGAGACGCCCCCCCCCCCCCCACATTAGCTTAGCTAAATGTGAATAGATTGTTATACATTTCTTCAGGTTCTTCTGAGTAATGAAAGAAAGAAAGAATGTTGCTGATTGAATCTTTATTACAGATGCATTATTTATTCCACTGAGGATGTTTTATGTTTGTAGATTATGCTGTGTAGTACAGATAGTCCTCGACTTACGACCACAAAATTTCTGTTGTTAAGTGAGACATTTGTTAAGTGAGTTTTGCCCCATTTTACAATCTTTCTTGCCACAGTTGTTAAGTGAATCATTGAATTGTTAGTAACACAGTTGTAAAGTGAATTTGGCTTCCCCGTTGACTTTGCTTGTCAAAAGGTTGCAAAAGATGATCATATGACTCCGGGACACTGCAACCGTCATAAAAATGAGTCAATTGCCAAGCATCTGAATTTTGATCATGTGACTATGGGGATGCTGCAACGGTTGTCAATGTGAAAAATGATCATAAGTCCCCTTTCTCAGTGCTGTTGTAATTTTGAATGGTCTGTACTGGATTGTTTCATTTGCAAGATTTTTTTCTTCCTAGCATTTTTTCCTGAAGTGCAGGGTCTGCTTTTTCTGGAACAACCGGGTGCTGATCCATTGATTGTGACAGGATTTAACTAACCATTTTGTCACCCAAGCCTGATGTTGCGGGATGAGAGAGAGTGACTGGCCCAAAAATCTCCCAAAAGGCTTTCAGGCCAAAGGCAGGATTAGAATTCAATGGTTTCTAGCCTGGTGCTTTAACCACTACATCAAACTGCCTTTCATGTCATTTGCAACAGTATAGAGCAGTGATGGCTAACCTTTTTGCCATCACGTGCCAGGAGAGGGGGGTGGGTGGGGGAGGGTCACACCTGCGCGTGCCCACACCGATCATTCTATGAACTCTGCCCTGCACATGCGCGCACAACCCCGCTCCCTCCCCCGCTCCTGGCACGCAATGGCCTGGTAGGCCCGGTTTTCTTTCTTACCTGGCTCCATATCCTCTCTATGCATCTGGGAAGGGCGAAAACAGCCTTTCCCACTCCCTCAGAGGCCCTCCAAGAGCCTGAAACGGCCCATTTCTCAACTCCCGGTGGGACAGGAAGTGACTTTTTTGCTGTCCCCAGCCTCCAGAGCCTCTCTAGGAGTCTCTAGGAGCCTCTCTAGGAGTCTCTGGAGGCTGGGGACAGCAAAAAATGTCACTTCCTGTCCCACCGGGAGTTGGGAAATGGGCAGTTTCAGGCCTTTGAAGGGCCTCCGAGGGAATGGGGAAGGCTGTTTTTGCCAGATAAATAGAGAGGATCTGGAGCCAGGTAAAAAAAAAAACGGGCCTTCCCCCCCCACTTCCAGGCCCTCCGGAGGCAGGAAACAGCCTGTTTCTCTACTTCTGGTGGGCCCAGAAGGCCCCAAAATCAGCTGGCCGGCACACACATGCATGCCAGAGCTGAGCTGGCGTGCCCACTGATATGGCTATGTGTGCCACCTGTGGCACGTGTGCCATAGGTTTGCCATCACGGTATAGAGGCTTAATGAAGAAATTAAAAAACCCTGCTATTTGCACTTTATCATACCATATACCAGTGACGGTGAACCTTTTAGACACTGTGCCCAAACCATGTGTGCATGCCCAAACTGAAAGGTGAGTGCGTGCAAATGTGCACATGCATGAACGTACATGAACGTACACATGCATGAACATGTGCGAATATGTGCATGCATGAACATGTGCAAATGTGTGCATGCATGAACGTGCACAGATGCATGCATGTGTGGACATGCGCTGATGCACAGATGCATGGACATGCTCACGCATGTGTAGCAGAGACCCAAAGACCAGCTGGCCAGCGGGAGGCGGGGCATCCCAACTCTGGCAGCGCTGCAAGAGGTAAGATCTTTTTCTTTCATGAGCTTCCGTTTCATCGTTTGCAGGGAAACAGAAGCTCACTAAAGAAACACCACGGAGATCTGACCTGGGGTGACGGTGCACGTGCCAGCGGAAAGGGCTCTGTGTGCCACCTCTGGCAAGCGTGCCCTAGGTGTGCCATCACGGCCATATACAATCTCACTGGCATATATGCAGTGCAATCAGTAATGTCAATGGTCACATTTACTTTGAAGAAGAATAAGCAGATGGACAGGCTTTAACGCTGAATGAATCAAAATATGTCTGCCACTCATTACAAAATTGTATCTCCTAGAATGGCTAATAGCGGATCTCTTTATAATCCCATAAGCAAAGATTACAAGATGATTTCTGCACAGACCACTGCAAGCTTTTTAAAAAAAAATATATAGGTCAAATTCTCAAAACAAGCGTTATCAAAAAAACCCATTATTTTGTTCATGATATAATAATCCTACTGCAACTCAATCAGAGTTTACTTTCAATTTATGCCTTTTCTCATAGCCTTCCAAGCAATACTAGAACATGCCCTTATTTTCTCTATGTAAAAACAAGAAGGCTGAGTATTTAGGTTAGTATATTTTATGAGATTCCTTCTGGCTCCAGGTTCAGTGATAACCTGATGAGGGTCTAAGAGGAACAATTTCAAGAATAATGTGTCCCACCGACCCCCCCCCCCAAAAGCCAAAATAAAAATTTGGCTATAGCAATAGCAGTTAGATTTATATAGTTTACAGCCCTCTCTAAGCAGTTTACAGAATCAACGTATTGCTCCCAACAATCTGGATCCTCATTTTACCGACCTCAGAAGAATGGAAGGTTGAGTCAAAGTTGAGCCAGTGAGAATTGAATTACCGTATTGTTGGCAGTCGGCAGAATTAGCCTGCAATACTGCATTCTAACCACTGTGCCAGCACGCCTCTTATATCAATTATAATCTAATATATCTAATCATTTGTCTCTCTGCCTCTGTGTTCAAACTAGGTTTTCCCATTACATTAAAATAACACACTAGAAAAATGGCAACAAGAACAGAAAGTCACTTTGGGAAAGCAGCAGCTACAATCATTATGATATCAGCTCTAAAAACTAGTAAGGTGCCCATGGGGGGCATAAGGAATTGCAGAAGTAATATTGCTACACTTCTCATGCTTAACAGATGTTCAGAGCCTGAGACATATGTAGCTGCCCCAAACTCACAGATATTCACAGGATGCAAGTGCCTTTGTGCAAATGACCAAAGCAGCATCATGCTTCTCCTTTGTATAGGTGTGTGAGATCATAACAAAAAGAATGGGGCTTGCATCATGATGGCCCAACATTGTTTTGTCATTTGCGCCCCTCCCCTTGACCTTCCCACACAGGTCAATGCCTCTGCAAGCATCCCTTTTGCAGCTCCCAGAGTGATCATGGCCAAATTTTAGGGCATTTTTGTGTATTTTGTGTGGGAGAATCAAAGGGGAATATTACTCTTAGGCAGTGGTGGGATTCAGCCAGTTCGCACCACTTCGGGAGAACCGGTTGTTAAATTTCTGAGCAGTTTGGTGAACTGACTGTTGGAAGAAATCATTAGGGCAGAGAACCGGTTGTTAAATTAGTTGAACCCCACCACTGCTCTTAGGCCTTTAACAAAAATGGGTGGTTTAAAACTCAGCAATTCTCTCCTGAATTAGAGCAATTTTTATTTATTTTGGCAAGCCCTGAAAAGCAAGATCATACTTAATACTTTTCTGGCTTAAGTCATTTATTTCATTCCTTATAATACTTTACTCAAAGCAAGCCAAATCCCTCGGACCTGCCCACATTATTATCCATCCTATCTTTTGCAATCCTTAGGCAGGGCACAACGTTGAAGACTAAATCTCTGGTCCCAGTGACCAACTCAGATAGGATCCTGCAAAGTTGAAATGGTATCTGAGGCAGAAGAAGATTTCTTTCACCCATTCTATGCTGTGATACTCCCAAACTAGCAGATTTCTGTTTAGGATTATCTTGATAATGCATTTATTCTCTTTAAAAATGGCTTTAAATGGTTTAAGAGGTGAAAGGTATAAGATAGAGGTTATTACACAATCATCTACTACCGTAGTTCAGTATAGCAATTAATGTAATGATGGAACTCTAGCATGTCTACCAATTCTCATATATAACTAATATTCTTGTCTAAAAGTTTCTGAGATTTTGAGTGAGTTTGCCAACATTTTGTGTGATTTGCTAATTATCTGAGATTTTGACCAATTAAATATACAGTCAATCTTAGAGACTAATGTTCACACATCACCCATTCAGCTTTCAACTTCCCCATCTGCTACGGGTCTGTGTTTGTAGTATATACACCGAGACCACAAACTATCTAGAATATCCTCAGAGATCAATATGTGATCTGTACACATAGATTGGGAAATATTACTTAGTCAAATCAATAATATTAAACGTGAGGTGCTGGCATATACCTCCACCACATTCAGCACTGCAGTCATTCCAGGAGCCATAGCCCCAGCTATAGCTTGATGTTTGCCTTTGGAATGGCAAATAGTATTCATAATGTACTCCTTGGTTTCGTTCCTGGCTGATAAGCTGAAAAAGAAAGAAGATAAGCAGGTGTCAGGAAATGCACTGTTTTTGCTACTCTTGTTGCCAGGTATTATCTACTGGTCCAGTTCATGTAGTGGCCAAGCCTGGACTTTTGCACATAAATGTTTAGATGACAGGAATATCCCTCTTTCAAACAAACAAACCAAAACTCTGGTCTACCTGTTGAAAACTAAGGTCAGCTTAGTTTCTTTTCCCTGATATGTTAATTACTTAATTAATTAAAAACCAAATTACTCAACTGTTTGTTACAGTCCAAGTTGCAACCTCCCTCTGTGAGGGAGACAAGTGGTTTTGAAATTTCATAAAGAAATAAACAAACTTTGCTATTTGTGAAAACTGTGTATCACTCAGAGCCAATTTGGTTAAGCCGTAAAGCTAGAAACTAGGAGATTGTGAGTTCTAGTCTTTGCTTAGGCACAAGCCAGTTGGGTCACCTTAGGCCAGGGGTGTCAAACTCAGGATCCGCGGGCCAGATCCAGCGTGTGGGGTGCTTAGATCTGGCCCATGGGGCCACCCTGGAAACAATGAAGGACTGGCCCGCGGTGCCTCTGCCAGCAAAATTGGAGGTCAGGGGGGCCGCGTGTGGCCCTCCCAGGCTCCATTTTTGGCTGTGACAGCCTCCTGCAGCCCTCTGCCAGAGAAAACGGAGCTCAGGGAGGCCGCACATGGGCTCCATTTTTGCTGGCAGAGGGATACAGGAGGCTGTTGTGGCCGAAAACAGCCTCGATAAGTGATGTTGAGCTGGCCACGCCCACCCCGCCGCCTGAGGTCAAACACAATCCTGATGCAGCCCTCAATCAAATCGAGTTTGGCACCCCTGCCTTAGGCCAATCACTCTGTCTCATCCCTAGAAAGCAGTCAATGGCAGACCATTTTTCAAAAACCTTGCCAAGCAAATGCAGGGACTTGTTCAGACAGTTGCTTGGAGTCAAAAACAGACTCAAAGTCTTACACACACACAAACATCCATCACTCAGATCCTTGCCAAAGTTATTCCTTTCCTGCCTGCTATTCATCTCCTGCTGTATGTCTTTCCTGACTCAGATTGATCAACAGTATTGTATTTTGCCTACAATACAAAGGATAAAGTGGGTTCTTGCTGGAATGAAGAAAGATTATATTTCCTCTTTATTCATCAAGAAACAATTGTTAAACTACTGTAGTCTTCGTAACCTTGTACCCTCCAAATGTGTCAAAACTCATTTCATCTAAGCACACTGTTGGGGTTAAGGAATGAGGAACTAAGGTGATCTTAATGCCATGACAAATAAATTAGCTATTTACTGTTTGACCTCTGCATGAAATAGAGGTAGCCTCAAGGCCAGTTCTCCTCTACTCTTTTTCTAATAGTTGTTAGTCAAAAAGATGGAAATTCCCCCATCAATCTATTTTATTTATTTATGAACCTGTGGAATCCCTCTGTTTGGATTATTCTGGAGAATTATCCAGAACACCTATGCACAGCTCAGGGATTAAACCTCCAAGAAAACAGGAAAGCAATTGCAGCTACTTGCCTCAATTATCAAAGGCTCGGTGATGGGACCCGGGGCATGTAGAAGCTCTGGAGCCAGATCCCCCTCTGAACCTCTGTCATAATGCACCACTGTGCTAGCAATAGGCAAAGCCTGGCTGTACTCAATTGTCCACTGCCCATTCAGATAGTATGTTCCTTGTACGTTCTTGATGGCTGAGAGGAAGGTGAAAAAAGGGGAATGGAAAAAAAATGTAAAGACAGTGATGTAGAATTCTGAGACTCTGATGTTACAAAAGATTGCCCAGATAGGAAGTAGTTATTATGTACTAAACAAAATGACATATCAATATAATCTTTTGGGGGGAGTGGGGAGTAGAGGTATGATGTTTTGCTGAAAATCTACAAGTGGTAATTGTATTTAGCCAACCATGACTGATTCCTCCCACAAAAAACCCCAGAGATTTAGTAAATACAGGTACAGTAGTCCTTGACTTCAGGGGTGGGTTCTAAAATATTTTACTACCGGTTCTGTGGGTGTGGCTTATTTTGTAGGCGTGGTTTGATGGTCATGTGACAATTCTTTAGGATTTAGCAGAGGTACTGGTCTACCAGGCTTTTAACTGCTTGCAGAGCTATATAAGTCTACCCATTTGTTTTTGGAGCATTCCGATCTATCAATTTGTTTTTGGAGCGCACTGGTCTACCACCATACTGCCTTTTATCGCTGATCAGCTGTAGGACGGCCTTTTGAAGCACTGCGGCAAGAGTTTAAACAGTTTTTTTCCTTCTAGCCGATCAGCTGGGACTCGGGAAGCAGCGAATAGATTGGGGGCAGGGCCAGGCAGAGGTGGCATTTACCAGTTCTCCGAACTACTCAAAATTTCCACTACCGGTTCGTAAGAACTGGGGAGAACCAGTAGCAACCCACCACTGCTTGACTTACAACATTTCATTTAGTGACTGGTCAAAGTTATAATGGCACTGAAAAAAAGTGACATGACTGTTTTTCCCCCTTAGGACTGTTGCAGCATCCCCATGGTCACGTGATCAAAATTTGGATGCTTGGCAACTGGCTCATATTTATGATGGTTGCAATGTCTCAGGTTTTTGTGATCACCTTTTGCAACCTTCTGACAAGCAAAATCCATGGGGTTAAAAACCATGTGGCTAAATGAACAACTGCAGTGATTCACTTAACAACAGTGGGCAAGAAAGGTTGTAAAATGGGACAAAATTCACTTAACAACTGTCCGGCCTAGCAATGGAAATTTTGGGCTCAACTGTAGTCATAAATGGAGGACTATCTGTATTCAGATGGCAGATTATAAGGAAATCCCTAAACTGGGGGCTGCCCTGGGAAACTGACAAAAATGGAAGAAGGCATGTCCATTTCCATGTTACTGCCACAAAAACCAATCAGATGTGTAAACAATTACTAGGATGCTAGTTTGACATGAAAGAACCTTGGTGTTGTGGCTCGTCAGTGGCCTGTGCAGCTAGTAGCTGATTCCGACAGCAAGGAGGCTGGTGTGGGGCTGCGCCAGCAGCCTGTGAATCTGGCACTTGAGTCAGACAATGAGGAGGCTGGAGAAGATGTGGTGCCAGAGGCAGGGATTCAGCCAGGGTCTTCAGAACCTCCAGAACTCCCATAAGTGAAGAGGAAGAAGAGGAGGAGCCTCCCCTCGATGCACGGGCACGCAGAGCTGCCAAAAGGCAGGAGTGGCTCCTCAGGAGGAGGTCTCCTCGAGAGTAAGGCTTGGGGCTAATTGGCCACTCCCTTAGCCTATTTAAGGAAGGACGACGACTGAGGCAATTTGCAGGGAACAACTTCGTTCACTCTCCTTCGCGTCTTGATCTTAGTTCTCAGCAAATTGCTTCTGGGCTTTCTGCCAACCATAGTAAGATTACGATTACTTATTATTTGGATTCTTGTAGGCTGTTAAGAAAGTTAATTAACAGCCTTTGTTTGAAAAAGACTGATTTAATTTAGTAAACTAAGGTTTGTACAGACTTTGTGTGTGCTGCGTTCTTTGGGGTCCGTAGCTGGGGCAGAACACTTGGTCATTTTTATACAGAGCAGTGAGTAACATTCAACCCATATCGTTAGATCAAAGCATTATAAAGAAGCTTGAGATGATTTATTAATCATCTCATCCTGCGATGATTTATGTTGATTGCGCTCATGCTGAGGTATGAACATGCCTCATTTTTTATGTTTTTGCTGATAAGGGAATAGTTCCTTTCACCTTGCCCTTTATGGACCCTGTGCAGTTTCATCATTTGTTCCAGAGGATCCCTCCAAACCAGGAGACTGGGAGTTCTAGTCTCGCCTTAGGCATGAAAGGCGGCTGGTTGACCTTGGGCCAAGTATTCTCTCTCAGTCCAACTCACCACACAGGGTGGTTGTTGTGGGAAAAATAGGAGGAAGGAGTATTAAGTATGTTCATTGCCTTGAGTGATTTATAAAAATAATAAAGGTGGGATTAAAAATATAATAAAATAAATAAATAAACAAAGATGGATGGCTGGCATACATGGGACTTCAATGGAGAAGTCATGAAGACTCTTGCTTCATGTAAAATACACATATTATTGCAGGCATATTGTTGCAAATAGAACCTTGTTTCATAGCATACACCAATTGCATTCTATTATGTAAGCAGTTCTCCCATCTCTGTCATTAATGATACAATACCCAGATGATGGGACCATGTAATATTTCTGAATATGCAGATCCATATTGTCTTGTATTAAGTTATAACTAAATGAGATGGTGGAAGTCATATACCAAGAGCTTCTTACTATAACAACTTCTTACCCAGGAAGTTCCTGGTAGGGATTGCTTCCTTGATCCGGATACTTGTGGCTCCCATCGGAATGACAAAGATTTGATTGTAGCCTATAGGAGCAGAATAAATCAGCCAGAATAAATTCATTTTCTGAGAGAGAATATAATAGAGAAGGAAGCCAGGGTAAAGTCACTCTTTCGTGCAGAGAAGCTACATGGGAAAAGATATAAATTTTGCTGTAACTACTTCACTGATTTTGAACTGTCTCCATCCGTATTCATATTAGCCATAAAGTTACCCTTGCATGTAATTGATGTAATATGGCACAAGGCAGTGACATCAATGCATCACACTGCAGACATGCTACAGTAAAAACCTTCCTGAGTTACAGTTATTGACTTTAGCTTTAAAGATATAAAGAGATTAATAAGAACAATCAATCACATCTCTACCCCAGCCCCAGTCTAAAGTCTGCTACACCGGTAGTCTTCGACTTACATCAGTTCATTTAATGACTGTTCAAAGTTACACTGGCACTGCAAAAGTGACTTATGACCGTTTTTCACAGTTACGCCTTTTGAAGCCTCCCCACAATCATGCGATCAAAATTCAGATGCTCGGCAACTGATTCATACTTATGACTGTTGCTGTGTCCCCTTTTGCGACTTTCTGACAAGCAAAGTCACTGGGGAAGCCAGATTCACTTAACAATCATGTTACTAACTGACCAACTGCAGTGATTCACTTAACAACTATGGCAAGGAAGGTCGTAAAATGGGGCAAAACTCACTTAACAAATGTCTCACTTAACAACAGAAATTGTGGGCTTAATTGTGGTCATAAGTCGAGGACTACCTGTATTAATCTATGGTACCAAAACAGCGCTGCGGTACCTTTAGGGAGGTTGGGCACATCAAAGAGTCCCTTGACTTCAAAACAAGCTCTTCCATTCCCACCGCACTGCAAGCACTTGTCTTCCTTTTGAGAAGAATCCAGCATTTTATCACAGCCAACAGCCTGTAAAATGACAAAGTTCAAACAATCCACAGGTAAGATGGAGAAGTCCAGCTATCAGAAAATAGGAAGACAAGACACTTCACAATAAGGTTGACGACATATTTTTGAAGCAGTGGTTCTCAAAGTTGGCAACCTTACGATGTGTAGATTTCTACTCCCAGAATGCCTGGGGTTGAAGTCCACATGACTCAGTGTTTCCAAGTTTGAGAATCATTGCTTTAAAGGCTTCTAAAAAATGGGGGAAAGCATTGCTTGCAATTGTGAGTGTCCATTTTTTTCTTTAAATTACTATTATTTGGATCAGATGGAACAGATTTTTAAAAGAAGTAATAATAATAAACTGTTACGAAACTGATTTAAACTAACAGATGAGCACATATATAAATAGTGATTCTTCTTTCAAATCCTCTTTTAAAAAAAAGAAGAAGAAGAATACTGATTTTCCCACTCAGAACATCTCTGGGGATATCAAGGCCAGGACAACAGCAGCCATATGTTTCATAACTTTTCTCAGAACATCTTTCTAAAACAGCCTTGGTACCTACCAGGCCCGTGGGAGTTCAACATCAATACTTTCCAGACATTCGGCAGTGAATGTGTATACTTAGACTTTTAAGCAAGTTTTCCCAAAGTCCACACAAATCCCAGAGTTATTTCCAGCACTGATATTTCAAAGGAGGTTGCTTTCAAATACACTGTGATATAATAATTGTAGGAAAGTCAATCCCATGGGGATATAACATAAGAGATTTAACTCAGCTAATGTTTGTGCAACCACTATTTACCCGCTAATAAAAATTAAAACATTGATTTTTTTTAACTAACTATTGATGTGGTTGCCTTAATGAAACTTCCTATTAGTCTCTGTAATTTGGTACTTCCAGAGCCCTCCTCCCACACCAACTGCCCAAGCAAATAGCTTCTTCCTACATAAACATGTTCTTAGCAGAGAATCCAACAGATGCCTGGTGGGCAGAAAAGAGGGAGGGGAATTCAGAGGGACCAGTGCAAGTAATCCTTGGCTTATGACCATTTATTTAACAACAATTCAAAATTATGATGGCCTAAAAAAAAAAAGATTTGCAACCCATCCGCGAAGTTATGACCATTGCACGAACCCCATGGTCACATGATCACAATTTGGGCATTTAGTAACTGGCTCATATTTACAACTGTTACAACATGTCCATGCAAGAGAGTGTAAGAGCAGATTTCCACATTTTGGAGAGAAAAGAAATGTAAAGCATCACAAAAATATATGTAGTTTTTAGGCTGAAAAATAAGTCACTTCAATCCCTCTAGTTAAAGAGGGGCTGCTGGCAGAGTTTCCACATAGGAACCAAACTATTGTTTTTTCTTAGTTTTGACATAGTAGAATGTGTGAAACCATCCATTATGGTTTTAACTAATGCATCATACTTGTTCCCAGTCTTTGTGGCTACTCAACAGCTTTATCCCCACTTGTACCTAACCACAGCAGAAACATGGCTGGCAGCATCCTTTTTCATTGTGTCCCCAAGATGTTGCCTTTTTCTCAACTCCTCCAGCCCATGAACGTGACAGGCTTAAGTCATCCTTCTCTGCGCTATCATTAAAGCACTCTTTCCTTCCTCAAATCTGCAAAGTGCGCAATACAAGGTCTGTGAAAGACATTATGCTTGGTCAGTCGTTAGGTTAGAGGGGAAGTTTGAAGACTAGGAATTGTTTGATTATTGAATGCTGCCTAGAGTTGTGTTTGACGAGATGGGCAGCTATACAGATTTGATGAAGAAATGAAAAATAATAAAATAGATGAGAACAGAGAAATATTTATTTAAGTGGATATGGGCTTGCCCCTTCCTCTTCCAACTCAGTTTTGTCTGCTATTGCCTTCCTAAAGAGTTTATTGCAGGCAAACTCTGCCCACAGCCAGGTGTCCAATCTTTATGGGCATGAGCTTGATGTGTTCTTCCATCCTTCCAAGGCTGGTAAAATGAGGACCCAGATTGTTGGGGATTATATGCTGACTCTGTAAACCACTTAGAGAAACCACTGTAAAGCACCGTGGACTAGTATAATGTATAAAGTAAGTCTCAGTGCTATTGCTAAAGAGTTAGATAGGAACAGTGCTGGGCTAGAAGGTTTTGGTCTCTCTCTCCTTCTCTCTCTCCTCTCCTTCCCTCCTTCCCCTCCTTTGTATAATCTTTTTGTTTATCAAGGAAGACAGGAATGCAGTAGAGTTATACATTTAAAGCACTGGTTTCTTTTTGTATTACTCCAGCAATCCTCTTTCTAGGTACCTGAAGTGTTTCCTGCCACAACCAGTGCCCACCTCCACAACGTGAGGATGCTACCATTTCCCTTGCTTTACAGGAAAGTGGAAAAAATGGTGGCTGGTTAACTTGTAGGAAGTTAGCACCCACCCCTTTCCTGGAAGAATGAAATATTTTAGGAAATATTAAAAAGGCAGAATATTATATTTCCCTGGATGAGAAATGGAGAAACATGTTTTAAAGACAAAGCAGCTTCCTGCCTCCCTCTCCCTTTGTTAATGGGCCAGAGGCAGAAATTCAATCCTTTGTCAAAGGACTATCATCTGCAACACAATAGGACCCATCTAGGACAGAAACTCACCACATGGGATTTTCCAGTGGGACTGCGACATCGCCAGACGCTTCTTTTTGAAGCGCCAGCTCAGGGCTCCGTAGAACCGCAAGAACAGCAACTATCGGCTGTCTTGCGGTTTGAAAACTTTCCCCCTGGTATGAGGGGGGAAAGTGAGTAGACGGGTGGGGTAGAGCTCCCTGAAAGTGCCGGATTTCACTCATAATCTGGCGCTTGAAGATGAGAGCTCCCCGCTAAGCCTGTCAGTACTCCGGACCCTGGATGCCTCTGCTTTGCAGAGCTAGATGTCGTTACCATTCCAGCACCAACTTTAAACAGATATTTTTTGAATCAAGCTGGCGGAGCATAAGCAGTATGAATCAAACAGCAAGTATTTTTTTTTCTTTTAACTCCAAAGATTTACTTTCTTTAAAAGATTCTTCCTAAGCTGAAAGTGAAAGCAAGATGGCGTTTGAGTTTTAATGGGGCGTGAAGAAGTGAAAGCTAAAAGTAATTATTGACAAGCCCCTGTTTGAAACATAAAACTCCTTTTTGAAAAGTGGATGTAATAAGAAAGGAATAATAATAATTGAAGCAGCAATACAAATTACAAATTGTAAAGGATTCCCTTTTTTTTCTTCTTGAAACTCTTTTTTTCTTTTCTCTTCCCCCTTTTTTTTCTGTCCTTCTGAAAGGGAAGGAAGAAGGGGGGCATGATGGCTGGGCTTCTTGAAAGCAAAGGAGGGTTATTTAACCCTCAATGGTCTGAATTTGAGGAAGCTTTGAGTTCAATTACCTCTGCTTTATTGAAAAGAATTGATACTATATTTCAAGCTTCTCAAGCTGGAAACAATGAAATACATGGAAATACTGAGTTGCAATCTAGCAGTGGGGGATTGAATGAAGAGTTGGGAGATGCAAAAAAACAACAACAGATTATAGCAGATTTTACTGAGGAGAGAAAGATGAATGTTGTGCAAAATAAGGAGCAAGAAGTGTTGGAAGCTGATGGCATTTTGGTTTTACGAATTTTTTTTTATAAAACTCAATCTGCACTTAAAGAGTTGTTTCCAGAAGAAGCTATATTTCTGCAAAAATTTTATAATATGCAATCCCAAAAACTGCAAAATTTTACTGGAGCTAAAAAAGGCAGAGGGATCAAAGTTAAGAAGAAAGTTCGTAAAAAGGAAAAGAAAAAAGACTGGAGAAATGGAAAATAACCCTGCTTGATGAGATGATGGTCCTTAAAAAGTATTGTTTAACTGTTTAAAGATTTTGAATTTTTTGGAAAAAAAAAACAGACAGCAGTTTAATGCCAGTTAACTAAGCGATGAGCGACGATGAGGAGGCAACCTACAGCTGTATTGGAATATTTGAGAAGAATAAACAGATCACAGCAATGCTGGTGTATTGGGTTGTGAAATATGCCCTGACTTGAATGATTTGGATTATTTTATTAAGGACTGCAACAAATTTGGACTTAATTGCAATCGCAGAAGTTCTACTGAATATAGCAAATTGAAGTTTCCTGCTCGATGGTAATGAATACAAGGCAAAAGGACTATGGACCTAGGGCAATTGCAGTTGATCTGGTGGTTTCCCTAATATGTCTGACGAATTTATTAATCTAATTTTTGACTGGATTTGATGGATATCATTTCAAATATAATTACAATTACAAAGTCACTCGGGGGGCTTTTTTTTTTATATACAGAAGCAATTTTTATTTAGGTGGGTAGATGTAAATGAAGATATCTTATATGCTGTTGGAAGATGTGAAGACAAGAAGATTAGCAATTGGTTCAATCTAGTATGAAGAATTTAAAGGATTGATAAAGTTCTTAAATGATGTTCTTAGTTGATTTGTTAATATGTATTGATATAAGAGGTTTGATTATTAATTAAAAAATTATTGTTAATATTATTTCTTATTAAGTGTTTTGATTATAATTGGACCTTGATGGTTTAAAAGTGAAGGACGGAAGAGTTTATATAGTAATTTTTTTTTAAATCGGGGGTTTTTTGAGTGAGGGTTTCCCTTTTTTTTTCTTGTTGTTGTTGTTGTTGTTTTGTTTTAAATGAAAGAAGTTATAAAATATTTTGTTAAATTGTATAGACCTAATAATTTGTTAAGTAACAATTAGCCAAATTGAGTAATGATAGGTTTGATTAGATAATACTTAATTGTTTTAATTGCTGCAATTATAAATGGAGATAATTTTGTTGAATTAGATGGAATAAGGAGAAAAAAGACTTGCTTTCCTTTTATCTATTTGTTTAATGATCATGATTATAATAAGTGTGAAATGGAGTTTAATTTAGAGAATTTAAGCTGTATTTTATTTTGTACTTGCTCTGGGAAGTCGGGGGAGGTGGTTGGGGAGGGGGGGAGAAAATGTATGTAAAACTTTTAAAACTTTTTCAATAAAAAAAAAAAGAAACTCACCACATGGCACCTGGGAAGATTACATTAGCCAGCAAGGCTAGCTAAGACCTCACCCCCCTTGGAAGTCTGATAACCAATCAGGATACTCTTTCTAGGCCCCAGGAAGTTCAAAGCCAGAGAGAGCATAAAACCCGGGGACTCGCTGTATCTCGCCCCTTTTTTCTGTTCAGGAACTCAAGCCATGTGATCCTGTCCACCATTAAACTATCTTTCCAAGCAGTCTCCATGTTTCCAGTGTCTTTTTCCCCACTTGACCTGAACCCAGAAGGATATTTCTTCCTACAAACCGAAATGATGATCATTCAGGATGGTGCAACAGTGTCAAAGCTCTCTAACAGTGCTATAAATGCTACTCTTGTGTTTTTCACTTGCTTTGTGCAAGGCTGAAATAACATTTCAGGGGGCCGGTAGGATCTGCTCTTTGTCATTGCTTCCCAAACAAAATACAGGACTGCATAAATTGGCATTTGTGACCCATAAAAAGGAAGAGAGAGATATCCTGAAAAGGCACCCTTTGTGACATAAATTTATTGTTTTTTTTTTTTTTAAACCTTCATTCAGTGCTGGTTACAACCAAATGGAGTGGAGAGGAAGAAGCTGAGCAATAGTGGGATCCTGTGTTACACCCTTCCTGCCACAGTGCTTTGATTAGGAAATGTTTTTCCTTCTGGTTGGTTTCAGGCTTAAATGGGAAGGAAGAAGAACCCAAAATCTGTACCAATAGCTTTGCCGTCAAGCCTGCGCACAAATAATTGAGACACCGTTTTGCAAAGGCAAAGGAAGCAAGAGAAGGGCCAGCAAAGGGGATAGCAAAATTCATGTTGGTTAAAATATGGGCTAACTCAGGGATGGTGATTTCCCCCAGCAGTCAAGTTCTTGGTCTGTTGATTGTTTTCTGGTCCTTGAAAACCCTCTGGTGGCCAAGGATGGAAGTTCAGGAGCTAAAAGAGTTTAAAATCAAGGTGTATCTGAACTTTCTCCCAGGGGAAAAGAGTATATTCTTCATTTCTCCTTTGGCTTTGTTGTTATAAGATGGAGATCCACTGACACAAACTGTTTCCAGAAAGGCCTCTTAACATGCAAACGGTCCAGACATCCTTTTCATGCTGGCTGGGAGTTGAAATCCACACATATTAAAGCTCACAAATTTGAAAAACACTGTCCTACAGCATCTGGTACCACTTTAGTGGCAAGTAACAGTGCTCCATGATGTCATGCTGTCCACATGACCACAGAAATGTCTTTGGACAGTGCTGGCTCATTGGTCTTGTAGCAGAGATGAGTACCATCCCTTAAAGTTAGCAATGTCTAAGAGAATAAAATCCTCAGAGACTCCTTTACCTTACAACATCTGAACTATAACCCCTCCCTTCCTCTCTCTGTTATCTCTCAGTCCCATTATGAGGATTTTAGATGCATACAACTCAGTGAACACAAATACACTGTTATCCTTGGCTCCTTGGGTCCTGTGATCTAATCTGTTAGATCTGAATTTCCCTCAGAAGGCTACTTCTTTTTGATTTTACCCTGGTTTCTGACCATCCCGTGATTATTCTGGGAACTTCCAAGAGGCCAGGCCCTCAACCTGAATTATACAATAACTGAAAAAAACCCGCACTCTGGATAGTCTAAAGGTGTACCTGATCATAATCAACGAAGTGCTGGAAGAGATGGGCAGGGGAATGAGGAAAGACTGAATTGGGCAAAGAAATATGGACTTCCTGCCATTTATAGTCATCTGTTGAAAAGATATAAAGGGCATCTTTGCAATAAAACACAGAATAGAATTGAATTCTGTGAACAATATGCTGATATTCAGTAAACCACACACACACACACACAAAACAAAACCCCAACAGAAGACTCACTATTAGCTTTAGTTCTAGGGAAGGCAAAAGTTGAAGCTTGCTGAATCTTGCAACCCCTCCTTTAACGTGTGATGCCCCACCTGCTTAAAAGCAGACTACACCCTCCCCCAACTTAAAGGTAATTCTTGGCCAACAAAGCCTTCCTCACCCCTGATTTTGTCTGGCTTGAGATATTATGTGGACTCAGACAGCATGATTTATAGAATGCGTTTTAACGCTGAGCAGGTGGAGCAAATGCCATCAATTATGGCTTGGTCAACACAACTATTGTTCAAACAAAACAGAAAGCTAGTCATGGTATATGAATTTAGGGATCTCAGCTTAGTTTACCGAACAAATCTGTGGTAGGATAAAATGAGATAATTCCATATATGGTCTGAGGAAGTTCAGAGTTCATCTATGAGGCAAAAAAGGCAGGAAACATGGCATTCTTTCTGAAAGCGAGTGAAGACAAATACATACGTGGCAGGTCCCTTGCACACAAACATCGTTCGTCCCTGGTTCACAAGGAGTTCCATCAATGACAGCTTCTTTCTGCCTATAGTAGAAATTTTCTCCTTTTGGGATGCAGTTTAATTCACATTTATTGGGAGCTGTGAGCAAAATTAAAAAGCCACACTGTTATTTTGCTGTTTGAGTTTTATGTGTTGGTTTACTTTGATTCTTCTACAAATGAAGAAAAGCAAAACTTTATTAAGATTCTCATACTTGGCTTTAACAGGCCAGGGTTTAAGAATGCTAATCCTGGAATAAGAGGTTAATTCAGGCTTGAATCAGACCTACCTTTAATTTTGGACATGGACCGAAACAAGAATTGCTCGAAACATTAGCAGCTTTCATTGTATTCACACTCTAAACCAGGGGTGAAATGCTACCGGTTCGGTCCGGTTTGCCTGAACCAGTTGTAAAAAAGGCTACTGGTTCGCCGAACCCGTAATAAAAAATGTTTTTAAAAAAGTTCCAACGATCAGCTTGAGTGACGCACGATCATCGGAACTTCTTTTTTTTAGTTTTTAAGCATTTTTTTACTACCGGTTCTCTAGTTAAAAATGCTTTTAAAAAGTTTTTTTAAAAGGCTCTGACGATTGCACCCACAGTTGATCACCCCCCTGCATGCTGTTCTACTTACCTTCCCAAGCCTCCTTTTAGTGTGTACTGCGTGCCCGCACTTTGCATTTGGTACGTGGCGCGCAGCACGCATGCTCAGCCGGCGAACTGGTAGTAAACCGGTTCAGATTTCACCACTACTCTAAGCCATAATTCTTTTGGTTTGATTTTGGTATGGTGTATTGTACAAATGCAGCCAATTGTGTTTTGTTCAATAAACAGGATTCAGCAAATAGTGACAAGGTGGACATAGTTCATTTAATTTATGGTTAATCAAATCACAGACTTACCTGTCATACTGTTATCTTTTGGACTAAACAAAGCTGAGAAAGTAAGGTAAAAAAAGCAAGAAAGATATAGCAATTGAAGAAATAAGATGAGGTAAGAAAAAGAAAAGTAAATACAGCTAAATTAGGATAAAGTACATCAACCCCATTCACTAAATTTCTCCAAACTTATCTTTGAGAACCACTCTTACAGAACCAGGTCAGTGGTGAAATCCAAATTTTTTTACCACTGGTTCTGTGGGCGTGGCTTGGTGGGTGTGGCGTGGCTTGGTGGGCTTGGCAGGGGAAGGATATTGCAAAATCCCCATTCCACCTCCCCCACTCTGGGGTCAGCCAGAGGTGGTATTTGCCGGTTCTCCGAACTGCTCAAAATTTCCGCTACCGGTTCTCCAGAACCTGTCAGAACCTGCTGAATTTCACCCCTGAACCAGGTCTATAGATCAATTCATATACTGTCTTTTTTAAAAAAAATCATCTCTCCTTTTGAGGGGATCTCATTTCAGCCACAACTTTTTCAGTGCCCCGCTTTCCTCCTGATACATTCATTCTTCATTCATACATTTTTCAGTTCATTCTGTCTCTCTAAATATTGACTGGCTTGCCTTATTTACTTTTATGATTCTCCTAAACTCCACTTAGCATCAATTTTAATGCTTTGCATAAATAAACTCAACATGGTTCTGTAGCATCATTCATACATCATTTATTTCACTCTCTTCCAAGCACTTTCACTATCTCCTTTTCTTATGGTCACTTTTATCAATTCTGTTGGGAGATTAATCTGTCTTCATTTTTTTTTAAATATAGGATTTGAACTTTCTCTTCATGCAGCCATTCTTCCATTCTAGTTTCTTTCATTTCTTTCTTTTCCTCTGTGCCTATTTACCCGTTATCCATTCTTGACACTATCAATGGTCTGTGCCATATTCAGAATCTGTCATCATTGTATCCTTCACTGTTCTCTCATCCTTCATCGTAAGTGAAAGGGCCATTGCAATCATATTGCACAGAGGCACTATGATGGGGTGGGGAATGGCACCAAATTAAGTTTTCAAAATTTATCCTCCATTCCAACTGCATCAGCTAACTCACATCAGATTTCACTTCTTCCAAAACAAATGCTATATATGGTTTCAGAAGAAAAACCATAGGTATTGCACAATCTGAAACTATGAGTGCCCCTAACATTTTTCAGTGTGCATATTGTTACAGTTCTGGGAAGCTTAGCCTAACAAATATGAGCTGTGGCAAGTTTTGCAGCAACAAAACAACACTCTTCCACCGTTAAAGCTTATCACAAACTTCCTGTCTAGTCTTAACTGCTATCCTTAACCATTTTTCAAAAATAGCAAGTAAAATGATTATGCGGAAGGTGTGGCAAAATACATTTTGTGCAAAGATGCCTTACAGATCGGTGGCGGTCCTGATAAATGAACATATCAGTCATCCTTTGGAATGCATTTCTGTTCCATGAATAGACATATCATTAAAGTGCACACTGAAACAGACTTTTTTCTAAGCAGAAATTAACCAATCAATCATCATTCCCGTTCATTCTTGAATCTTTGAAAAGCCCAATCACTTTTTCTGTACTCACATGTCTTATCCCACCCAGTCATTTATGTCAGCTAGCAGAACAAATCTTTCTCTTGGATTGCATTCATTCCAAGCGTGGCACATTTCCCACCCCCACCCCCAAACGCATCTCTGGTTTTTTCATTATCACCATTCACTAGAGCGTAACATGCAATTATCAGCAAAGTATGCCCTTTTTGTGTAGACATCCACAAGAATCAAAATGAGACCAATTCATATTTTCTGACATACATTTAGCCCTTTCATTCATAATTAAAACTCCCCGTTCATTTCCCTGCATGTATTAATGAACTCTACTCCACAAGATCACACCATTTCTACTTAAATATTTTATATCCTTTCCCTTTCTCTTATTTCACAAGCATACAAAAAAACCCCTATTTTCCTTTCTTTCCATTTGTTGATACCTGTTCTTAATCATTTATTCCTCTTCCATTCCATGTTGTAAATTTCCATTTCATTTCATTTCATTTCATTTATTATTATAGTTATCAATATAATGGGCCCATGTATACTGATCCCTGCCACTCATCATGGATTTGGTTAGTTGAGGCTTCAATGTAGCATTTTTTATGTATGGTGTGTGCCAACCTTCCTCATTTATCAGCCAGAAGACTCAAAGCCAGGAAACCCCTACTGGCACCTACATAACATCTACCCAACAACTTTAGCATCAATTCCCAATGGAAAGCCAAATGGGTCACTGAACACCCAAACATAGGAAGACATCAATGACCCCACAAAAAAGGCTTTGAACTACCATGTCAGCAATGGACAATCCTGAATAGGATTCACACCTCACAGTGGGACTCTCTGTATAAATGGGGCATAGTATCCTTCCTTCATTTTGACTGCAGGGTCCCACGTCAGTGGTGGGCTCCTCCCAGTTCGGCCCGGTTCTCCCAAGCCGATAGTGATGACGATATGACGTCACCGAACCGGTTCTGCCCCCCCCATGCCTTCCCCGCGTTATTCTTACCTTTTATTTGGCCCCACCCCCAATCTATTGCTGCCTCCTGAGTCCCAGCTGATGGCTAGAGGGAAAAAACCTGTTTAAACTCTTGCCCCCCGACTTCAAAGGGCAGCCCTACAGCTGATCAGTGTTAAAAGAAAACAAATGAGTAGACCGGTGCCTGCAAAAAATAAATGGGTAGATTGGTACAGCTCTGCAAGCTGTTAAAAGCCTGGTAGACCAGTACCTCTGCCAAATCCTAAATAATTGTCACATGACCATAAAGCCACACCCACAAAATAAGCCACACCCACAGAACCGGTAGTAAAAAAATTTAGAACCCACCCCTGTCCCACGTCAAGCTGTAGATCACACCATGACTGGCTGCAAGCTGAGGGCATATACCAATCCAGTATCTGATATTTTTTTAATATAAATGATGCTGTACTTTAATGGTTAAATGGCCTAGACATTGATATTTGAACATAGATCTTTTGAACATTTATATTTTATTGTATTTTACTAGTCTAGGTGAAATATGAATATATATTACTCATCCATGTAGGATATGCCATATGCTGAATGAATGAATGAATGAATGAATGAATGAATGAATGAATGAATAAATAGGACTTTTCATATTGTTGTATTTGAATATAACATCATGATTAATGATTCTTAAGGTTGCCAACCTGGTCTTAAGGTAGACCAAGTTGGCAGTCTATGCAAATTGCAGGATGCCTTAGCAATAGCAAGGACAGAAACAGTCAGTTTTGAGACATTGTGATCTGTATGGTTGCAAGTCCAGTCCCGTCTCTAACAGACTCGAGATATTCTGTGCATGGTAGGATCTCAATTATAGAAACTCCCTTGCAAGTTTAGTAGTTTGGAATGTGCAGGAGGATATAAAATCAATGGAATGGCATATATAGTGGAAAGTAGTATATAGTGCTTAGTGGCAGATAAGGATGACCATGAAGATTTTCTAGCCAACCCACAACTTTAACCCATTTTTCTGCAACATGAGAAAGGAATACTGAAGGACCATGTGCTGTATTTGTCTTTGATTGGCATGGGAGAAGAGCACTGTATTAAAAAAATTACATTCAGCATTTCTCCCCTAATGATCATGTTCTATTACACTGGCCATGAAGAGAACTTTTTCTTCCAACTCATAATTAGTCTGCTGTCCATCTTGATCACAGAGCTAAATATTTTTATCTATTATGAACTTTGTCAGAGGAGAACAGACTTTATTTGCAAAGGGTACCAGCCAAACAGGTCACAATCAGATGCAAAAAAACCCCTTAGACTTTAGATTATTGTCAGGTTACCATATTAAAATTTCTAAAGTATGATGAAATTTAGAGGAAAAACTGCTATGGAAAGTTCAGTGTCTTCATTGGCTTTTGTTCTCTTAGTCAGTGAATATACAGCTAGGTTGTGATTAAAATGGCTTTGAGTAATGCAGTATTAGAATTAGTGCAATCGTAAAGTAATAGCTAATATTGAGCCAGCATTTAGTTATGTTAAGTACAGTTGCGGTTACTGGATTTTAGACACTGCTACTTGTTTATTTCTGGTGCTCAAAATGGACAAAATAAAGATTCCTTTCAATGAAAACACTCCAAGCTCAAAAAAGTGGCTCATTATTACATTACAGCAAAAACTGGGTGCAAGTGAATATAGTCATAGCAACTCTAAAATAGGATGAGATTTTGGAATGCCTGAATTAATAGTATGCAGAGGAAATAAAAATGTAAAGTTGAGTCATTTTTTTGTGTGCTTTGTAAACAGCTACAGGGAATAGAAGTGTTTCAGTGATAGAAACAGAACATCTATAGAGACTGAGGATTGCAATCAAGAGCAACAGTCCTTTTAGCAGAGCAGACACTGAGACAAAAGCTTTACCTTTAAGAGAGCAAAAGAAAAAAGCAATGAAGTAGAAGAATCATTTAATGCAAGTCTTGGTTGGTTTGATCAATTTAAAAATCAAGTAAGCTTACTTTTAAGAATGGTATTTAGAATTTTTTCTTTTTATGTTTCTTTATATAGCTATTCTGTGATTTTGCTAATCATAAATTGCAACTAATTTTTATCCTTTACTGTAATATTGCATCAATAAACAAATAAAAACTTATGATTAAATATTTCCATTGCCTATTTCCATAAAGCTGGAACTGTTTACCTTGATCTCTATAGTATATATAACAAAATACAATAAATATACAATAATATATATTATTATATATTATCCTAGAATAATAATAAAGTATAAATTCTCCTGTTTGAACAGTGGATTGGAATAGAAGGCCACCAAGGTTCCTTCCAACCTTGTTATTCTATATTCTACATTCTAAATATTACTTGCAACAGTGCAAATTTGAATAATGCAGCTATTTTGTGGGATTCATTATCTGGCCTAATTGAAACCTAGCTGTATTTCAAATGAGTGAAACCAAATTGAGTGATTCCTTTAACTTTTCCAAATTTCTTCACTGATCAGTTTTATCCCAGGAATTTTAAGAATTAAAATACAACTATGCTTTTCCCTTCGCCATTTCTCTACCCTGTTCCCCCTTTCTGTGAACATATCATTCATTCTAAAAGCAATTTTTTTAAAAATTACATTTTTTACAATTTTACAATGATGTTTGTAAACATTAAATTAACGATATTTGTAAAAATACGTTGCTTCTCCTTATTAAACTGAAGGACAGGTTAAATAATAATTTAAATAACTGTTCCTAGATAAGAAATCTCAGCAAATATTTTTCCCCTTTCCCCCCAGATTTTCTGTCACCTTCTACGAAGAGTTGGCAATAGGAATCAATAAACTACCTCCATAGTAAGGGAGCCACTTGTACTTCTTCCCTTGAAATTCTGTCCCATCAAACTCGGCACACTGTTCTGCTCGAAAATCTCTGGAGCCCTCAGGACAGTCCTATAAAAAAGAAAAGAAGAGAAGAGGAAAATCTAAAATTTTCCAATCTTCTATTCTAAAATAGAAGACATGTTGAAGCAAAAAAGCCATTGATTTCAAAGAATACTCCAGAGTTTAGTTTCTGTATTTTCCTCTGCTGCTTATATGTTGCCTTCTCTTATCTTTTTGTTGATTTATTGTAATTTAGCCTTGATGCTATTGGCTATTTCTTAAACCATTGTTTTTTCAGCAGGCTTGGAGATCCCTTAGAAATGGGGAGCTGCAAAACGTTACACTGGGTGGGTGTTGGTCCATTCTCTCACTGTCTTATTTATATGATTTTTAATGGTTGTTCTGGATTTGTTTTCAACTGTTTATTTTAATACACACTGCCCAGAGTCATGTTTAAGTGAGATGGGCAGCTATACAAATTTGATAAGTAAATTGTTTTGATTGTTATGAGCTGTTGTTGTGAGTCAAGCAGCATACTAACAAACAAATAATTAAAAAAAAACCCCAGAATATTACCAGCATGCCACTAAAACTAGTAGGAAGTAGTGAATGCATTTTTGGATGAAAGATAGTTGGGTTCATATTTATTTTCCATTATTAAACTGTTGGGATGATTTTGGCCCAATCATCTAGTTTCATAAAATGACTGAAATTATTCAGATTTCCAACTCCCATCCATTACATGCTTATGGTAAGTGGATAGTTATATAAATCTTAAGAAACAAACCAATATATTACCTGAATGTTGCATGAGCGATAACTTTGGGCTGGTCCTATGCAACTAGATCCACCATCTGTCCTGAAATACACAATAACAATCAGCAAAAGCTTGTAAATGATTAGTGATGCCCAAACCATAGTTTGCCAGATCATTTTTAATATTTCTAACAAGGAAGTAGTTGCCAAGAAACTTTCTTCTGCTCCATGTCTATGGGGATTCTCCATAGACTATGGATCTCCTCCATAGACTATGGATCTCCATGTCTATGGAGATCCAGGTCATAGTTGTCCCAAAGGTGCTTTTTTCAAGAGGCAACTGGACTTTCTGGTTTTTCTTTGAAGACATTACACTTCTCATCCAAGAAGCTTCTTCAGCTCTTTGGTCATTTGCATTCTTTTAGAGAGTCGTTAAGGTCACCTGGAGATTTATCAGTGTCATCAGGGTCACCTGAGTGGTGCAAATGGGCGTGGAGCCTTCTTGGAACTATTGAAAGGACTGTGTTGTAGTTTCTTCTGCTCCCCATTTCTCCAAGTGGTAGGAGTTAGTTACAGTTGAAAGAAGTGACGAATTCATAGCCTTCTTTCTTTTCTCAAATATTCACTTAAAAAATTCAACTGAATTCAAATTCTTCCTTCATTAAAATAATTGTCTATGTTTTCTGAACTGACAATTCTAATTGGAGCACTGTTTGTCAATTTGTAATGCAGGATTGAACCAGGAGAATTGTGAAACTCTTGGATAGTTGATGCTGTTTTGAAGTAGAACCAGTTCTCTCAACTCCCTCAAGATACTGTATATCTTATGAATTAGTTCAACATTCAGGCTTAATGTCTATGGAGATTCTCAGTCATCCAGGTCATGGTTGTCCCAAAGGTGCTTTTTCAAAAGGCACCTTCTGGTTTTTCTTTGAAGATGTTTCGCTTCTCATCCAAGAAGCTTCTTCAGGCTTTGGGACAACATTCAGGCTTCTTTCTCTTTATCTATAGACTATGCAACAGAGACAATTAACCAGCCTGAAAAAGAACAAAAAGACTCCAGCACTTCTTCACAGTAATCAGCACCCAGATCAGCATAACTTTAAGGTTAACTTGAGACCAACAATCAAGTAGCTTCTTCAGCCCAATCAAGAAACTGCCAAAGAGCCATCAAAGTAAGCAGACCAACAAAAGAACCTCTAAGACCTCCCCAACCCACACAGACAGGCAAGTCACCAGAATATAAACTGACAGCAAACAGCACTCCTTCTAGCACTGATGATGTTACCTAGTTAGGGTAATGAAATATCTGCAAGAAAACAAACAAGCTTAGAAAGCATCAAGGACCCCTTATTTCTGTTTTTCGGGAAGAGTAGTAACTCCTTCTCAGTGCACCAAACTGACAGATAAGGTGTGATTTAATTGTCAAACTTTTTACGTTGTGACTTTAGTCACACAAGAACTTTATTCTGGAAGCCTTGGGTAACATTTAAATAACCCAAAAGAGTGGTAAAGTGATCTCACTAATATATTAACCATAAAGAAGTGCTGCATAATTCATTCCCACCCATAAGATCTGAGCAATTTAATCTCCAGCCCAGCCATTTGGGAATGGCTTGTGAAATTGCACTCCTATTCAACTTTAAGCAGAAGATGCTGCCAAGTAAGGTTTTTAATCTGCAAGTACCTTGACTCATGACAGAAGCTTAAAAGATATCAGGACTGTAAATCTCTATACGTGGCAGACTGGGGTAGAGTTCGTATTTTTTTTCCTGACAAAATTCATTAGTGAACAAACCACTAGGCACAATAGGATATGGATCATAATAGAATCCTGCTGCATAAAAGCCTGTTGTGCAAAGTGAACAATTTCTAAATGTGGTTGCCATCAGGTAAATTCACTGCAGTGGGAAGTACACAGTTCGCTTCAGGGAAGGGATGGTGTAATTTCCTCTGATGCCAATTTTGGCTGAAAAGGCAGGTGAACACATTGGAAAGAATTCGGGTTTGTATGATTCCTGCATGTGCAAATCCTACTGAAGTCAGTGACACTTATGGCAAGAAAAGAGAATTTAGAGCCACACCTTTGGAAAATACTCTCTCAAATCTATGGACTTTTCTGGATACCATGAGCCTTTCTTTCTTTGGTCACACAACTGGGAGTTCTGGATTTGCTGTTCCGATGTATTTGTAATCCTTTCCCCAGTTTGGGGAAGGCTGATCCACGTTTTATCATAATAAGGTCAGAGTGGTTACTTATTGGACAGGATCCAAAGGAGTTTCCTGAAGGCATCACTTCTGCTATGGAAAAATTGATTTTTTTCACTTAACAGATTGCCTACAGCATTGGTGGATGTAATGGCATCACTCAAATATTGGTCCAATAATAAGAGGATCAGAAAAATAATACTCTTCCATGGACTAAACAATGATTATAAGCTTTTGAGTCATAAAAAATATTTTTCTGAATTGGAAGGTCAAAGTTAAGCAAACATCTGGTACATCTTTGCCTGCTGAAAGACTGGGAAAAAATTGACCCAGCATTCCTCTATATTTTCTAAAAAGTTAATTTTTATGGTTAATTTTAAAATTGTTTTTCTAAATGTGTTTAGGAATTTACTGTTCAATTATCAAAATAGGGAAATGCTCGTAATCTCTTTAGTATTTCACGCAAGAGCCTCTTCTCACAGCAATATCCTATATCTATGTGTGTGTGGCACACTTTTCACAGACCTGATTAAACCAAATTTATTACTTTGATTGCCACCACCAGATGGAATTGCAGTTGACTGACTAACCACCACTCAGAGTGTGGTCCTCAATGGAACTACATCTACATTCCAGGAAGTATTCAGTGGGGTATTTCAACATTCTGTCTTGAGCCCAATGTTCTTTAGCAGCTTCATCTAGACCTACATGAAGGGTTTGAAGAGGCACTCATCAATTTTTTTTTCAAAAAAGTTTTTATTTTTATTTCTCATAAACATATTTACATGTACAGTCATTTATCCACCATTTTTCATTCATCTTATTTTTTAACTTTCATTTTTAATTTTTATTTATTTGGGGCTGCTCTTTTACCATTTACCCTTCTTTATTTTGCCACAACCTTTCTTCTTCTCCTCCCCTTCTCTTCCTTCCTCTATCTCCTCCTACTTTCTTCATTCTTCCTCTCCTTCTCTTTCCTACTTCCCCTTCCCTTCCCCCACTCCTCTCTTCTTCCCCCTTCTAACCTTCTCTCCTACTCCTCTTTCCCCTCCCTTTTCTTCGTCTCCTTTTCCCTTTCTTCTTCTCTCTCTCTCTCTCTCCTCTCCTCTCTTCTCCCTTCCTCTCTCTCTACTCCTTCCCCTCTCTCTTGTTGTTTCCCTTTTCAGTTCAATCAATATTCAAGCATCCCCAATTTTCTATTTATCTCTATTCTCATTTCAATTTCTTATTTGATTAATATTTATATCTATTTCATCATTTCTGTACATTTTTATAATAATATCGGGGGGTGTTATGTTAAAAGAGGCACTCATCAAATTTGAAGATGACACCAAGCTGGATGGAATTGCCAACACTTTGGAAGATAGACGCAAGAGTCAAAAGAATCTTGATAGTCTTGACCATTGGACCCTATCCAACAAGATGCAATTCAGTGGTGAGAAAAGTAAGGTTCTGCACTTAGGGAGGAAAACCAAATGCACAGGTATAGAATAGACAATACCTGGCTCAATCGTAATACCTGTGCATAGATTTAGGTGTACTGGTGGACTACTGCTTAAGTAGGAGTCAGCTGTATGTGTAGCTGCCAAAAGAGACAATGCATATCCTAGGCTGTATCAACAGAGGGATAGCATCAAGAACATGAGAAGAGACAGTATCTGTCTATATTGCACTAGTCAGGGCACACTTGGAGTACTGTGTCCAGTTCTGGTCACAATACAAAAAAGATGCTGAGGTCCTAGAAAGAGTGCAGAGAAGAACAAATATAATAAGAGTTTGGAGGCTGAATTGTATGATAAATGGCTAAGGGAACTAGCTATGTTTAGCTTAACAAAGAGAAGGCTTAGGGGGTGACACGATAGACATCTTCAAATACTTGAAGGACTGTCACAGGAAAGAGGGTGTTGGTTTGTTCTTTAAAGTACCTGAAGGCAGGACAAGAAGCAATGGGTGGAAGCTAGTTAGAGAAAGAGCCAACCTGACACTAAAGAGAAACTTCCTGACACTGAGAACAGTTAGTCAGTGAAACAGATTGCCTCCCAGAGTTGTGGGTGCTCCCTTGACAGTGGTTTTTAACAAAAGATTGGACATCAATTTGTCCTGGATGGAATAAGAACTCCTGCCTTGGGCACGGGGTTGGACTAGAAGATCTCCAAGGTCCCTTCCAATCCTATGATTCTATGATTGCAATGGAAGCAATTTATGCTCTGAAACACATCTTTTTCTTTCTATAGGTAAGCAAACATATGTCTCCCTGATTTCAAATAAATGAAAAGAAAGGGACACTCCATGGTTAAAAAACAAATAGCAACAACCCCCTACCCCCAAACCAGATCTTTCTAGCAATGTTTACAAAAATAAAGCAAGGAGATCTTCAGACATGTTATTATTGAGGGACTTGGTTTTAAATTCTCTGCGTGTGCAAATTTAAAAGGTTAAAAAAAAGGGGGGAGAGAGTTGATGGCAGAGACCTTCATCTAGAAGGCATATCTAGTAATTTCACAATACCTTAGGACAAACTGATTTTTAAAAAGCATTTGTTATGTTAGCATTCAACACTTTTAATGTCTGGCCTTGTTTATACAAGACTAGTACATATCCTCCAGAACATTGCAACTAATGGGTGTAGCTCTGCCTGCCCTAGCACGCGAGGCTCAGGCATTTTTATTACTACATAGATGTAACATTGAGGCTTTTGTTAGTGTCTGCAAAATGCCATGCTTACAGTGTCTCTGCTATGTCTACAAACAAAGCAGCACCAACCCAGAATTTCAGTTTGTTAGAGGTCAGGAGACTTTTTCAGAGTTTAGATCTGGTGATTGTAAAGATATTTATACCTGGAAGAGCCATAAACAATTTCCAAATTAATTTTCCACAATGAGACTGCAATGCAAATTAAAAATGTATAATTACAATGGTATAAAACAGTGATGGCTAACTTTTTCCGTATTGAGTGCCCAAAGCGTGCGCCTGAATTCCCGAAATGCAATGTGCGCGCAGCCCCCGTACATGTGCCCCACCCCTACACATGGTCCCCTGCATTGCGCCCTGCCTCCCTGTATGCGCCCTCCCCACGCGGGCCCCTGCATGCACCCCACCCCTGCGCATGCACAACAGAGACCTGATGACCAGCTGGCCGGTGGGAGGCATGCATACATGCGCGGCAGAGCTGAACTGGAGCGACGGCTCAGGTGCCCACAGAGAGGGCGCTGCGTGCAACTTGTGGCACGCGTGCCATGGGTTTGCCATCACAGGTATAAACAATTTAAAAATAAATTTTAATTATTTAAATTAGAATTCTTAGGCAATAATGACAATCATGCTCATTCTTGGAAAGTTTGGTGTAGAATAAATTAGAGAAGGAAAACATGAATAAGTCTAGCATCATGATCATGAGCAGGAAGCTATTTCAAACCTCACATGGGCATTGACTTGGGAAGCCATCAAATCCAAATTGCTGAGGAAAAAAAATAAATGTTTTTGTGCTATCTTCCCAAATAATCAGTTTTCCTCCTCTACCTCTACCTTTCTTCCTTTAACAGAAAGGTAACCTCTGCACAAAACCTTTGATCCTTCCAGGATATTGCTGATCTCAAAATTGCCAATCTTGAGCAAAATTCAGAGGGACTTTCCAACCTAAAACTGTGGAAATATAGTTTATCTCAAGTCCATTTCTGCCCCTTGTGGCCAGAATCAAAATAAAAGTTTGGATCCCATTATACGTTTTGCTGCTGTTACCTTTGAGTATTTGTGTAATGTCGATTGTTCAGAGCATTGCAATTGTAATCCTTTCAACAAAACCAATATAGATGTTAATACCTTGTTCCCTTTCAAACTACTGATGGGAGGAGAAAGACAACAGCTTACCTAAAGATGCCTGATGGCTTGGAGCAGAGGCTAAATTAAGTTACAAATTGATTTATTTATCCGAAAATTTATTGATCATGAAAACATAACCAGTATGCCATGTGATGGTCATTTCTGATCTTATTAATACCAATATATTAATTTAGTATTACTAGGTTGATACTTACATCCCCCAGTTCATGTATTTCATTCCCATGTCACTTCTTGCAGTCACCCAGATATTGGGTTAAATATAACCCAAGCAAACACCATTAGGAACTAAACAAGAGCATCTCCCATCAAATAAATAGGCAACTTTTGGCCACAGAAATCTGCCTAATGTTCATAAGACTCTTCTCAATTTTCCATACAAGATCTGTTCTATCCTTTCTTGTAAATGATACAGCTTAAAGAGTAGAAAACTGAATTGTAAAGGAAGAGTTATTACCTCCGTGAGTAGCAGTGCCTTTGCCGAAGACTGATGCCTCCACCACAACTCCGACTGCATTCATTCCATTCTCCCCAACTCCCCCAGAAGTCATTTTGCCTCTTTGCTTTTCGAGCCTGTAAGAACAATTCATTAGACAGCAAGAGAGTCAACATTTTGGAATCTTAAAGATACTTTCCAACAATGCGATATGGTTGAAGGACAATGACAACACCATTTGTCTCATCCCTATTTTTGTTTCTCAGTGGTATGGCAAAGAGCAAACCTCTTGTGACAATGGCATTTGCACGCACTTGAAATGGTTCATCTAGGTCTAGGTGCTTCTATCCATGCTCAGGAAATAATATGCAGCAACTCACAATCTATCCCTCTTACAAGTGAGAATCAATTTGTCCTGTAGACTTTTCCACATGCACACATACACATAGGACAGAGAGGAGGGGAAATATTTATCATGTTTCAGTTCAAAAAAGAGTCATCTATCTACCAATGGATAGTTGAAGAAAGGCACAGAATTCAGAGAATCATCTATTCTTGATTACTTTTGCAAGATGTACGGCCTTTCTGGGAATCTGAAAAACAATTAAAACAGTGAGCTGGAGTGTCTATACCAGATTATCTACTAAAGTTCTTTTTGACATTCTTTTTGTCAGTCTTCCAAGGTAAACAAACTTGGAAACCAAAGATATGCAAGCTGATATTACTTTTAGTATAAGCTTATAGCAACAGAATCTTGCAAGTCTGAATGTGCTTCCCTCCATTCCCCCTTTTTCTTCATGAGAAATTTTCTCAAATTACATTTCTGGCCTGGACTCCGATTTTTTTATCTGATCCTTGTGTTGGTTGCAACTTTGCCTCCTGTTCCTTAAGGTTATTTCTCCTGCTCATTACATTTATGAAGTATTTATGTGGCAACTTAAAGAAGATTGAAAATTACATTTGAAGTCCAGCCATTCTTTAAAAAATCTGGCTTATGCCGCTAAGATTCATAAGTAAATTCTGTTCTTTTCATTTTATGAAGTCCACAGTGGACATTTCCTCCCTTGATATGTCCAAGGATACTCAAGTCAAGGAGAGTAATAATGGATGAAAGATTGAGCACATTCTTCTAGAAAGAGATTTTCAACTCATGGTTAATACAATAACTATAAGGGGGTGCGATGGCTCAATGGTTAAAGATGCTGAGCTTGTCAGCTGGAAAGTCGACAGCCCAGGTTTGAAATCTGAATGCCACGGAACAGGGTGAGTCCCCATTACATGCCCCAGTTCCTGCTAACCTAGCAGTTCAAAAGCATGCAAATGAGAATAGATAAATAGGTACCACTTTGGTACGAATGTAAGAGTGTTTTGTGTGCCTCGGAATATAGTCATGCTGGCCACATGACCACGGGAATGTCTTTGGACAATGCTGCCTGCCTCTGCTAAGAAACAGAGATGAGCACCACCCTGCCCCCTAGAGTTGGACACAACTGGACAGAGGAAACCTTTACCTTTACATTTATAATAACTGTAATAATAATAATAATAATGATGATGATGATGATGATGATGAGCCATGTTTCCTCTTTATTTTGAGAAATCCCAGAAAAACACTGGGTCCTGTCCAAACAACTTCATGGTTACAATTAAGATCAACTCAGAAGGGTCTATGGGGGGGAGGAGGACAAGTGGGGGTATATGTGACAAGTCCAAGAATCAAGAATGATACACGAAATTACTTCTGAGTAGTTCTTTATGGTTCTCCTATAGATAGAAATCTTGCCAGCCTAAAGCAACTATCTGCATATTAGATGCACCCTGTGAATAGCCTTCTCCTGCACACCACAGATTCCAAGCTCCAATGTTTTTCTTTACTCTCTGGAAAGAGCCCCCTCTTTCCTATAATTCCACACTGCATTCCACAACATCTGATGAACTAAGCTTTACAATGTTGTGATGTAAGCTCCACCCATTTTGTATGTGTGCTTTGACGTTGCAAGTAAGGAGCTTGCATTGCAACATAACAGCCATCATATTCTATAGGTGCCTTTGAACCAACCACCATATATCTCTGGCCTTTCATTCATTTTATGTAATCCTGCACATTTCAAACTGTTTATGAATAAGACTTAATTTAAGAATTCTGAATATCAAACAGAGAAAAGGTGTAAAAACCAAATTCCATTCCAAAATACTATCTACATGTGCACACTGAAACTGAAATGAGATTTAACTTAACAAATCAAAACCCCAAATCTGGATTTTTTTAAAAAAAATGTGCTATAAATATTTTGCCTAATATATTCTGAAATGTGGGAATATACAACTGTATCTCCTAATCATTCTGCAGTTTCTAGATTAAAGATCCTACTTTGCATAGAATAGAATAAACATGTTTGTGGTAAACCTGGACTTTGGTTGTGCTTGCAATATGTCCAATTGTGCTGGAATAAATTAGTACTGTTCCCACTATAAGCAGGGAACGATGGGAGGTAGCAATAAATATCAATGGGTCCCTCGGATGATGACCACAACATCTGCTAAGTGACATGAATGGATGATTAAAGACAAGATGATAATATGGGAAACATTATCGGGCCTCTCAGACACCCAAGAATGAGTGAAAATGATGAGTGGAAAATATGTTTAGACAAAAGTGTGTTCATTTTAACTTGAAACTACACCTGTTTACCCATACACATCGAAAGGCAATGGATATGTACAGTAAGTACGCTTGATTTTATTTTGCATGTTGAAAGTTTGACAGATTTAAGGATTCAAGAATGATGCTTGCTACCAAATTAGGAAAACATTATTTATGGTTATGTTAATATTTGGTGAATTGTGGGGAAAATGGACATGAAAGAAAAGAAGTGGAAAAAAGTACAGAAAAACTAGGAAGTAAGATTTCTTTATGAAAAAGAAATCTTTTATTTATCCATAAAATAGATAGAAAGTGGATATAAGAAGTGGAAAAAGGAGAATGCTTGTAAGAGAATGAAAAATATTAAATTACAGAATCACAGGAGGGTTTGGAATTACACCAATGGGAAGTATGAAAAGTATATTTTGAGGAACGAAGAAATGAAAGCGTCTGTACAAGAGGCAAGCATGCAGCTATAGGAGTGACAGTTATAAAAATGAGGAAATACGTAGTATAATGCATATAAATACCTAGTATAATGCACATTTGCAAAAATGTGTTCAAAGAGCAAGGACTGGATAAGATTGAAACAAGCAGAGAAAATACAGAACAGGTTTAACAATAGTAAAAAGTTAGCCTGGAAACAGGTAATAAGGAATGAATGGCTTAAAAATAACAAAATGAATTGTGATACAACAGACTCTGAAGGGATGATGGCAGCCTAGTGTCCAAGAAACAATGGATGAAAAGGAAGCCGTAAGTGCTTTCCAGTTAATGAAAAATGATAAAGCTATAGGTGCGGAAGATATAACTGGAAAAACATGAAAACTTGCTTATGGGATTTTTATGGAGTTGCTGCACTACTTGCTTAATTGTGTGGATGAAGACTGTATTTGTGCCCGACAATTGAAAGAAGGCTGCTGTGGTATCCTTAGCCAGAAGGACTGCAAAAAGCAGAGAGCGATTAATTTTTCAAGCGTGCCTGCGAAGATGTCTGGCAGAATTCTGATTGCAAAGAAGGTAAGAACGAATAATTTATAGAAAATCCAGTGCGGCTTTAGCAAGGATAGCTGGATACAGAACAAATTTTTATTCTTCAAGAGATCATTGAGAAATGAATGAAGGCGGAAGCAGGAGGAGTTTGCAAGGACAGAAAAGTATTGAGAGGAGTAGCGAAAGATGTTGATATAAACTAAATGTGGCCAGATTTCCATTTTTTTTCCTTACCAAATTTCATTTCTTCAGCTTACTGTTCCTTTCATAAGCCTTTCGTAATGTATCTAACCCTGGAAAGGAATATTGTGATGATGGGTATATGTGCATTGCTCTCTTTTAATCCTTTTAAGAAAAAGTTATAGACTAGACTAGACTAGACTAGACTAGACTAGACTAGACTAGACTAGACTAGACTAGACTAGAATTCTTTATTAGCCAAGTGTGATTGGACACACAAGGAATTTGTCTTGGTGCATACACTCTCAGAGTACATAAAAGAAAAGATACATTCATCAAGAATCATAAGGTACAACACTTAATGATAGTCATAGGGAAACAGTCAATATAAATCTTAAGGATACCAGCAACAAGGTTATAGTCATAGAGTCATAAGTGGGAGGAGATGGGTGATAGGAATGATGAAAAGATTAATAGTAATGCAGACTTATTAACTAGTTTGACAGTGTTGAGGGAATTATTTGTTTAGCAGAGTGATGGCGTTCGGGGAAAAAACTGTTCTTGTGTCTTGTTCTGGTGTCCAGTGTTCTATAGCGTCATTTTGAGGGTAGGAGTTGAAACGCTCCAGGATGTGAGGGGTCTGTAAATATTTTCACAGCCCTCTTTTTGACTCGTGCAGTATACAGGTCTTCAATGGAAGGCAGGTTGGTAGTAATTGTTTTTTCTGCAGTTCTAATTATCCTCTGAAGTCTGTGTCTGTCTTGTTGGGTTGTGGAACCAAACCAGGCAGTTATAGAGGTGCAGATGACAGACTCAATAATTCCTCTGAAGACCTATATCAGCAGCTCTTTGGGCAGTTTGAGCTTTCTGAGTTGGCGCAGAAAGAACATTCTTTGTTGTGCTTTTTTGAGGACATTTTTTATGTTGGGTGTCCATTTTAGGTCGTGAGATATGGTAGAACCTAGAAAAAGGTTTTTTTTTTAAAAAAAAGAAAAAGTTATTTCTGTTTATAAAGAATTTGTTCCTTTTTGGTTCTCACTATAAACCCATATTAGGTAATTTTTATGCAGGGTGATCTTCTATGTTGTATAGGAAAGGCACCGTTTACTGGACTGTTAACCATGATTTCATTCAAGGTTTTGAAACATTGTGTCAGAAGAACGAGCAGTTCTGCAGTGACCAAACAAGCCTATTTTGTTCTGGTACAAGCTGAACAGCTGGTATAAGATTATGAAGCCTGTCTTGAATCTTAATCTACAGACCCAGGTGCAGGATCCTAAAAACTGCCAAGAAGCTGTAGATTTCAATACAAAGTAATTCCCTTTGGCTTCACTGGCGAGTATTCTAATCCTACAGTTTTAGAAGTTTTAATCCAACTCACAAGTAGGAGCCAAATTTAACCTTAAAACCAACAATACCAAAGATGATGTCATCTAGCATCCTGACCCAATGCAGGGGAAGGGAGAAACCATGTTTTTAAAGCTTTCCTAAAGTCTAACAAATGAATTTTGGGATTTGGGAAAAGATTGTTCCAAACAGCAGGTGGTACAACACAAAAAGATTATATAGTTCAAAGAAATCCCTCACTGGCACCAGTGTGACCTTCCCTTGAAATACAAATAGCATATTTCAAGAGGCATTCTGTTGTTGTTGAAACTTTGGCAGAGAAAGAAAAAGCTAAACTTTCTCAAGGCCCTGAATCTGTTCACACTTCCTCATGGCTGCTACATGGAAAATAACAGAAGATTCAGTGCTAATAGCCAACACCTTGTTTGGTGATTATTTTTAGGATATTAGACCTGGATAAAATCATAATAAATGATATTGTTTCTACCTCACCCCTGAGTAGGTTTAAACTCACAGGAAAATATTCATTCTTGAGAACATAAGAAGTTAACACCAGAAGGGCTACATACAATATATTTTTGTCCCAAAGCCCATTGCCAACAGCGGTGAGAGGATGCCTGTCAAACTGCTATAAATAGGGTACAAATGTAATAGCCTACCTCATTATTTGATATCATTTTTTGGTATTCAGAGGTACTGATTTCTGAATGTAACTTGAACTTCTATTTAGCAAGTATGGCTAATGAGCAGTGGTGAAATCCTCTGCGTGTTGCCACCGGTTTGCTGCCTGCTCATACACAGTGCATGCCAAATGCACGCTGCCCGTGCATGAACAGTGCGTGCTAAATGCACCTTTCATGCGGAAAAAAGAGCCATTTGAAGGTAAGTAGAACAGTGAGGGGGTAAATAGCTGTGCTGCGTGATTTAGATTCACTAGAAAACAGGATTTCCTGCTTTCTAGCGAATATAAATCACGTGACACAGCTGATAGTTGGAAAGACCAGTTCTCCCGAACTGGTAGATTTTATTCCTCCCGGTTTGCCCAAACCAGTGTGAACTGGTAGCATTTCACCCCTGCTAATGGGGCAATCTTCTATTTATTTCTTTTTAAAGCCATTTTAAGATGCAGCTACCATTACATTATAGACAGCACTGAAAAGAACTTTAGATTATTTTCCAAACATGGACGTCCATGGTAGAATTTTAGAGTGTAAAATGTCAAATATATTTCATTAGCTGAGAAAAAAAACACAGAAACTTGAATTTTGTAAAAGGTTTCTTTAGGCGCCGAACAGACCTAGATTGCATTTTGACTATGATTTGGACTAAGGCCATAAAAGTTTTGCCACAAAGAGATATGGGAGTTTATGTAAAAAAAGGTTGATTAGGTACCCAGTAAAGCACCATATCCAATCTTTATATAAAGTTATGAAACTCACTCATTTGCCATGATCTTAAAATGGAGTTAATGAATGTGTATAGACAATGCTCAAAGCATTTCAATTGTAAAAAAATCCATCATTTTTTTATAGTCACTTTCTGTAACACTGACAGCAGCTGGTTTGTTAAAAGCTTTCAAGATGAAAGACATATGTAAAATGCATAATAACTCCATGAGTTATCAAGTAGTTATGGAAACGCACTTGCACAAAACAGGAATCTGCTGGGCAAGGGAAGGTCAATAAAATGATGAAAGTGAAGGATGAAACAGAAGATGCCTAAAATGGAGTCAATAAATGTATATAGACAATGCTCAAAGCATTTCAATCGTAAAGAAATCCATCATTTCTATAACTACTGATTCACTGACAGCAGCTGGTTTGTTAAAAGCTTTCAAGATGAAAGACAGTAAGCATATGTAAAATGCATAATAACCCCATGAGTTATCAAGTGGTTATGGAAAGGTACTTGTACAAAACAGGAATCTGCTGGGCAAGGAAAAGTCAATAAAATGAAAGTGAAGGATGAAACAGATGACGGGACAGGAAAGAGCAGCATACTACATAGCAATATATTAATTTTCATAGGTCAAATGTAGACTAGCTAGTGCCTAGAAAGTTACAATAATCCAAAGTAGTCCATCAGTCCCAGGACTGCATGCAGCAAATTCTCTAACAGGTTCTGGCTGCCCTACAAACAGAGCCCTATAGAGAAGCCAGGAAATCTAGTTCAGGTCACTGATTGTCTTCAGGGACAATCCACCCATTCTCATAATTGAATTTTCTATAAGCTGATGCCAAGATAAAGCTGATGCTTTATTCTGCTTGAATAAAGGAAAAAGAAAGTTGACATTGGGAAGAACCTCTTTTGTTGGGAGTAAAACTTTTTTTTTTAATGGCGGAACATTAAAATCATGTGACCTTATTCCTACCAGCATTGTTCTATCGTTACTGTTTCCACTTTCAGTTACTCCACAGGAAGCTAATCCAATCCTTGTTACATATACATTTCTTCTGGGAGTTATGATGAGCAAATGATAGGATACTGTCTGTTTCACACATGTGTGCTGCACTGGAAAGGAAGCAACACAAGTAAGACCCTCTAAGGTAATTGGAGCGATAAGAAATCCAGGACTTGGAGATGAGTTAAGTGTCTCAGCTGTGGAGAAAGACAGACTACCCGCAAATTCCAAACAATCACAATCATAATCATCTTCATTTAGCAACCCCATAATCCCTTGTGGGGTGGAGTCTGGGCAACTGAATGGAGCTAGCAGAGTGTTTTAATGACCGGATGCCCTTCCTGTCACCAATGTGGAGTTTTGTTCAGCAGATATACTCATAGAGAGAAATATCTGGCCCTACCTAGGATCGAACTCACAGCCTCCTGATTGTGAGGCAAGAGCTCCACCTCTAGGCCACTGCATCACTCCTCCAAAGAATCACAATATTATCATCAAAATAAAACAGTCCTGGCCCCTCAGACAATAAGCTTTGGTCCTGCAGAGCATAAGGAAGATGACCCTGACTAGGCTAGATATGTTATTTATTTATTTTATTTATTTATTTAATTATTTTGCCAACAAATCCAAGGAAACAAGTATCAGTATAGTCATAGACATGGACACATGAAAAAATGGCACAAATAAGTGTATATAAATAAGCAAAACATAGCCATAAACACATAAAATGAGTATATATAAATGGGGACAGTATGACAGGGACGGTAGGCATGCTGGTGTGTTTATGCACGCCCCCTTATGTTACCAAGGTGATGAGAAAAACAAGGCTTAATTTCAAAATAATAGTAAAAAAATAGGTGAAAGCAGCTCAGATAGATGCCTAATTCACATGGGTGTAATAAATTAGGAAAGGAGGTAGCACAACACAATCAGACTTGCAAGAGTCTGTTATTATACCAATCTCAATAAAGATAGCCATAGCTTTCCTGTGGAGTTCATTCTTGGCCTGGTCTTTCTGGTGAGCCAGACAGACCTAATCAGTTTTTAATCAATTGCAGCAGAGCCAAATAGCCAAACTAGCCAGCATCATGTGAATGATGCAGATCTGGAGTGGTTTTGGACCAGTACAAAGCTCTTGTACTGAAAGTGATTAGAAACTGTTCATTCTAAACTCGAGATTTTCCATTTCAGCTCCATGTCGAAGTATCCCTTACTTAAGACTAATATGGTAAATAAATACATACCAAGGTATTCAATATTTGGCTTGGTTCTGTCAAGGATGCAGCAAAGCATGATTTACTTTAGAAAGAGATGTTATGCCATTTTGTAATTCCTGCTTTTTGTTTTTAAAGGCAGTTAAGCACAACTGAAGGCACACAATTCCTAACCATTCCAAACATATAGTCTCAAATGAAAACTTAAGAAGAGCGAGCCAGACTGATTCATAACTATGCTAAATCATTGCTTATTTAATCCATAAAGAGTGGAACAAAGAGCCGGTTCAGACAAAATACTAAGTCATAGACAATAGTTTGTAACTCACAGTAGTTGGATTCATACACTGTGCTAAGCCAAAACCAAGCAAAGCATTATGGCTTAATGGGGTGAGTGATCCCAGCTTTATCTTACTAGAAAGCCAAAGTCTGTGTCTTAGAGAAGCACTTTTGTTGTTTTTCATTGATATCTACCTTGTCTTCTCCTTCTGTCTGGAGGATAAAATAAGAATGAGTCATCTAATCCTAACCTTCTTAATTTACCTGTAGTTTCACAACAAAAAAGTGTCTGCTAATTATGCCACGTTCACTGAGAGTGCATTCCCACTTGCACTTAGCTATTCCATCACTCCTTCTTGAAAACAACAATTTCTCCCCTTCTTTACACAACGTTGTCTCCATCTCATTCATAGCTCATTGATAGGAAAGCTTAAGGCCTTATCCTTATGCCTTTCCAGCTCTGACAATACAAACATGCCCCACAAATTGATATGAGATATCCTTATGAGTTTGCCTTTATAACTTACAAGGTTACAAGGCATGTGCAGAGGGTAAAAAACAGGTTACTTCCCGATTAAAACCAGGAAGTAACAACAACCGGGCAGGTGGGCAGAGCCTCGTGCTACCGTCACTATCGGTTCTCCATCACTACCGGTTCAGCTGAACCAGTCTGAACTGGTAGTATTTCACTGCTGCTCAGAGCCTAAGCTAGAACTGGTCAGTGTCTGGTGCCTTGTAACTCACTATATTATTCCTTATAAATTTATTTGGTACTCTTCAGTTTTGGAACCCATCACACCTCCTAGAATCAATTAACGATGAGTACCGGTGCAATCCTTTCCTATAGAGGGAAATTTCCTAAACTCTATATATCATTTTTTCTTGTATAACATGTAAATTAAGGTCAATTGACACTCTAGTTATAGAAGAGTACTTAGATAAAATAGGTATATCTAATTCTTTATTCTACTCCTTTCTCCAGTTTGCATATTAAATGATTTATTAATAACAAATATCTATAAAAAGAAATAGCAGTTTTTTTAATTTTGAAAGATTTAAACAGTTGTTCTAATATCTCTGCTGAAAATGCTGACAATATTTAAAAGTGTTGTAGCTGTAAACATTGCCATTGAGTTACATTTGATAGATATTTGTCTCTCAGCACAGCATATGTTAAAAATTCATATTCATCATCTATTAATTGGTCCAAAGACAATATCCCAGCTTTCATTCAATTTATCCATATTATTTTCTAATTTTTTAAAATGTTGGATTTCCCCATAAAGTTACTTTAGCATGGGAATGCAGATCAAATTTGTTTTTATTAGATGTTATATTCCATAGCTTTCTAACCAATACAATTGTTTTCAGACATACTATTGTTTTATTAGTCCATCTAACCAAAGGTGTCATATATGTATATTACAAAGTTACAAATCAGAAAATTAACATTGTTCGTTGGCTTTCCATATTCGATAGTTGGCAATATATAAGTTTGATAATATAGCTTCATGTCACAGGTCAGTGAGCTCCAAAATCCCAGAGAACCAAAACAAACTCCCTGGCCTCTAGGCAATATCCACAAGGACTCAAAGCAGGGGTGAAATCCAGCAGATTCTGACAGGTTCTGGAGAACCGGTAGTGGAAATTTTGAGTAGTTCGGAGAACTGACAAATACCACCTCTGGCTGGCCCCAGAGTGAGGTGGGAATGGAGATTTTGCAGTATCCTTCACCTGCCATGTCCACCATGCCACTCCCACTAAGCCACGCACTCAGAACCGGTAGTAAAAAAAATTGGATTTCATCACTGACTCAAAGGCTAATACACCCTGTTTACTATATCACTCTTCCCAATTCTGCTACAACTCCTGTTCCTCCACTACTTCTCTTTGTGAGTCCTACTTCTGGAAAACAGTAACTCTTTTATTTGTCTTGGGCTGCTTCAGGTCAGTTTAGTTCCCCCAAAAAACACAAACTACCTTCTCTTTCACTCCAACACAACCACTGCCAACCAGTTGCCAGTCTGTTCAGCTTTTACAGCCACCAGTTGCAGGACTGGCTAGGGGAGTTCTTAAAGTGACAGGACACCAGCAGGGCACCAACCCCCCAGGTGCTTGTCATTTTGCAGGCAGCCTGACCTCTCACACTTGATATTCAGAAAACTGAATCCTTCTCATTAACTAGCAATTGCATTTTCTGTAAAGATATTCTTGGAACTGAAGAGCCCCATAAAACAATTTCTAAACAAACAATTTATTAATTTATATTCTGAGAGGAATTCCTCTCAGAATATAACTTAAACTGGGAATAATACTCAAATTAAATTGGGAATAATATTCATTTTGAATATTGTACATTCACCTTCCCCCAAAAGATTAGATTTAATGATTCTCATCTATCCATATGGGAAGAAACCTCATTTTATTTATATTACATATTGCTAACTGAGTTATAGCTCTCAGTATCCATATATCTCAGGAATTTGGTACAAATATGAAATTGATATTCCTTAAATGGATGAGTTACCAGATTTTCCATGAGAAACCAAAAACTAACTTCCATAAAGAAATCTGTCCAAAGTTCTTGTCAGGTCTTACATGATGTAACTGTGGGAAGCCCCCCCCCTTCCCCCAGAGAATGAAATATTTTGGGGAATATTAAAAGAGGCAGAATATTATATTTTCCCAAAGGAGAAATGGAGAAAAATCTTTAAAAAGGAAGAAAACAGCCCCATAGCCTCAAGCAGACGCCTCAACTCTTTAGAGATGGATATGTTGTGCCTATTAAGAAATCCAGGCCAGCTTATTCATAAACAAAAGGCCTTCAGCCCAGCTCCCTCCAGATTTGGTGAGTTTAAGAACTTACATTCCCCCAAGGACAGGACAGGACCTTTAAGACATAATAAGATTTACCCACCACCATTAGAATAGCAAAAGACACAAAGCTCACTACATTGCACAACTTCCTGGAACATCTCAAACACAAAATCCCCCCAAATGTATAAAAGTCCAGCTATCCCAACCCCATTTTGTCAGCTGTCCCAGAACCAGTGGTGAGTTGCTACTGGTTCGCCCCGGATCAGGCAAACTGCTAGCGGTGGTGGCGGGAGGCTCCACCTACCCAGCCGGACATCATCATGAACACTCTGCGCATGGGCAGAAGTGCTGCACACTAGCGGAGTGAGCGCGCACACACACATGCTCCCAATAGCAAACCGGTAGCGAAGATAAATGAAACCCACTACTGGCCAGAACTGTATACTGTTGTTGGTTGTGCTCATCAATAAACCTTCTTTCTTATGCAGCCTCCATTTTATTCCCAGCTTGGAAGCAGACTTGATTTTTCTTCCCACATAACCCACAAAAGAACTGTTTTCTTTTGAAAGAGCACAAGGCTTGTTTTTTAAGCCAGGATTCCTTTGAGAAGAACAGTATATCCATATCTTAACAACAGGACTGATGTTCACTTCAGAGAGCACTAGTCCTGTGCTCCATGGAAGATTAGTTTCAACTGGGAAAATACAGCCTGCTGTGCATTATTGGTTCTGTCGCCTATGAGGATTATGGGGTTTCTAGTGCTCCTGCAAAAAGAGATTTTGCATGGTCACACTTTTTAATGTTGCTTTCTATAACCGTACGGTACTTCTGGGTGCTGCTAGCTATGGCCCTTCCCTGCCTGTACTGCCACTTTTTTGCCACCCACGTTTAAAAAAGAGCATGTAAAATCCAGTGGTGGGTTTCAAAATTTTTTACTACTGATTCTGTGGGTGTGGCTTGATGGGCATGGCATGGCTTGGTGGGTGTGGCTTGGTGGGCGTGGCAGGGGAAGGATACTGTAAAATCTCCATTCCCTCCCCAATCCAGGGGAACGTTACTGCAAAATCCCCATTTTCTTTCGATCAGCTGGGATTCGGGAGGCAGAATATAGAGGTGGTATTTACCGGTTCTCCGAACTACTCAAAATTTCCACTACCGGTTCTCTAGAACTGGTCAGAACCTGCTGAAATCTACCTCTGGTACAATCCAAGGATTGGTCAGAAATATTTTCCCCAACTTAACATCCTCTAGAAGTGTTGAACTATAACATCAAATAACCCTGGAATGGACAGGGATTAAACCCATATAGAAGGCACCTTGCTGGAAAGGACCTGTATTTGATAATCCGTCCCACTGGTCACATTCTAGACCAAGCTAAGTACTTCAGCATTTAGATGGAAATTCTAAAGTGACAGGTCAAACTTTAACAAAGTCATGTCTACTGCTTCCTGAAAAATGATAAAGAACCGTACTTTATAAAACATGTGTACATTATAAAACCAACTACTTCTTGCTTACAATTCTAAAATGTATATAAATAAACCATGCCACTGCCAAAACTAACGCAGTCTATCATTTGCTGATTTAGAAAGTAGTCTGGAAACAGAACAGGGAAACTTCCACAGACTGTTGAAGGATGGTAGATACAAACATCAACTAAATGCTGTTTTTACTATTTTTTTAATGAACATGCAAGCATGTTTAAACATGCTGGTGCATAAGGCACACCCATTTTTATTTCTAATATTACATTACAATTACATGCTTTGCAATTTTCAAGTCAGCCTGCTCCTAACTTGGAAATGAAAGTGCCACTTTGAACATATCAGCTCAAGCAGCATAGGCAAACATTGTAGCAAATTCACATCAGGGCATGTGTCATTGGAAGACTACTCTGCATATTTCTATATTTTTCTTCCTTCAGTCCCATAATGTAGCCACCAATCAACATCATTTAATATTCATACAAATTTACAGCGAATCGTAGTTTATAAAAGCAATAATTACCATCAGTTTTTACAATGCAATCAATCAGACTCTAATCCTAAACACAAACCAAGTGGGAAATCAAACAAGGGAATTTGCTATGAACTTTAAAGTCATTGAAAGGTTACATTAACTGGCAGACTTTATGGTATTTATCCCCATTCCCCAGTCTAAAACTCCCTTCCCCACATACAAGTATTACGTTGTGGAAAGAGTTAATTTTTAAAAGTAAAAGAACAGTCCTGCTAGGCCATATCAAGATCTATTTAGGGGACATCTTGTTTCCCACACTGACCAAAAATATATACCTTTGGAAAGGATGTAAGGAAGAGATGAGTTTTCATATTCAGATGTGTACTGCTTCTTGTCTTGATAGGCCAGTGATGGCGAACCTTTTTGGCATTGCGTGCCAAAAGTCTAAGCGCACGTGTGCTGTCGCTCTCCCGCGTGCCGGAACCCATAATGCAATGCACGCCCCCATTTACGCATGTGTGCATGACAACTCCCACGCTCCCTCTACACATGCACCCACACTGTGCATGCATGCCACCCCATGCGCCCACCCACTTTTTCAAAGTGGGCCGGCATACCTCTTACCAGAGGACAACTAGGTACCGGCCGTTCCCTGGTGAGACAGCTGTTCCCCGCTTGGTGCATGGTGCTGCCAAGATGGCTTGGCTAATGATCAGGCAACTCTAAAGTTTCCTGCTAAACGTGTTCGTTCTTCTTTCCCTGTTTAAAAGAGCCGCGCTTGTAGGGGGGAGAGATCTGGCTAAAGAGCTGTGCTTTAGCTGTGCTAAAGAGCTGCCTCCTGCCTTCCACAACTTTGGAAGGTTCCTCTCCCCATGGAATCCTAGTGTTTTCCTGCCTTCCACGATCTCCAAAGTTCCTCCCCCATGGAATCCTAGCGTTTTCCTGCCTTCCACAATCTCCAAAGTTCCTCCCCCATGGAATCCTAGCGTTTTCCTGCCTTCCACGATCTCCAAAGTTCCTCCCCCCATGGAATCCTAGCGTTTTCCTGCCTTCCACGATCTCCAAAGTTCCTCTCCCCATGGAATCCTAGTGTTTTCCTGCCTTCCACGATCTCCAAAGTTCCTCCCCCATGGAATCCTAGCGTTTTCCTACCTTCCAGGATCTCCAAAGTTCCTCCCCTGATTGAGTGCCTCCTGCCTTCCGTGCCTCTTCAGATTTTTGCAGTTTCTCCCCCCCATCGCATGCTAGCTTTCTCCTGCTTTCCTGCCACGGAGAGGCAGAACCTGCGGAGATCGGGGAAGGCTCTGCTTCTGTTCATCCGTGGCAGAGACCAAAAGACCAGCTGGCCGATTGGAGGTGCGCGCATGTGTGGTGGACCTGGGGTGGGCTGTCGGCTGGCATGCCGGCAGAAAGGGCTCTGCGTGCCACCTGTGGCACGTGTGCCACAGGTTCACCATCACGGTGATAGGCAGTATGGGAAAACTTGAGTCTCTGAGCCAAGCCCATAGAGTTTGCAGCAAAGTGTCAACTCACAAATTATCCCTGACCTGCTCTCGAATTGCAATAGGCAAGGGGGATGAGAAAAGGAATGTTGCAGCTGCAGAGAGCTTCAGTCGAAATAAAATGCACATTCCAGCCTTCTCTCTGTCAAGGCTATCTCCACGGTTATCCACAGTGGCTGGAGGGGAGTAATCTCTGCAACCCACGAAATTGATTCATTGGAGAATGTGACTGATGACACACCTTGGGGGGAGGGGGAAAACAGGGTCAGAGCCGGGATGTAAATTAAGTGGGATCAGAGTTGGCTTCACTTGTAACGTGCTGACATGAAGTTCCTAATAAATAACTGGATTTCTTTTGAAGTTTGGCTCGAGGCTCGTGATTTAATTAGGGCATTGGTCAGAACCCTGACATAAAGTTCCTTTTCCAGAATTTCATCCTTTCCTGACTCTTTGGTTCTTCTCCTGCATTGAGAGCTGCTTTCTCCAAATGGCCAAAGACACCACTACCACTGCTTTTCTTGGCATGTGGGATTCTATTTTGCATGATACTTCTTTGGCTGGCATGCACTTTCTCTAATAGTAAAAGATGCCAGGCAACCTGAGTGAGTCTCCTAAGAGCCCTGCCTTAGAAGAAACTCCACATGAAATGCAGGATAATTGAAACCAACTATATAAGTCAAAGGAGGCAAGGAGGCAAGGACTCCCAGATTTTCTCTACTTAAACTGCCTTCATCTAAACATCTAAAGCTACAACATGTAGCTTTCTTTTAATACTCCACATCCTTTGCAAACATCTGGCCTATATTTTTATATTTGATTCTAATTCTTAAAGTTGGGCCTCAATACTTACCGCCAATGTAGATGGAGACATCGCTGCCAGTGCCACCAGTAGGATTAATAATACCATTATGTCCTGCAGATGATAAGAAGAAAATAATCTCAAAATGAGAAACTCTTTTTAAAAAAAACAAAGGAAGCTTCCCTCTCCCATCTGTCTGTCATGCCTTGGTTGATCTCTGTCATAGGTCAGTTTACTTGTTTCTCTGTTTCTGTTTCTCCATCTCTCTCTGTCATCTGCTTTCCCCTCTTTAAGATGTACTTTAGTTAGAGTGATTTTCAATACTGATCTTCTTTAGTAATAAAAATCTTCATGTATTACTAGGTCTCTCTTTACTTCAGAGAGAATGAATGTCTGCTAACATTCATTGGTAGTTGGACTAAGTCAATACTGTATTCTAATAATTTCATATTATAAGTAATTCATTATTCATAATAAGTCATAATATGAATAATTGCTATGAATGCATTTTCCATATAATGGGACATTCTGTAAATTATTCAGTATTTTTTGACACTCTGCTTATGTTCAAGTGCATATCCTTTAACAAGTGTTGCTTCTGAATTCAACAATAGTAGCAAGGATTATTTACAAACAATCTAAATTGTATTTTTTAAAAATAGAATATATATATATAAATGAATAAAGACAAAGGGATAAAAGAGTGAAATAGAAATGAATAAGCAATAGTTTTATAAATGTCATAGAGGTTATACTTTTCCAGGAGGTCATTACTTGACTGTGAATCACTATTAAGCTCCATACAAAATATAAATATCAGGTACCATGGTCAGTACAGTACAAACCACAGAATGAAAATTTATGAATTACAATAAACTCTGGCAAATTAAATTACAATATCTCTTTTCATAAGTGAATTGGAATAGAAAAATGGCTCCTGGTTTGAAGTTAAATGCTCCTTTATTCCTCCTTCAACCCTGCTCACTCTTTCTGTCCAAAGGAATTTTTCATTTGAAAACTGTTCTTTTCACACTACGGGTAGTTCTTGATTTACAACCACAATTGAGCTCAGAATAATGGTTATAAATCACTGCAATTCACCATGTGTCCAGATTCAATTTCATGACCATTTTATGACAGTCATTAACTGAATCACCATGATTATTAAGCAAAATACTTGAGTGTTAAGCAAATTCCATAATTATAAATTTGAATCCAGCTTATCCAGTGGGTATTTTTTTTGCCAAAAAACAATCATATAGTCATGCAATGCTGCAACCAGTTACAAATGCAAGCCAGTAGGCCAAGCACCTGAAACGTGATCACATGACTACATGGTGCAGCAGTCATAACATTGAGGGTGGGTCATAAGTAACCTTTTGTTAGTCCAGCGTAACTTCACATGGTGATTAACTGGCCAGTATCAATCAAGGACTATTTTTTAGCGATTGCATATAACACTTACTTAGGCCTTCAGGATGTTTTGTTACATTTATTTTGCATTGTTCCCTGCTTCCACCATTATTTTGCATTGTTCCCTGCTTCCAAGATCCATTGTTGGATCTTGAATAACTATCTTCTGCTCCTTTGAAAGAGTTGTCAAGTATTGTAAAACCATAGGTTGAGAAGCGAAGGAAAATTTCCCTGAGTAATCCAGATCTGATTCCCATGTTTATGTCAGTCAGGTGACAGCTTTCAATTAATTAGTTTCCCTTTGTTGAACTAAATGGGGCACATGTAATGCTTTCATTAAGGGAGCTCCAGGAAACAAGCTTTCCAGCTCCGGTTTCCCTGCCTTAGAAGTACCTTGGTTTTATTGGGCAAAAGAGCCAGGTGCAGCCATCTTCACATGGCAGCATCAATGGCTTTGGAGGGCACAGGTGCAACCACAGGAAATGGTACCAGCTTACTTATTTTGCTTTTATTTCTTCAAAGCTAGTTAAAAAAAATATTCCTGATGCAGATCTGGGTAGGCTGGGATCAGAGTCACTTTTGTGGGCTCTAGCTAATTTTGCTTTCATAGGCCCCACCCTCTATAAAAAGAATAGTATTAAGAAGTATACCTCATATAATTTTCAATATTTTCTTTGAATTTTACAGAGATAGGAAATAGTATATCATATAATAATAATCATCATCATCAAAGCTAACTAAATTTCAGTAGCCCTATGCCTCTAGGTTACAAATAAGATTATTGGCTAGATGTTCACATTTTGTGCATTTCTCATGTGTTTTTTTTTTATTAAAGGAGTGAAAATAAATGAACATTTATTAAAAGGCATACAATAAATAACTTCTACTTCATTTTTATTCCTTATCATTAAAACAAAATTTTAGAAAGTCACTTTGGACGGGCAGCATATAACAAACAAACATTTTCATGGGCCCTAGGCACTTTATCTATAATACCTAATTGATAAATCAGTCCTGAGTGAGAGAGAGTGCTGTTAATAAGTAGCTGGGAGCCAAACAATGATTGGCTGACAATTCTTTGTATTTTATTATTGGGTAAAAAGGAGAGGGGTTGATTGGTTGATTGGTTCTAGAATCTTCACATGCTTTTCCTTGTAGGAAAAATATTGAGGTAACCCTGAAAGGAATTTTCTAATTCATTCATCAGTGTCCATATTTAGTACAGGATATTTGTATGAATAGAGCCAAGCCCATTAAAAATATCTCAAGACAGATGCTTACATTCCAAAAGGACTAATAAAGATTATTAAGGAAGTTCTGACAGAAATCTTGCTTCTTTTAGTTTTCTCTCCTCATGGTGGGGAAAGGAGAAGGAGAATGTGTCTGCTCTCTCTCTTACCTGAAGCCCCTCGTGAGGAGTGGGATAAAAGACCCAAAAAGTTATTTCCTTCCCCAGCAGTCTTATCTATATATCCTTATCTGTAAAATCTGAATTATCTCTAGATTATGAAATGAACTTTGTATTGAAATCAGAAAAGTTTTGGCATGGGATAATGGGTCATCTGGACAATCCCAGAACCTAAAATATCTCTTCAGGACCATGGATATTTATTTGGGGTGTAACATAAAAAGCGTTTTCAAATATTAGATGCCTCAGGGAACCAATAGTCTTGTTGCTAAAGATAAAAATCAGGAATTTGCGGTATTCAAATACTACCACATTTGGGGGTGGGGTGTAGCTCAATAAAATTATCACTCTATAGTGTATTTTAAAATGTATAATTTGCTTTTGGCTTATATTTGAAAATCTCAAGTATTTGAAAATCAACAAGAGATCAGTTTCAATGGTTGGCTAAAATGGTTATTATACTGTACTGGAAAGGGATGTAATTATCAAGCCAGATAGTAAACTGAAGGGGGAACTATAAACTAGGATTCTCTAGTCCAGAATCTGTCTTTGGGATAGTGCCAGTCTCTCTCCACGTCCGGATTGTACAGCTGTTGCGATATGTCCCTGGTTATTTGGTATTAAGCCATTGCTTGCATCTGGGGAGGATTTATGCAGAATAGAGAAAAATATTCTGAATTCTAATTGTGCATTGATGGTGTACACTAGATTATAACTTGCATAGGATTTTATAATCTGCAAATGACTGTGTGGTGCTTTATGCCTGAATTAGTGCAAAAATATTTTGTTGACATTTATTTTCAGATGTTTAAAAAAGCTTTAAATCTCTACTTTCTGCCAAATTTTTAGTCTGAAAGATTCGCAGGAAATATTCACTTTTCATTCCTTCACCGTGAGTTTTTACCCCAGCCAATAGTACCGGTAATTAATTTCACCTCCTTTCTAAACTTTGTCCTTTAACATCTGGTTCAGCACAAGGGATTAGTGTAAAATCTACCCCAAAGAAGAATATAGCAAACATTCCACCATTCTGAAATATCAGACTTTAGAATAGAACAAAGAAAGGGTTAGTAAGAGATCTCAATTCTGTCTTCACTAAGGGAATGATAATTCTAAAGAAAATTAAGATTGGTTCATTTCTACAGATTAGAATCTCCTATTTTAAACCTTAATTCAATATTAAAATAGAATCATCATGCAATTATTAACTATCATCAGTATAATATAATTTATGAATAATAAGTCAAGATAAAAAATGCCATAGTTTCTCTCTAATCCCATGAGATATTTTGGTAATCCATATGGAATTCAACTCCCAGAATTCCCCAGCCAGGATACTGGCTGGGAAATTCTGGGAGCTGAAATTCACTAATCTTAACATTGGCAAGGTTGAGAAATGCTGGACTAATCTGAAAACTGATCTTTATTTAACACATCATAAAAATTTTAAATTTAATCATTTCATTGGAGAAGCCCAAAGAAACCTTCAAGTTTAGACATTGCTCCTTAGATGCTAATGCATACAATCTGGGGAGTGTGCATTTGCTTATTTTTTGGCTCTGGAATCTGGTACAAACACAAACTATGTGAGAGACGAGTTGACTGACTGACAAAATCTAAGTCTGTTGTAAGAAATAAAGCCTTCTTGTTCTATGAAGAATCATCACAAAACATTCAAAACAGGATTAAACTATTTTAAGAAGTCGGGCAGAAATAAACAATGCAGTAGTATGGCAACATTTTTCCATGCAGGATAACTCAAATTTGAATGAGAGGAAAATGATCCTGCACAGGGTTGCCAAGCATGTATTATAATGGTGTTGTTTGTAAAGTTAAATAAAAACTTTAAATTTTTATATAAAAATATGTGCATTGGCATAGCACAGTACTAGTTTTGCAGTATTTGTGGTCTGACTTATTGTTTAGTTTTCTGAAGTTTCCTTCTCTCAACAGTCCTAGTTCTATAATACAGCATAATTCCAGTTCTGATTTTTAGAGTCATTGTATTTATTCGCAAGTTTCTTTTCACCTTCAAAAATAAAGCATTGCTCTTCCCTTATAGTCATTAAATAAGGAACTACAAACAGGGTAGAATTAAGTAATTAAATACTATACAACTTTCTCAACCTGATGCCCTAGAGGTACATTGGAATACTATTCCCATTATCCATTGCCAGCTGGGAATAATGAAATTTATGATCCAAATTATCTGGAGGGCATTCTAATGATGAAGTACTATGATATATTCCACCAAAGGCTGGCGATGATAGGATAGGCTTCATCAAGTAAATACTTGAGAAATATACTTGGTAGCATTATAGAATCCTGATAGAAAAGAGTAAACTATTGGAATATGTTAAATATGCATTCCTGTGTAACTAGATATGTATACTAGATATATTTATCTCCGTAAAAGATGGCTTTTAGAGTAATAGATAGTTTCCATGTGAACTAATAAGCCAATAGTATTTTGGTGAAAAGGTACAAGGAGATACGAGAAAAGTAGGACTGACCAAGCTTGTTGAAAGTTATAACAATATATGGGAACTATAATCTTTGGTAGCCATTACATAGAATAAGGTATTATGCATGGTGGATATTCTGGCTCAGTTCTTTTGGAATGCAAACCTGGCCTGGCCAACTAGACTGAGTTGTAAAAGAATGAATGAATTAATGAATGAATGGATGGATGGATGGATCTTTTAGTTCAAAAAATGAACTATAATAAAAGGAACATACTTCTTTTCCTACATGTGTAAGAAAAAGAACAAGAGACACTGAAGGTGCCTTATGGCCCACAGTCTTCAATTGGAGCAGTTGGCAGAAGACAAGTCTAGGTTTTGTTAAATTCAGAAAAGAGAATGGCAACATCTGATGTAAGCCCTCAAAAATTACATAATGTTCCTTTTGGATCTGGCACTGAGTAAAACACACCTCTTTTTTTATCATTTATCTATTTCTAGTAAGATAACTTTATCTGTTTCTAAACTAGAACTTGACCAGATGAATCCCTGTCCAAATGTCAATGTATGATAAACACAAATTAATTGAGAGGGTCTGTTCAGTAACCAAATGACAGATGCCACACAAAGTTGGATTTACATTTTGATAACACTATCATGTAAATTGGGTATAAATCTTCTAAAGTGGTGGCCTTTCTGTCCCAGTGAAGTTTTTGGAAACATAAGTACAGTAAATAATTTTGTACATTGAGTTCTATGTGTAGGATGTATACATAAAACTCAATGTATAGAATGTCTTGAATGGTGAAATGGCACATAGCAATCTATGTTTGTTTCCAGAGTCTGTTAACTATTGGGATTTGCCTGCGTGAATTCAACCAGTAAATGCAGGAAAAGCATCCCAAAAGAGTTAATTTGTTAAATGAAAAAGATGTTCACATTTTAGAAGTGCAGGCCACCATGAAATTATTTGCTGTCGTAAGTGAATTAAAGTTTTGTCGTTACCTTGTGCCTTTTTGTATGCTAAGTGTAATCATAATATACCAAATGATTTTTTAAAAAGTGATCAAAGGTCATTTTCAGTGTGATGATTACTTATTGGTAGACCGCTGTTCTTATGGATCATTATTAAGAACCACATTCCAAAGAGGTGGAGACACAGTAAGTGTTGATTTCTCCCCAAGGTATTTGTTTCCGCAATCTGAATTAAAAAAAATCAGGGTCAGAGGAAAATGTTTATTCTATGCTCCATTTACTGTGTTTCACATTGGACAGATCACTGATGTATGAATGCATTGCCACCTATGCACAATAAAGAAGCACATCCCTACATTCATAAAAATTCTGGATTAGCAATCAGTTTAACTATAATATCTTAAACATTATAACGTGGGGTGTAATTGAACTTCATTATTTTGTGCTAAACAGAGGAAGTTGCCTTGTACTCAGCCAGACAGCTAGTCCATTATGAAGGCAACCAGCAGGCTCCAACCCTGCAGGTAAGACCACTTGAATCAGGAACTTTATAATTTCCATGAAAAATGCACTCTTTTCCTGCTGTTGTGCCTATACAGAAGAAATCTTGCCTCTAGTGACACAGATCTCCATACAAAAAGGATGGTGAACTGGTTTATATCAAGTTAATTGCAAAGCCATCCATGCAGCACCTACCACATGTAGGTATCACTGTCATAATGTTTGTGTGTTTGCATACATTTTCACATGTTGTAATGTATTGAGTGTATGCAGTCCTCAATTGAGTTGGGGACTGCGTACATTCAAGCAAACAAATGGCTAGGTAACCATGATTTTCAACACAGCATACAGACATCATGGAAGAGGTGACTGACACTATTCTGATCCTGATTGGATTCATGAAATTATGCTTTGTTATTAAGCCACTTTTATAACTGACAATAATATCAGATACCAGTTCTACATTCCCACTTACACAAATGTTTTCATAAGAATTGGGGATCTGATCCAAGCCCAAATTTAAGAGGAAATATTAGCTAAGTTCACATGTTGTACTACATTTGTCTTTATTGGTTTTAATATGATATGTGTGAAACTAGCCATTGTTGTCTATAGATCAATTTGTGGTTTAGAATTCAGTGTGACCCACTATTAATCATGTAGTGACTGATAAAAGTTCTTAGTGCATCCTGTTTGGTAAAATGTCTTTAAAAGCAGATTACGTTTTGCATAGCAGACTCAGCTGCTTATATGACCAAATATGTCTCTTTGAGTCAGATAACAAGAAGAGATTGTAAGCACGAGCACAAAGAGAGCTTCTGAACTTCCTAAGAAATTCTCTCTCTTCTTGGTAGCTAGTTAAGTGCTAGCTACCATCCCTATCATCTACTTCCTTAACTGCATCTTTTTTTTTCTGTCATAGATATAAAATCTGCTTAACTAACCAGGCTGGGAGGACAGGAATTATTAAGACGGCATCAAATTTTATCTTGGCCTAGTTATATCGATTTAATGACTGGTGGATAGCGCTTAACGTGGGATAAGGGCAGGGAGGAATTTTGACAGATAGCCAGTCCATTGCTTTTAGCCATCTGTCAAAATTTGGTCCAGGTTTTGTTTGATTTCCAAATGACAGGTGTGTGTGTGTGTATTGTTGTGTCTTCGGCTCCCAAGCCCGGACCTTCGGAGGAAGAACCCTCCGAAAGTGAAGAGGAGGAGGAGGCAAGGCCCCCCTCTCCTGGCCCGTCTGGTTTGGCACCACCCCAGGCCCCAGCTGAAAGCCCTGAGGAGGAAAGCTCCTCTGAGTCAGACGTTAATGAGGAGAGGGAGTGGATTAATCCCAGGTGGCGACGATCAGAGAGACGGGCTCAGCAAAGGAGTGGGTGGGGCCGAGCACGAGGTGATGAGTCACAAAGCCAACGCCCCACAAGGTATAAAAGGAGCTGACCTTACCTTGTTGGCTTTTGTGACGAACAAATTATTAACTTGGCTGCTTGTTTCCTGAAGTACTGCATCAGATAAGTGTTTGCTAACCTTAAGACTGTTTGTTTTTGGACATGCCGGAGAGCCTTATCAGGGACTGGCCGTGGCAACTCAAAATAACAGCTGTCTTTATCTCTCCCGGGCTCGCTGCCAGCTTGTTATTTATGAATGGTGAATAAACGACTTTCGTACACTTCTGTTTGTGTGTGTGCTTGTCTGGGCTCCTGAAGCAGGGAGGGGACAGAACATGTATCAGGGAGGGCTGCAAGGTGAAGTGACAATAATTAAGTCAGGCTATTTTGAAATACGGGTTTGACATTAATGTTTTTCAAACAACATTTAACACAGCTCCCCTTTTAAAAGCAACCCAACTATAGGTTTGCACAATGCAGGGGAGTGTTTTCCATTTCTCTTCTCATCTCTTATAGTACCTGTCAGCTTAGTTTTAAACACTGGTTTAGCACTCTTTTCGGCAGAACTAAATCCCTGTTTAAGAATGCTATGAGCATGGACATTGTGCATGATGAGAGAGAGGGAGCCAGTGTATAGGCCTGCTCTGCACTTGTGAGCTGTTTATTAAGCAGTAGTGTTCAAAAATTCAATATATAGAATTCCTGGGGAGTTGCACCATGAAAATCACCGCTCTCCCTCTCCTGTTTCATGGTACAAACCTATCATCCTCTCCTTTGATCTGCTGCTATTCAGGTTGATTCAGGTCTCTGGGATTAAACTGGCTTGGAATCCTGGTGGGAAAAGTTTGAGTACCCACTTAGAAAGAACCAGGCTCTTGTGTGGTCCAAATCAACATGGTTTTGAAGGATAATGTTCACACCATCAAAACCTACTGTGTTTCCCTGAAAATAAGACCCTGTCTTATATTTTTTTGAACCCCAAAATAAGTGCTTGGCCTTATTTTCGGGGAGGCCTTATTATTTTGGGTCACGTGGAGCAAGACGGGGCTCCTCTTGCTGTCTTACCTGATTTCCAGCTCTGTCTCCCTAACCCTAACCAGAGGAAATGGCGGGGAACAGCTGCACATGCGGTTAACTATTTTCGGAGAGGGTTTATTTTTTGGGGGGGAGCTTATTTTAGCGCATGTGCTCAAAGGCCTGATTGGGCTTATTATCAGGGGATGTCTTATTTTTGGGGAAACAGGGTACCTCTAGGAATTATGCTGATCATCATCTTGGTTGTTATGTTATCTTAACATACACACTCCCATTCATGATAACTCATACTGCTTAACAAATCCTGAGTTTTGTTGCTATCTTGTGCCCTTATTTCTCACAACCTTTGGTTCAGGAAGGAAGGATAAAGCAACAGGGTGACCTTATTTCTCTGAACAATCCATTGCAGGCTGCTGCTTTGCTAAGGAGAGTAGAAAAGATTTCCGATGACTTCCAGCTCTGCCCGACACCCGCAGGCTGAAGATTGTTGCATTAACTTGCTGCAGCTTTAAATATCAAGCTTCTGCTCTTTGCTATATTTTTGTTTATGTTATTTTTGCAATGTTTGGTCTAGCTTATCATACCCATGGCAGCCTTTGGCTGAACAAGGCAACTTTACAATATAACTTTAATGAACGTAACTGGAATGCTTGACATTTCATGGAACCGTTAGTTGTAGGCTTGTGCTTGGTAAAATTATCATCCCATTTACCTCAGTTAGTGAATAAGCTTTTAATGCTCTTTAGATACCAGGTTTGAACTCCTATTACAACCGGGTAGCATGCAAATTGTGAAAGTTAAGGTCTAATGTATTTGGAGAATACCAGTTTAAAAAGGCTGCTCTCTACTGACCAGCAATTCTCTCCAAGTCCTTGAGATAGGAAGTAACATATGCCTCTTTCCCTGCTTTGCTATGCCAGTAGCCCTCGATTTACGACCACAATTAAGTCCAAAAGTTCTGCTGCTAAGCGAGACATTTGTTAAGTGAACTCTGCCCATTTTATGACCTTTCTTGCCACAGTTGTTAAGTGAATCACTGCAGTTGTTAAATTAGTAACAGTAATTAGTAAATTAGTAACAGTAAAAAACAGTAACAGTAAAGTAAAATTAGTAAATGAATCTAGCTTCCCCATTGAGTTTGTGTGTCAGGAGTTTGTGTGTCGCAAAAGATGATCACATGACCCTGGGACACTGCAACTGTCATAAATACATGCCAGTTGCCAAGCATCCGAATTTGGATCACATGACCATGGGGATGCTGCAATGGTTGTAAGTGTGAAAAACGGTCATAAGTCACTTTTTTCAATACCATTGTAACTTCAAACATCACTAAAATGAACTGTTGCAATTTGAGGACTACCTGCATAAAGAACTCAAGTATGCAAATCCTGATCTTGCAAAGCCTGTCAGCACTTTTAATTTTCTTCTCGCATTCAAATAAATAAATAAATGAGAAAGAGAAAAAAGAACAAAAAAACCCAAAACAAAATTCCAAATCTGTTTTCAGGATCAAGCACACACGTACAACTGCTCCACTCCAGATAATCTGTGGAATTGTTCCCACAACTACGTGAGCCTGTAGCAACACGATTCTTTCATCAGCCGATGGCAACCGCCGCAATTTGGGTCACCCACAGCTGCTTGCCTTGCTGCGAACCAAGTTGGCTTGGCTTCTGGCATTCACGGGAATGTCTGGTTATTCCTGTGGCTGCTTCCCTCTTCCAAAGTACACAGAATGGAGACAAAGCAGGTGCAGGGGGGAAAAAAAACCAAGTAACCAACTTATAAACAAGTGCTCTCAGTCTTAACTAGCACATGCAAACTCTACTAAATGTATGAACTGAATGTACAAGGTTGGAAGGAGGACATCTCATACGAAACAAGCAAGGCTACCTGCTCCCCATTGAAGTATCACAGCTTTATGCTATGTTAGAAAAAAAGGGGCTCTGAACGAGTTAACTGTAAGTTAATTTCACATGTAAACATTCCTTCTTCTTCGCCTGCCAAAAATCACGATATTTATCCCTAAATGTTCTCCCTTTTGCATGACACTCTTTCGCGTTTAACTTTTGAAACTTGGTCAAACTGATTAAACCAGGAGTGGACAGCGAGAGGCACCACGATTTAGTCTGTAATGCAAAACCCATCCTCCTTACCTGATGCTGGATCTGCTTGTCAGTCAGGGCAAAGTGCTCACTGATGCCACTTCTGGAGGGTGAGGAGACCGTCCACAGCTTCTCTCAGATTGGAGCTCCGTCCGTGGCTCTGACACTCTGTCTTGCCTTCAGCTTCTGTTTGATTACTAATTCTTTACAGCACAGGAAAAGGAGAGTTGGATTTCATTTAACCCTTTCAGCCGCAAAAGCTCCTCCATGGATATCCTGTGTTTAAAAGCTGGAGTTGCAACTCTATAGAGACATGAGAGAACTCAGATCGGGATGATTTGCTTCTCTTTCAGATAAACATTGTTTTATTCAAAAAGACTGTGTTGTTACAGAAGTTACTGCCAAGGTGGGGCCTCTCTGAATTAAATTTTATTTTAGCTAGAGGCTAAGAAATCATCAAAAGACAAGGTAGAGGCACGAAAGAATCTGTAACTGGAGCCATAGTTTCTCCATCTATTAAAGCTCCATGTGTAAGCAATGAGAAATTTAAATAATATTGCAGCTAGAAAACAGGCATACTCTGGAGTTTATATCTAAAGAATTCCAACTGTTGTCCAGGACTGTCTCCATCTATGCAATGTGGTAAGTTACTTCTTGGGACAGAAGTCTGGAGAATATACACAGACAAATTTGAATTGTAAGATATGAAAGTACTTGATCCCACATTTTGCACTAAGCATACAATTAACTCCAGGATTTGTATTCACATAACACACTGAACTATAAATTAAGTGGATAGGGATGATACAACGTACAGGTAGTACTCTACTTACAACAGTTTGTTTAGTGACTGTTCAAAGTTACAACAGCACTGAAAAAAAAATGACTTAGGACCATTTTTCACACTTATGACCGTTGCAGCATCCCGATGATCACGTGATTTACACCCAGATGCTTGGCAAATGTTTCATATTTATGATGGTTGCGGTGTCCTGGGGTCATGTGATCATCTTTTGAGACTTTCCGATAAGCAAAGTCAATGGGGAAGCCAGATTCACTTAACAACAGGAGTGAAATGCTACCGGTTTGCTCTGGTTCGGGCGAACCAGTAGTGATAAAAACTATCAGTTCATCTGAATCGGTATTTCCGATGATCAGCTGTGCCGAGCAGTTTAGCTTCGCTAAAAAGCAGGAAATCCTGCTTTCTAGCAAAGCTAAATTGCGCAGCGCAGCTGTTCCCACCCTCACTGTTCTACTTACCTAATGAAGTTTTTTCTCCCCATGCGAAGTGCACGTTTGGTGTGGACTGTGCATGCACACGCAGCGTGTTTTTGGCATGTGCTGCATGTGCACAGTGTGCTTTTGGTGCACACCGCGCATGCGCGGGCAGCGAACTGGTGGCGATCCAAGGAGGATTTCACCACTGCTTAACAACCATGTTACTCATTTTACAACTGCAGTGATTCACTTCACAAATGTGGCAAGAAAAATTGTAAAATGAGGCATAACTCACTTAACAAATTTTTCACTTAGCAACATAAATTCTGGGCTCAGTTGTGGTCGTAAGTCGAGGACTACCTGTACTAGATTACAATGTGGATGGCTAATTTGTGCATGAATATGTTACACAAGCCTTGAGTTTGCAGCCATTCAGAAAACACAGGTCACGCAGTGTGCTACTTATTTTCTTGTTATCCAAGTTTCTCAGCGTCTGAGTTTAACAACCAAACTAGTGTGCTGTATTAACCCATCCTGCAGATGGAAAAGACAATTTAAACCTTACTTGCTATGTTGTCCAGATCCAAACTAGGATTCTGCATGCTATTTATAATTTATCAAAGTGATGCTCAGACTTTAAGTCTTTTACATACTTTTCTAGTATATATTTGGTCCTAATGACATTGCATTATGGAGTTATGGTATCGCAGCTTAATCCACCTCCTAAATATTTGTGAGAATCATATCAGGAAAGTTGAATTAGGACAATATACTAGACAAATGTATCTGCACAATATCCTTATCCATTAATATCTTTATTTTTTATATAAAGTTTATTGTCATTGTATGTATATACACAGTATACCCATACAACGAAATTCACATAACACCCAGAGAGCAAGCCCAACACACATGGCAATCCCCAGACACCCCCCACCCACCCACCAAAAATTCCCCACCCCTAAACCACCCAAGCATCCACACAGCATACCAAGTAATGCTGCCAACAGCTTACTGATGGTGGCCCTTTAATTCATTGTTGAGTGCAATTATAACTCTGGGATAAAAACTATTCAGAAAACATGTGGTCCAAGTTTTAATTGTTCTGTATCTTCTGCCAGAAGGCAACAGTCCAAAAAGATTGTAAGCAGGATGGGAAGAGTCTCTGAGAATGTTGTGCAACTTCCTCAAACAGCAAGATGCAAAGATGTCCTCCAGGGCTGGTAGCTGGAGCCCGATGATATTCTGGGAAGTTTTAATAATTCTCTGTAGAGCTTTTATGTCAGCTGCAGAGCTGCTCCCATACCATGCAAGAATGCCGTATGTCAGGACACTCTCAATGGTGCTGTGATAGTAGGACAGAAGTAGATGCTGAGATAGATTTATCTTCCTGAGTCTTCTCAGGAAATACAGCCACTTCTGTGCCTTCTTCAAAAGCATGTCAGCATTCATAGTCCATGAGAGGTCCTCCGAGATATAAATGCCCAGAAATTTAAAACTATTATTACTATCTTAATTAATTTTGGTTTGTCGAACACAATAAAGAAGATTATTTGTAGCTAATGGTTGAAATTAAGGGTCCCTGATGCTCTCTGAACTTGATTGTCTTCTTGCAGACATTTCATTATCCAAGCTAGGTAACATTATCCATGCATTGAAGATGTTATCAAGTTTGGGTAATGAAACATCTGCAAGAAAACAACCAAGCTTAGAGAGCATTAAGGACCCCTCACACTAAATAAACTAATTAGTTTAGCCAGATTTCACAACATTCTAGGCAAAAAAAAAGCTGGTTAAACTTGTGGTTCAATGTGTTGTAGAAACCCTGACCTCAATTTATTAATACAATTCAGCATTGTTTTGAAGAATTAAAAGCTCTATTTGGACTTATAGAAGTGTCTCTGTCTAGTTGATGTCACTTGAAAAATATTCCTGAAGAGCATGGGATTGGGAGAAGGGAAAGTCCCAGAACTAAGGAAAAGCATATGGATGTCTTGAATCTTTTTGTATATTTCTCATTCTCCAGCTAATTTTAATTTTAAGGAATCAGTGACAGCTGTCTGATATGTGTTAGGTGCTTTGTAGAGATCTGTGAATTATGCTTTCATATCCAAGTAAAAATAAATAACGCACAAAGAATTCTTAAAGAAAACATTGAATATGCCTTCGATTAGTTGATTAACTATTCAAATTCTAATGACTAATTTAGGAATATTGCAGAAGAATTATAGCAGAGACTGTCTCTAGTCATGGGGAGTTGTAATTCCTTAACACACACACACACACACACACACACACACACACACACACCATTTTATTTTATTTGTGTACTGCTTTGTGGAATCCATAACTTCATTTTGGTGCACTTAGTTTTAAAAGTGTGAATTAAGTTCATGTTTCAGCCCACATCAAAGCTATTTCTCCATCATCCCTAATCTTTGGTTTATATCTGTTCATTACATCCTTCCAGGGGTGAAATGCTCCCGGTTCGGACTGGATCACCCGGTTCGGACCGGATCACTCGATCCGGTAGCAATGGCAGTGGGTGGTTCGGGGGAACCAATAGCAAAAATCCCTGTGGCCCCACCACCCCATGCCCAGCTGAGCCACGCGATCATCAGAGGCTGATCAGAGGCTGAAAAAATGCTTTTAAAAGTAAAAAAAAGCCTCTGATGATCGCGTGGCTCAGCTGGAATCATCAGAGGCTTTTAAAAGCATTTTTTCTTTCTACAACCTCTTCAGCCAAAGAGGTTGTAGAAAAAAAATGCTTTTAAAAGCCTCTGACGATCCCAGCTGAGTTGCCTGATCATCAGAGGATTTTAAAAGCATTTTTTCCTGCAACCTCTTCAGCTGAAGAGGTTGTAGAAAAAATGCTTTTAAAAGTAAAAAAACCAAAAAACTAGTTGGCCATGCCCGCCCAGTCACATTACCCCCCCACCAAGCCACGCCCACAGAACCGATAGTAACAAATTTTACATTTCACCACTGCATCCTTCCCTGTATTTTGTTTTGATGGTGGTCTCTTTAGCAAGACTAGGTGATTTAGGAAGTTGGAAGAATATGAACATTAATGCTGAAATCTAACTAGCACATAATCAAATAATATTGTGCTCCTTCTATATTAGGCACTATTGAAAGCCATCAGGGGACACCTTCAATTGGAAAGTACTAATAAGAAGTGACAAAAAAAAAAGAATAGGCCAGATCTGAAGCTTTGAACTTCTATATATTTTATCAAAGGTTTTGTAATTATGTTACCAGATGGTCTGCCCTGATAGGGAGACTGATTGCTTCTGGGACTTTGGTCTAGTTTTGGCTCAGTGTCAGGAACAAGTTCAGTAGGATTCTACAAAATAATCAACTGCAAGGTTAGAGATAAAATAAGCAAACAAATAATATGGAGTTCCCTTCAAAATGTAATCATCAGATTTAAAAATAACATTAAAAAAAATCCATTTCTTAGATTTTAAAATACTTCAGGATCCCTTTGTCCCTAGGCCATAATTCTAGAATTGTACTAAATTCTAATACAATGTACTAATTGTAGTAAATTGTACTAAATTAATACTGTTTGTCCATAAATTCTCAGGTTTAAATTAAGTTGTAAATATGGTGTCCATTAATAATACAGAATATCTTTAATGTCTTCCAGAAGGTTTTGAATTAATACACAACCCATAAAGGCTGGCAATTAACTGGGGGGGGGGGGTTGTGAGTGAGGGTGAATGAGAGGCGGAGACAGTGGAGACATTCTTAGTTCAACAAGCTTACAGCAGAAGGGAAATTCAAATCAAGGACTTTCTTGGTTTTAAAACAGATTTTCACGTAATATTCTATAGCTGGCCGTGTTGAGAGAAGAGACTATGGCAATGATGGCTAACCTTTTCCATATTGAGTGCCCAAAGCGCCCACGCATGCCCTAACCCCCAAAATGCAATGCGTGTGTGTCCCTCACGCATGCACCCCAGGGATGGGTTCTACTTACCTTTACTACCGGTTCACAATGGGGCCGCGCTTTGATCATGCGCAGGTGTGGGCGCGCTCTTCTGTGCATGCACAGAAGAAGCATTTTGGTGACGTTGGGGTTGGTGGGTGGGGCCTCCCACCAGTTTTACTACTGGTTCTATAGATGCAAACTGGGGGGACCCACCACTGATGTGCCCGGGCCCCTGCATGTGTGAGCACCCCCCTGCATGTGCCCTGGACCCCGCACATGCACATGCCCCCCTTACATGTCCTGGCCCCCTGCGCATGTGCGCATGCCCTCCAAACTCCCCCCCACCCCCACGCTTGCACGGCAGAGAACTGAAGACCAGCTGGCCAGCAGGAGGCACACGTGCATGCGCAGTGGAGCTGAACTGGGGCAGCAGCTCACGTGCCATCAGAGAGGGTGCTGCATTTGCCATCACGGGGCTATGGCATGTAATAAAGAGTGATGGTACATTGCATATTTCATGACAGTCAACTTGGATTTGCCATTGATGTGCATTTAAGACATCAGAAACTGACAGAGTGGGCAGGTGCTGGAATCTACAGCTTTCTAAAGTCCCATCTTATTTCATGACAAATATTGGTTGAACTTTTGGAGGGTTATGGATAAGGAAACCAGGGGAAATTTGCAACACAGATTTTGTCTTCACTAAGATGAGATAGGCAACTTTTTTTTTGAAGGTGGCCCTTCATCTTAGGCGTCAGGCTAAATGTCAGACTCAAGAACTGGTGGATCCAAATGGATGTAGGTGTGGTTAATGCAAAAGTAATTGGCAGGCAGAAGCAGAGAACAGTATAGTATATAAATACCTACTGCCAGAGACTTGCTTATCTGTTATGAAAGAGACAGTTTTCCCAGACTGTGAAATGTGCTCCCTCCGGAGTTGTCTTTGGCTTCTACTCTCTCTTGTTAGAGGGAGTGTAAAAGTTCTCCAGGCTTTCAACTGCTCTTTCATTTTAGTATTTGGTTTAGTCATGTATGGTTTAAATAAGTTAGAAACCATACTGGTTTGTCTAATTTATTATTATCAATAGTTGCCTTGTCTTTGCATTTGAATGGAAAGATGGGTTATAAGTTGGGTAAAATAGAATAAAAATGAAACAAATGCTATATTAACTGCATGAGTTGTAGTGAGTATCCTGATAGGACCTTGTTTAGAGACCCAGATTGTCAGGCTAAGTCCAAGAATAAGAGAGAACAATTCTGCCAGAGTCCAGTTCTTTGTTTGCTTGTACACAATAGACAGAATCTTGCCAGACTAAACCCTTACTATTCGTACCCTAACCAATATATCCTGTGAGATTTTAGTGAGTGGCTATCTTCATCTTCCTCTTCTATCTCCTCTCTGGCTCCAGGCTGTGCTCCTCTTCTCTCCCCCCCACTCCGCCCCTATGTACTGTCTGAAATGTGGTCCCTTCTTCCTGGGAAACTGTATTTTCACTGTAGTCCATCACACCAGCTCCCTCTCCATGAACACCATCTCTCACATAGATGTAAGGCACTATTGCTCATTCTTCCCTCTCTTAATTGATTACAAACTGTTCTAAACTCGCTATGTTAAACACACAAATCTGTTGTGAGTTTCTCATATCATCTGAGGTCTTTGAAAATGGAAAATAAAAATCCCCTATTTATCATTTTCAGCTTAATTTAGCACCATGTTGCACAATGCTTATTCTGTAGATCTCTGCCAATGAAAGGGGAAATCCAGGGGTCAAATTATATCCTTTGTCTTCTTGTAGTTGGAATCCTATTTCTGAACATTGTAGAGTGTTAAGAAACTAGAGAAGGACATTCAGAAATACAAAGAATTTATACCAAATATGGTATGGTATAGAATTTCACGAAAAAAACAGAATATTTCAATTCTAACACTTTCCTTTGCAGAAGTATGATCTTGGTATGATGGATGCAGTTTGAAATAAAACGTATTGTTATCCATGAATGAATGAATGAATGTTACAAATTTTGAAGACAATTATCAGGAATGAAGGCGAGTATACTGGATAATGTTGCAGGATCCAATCTGGGTCAGTCACCAGAACCAGAGTTTTGTCTTTTGAGCTTTTGGACTTGTGCTGGAGCCCTCTGCTAGAGAGAAGTTCCCTGAAGATGGGTTCCAGCATGAATCTGAAAGCTCAGAAGACAAAACCTCTGGTCCTGGTGACTGACCCAGATTGGATCCTGCAACAAATATCAATACATAATTTGCTGCCAGACTGGGCATGGGAAAGATGTAGAGCGTATATTAAAGTGTTTCATACTCATCCCCCTAACCATCCCAGATATCTCCTATCCAGTGGTGGGATTCAAGTCATTTAATAACCGGTTCTGTGCCCTAATGATTTCTTCCAAAAACCAGTTTGCCAAACTGCTCAGAAAGTTAACAACCGGTTCTCCCGAACTGGTGCGAACTGGCTGAATCCCACCACTG
>WNWU01000001.1:38770223-38847123 GCA_012654045.1 Ptyas mucosa | reverse complement strand
TGAATCCCACCACTGCTCCTATCACATCTTGTTGTCTTCTCTGTCAAAGCATTTTGCCCTTTCAACATCATATTATTTTTATTGTGTCTATTATGTGTTCACCTGTATATTGTAAAACTGAAGGTGAATTGTAACAGGAATATTATTATGGGTAAGGAAAAAAGCAGTAAGAAACAGCCCGAAGTCTGTTGAGCAGAAATAAAAGCAAGACAGGGATAACAACAGGAAACAGATGGAGCAAGCTATACATTGCTGAGTAGATAAGGGCATAGTTGCACTGACAGATTGCTCCATCATGAATACCAGCCACCCACCATTTCTGGAAGGTAGGAACAGAAGATTCCGTCTTCAACTCACTCCAATCCATCCGCAAACACAAGTTTTCACATGTGTTTTCCTACTCCTCATCAAAATTTGTGTCTGGCTTGCACCAATTCAACAATTGCTTTCTGATTTGCCTTCTGTGCTGTACTTCCTTCAAGGGAAGTCCCTATATCTCATCTGAATCTTACGTAGGAAAAACCCCTCCATTAGAGTCAATGGTCATTGGCCTCTTTAACCATTTTTTTCTTGGATAGCTAAACTGAATGCGCCACTCTGTAGGAACTTTCCCACTAAACTACTGTACCATTAGCTTCCCCAAAGGGGACAAGTTCACATAATTCACTAGGTCTCAACTGACCCGTTTACTTATGTATCATAAATATAGCTTATCTGTGTTTGTAATAACATATTGCCAAAATAGCCCTTCACTTTTATTACACACACACACAAACACACTTTCTCAAAAATGTAGTGCAATTCACAGATTAAAAAGATGAAAATGCCTACACATGCACAGCACACCCAGGAACCAGGTTCAAAATACAAGTTCTGTTCTTTCAGTGTCACAGCCTTTGCTCCATAATCTTGGCTAAAGCTACTGCTATACTAATGCTGCTATACCATAGCACTGCATTTACATGTTTGTTTCACATTCTAAAGGTCTCTGGCCTGAATCATGGGGGAAAAAACCATCACTTTTATACCATTATTATTTTTCTTTCTCTGATCTATTCATTTATTGCTGGGCTTTTTAAAAATTAAGTTAATCCACCATTGTGTGGTTGAAATGTTGGACCTTCCTTTCTTTTTTAAACCCCCAAGTAAAGGAAGTAGTAAATCTTTTGCAGAAATTATTCTGAACAAAATTACAATTTCTAATAAGAAATTTATGTTTTTGGTCATAAGTAACAAAGATTGTCTATATTACAACTGTTGTTTTCTATTATATATGAATAACTAATATATATGATAACTAATGCTATCTTAGTTCTTATATTATGTGGTTTATAAGCCACGTGTTTTATTGCAATACACTGCTGTATGCAAATTAGGTTTTATTCCTACAACATATTGATGTTCTGTCCCCGTCTCCCACATGCACAAACACACACGCAGACAGCTGTGGGTTAAAGAATTGGCACAAACAAACCAGGTCCGTTATCGGAGACTTGGCAGCAATACGAGAACCAGCTGCCAAGTGATTTACTATAACAAGGAGGGAGGTGTTCCTCCACCAGATAACAGATACAATACACACCAGTTGGGAGAAAACAGTCCAGTTCAAAAGCCTTCAGCAGATTTGCAACAAAGGGACTCGCAGAACTTAACTTTGTCCATCACAGAATCCGACTGGCCACCCCACTCCCTTTTATAGCCTGTGGGGTGTGGTCCAGTGACTCAGCTTAATCCCTGGCACGCCTCCTCATCTGCTGTGAAATTTATCACGCCGACACTGGCGTGGATCCAGCCACAACTTGTCTCCCTCGTCCGCACTCTGATCGGAGACACCTGGCTCCTGGCCAATCTCCTCTCCTTCGGCCGACACCTGAGGAATTGCCAGAGAGGAGGGGCCTGAAGAGGGAGGCCTGGCCGGCTCCTCTCCTTCATGTTCGGAGCCTTCTTCCTCCGATACGATGAGCTCAGGGGTTGGAGCCACAACAATTGGACCCCAAACTAGCCACCATGTTTTAGGCTGTTCTGTGAATCCAGCCAAGTGTGCGCATTTTTTAGCAGACTTCAGATACAACAGACAAAATCCAAATTTGATCTAACTTTGGCCAGACATAGGACATTTTGTTTGCAAATCTGCCTGGATAATGTTTTATTTAATGTTATGTAAATTTATACGTTTTCATACTTTTATATATTTCATGTAAATTACATTACCACATTATGTAAATCCAGTTTTAACCAAAATTCCATTTACGTAGACAGTCCTTTGTCAAATTGCTTACACAATCAAGATTTTGCTCAATTTATAAGAAACACCATTTAAAAGCACCAACTTTTCTTTATTCATTTCAGACTCTGAATCTGTTATCATTTACACTTTTATAACATTTGTTTAAAATGGTTCGATATTGATTAAGTGGGAATTGTACAACATGTCCAAAATTTGATAGTTTGAGCCTAGTCTTTTGTGCTCAACTTATAATTCTAATTTCATGTATTCTATGATGCATTGGTTTGTTTTCCTGCTCATGAGTCTTTTCCAACAACAAAATGTAAATGCATCAATATTTTCAAAGTCTAACTTTCAGGTCCATAGAACATCTTGGGGAAAGTCATTGTCAACTTGATTGTATTTTTTTGTAGACATACATATCTGAATATCTTTCCTAAGCCATTGTATATTTCTTGAATCCTAGCTCCTCTAATAAAGTAGGACGTAAAGTGAGATTTGGACATAAGAGTGAAATGATATGGGGTTGGATTGGATGACCTCTGAAGGTCCTTTCGACCTAGATATTGTAAGAGATGTTTTCTGAGTTAACTATGTCAAACCACAGAGTTAGCTAACTTTCTCACTTCTGTCTCAAAGTGCAGAAGCTAAAACCACATCAGTCAATATGAAACTAATATTTCCTGCATGATACCTGTGTCTCAGACACAAGATATAATCAGCTTTTCTGCTCAGCTCAGGGGGCCTAGCCAATAGGAATGATCTAACATATTTCCGTGTTTTTACTGCTTTTGAAGACTATAAGAATGCGTGTCTTAATTAGAACGTTGTTCAGATGTTAGATGGTTATCTCTTCTGTCTGAACCTTTGGCCAAAATAAAGCTTCTCTCGACCTCAAAGTCTGAGTCCTTTGATTTTCTGCAACACTAATGTCATAGGGATTCTAAAAGGCAGAAGCTATCCAGTATCTGAATGTCTTCATTTTTAATTTCAAGTCTGATGATCGCTATGCCTGCTGTCATTATTTTAATGTTTTTTATATTTAAATGTCCCATTTCTTCATTGTGGTACTTGATTTTCACTACTAGAGTTTGCTGATCGTAATGGTACAATCAGAGTATTAACATCAACATGGCAAAGTTTCTTAATGTATTGTCCTCCAGTTTTCATGCTCATCTCCTTCCAGCTTCCCTGAGTATATTTTCAGCCTATAGGTTTAATATCTAAAGAGATAGTATACTGTTGTGGTCCGCCAGGCCGCAGCTCTGCAGGCTGCAGAGTTGGACAGTGAGGAGGTTGGGGAGGAACATGGGCCAGTTCTGGAATCTGGGGAAGGCTCGGACGAGATCTCTGCATCAGAGGCAGAGAGCGGACCAGGGCCATCTGGGAGTTATCTGCTGCATCCGGAGCCTCCAGAGTCAGACATCAGTGAGGCAGAGGAACAGGGGGAGCCTATTCCCAGTGTGTGCATGTGCAGAGCTGCCAGAAGGAAAGAACAGTTAAGACGAAAGGGATGACTCAGGATTAGGGATTGGAGATGATTGGCCCCTCCCATAAAACATAAAGGAGGAGCAAAGGCACATGAGCCTTTACAGGAAGCAACTTCATTCGTTCTGGTCGGTTTAAATTCTGAAGCTCCATTTTGTCTCTGTGCTCCATGTGGCCACGGCAAAGCTAATTGCCAATTAGGTCTTTGGCAGCATGTCAAGGGAGATAAAGGTGGGTGCTTATCAGCCTTATCCCGAAGGACTGTGGCAGACTTCTGTCGGACTCTTTACAAACGATTTGTGACTCATTATGGGCTATGAATGAACAGAATTCACAGCCGTTGAAATAAAAAGAGGGTTTTTGGGACTAATCCAGTGGTGGGTTGCTCCTTGTTTTCATCGGTTCGCAAGAACCGATAGTAAAAATTTGTAGTAGTTCAGAGAACCGGTAATGACATTGGCTGGCCACGCCCCCGAACCAGTCCTCGGCCTGGTCGCCGCTCGCTTACCCCACCCACCTCATCAGAGGTTTTTTTTTTAACTTTTAAATGCATTTATTCTACAACCTCTTTGGCTGAAAAAATGCTTTTAAAAGTAAAAAAAAGCCTCTGATGATTGCACGGCTCAGCTGGGATTGTCAGAGGCTTCTAAAAGCATTTTTGTCTACAACCTCTTTGGCTGAAGAAATTGTAGGAAAAAAAATGCCTTTAAAAGCCTCTGGCGATCCCAGCTGAGTTGCCTGATCATCAGAGGCTCCTGAAAGCATTTTTTTCTGCAACCTCTTAAGGTTGTAGAAAAAATGCTTTTAAAAGTAAAAAAAAAAAAAGTTGGCCACGCCCACCCAGTCACATTACCCCCCACCAAGCCACACCCACAAAATAAGCTACGCCCACAGAACCGGCAGTAAAAATTTTTAGAACCCACCCCTGGACTAATTGTGTGCTTTTTATTGTCTCAGGAAACATAGGTCAGAACATATACAACCTTGTCTTACTCACTTGCCAGTTCTGTCTGGCTTCTCATCCGGTGTATAGATTTTACATGGAGACAATAGGATGTTCTGTGATTCCTATTTTCATAAGGAGATTCCATAGCTTGCTTTCTTTATCATTGTTAATAATCTTTTTGCATTCATCCTTTTTGGGGGGGGGAGTTTTTCAGTTTTATTTCTTATACACATAATATAAAATGTACATTTTCTTATACATAATTAATCCTACATATACATGTTTTCCTTAAAGAAAGCATTAAAATAAGGCATTTTAATTACATTCGGAGTTGCTCTTCTACCCTTTCTTCCCTCATTTTGCAACAACCCTTCTTCTTCTCCTCTTTCCCTTCCCTCCCTCCTCTCCTCTCTTACTTTTTCTTCCTTCCTTTCCTATCTCATCCTACTTCCCCTTCCTTTCCCCACTCCTCTCTTCTTTTCCCACTACTCACCTTCTCTCCTACTCCTATCCCCTACCCTTCCTTCCTCTCCCTCCCACTCCTCTTCCTACTCTCTACTCCTCTCTCCTTTCTATCTTCTTTGCTGTGGAATATTCTTCTTGTTTGGTATCCGAACAACTCCTGTATTCTAATAGTATATACTTTCTTTCAATTTCTTTTCAGATTTATTCTTTCAGTATTATCATCAAAACTGTACACTTATTCTTATTATCTTCTTTCTTTTCCCCCCTCCCATCCCCCTTTTTCATTTACTCTGGTGTCATCTGGGTTTCTGTTTCTTTTTTATCCTCTCCCTCGTTTAACTTTCTATCTTTCTAAATCATTTATCTATCCTCTTCATATTTCTTTTCTAACCATATATGCGGTCATCCTTAACAACTTTTTTTATTTCATTTCATGGTTCCTCTGCTTCCCTATCAAAGAACTTAAGGGTTTCATGCGCGCTCACATTTGCGAACCGGTAGCGAAGGTACCCCCTGATTGAATTGCACATTTCAGCTGTTTAAATGGGCATAAATTATTTATAATGCATATAGTCTATTTTTAATTTGGTAAAGCTTCCCAGAATCATTTTTGGAGTTGGGTGGCCTAAAAATAGGATGAATCAACAAACAATTTTCCATCTTGTGAACGGTCCTCCTAAACCATAACGAAGCCTCCTGTTGTAAAGAAGCATCTCTTGAGGAACAAGGCCCTTCAGGCTGCTGGCATATTTTGTATTTCTCAATTGTCCTTAGGTCCTGAATTTTGGCTCACTCCTCAATCCCTCCTCTGTGTTTTGATCGTGACAAGTAGCTTAACTCTACACAGCAGCTGCTTCCGGGCAAGCTTCAGACTAGCTTGGCCTAGCCCTGACACACATAAAATGCAGGTAGCCATAAATAAACCAACTGCCCCATTGCTTTCTGAGACAAAGGGCTTTTCTGCACTGCTGAGTTTCAATACTCTCCGCCCATCCTTGAGTCAGCAGGAAAAAAAGATTGCTGTCCCCATTGCTGATCCCCATCCTGCCTCAGCTGTGCGTGCCTGTTTATTCTTTGAGCTATTTAAATATTTGTATAATACTTCCCATTTTTTTAAAAAAACAACAACCTTGAAACAGTTCCCAGTCATGGGCAGTCAAGCCATTCCCTATCAGATTGACACACCTTGAGAGCAGTTGCTTTTGGACAGTATTGGAAAAGGGAAGAGGGAATGCTATTTTAACATGGGTACAGCTAAGGACAGCCGATCCTGTCTCATTCCTGAGCTGGAGGCAAGATGAAAGTGACAGTGAGGGGATGTGGCAGAGAAAAACAAAGTGCCAGGGTATGTGCCATGGGGTGCAAGGAAGCAAACTGCCAAAGGCTAAGAAAACTAATCTCAAGAGCAGTGGAAACTCTTTAAACAATGGGTATCTTGTTGCTTGTATCCTTACGATTTATATTGACTGTTTCCTAATAGGATTTGATTGCTTATTTGTACCCTATGACTAGCATTAAGTGTTGTACCTTATGATTCTTGATGAATGTATCTTTTATGTACATTGAGAGCCTATGCACCAAGACAAATTCCTTGTGTGTCCAATCACACTTGGCCAATAAAAAATTCTATTCTATTCTATCTTCCACCCATTTTCTATTTTCTTTTCAAATGTACTTATGGCTTTCCTTCTTTACTCTTTCATGGAGGATAAACAACAGATGCCCAGTAAGTTCTGAGTCATCATGTCATAAACCAAACTTCTGCAACAGTTCATAGAGAAAATATTCCCTTCTTGCATTTTATTGGGGAATAATGCAATTACAAACCCAACATTTTACACAGACTGAGATTTACAATGCTAACTAGCATCACGTTTAGAGAACAGATCACAACTCCTCTAAAGCCACACATTAAAAAAAATGATTGAGATTCACACAATAAGGGTTGAATGAAAGCAATGCCTCCACTTCCATAGCTTTTGGTTAAATAGGGATATTTTAATAAACAAAGCAGGAAATAATCCTTGAAATGAGCTCTTTCGTTATGTTTACAGGTAGTCCATGATTTACAACAATTCATTTAGTGACTGTTCAAAGTTATAACGGCACTGAAAAAAGTGACTTATGACCGTTTTTCACACTTACAACCATTGCAGCATCCCCATGGTTATGTGATCAAAATTCAGAAGCTTGGCAACTGGTTCATATTTATGACAGTTGCAGTGTCCTGCGGTGTCATCTGATTGCCTTTTGCAAACTTCTGGCAAGCAAAACCAATGGAAAAGCTAGATTCACTTAACAACCATGTTACTAACTAAACAACTGCAATGATTCACTTAACAATTGTGGCAAGAAAGGTTGTAAAATAGGGCAAAATTCACTTAACAAATGTCTCACTTAGCAACATAAATTTTGGGCTCAGTTGCGGCTGTAACTCGAGGACTATCTGTATTTACTTTTCTTCCTAATCGCCACCATTCGCTACATGTCTCATGAATGAAAGCAAGTAAAACGTTCCCAGGAAAATGTTGGAGGATCTGATCTGGGTTGATCACCGGGACAAGAGGTTTTATATTCCAAACTTTCAAAGTCGTGATGGAGCCCAAATGAATCAAACAAAATGTTAAAAAATTATGTTATTTATGTAGCTACTTACCAAGCACATCTAAATCATATTAAAATAACCAAAATATCTTTACAATCCCCAAGGCATTTCACAACTTTTAAGCACCCCTAATGTTTGGAAATTGAAAGTTGAAAAATTTGACCCTAAGATTCAGGGAACTTCTCTCTAACAGAAGGTATTAGAGAAAAGTTCCTTGAAGATGGGCTCCAGCACGGAGCTGGCATGTAGGTATGGAAGTTGCATGGCATCATATCTGGACTCTGTGGCAATTGGAGTATCATGCTAATAGCCAACTACACAATTGCCTCTTGGCTTGTGAGGCATGAGGCCTAATATTGTTGTGTTGTGGAAAAATTTCCTTCTTGTGCTTCAAAGGTGTGCTCAGTTGTTTCCAAGCCGGTGTCTCAATGCGGTCTTTGAGTTGTTAGTGGTACCAGGTTCAAGGAAATTCATGTGAATAACACTACCTGCATGAAAATGATAAGTATGAAGTATGCTGAATCCTGGATTTTGATTTTTGTAAAAAAAAAAAAAAATGAATCTTTGTGATGATATTCCATGGACCACTCCTTCGTTTCTGGAAAATAAAATGATCCCCATACTTCGTCAGCTGTCATGATACTGTGAAGGAATTTTCATTTTTATGCCATGATAATTGCTGTCAAATTTCAACTCTTGAACCTTTGATCCCTGCTGTCAGTAAGTGAAAACCTAATTTTACACAGTCCTTCCAAGATAGAAGGACATACACAATGTGGCCCACATGCTTCTGTGGAATGCCAGTCTTGATGACAATTTCCCCTTTGAGTGATCTGCCAATTGTCCATCAGTTCCTCAATTTATCTCATGTGAAACTCATCAGCTGTTGTCACAGGGAATCTGCTTCTTTCTTCATCACACAAATCAGCTCTTTCCAGTTATCTTCTTAATATTTTCTGGATTAGTGACACATAATACTCACATTAGCACAGTCCCGACCAAACACAACCTGAATTGAGTGACAAATTTCACTTTGAAGCTCTCCTTCAGCAATCAAAAATTCAATTTCAGAATGCTGCTTAAAGTGCATGAATGATTACTCTCAGCAGATTTCCATTTCACAAACAATGGTGACACAACTTTTTCCTCTAGCAACCTTCTGCCAACTGAAGTGAAAGAAGAGATCCTAAAGAGCACGGCAGAGTTTCTAGCACATCAGTACTGTCATCTGTTGGCAACTTATAGGTGGTATTAGCTTTCAGTTGAAAAAAAATACTAAAAATGATTTCCTATAAAATCTAGCTAACACAATCTGTTTGGAAAGCATCCAAGAACTTTCAATTTAAGTGCAAACTCACTAAAATATCTATGTGAATTGGATTTGCTATGGTTTGCTAATGAACATAATGCTTGGTTGCCGTTTTATATTTTGCATTTATATATTGTATATATGTATAATGTTATACAGGAATGTGTACGTTGGTTTATTGTTTGTTTTTTATGCTATACATCACCCAAAGTCACATTGAGTTGGACTGTCTTATAAATGTTGAAAATAAAGAAAGTTGTTTTTAGTTGTTATGGAAAAAGTAATATGATAGGAAATTACTTTCAGCAAAGGCTTTATATAAGCCAAGACCACATTTTTGTCAAAGATAGATCAAATTTAGTATTGTCTGAATTCACATATTGTCCAGAATCATGATATGTTTAAGTATATAGTTAACAATAATTGGCTGGGTTCACTCAACATGCTAAACTATGAACTATCATTTACTAATTACACCCTTGGGTTTATAAAGTAATTAAACCAGAAAACCTAATAAACATATTGTAATGGATGCCTAAATCACCCTTTGTGATTTATTTAACACATTGTTATTGAGTAAACCATGGTTTAATATAATTTGTGAACCATACAATTGACAAATGTGTGAGAATTAAATCTCCACTGAATAAAACTAAAATGCTTTGGTCACTCCACTAAATAAAAATGAGCTTTTGAGGAAAGCTTGAATCTGAGTGACCTTAGAGGCCTATCCATGCCATTTTCCTCAAAGCAGGAGTTAAGAATTTTGCATTTTATTATTATTTTTATTATTATTTTTATTATTTATATTTATATGCCGTCCTTCTCCGGAGACTCAGGACGGCTTACAATGCATTAAGCAATAGCCTTCATACTTCTGTATATTTTATACAAAGTCAACTTATTGCCCCCACAAACCAGGTCCTCATTTTACCCACCTTAGAAAGGATGGAAGGCTGAGTCAACCTTGAGCCTGGTGAGAATTGAACTCGCAGTAATTGCAGGCAGCTGGATGTTAAATGCTGCCTTAGTAGAGGCATTAGCCTCCTACGCCACTCAGGCTCCTTAATTTTACATTACCAACATTGAAATTAAAGCAAGATAAATGTTATAAACACCATCCATTTGTCTCCTGTGCTGATGGCTAGCCATTTATTATTTTTGCCTTGTACAGGTATATAATACTGTAAACCAGGGATAAATAAAAATGTCACATCCAGCCTAAGCATCTGGCTGTGTGACCAGCCATAATAATAATGAAATCAAAATAATTATTTTTTAAAGTGTGCAGTCTGGATATTTGTAATTAATTTCTTCTCTAACTGAATTATATTTTCATCTAAGTCAGAAGTAACCAGGCCAAACCGGGTAGCTAGAGTTCAAATTGCTTCCTCTTTTTGATTTGGGAAGGGATATCAGCTGCCACTGTTTATTAACCAATCATCCATCCAATTAATCAATCAATCAGCCAATTAACCAATACATTCTAAATTACATTCTCTAAATTGAAGCAGGATGCTAAAACGATATTGCATAAAGAGAGGATTGGTCTAAAAGGGGTTTGATTAGATATTTCAGTTTGGTGTAATGCTTTTAAGATTTAAATTTCTTTCCAGATGCTTCAGTTTTTGATTTGGACCACATGCTGAAGAGGGTTTATTTCCCCCCCTCCCCCTGTTTTTGTCAGATTAAGTACTTCAGATATGGAAAGGAGGCTATTGGTTAAAGAGTGGGAAGTTTGACGTGGCAATGGTGGTGACAAAGTTGTCAATGCCATCCAATGACAGCTAAGAACATAAAAGAAAAAGAATAAAGAGCTTCTGAGATTATCCAGATTATCTCTCATTCGTTTTGAGGTTTCAAAATATGTAGAACTACTCAGGATTAATGTTCTAAATACATGCACCACAGAGCATTTAGCACATTCCCAATTCTCAGAATGGAATCATAAAATGAAATCGTTCTTTAGTAAGAGTGGGAGGAGAGACTTCAGGGCTGTCCTCTGGAAAATTATGCAATAATAAACCAGCTCCAAAGACCTTTTGCTTTTATAGCCGTGCAACACGACCCTGCCACAAATGTCAAGGTTACCTACGCAAAAGCAATTTTGTCAAAAGCACCCAGCTATAATGGAGGGGTAAGAGACTGGTTGGCCAGCTTTGCTAAATCCACCTGGCTGTGTAATGGAGATGCAGTGGCAGAAATCTGAACCATGCTATTAAGCTCTGCTTCAAGAGGTATAGGATGGATAAATGGAGACAAATAACTGTCATTCAATTAGCATAGCAGCAATGTTATCCACCGAAATTATTAAAACATCACCAATCAAGATATTTTCAGCCTTAGTTTGTAGCACTCACCCTCTGCCTGCCTGTCCTAACATGCCTTTTCTTAAGTTGCCTAGGTTCACACATTGTCCTGAGTCCATGTTGTTGGGTCCACATAATACACTAACAAAAGTAAACAAGCCTTATTGTTGCTTAATATTTATTTATTTATTTATTTATTTCCAATTTATATATGATATATCAACTCAGTTATTACTGCATCTCTCCCTTTGAGTCATTTTTTTTCTAAACAACTAAAGGATTTGCAGACGTAATATGTTTCTCCTAAAATCTCCAAAAAGATTTTAACCAACAATCTCACTGGAAGGAATGGCCAATCAGTAACACTTCACAATAGTGTATCTTCTCTAATGCCTGCCCAGTCTCTCCTACAGATATTACTAGCAGGTTCAGGTCTTATGACTTGTTGCTGTTTGCTATATTTTCACCTATTCTTCAAGAAGTTTAGGTCAAGATGCCTGATTATTTCTCCTCCTTCAACCCATTTTTATTCTTCATGTTGTGAAAAAAGTAAGCATCCCAAAGTCACCCAGTGATCTTGATCACAAAGTGAGGAATTTGATCTTCATCAACTCCACCCTTAATCTGACACTGACCAGTGATTATTCATAATGGCTCTGATTTGAACGTCTTTGGTCCCTGGGGGGCTTCAGGTTTCCATAATAAAAAGGCTCTTAATTTCCTTCATTTTTAAATTATAGTTCCTTTTCATCCCTTAGAGCAGTGATGGCTAACCTTTTAGCCATCACGTGTCAAAAGCGGGGGGAGCACGGTGGGGTCACACGCACGCGTGCCCATGTCCATAATTCTATGTGCCCCGCCCCCCCTGTGCTCCCCCCACTTTTGGCACATGATGGCCCGGTGGGCCCGGTAGGCCCGTTTTTTGTTCTCCCCAGGCTGCAGAGCCTTTCTAGGAGCCTGGGGAGGGCAAAAACAGCCTCCTCCCTCCAGAGGCCCTCCGGAGGCCGGAAACAGTGTGTTTCCTGACTTCTGGTGGGCCCAAAAGGCCTGAAAATCAGCTGGCTGACACACATATGCGTGCTGGAGCTGAGCTCGCGTGCCCACCAATATGGCTCCGCGTGCCACCTGTGGCACCCATGCCATAGGTTTGCTATCACGGCCTTAGAGGCATTAAAATCAGAGCTAACATTACTACTTTTGGATGATCCAGTCCTGGACAAGAAAGCCATAGAATTAAACTGGGTACATGGCAGATGAAGTGCAACGTTTAGTTTGGTCCCATTTTTAGGCATGCATGGAAGCTGTATATAAAAAGTTTGGAGATGTCTCTAGAAGATACTTTGGCCAGTCTTCCGTCAGGAATTCTTCAGCTTCACATAATCAGGGCTTAAAGTACTGTAATCACTTGCAACTCAGATCAAGCAGTCACATCTTAATACATTTTTACTAAAATCACCAGATTCATTTAAAATACTAATAATCAGAGTTGTAACCCAGTTCTTTATAGTTGGCTTTACGAGTGTGTGTTTAGCATAAAAAGCCCTCTTCAAGGGTTATGTTTGCATGAACCACAAATTAATCAATCACACTTTAGGTTTAGGTTATGTTATAGGTTAAGTTTATGATTGGGTTATGATTGTCAGCCCAGAAAATTGGATTAAGAAAATTATGGTTCACGTAAACATGTTGCATGAATACAGCCTGACAATAACTATATCAAACATTTTTGTTATGATGCAAAAAGAGAACTAATAAAAGGAAACATTGCACATGGTTGGCCTTCAAATTCTGCTACAAGCAGTCTCCATATAACGATTGCTGCACACCTTCCTAAATGTGCAATGTTGCTGATCTCATAGCACAACATCTAGATTTGGCTTGAGAACTTGTGAAATAACAATCTTTCTTGTTAAATTTATTTTATTTATTTATTTATTTAATTTATATATATATATATTTATATATAAATTTGTCCAGTTTCTCCAAGCAATAAGAAATTGAAAAGATGGAGGAGTCATCCAAGTTTGGTTTCCCTTCTCATGTTTGAGTTAATTTACAAATTCAGAGGCAGTTCCCAGTAAGTTTCCCAGTTTAAACATTTGGCTAAATTAAACAGGCAAAATCCATGGGTCCCAAGGCAGATGTAAGGGAAGATTATGAGGCTGATAAGGATCCAGGAGCTAAACAGATGCTTGGAAGCTCATCCAATTCCTGTGAAAAGACCTACCTCCTGGTTAGTTCCCCAAAATGGATTGTGGGTAAAGAATTGGTGGATTTTTATTGAATTTCTTCAGAGTCAGGAAACATTGTTACAAGAGGTAGTCAGGAATGAGCTCCTTCTTTATTACTGGCAATAGAGAAGTTTTCTTTCCTTTTTTGTAAAATTTGGTTTTTATGTGCTGGCAACCCAACAGCCATTTATTTTGTGTGTGTATGGCAAGAGAAAGAATGGGATCAAAATGTCTTATTTTGAAGGCTGATATATTTCCCGTATCTCTGAATCTGAAACTGCCTCCTCCTGAAATGAACCCTGCATTCAATCCATTCACGCCTAGATTTTTTGAATTGCATATCTCATAATTTAGTTATCCCGCCTAATTTGAGTATTTTAAAAAAAATCTTCCAGATCCCATTTTATATAATGCCATGCCTGATAAGAGTCTTGCAGAACCTGAATAACTTTATGTGTCATTTTGGTTGATCCTAATTCAAATAACACTCAAACATTTCCCTCATAAGGTAAAGGTAAAGGTTCCCCTTGCACATATGTGCTAGTCGTTCCTGACTCTAGGGGGAGTTTCAAAGCCAAAGAGCCAGTGCTGTCTGAAGACGTCTCCTTGGTCATGTGGCCAGCATGACTAAATGCCAAAGATGCATGGAACGCTGTTACCAGTGGTGGGTTGCTCCCAGTTCTGTCCTGTTCTTTAGAACTGGTAGTAAAAGCGGTGGGAGGCTCCGCCCACCCGCCCGGATGTCATAATTGATGATCTGCACATGCACGTGCTCCCATTGCGAACTGGTAGTAAAGGTAAGTAGGACCCACCCCTGGCTGTTACCTTCCCACCAAAGGTAGTCCCTATTTTTCTACTTGCATTTTTTATGTGCTTTCGAACTGCTAGGTTGGTAGAAGCTGGGACAAGTAACGGGAGCTCACCCCATTATGCAGCACTAGGGATTTGAACCCCTGAACTGCTGACCTTTCGATCGACAAGCTCGATGTTTTAGCCACTGAGCCACAGTGTCCCTTCCATTTCCGTCATAGACCAATATGATTATAATTGCCTTTTAATTTTCTAGGACAGGGAGAAAATAAATGTCTCAGCAATGTTCTAAGCAAAAGTCATTTTAGTTCCACTCTGGTTTTGCTTTGCTGAGACCCAGGGACTTCCCAAGCAGAGTTGGGTGTAAAGCAGTTGCTTGCAGAGAATAATGAAGCCAGAAGCAAAATTATGGCTCCAGGGACCAAGCCAATTATGTACAACACCCTGTGAGTCATATGCCAGAATGATTAAACTTGCACTCCTCCAAGTACACATAAGAAGATATATTCCCTACTGGTTTTCCTCCCAATCTCTCTCCATTTTAGCTGTCAGGGAGACATGAAGGAAGCCTTTCAGATGTTTCCATGGTTAAACCACTGAGAGTAAAAATTCCTTCCTGGCCTGCAATTTATATATCATTTTATGAGGAGCCCCTGATCATCCTGCCCAGCTCTGCATTTGCTTACACAGAATAGTAATGTATTTCTAATCTTAATATATTACTGTTCTTCTATTAGGTGAAGAGATAAGGTCTCTCATCAGACAGCTGACTTGCCTTTCACCTAGCCGACCAGTGCCCACATGACTCCAAAGTGTGTTATCCAAGATGGTACTGCAGGAAGTGAGATGAAAAGGATTGGCTGTTGCTATGACAACAGTCCAGTTTTGCTCTTAAAATAGTTTAGATAGTTGGTGACTATAGGCTTACATAGCTCATAGGATCTGGGAATTCAGTACCTGAGAATTACAGCTTTGTAGCTCACGTCAAAGAAGGCATCATATATTCTCCACTGGTTTTTATTTGATGTTCCTTGTGAATTTTTTAGTCTGTAATTACCTTAGGTTCAGAAAGAAATGCTGAGAAGAGGAGAAGTAAAAATACTAGGAGAGTAGAGCATATGTTTTAATGTTTCCTGGGATTTTCTAACTAGTGATTGGTTCATTTGATTACTGAATAGTGTTTTACAGAGATTGTTAGCTCTATGAATGTTCCCATGTAGGATAAGAAGGAATTTAAATTCCCTCAATCAACATTAAAAATAGATAAGTTGCACATGCAATGCTTAGCATACTGTAGAACAGCAGAAAAAGCATATGTGGACTCAGTTTCAATAAAAGTGTTCTGGCAGAGGCTACTGGGGTTATTTTAACTGGAATCCCACAAGTAGGCAAGAGTTAAACTTGATGGCCTAATGGTACTTCCAACTCTATGATTCTGTCAGAGAAAGATCCCTGATTTGCTCACTTGATGCATTTTACTTAGTAAGCAACCATTTCCAGCTGCTTCTTAAGTAGAAGATGAAAACTAGCTAAAAGTGTGTTTAGGGAGTGCCTTCTCCCTAAAGAGGATATTTATATGGTGGAAGATAAGCTTATTTACAGTTAAGCATAATTTAGATCATGTAAAAGTGCAGTTATTGGTTTTCCTTGCCAAGAATTACTACATAGTAAGATGATGTATTTGTATGGAGTCATAGCATTATTTTTGCACTGAAATCAGAAAATGCATCACGTTTTTTCTATAGCACTCCAGCAAATGAAAATACTTTACAACTTCTGATCTGATTTATTAATCAAATATGTAAATTGTATTGTCTACCTATCAGGTGCCTGTAATAATGTGCAGAAAAATATCAGTTAAAATTTTTATACACATATACACACACATCTTAAAAACAGTGTAATTTGAAAATGCTAAACTTAAGAGTTACAAAACATATTACTATATAAGAAAAAAATGCTAAAAAATTTCATCTGTCTTGTCCAGACAGAATCAGACACATAGAAATAATATTTATCATCACAAAAGATACAATTTCAATCAATTTATGTATATTTGTTGGTAATACTAACTGAAATATCACAACAGAAAAGTTACTTTAGTCAACCAACCAATATACAGTATGTTTCCGGTACCACTTTACAAAGCCTTAGTAAGATCACTCTTGGAATGCTACATCCTGTTCTGGTCACAATATAAAAAAGGTGTTGAAACTCTGGACAGATTGCAGGGAAGAGCAACAAGAATGATTAAAGGACTAGAGGCTAAAACCTACAAGGAACGGTTACAGGAATTATGTCTAGTCTAGGGATGGGTTCTACTTACCTTTACTACTGGTTCGCAGTGGGGCTGTGCGTGCATGACCGCTTTGCTCATGTGCACGCTCTTCTGCACATGCAGAACGTTTTGAGGATGTCGGGGTCAGTGGACAGAGCCTCCCACCCATTTTACTACCGGTTCTATAGAACAGGTGCGAACTGGGGGCAACCCACCACTGGTTTAGTCTAATGAAAAGAAGAATTAGGGGAGACATGATAGCAGTGTTCCAATCAGAGGTGGGTTTCAGCAGGTTCTGACCAGTTCTGGAGAACCGGTAGCGGAAATTTTGAGTAGTTCGGAGAACCGGTAGTAAAAATTCTGACTGGCCCTGCCCCCACCTATTCTCTGCCTCCCAAGTCCCAGGTAATGAGGAAGAAATGGGGATTTTGCAGTAACCTTCCGCTGGAGTGGGGAGGGAATGGAGATTTTACAGTATCCTTCCCCTGCCATGTCACCAAGCCACGCCCACCAAGCCACGCCCACAGAACTGGTAATAAAAAAATTTGAAACCCACCACTGGTTCCAATATTTGAGGGGCTCAAACTATTTTCCAAAGCACCAAAAGGCAAGACAAGAAATAATGGATGGAAACTTACCGAGGAGAGACGCAACCTAGAAGTAAGGAGAAAATTCCAAATGGTTAGAGCAATCAACCTAATAGCTTGCCTTCAGAAATCATGGGTGCTCCATCACTGGAGGCTTTCAAAAAGAGACTGGACAACTATTTGCCTGAAATGGTATAGGGCAGTGATGGCTAACCTTTTTGTCGTCGCGTGCCAAAAGTGGGGGGAGCGTGGGGGGGTCATGAGTGCGGGTGCCCACATCCATAATTCAATGCACCCTGCCTGCCCACACATGCGCACATGACCCCCCACACTTCCCCCTGCTTTTGGCACGGTGGGCCTGGTAGGCCCGTTTTTCCCCCTCCCCAGGCTCCAGAGGCTTTCTAGGAGCCTGTGAGGGGAAAACAGCCTTCCCCATCCCCCCGGAGACCTTCTGGAGGCCAGAAACAGCCAGTTTCCCAACTTCCAGTGGGACTGGGAGGCCTGAAAATCAGTTGGCTGGTGTGCACATGCGCGCTGGAGCTGAGCTAGGGCAACACTCGCATGCCCACTAATATGGCTCCACGTGCCACCTGTGGCACCCGTGCCATAGGTTCGCCATCACGGGTATAGGGTCTCCTGCTTGGAGCAGGGGATTGTATGAGAAAATCTCCAAGGCCCCTTCCAACTCTTAATATTCTATGTTCTGTGTTCAGTATGGTATCCAACTGTGTGGATACCAAGAAATCAAATTAGCAAAAAACTTTCCAAATTTATAATGTCAAGTATATACAGTACTGACAATTGTGGTCAGTACTGTACTTCATCAGTATCCTGAAAAATCAGGGTATAATGTAGCTCCAAAAGAGCTTGGCTCATTATTGGTAGAGAAGACACCCTACACTGCTGTCCTAATACTGTAGAAGACCTGTAGCATTCTACCTTGCAGGATGAGCTCCAATTGTATACTGAAGAAATAGTAGTTGACTATCATTTTCTTGTACAGGTCATAAACGATTTTGTGGGAATCTACATGGTACATACAATTCTACCTACAACAAAAAGCTTGCTTTGTGCTACTACACACTTATGTAAATCACACAAAACTTCAAAAGGTCTATTTTTGGGTCAACATGGATAGGGTTGCACTGCTGAACATTGTTAATTCCATTAGTTCCTTAGAAGCAATTTTCTTTGGCTCAATGGGGAAGATTATGTCCTGAAGTTGTTGGGATTCTATCCTCTTGTGGTATTGAATATGGAGAGGATAAATTTGCCCCAGTCTGAAACCACTCCATATTATATAAATAATGAAAGTTGCTTTTATTGGCACTTTGTTTATATATTAGGAGGGGAAAATATAAATAGTTTTTGATATTTATGAGTCTATATTAAGCATTTCATATCATGACCTATATGTATTTTGTCCTAATAAAACTATTTTCCTTGTTCGATGCAAATAGCTTTTCAGTCTTAATTATGTCTCCTGTGGTTTCAGAATAATGGGTTAAATCAGGGTCTCTAAAGAAGCAGCTTTTATATATGGATTCTGAAAAAAACATTGAAAATAATTCCTTGGGGATAAGTTACAATAAACACATCTGTAATTGGATTCTTAGCTGCAAATTTTGAAGTCAGATTCTACATATGTGCTGTCTTAAATTCAGTTCTAGAGTGATTGATGTTATGATTAGGATTTCAAACTTTCAATTCATTTTTATGCTTTATTTACATAATCACAATAATTACAGTGCGGGTGGGACTAACATGCCAAATAGTTTAATAAAGAACTTCCTAGTTTTGGCTTAGGGCAGTAAAATTCTCAGTGTTGGCAACACAATACAGTTAGTCCTCGACTTTTGACCATAATGGAGCCCAAAATTTCTGTTGCTAAGCAAGACAGTCGTTAAATGAGTTTTGCCTCATAGTATGACCTTTCTTGCCAGTTGTTAAGTGAACCACTGCAGTTGGTAACTTAGCAAGGTTTTATAACTTTAATCTACTTGAACTGAAACAAATATCTCCATACATATACATGAATAGAATAGCCTCAGTTTAAAAAATAGCATTTATTCCTTACCACGAAGAGGAAGGTGGGGTGTTTTTATATGGATAATAAGACGTTTATCATTAACATCAACCCTCTGAAACAGAAACATTTCTACTAGTGTTCAGCAGAGTGAATAAGAGAGACACTGGATTCATGCGTTATTTATTAATAATTGATAAATACAAGGAAAATAGCAACAACTTGTCAAAATTATATCTTGAAAAGATGTTTTTAAAAAGCTTGTTCACATTCATTTTGTATAATCAACAAACCAGTGTCTGAAAAACAAAATAAAAAGGACTAAAAATCCAATTCTATTGCATTTTCACTATTCTTACTTGTAAACGAGTAATACTAGACAAAATCACACCTCTGTACAGGTTCGCGTGCTACGGATGTCTCGTAGATGATCTTTATGCATCACTGCAAAAGTAATTTATTAATAAAAGTGATCTGCCTTCATGTATCTTTCCTAAAAAAATCTTTCCCTAATGTATTCTACTGTTTTCTCTTGCTGCATCAGCAACACGTACAATAGAATCTCAGCTGGAATATCCCTTGTGAAGCCATCCAAATTATGCTTTATACTAAAATATTCTGCTTTTTCAGCTTACTACAGCCCTTAGAAGTTAGGTAATTACTAGCATTTGAATACACCGCACTGATCGCATATCAAACATTAATGAAAATTAGGACATTTCAAATCCTGCTATAGATAGTAACTCAGTTTTCATTTACAATCTCTCTAAAGCCCAATTGGGGGGGGGGGAAAGTACAAGAATTTCGCTTTCATGTTATAATTTTTTAAACTTTTTGACTTGCAAGCTTCTGTTAAATAGTCCCATAACCATCAGAAACAATTTGATGGTAACAGAAGTTATCCTCTTTAAGGGATTAAGGCAACTCTTATGGGCCTGATCAACACAGTATCTACACACAGAGTGGCTTTTCAGAAGGTATTGATGTCTAAATGTGTCCAAACTATTGCCACCTAGAGTTAAACTGATTTCCAGGAAGCTTAAAATTGAGTCATAATTATTTGTAATCAAGTTGATACTTGCTAAATGTCAAAAGTGGTTGCTTTTGAGTCTAGTTTAACATCTTGCAACAAGCATGCATTTTTTTCTGAACCTGTTTGCATTTCTTAGATGCGTACTCAAAACCCACAGGGAATACTTGGTGTTATTTAATATTAGGGTTGATTATGTTCATTAAGATCCAATGGCCCTTGTAATTTTGGGTAAAGCAGACACACACTCATATTTTAGGTTCTGTATGACAATGATTCAGTTCTCAAAGAGATAGTGAGCTCACATCTGTAAAATTTGACATGACTTGTGTTGACCTGTATGGCAGAACACGAAATTCACTGAAATGAATATGCCCAGAAGAGGCAATTCTGCCCTAAATTATTACTTTACTAAATATAAAGAACAGTTTGCACAAAGAAGCATTCTCTCACAGGAGCTGTGTTTGCAGTCTATGCTGTTGTTGAAATCCACGGATGCGTGAATCTACCTGATGCCTTCCAAAAGTGTAAAACTCCCAGGCAATATTCTAAAAATCCCAAAATGCAAGGACGACATTATGTTGGGGAAATGGCCAGTTTCAGACCTTCAGAATTAGGACCAAAAAAATGGCTCAATAAGCGGAGATTCCTACTTTTATTATAAATATGTTTTCAAAAGCTCTTTGAAATTCATGGAAAGCTTATGTGGACTTCTGTAATGGCTTACTGAAGTGTAGATGGGTGGATAACAAGCAACCAGGCTCAAACGATCTCTGCAATAAAACTATCAGCAGTTGCACTGCAGACTTGCAATGCCAATAATGGTGTCGGATGAGCTTAGCAGTAGTACCAGACTTTGACAGTCTTCTTTGGTAGTCTTATATTTACAATCCCAGCTTCACAAACCAAAGAAAGATGCTCCAATTAAGGATCAGTACAAGCAAAATAGTAACATTATGTGTGGGTATACATGAATAGATAACTTTTATTCTTTTATTTTTATTCATTTTATTGACTGAATGTAATAGGTAGCTGGATGTTATTTGGTGCTTTAGAACAAGCTAGGCAGGTATATAGAAATGCTCCAATTTCCTCTGAAGCCTAAAAGATGACATTCTCAACATGTGTTGAATAAGGAAAGGCAATATATGCGATGGGGTTTCAAGGGAAACACCGGATTGCTGACGGTTTTTGTGTGTGTGTGTGTGTTTGAGTGAAGAGGGACATCAACAGAAATCCCCATTAGGAAATTTGTGGAATGATATTTTGAACAAGGAACACATGTATTATACAGTAAAATTAAGTTACACTTCCTGCGGGCTGCCTCCCCCACCCCACAATTTTTCTGAATGATTTTATGAGCAAGGTTAAACTACGTTATAATTATAGAACCTATTTGACAATGCCATGTGTATGTTCCGTTGAGATGTACTTTTCGTTCCCACAAGATGGCTTCATTGTGGCCTGGGAGACAGTTAATAGTACCTATCGTTCTTTTTAATTTTTTATTGCAACATGCATGCGTATATACATTTTTTAAAAAATAAAATGGTCCCAAGGATTTATTTAAAAAGTTTCAGAACAAAAAATGAAATCAGGGTTGTTTTTTTTAAAAAAACCCCCAAGTTTTCATTGCAATGTTCTGTGGTTTGATAGTTTTTAGTTTCTCACCTCTTCGTTGGTATAAATTATAAAACTCACTTGAAAGCTGAAAGGATATTCAGCATACTTTAAGGAAGGGGAGATTTCTAGAAATAGATTACATAGCTTAATAAGAAATGAGATTTTGTTTTTACACAAAGGATCCCAGGATATGCCTACCTTACCCCCCAAATCCCCCCCCCCCCCCCCAAATTTTGGCAGAAGAATCTATGTGTGTGTTCTGTGCTGATCTGGCAAGAAGCATATAGGCTGTTCCGCAAGTATGACAATTAAATTGGAAAGAAAGGAAAAAACTAACACAAAGTGCAAGACATTATTTGCTTGATTTTTTCCCCCCTTTTAAACAAGACAACATTCTTTCCTCCCAATTGCTCTTCTCCGAGTAGCCTCAGGCTAACAAGAGCTGATAGTTTTCTGTTATGGTGTCACCCTCACTTCTCAGGCAGTTCAGCTTGATTTATCATCATACCGCTTAACAGTGGATGAATCCTCAGCATTCTTGGTTGGTGCAAGGTGGAACCCCAGGCTGAGCAATCCGTGCTGCTGGTGAGAACAACGGCATCTTTTCTACAGACTGTCCTTTGAAAGAGATGCAACTGACTGCAGTCAAATGGCAGAAAACCCACCGGTTGAAGAGACCATTTTTACAAAGAAGAATCCAGTAATGCCCAGCATAGCAGCTGTTTTAGGAAATGAGGGGAAGATAGTTTCTCCCTCCTTTATTTGCTAAATTCAATAAAATGTCCGCAGGTGGTCAGCTGAAAAGGTGCTAGATATAAAACTGATGGAAAGCTAATTCGTCCATAAAAGGCTGCACCAAGTTATCTGTGGCAAAATAGAAAACTAGCCCAAATGTGATAGAAATTGGAAGAGCTGGTAAGGCCTTTTTAAAAATGGCAAGTAGCAAGAGGGTAAGGCACAGGCCCTAGGAATAAAAAGAGAGAGAAAGAGAGAAAAACACACATAAGTTATACAGTATGGAAGAGCTCTGATCTCAAAGTATTAGACAGTTGCCTGCTTTCAGAGACAGCAATCTACCCTGGATGTCCTTCAGAGATAAACTAATCCTGCCAACAAGGATTGTTCATAAACTAGGTGAGAAAATCAAAATGGATAAATTGTCACTGAAAATTGTAATGGGGCAGATTTTTTAACCGCATTCCCATTCTGTCACCTTTGTCACTGTGCTGAATAGCAGAGCCTGTTTACAAGGGATTTGGAGAGATAGGAATCTTTAGTGAGTAGAAAACTTTTTTTTTCTCAAGACAGAGATGCCCAAATTCGCTGTAACAAATTCCATGATAATGGGGGGAAAAAGATTCTCTCCTCTAAACATCAGGAGCACCCCACCAAGCATTTTATAAAAATGGATGGTTAGTTTCTATCATACTGTAAACCACGGGTCATCTGGATGTATGTCAAGATGGCAGGTACAGCTGTGGGTGTCATGTATACCAGTAGAGAGTTTCAAATTTTTTTACTACCAGTTCTGTGGGTGTGGCTTGGTGGGCGTGGCATGGCATGGCTTGGTGGGGGTGGCAGGGGAAGGATACTGCAAAATCCCCATTTCCTCCCGATCAGATGGGACTCGGGAGGCAGAGAATAGATGGGGGCGAGGCCGGTCAGAATTTTTACTACTGGTTCTCCGAACTACTCAAAATTTCCGCTACCGGTTCTCCAGAACTGGTCAGAACCTGCTGAAACCCACCACTGATGTATACAACTCATGTTAAAAAGACAGAGGGTTTAAATACCTACATACCTACAATTGTGACTTCTTTTACCACCCCATATGTAGACATTTCTGCTATAAGCAGACAACTAGTAACCACATTTTCATTAACAGTAGAATAGTCTATCATGGAAGCAAGAGGTTTAGTAATTTCAAACAGCCCTGGCCCATGCAGAATATTAGGCTCCTTCAATGAAATTCTATTTTTATTGAAAATAATTTGGCAATTCCAAATGCACAGGATTTAGCTACCGGTGTCCATCCTCTTAAGCAAATGGTGTCTGCAATTGGAACTCTTGTGCCTTTCCCTTGGAACCTACACATCCTACACCACTGATGTGTCTAGGTTTTTTTAATGGCTTCTTTTATTAGGAAAACACCATTATCTCAAGTCAGAATAGTAAGAAAGACACCCACAAAAATCTGTTCAAACTTATGACTGCCTAATGTCTTTCAAGAAATTCCTGACAGAAGCACCTGACAATATTAAAAAGTTTATGACCAACTCTGAGCATCAGGTACATTGTTCCAGGTTCCACAATTCTGCCTCACTAGGAGGTTTTTTATGCTGATCACCCTGAAGGGATTGCACATAGGTCTGTTCCAGTGACTTTGCTTTTTTAAAAGAGGAAGAGAGGAAAACTTCCTTTCTCTCACCCCTCCTTCCTCTGAGTTAGAGTTCCGATTTTCACTTTCAAGTCTGGGCATCATTCCAATCCAGCAACTAGCAATCTCTCTAGATGGATGCTTCTCGGAGAGGCTGAACTTTTTTCTACAACCTCTTATTAGAGAATGGTATTTTTCTAGTCAGAACTGACAAGGAGTTTACTTTCCTTTTTCTTGTGAAAGTAGAGATAAAATACAGTAACTATCATCCATCTATCAAGTTTCAGAGGGATGAGAGGAATAATCAGATATCCATGCTGGAAATACTGTATAATTCATAAAAAAAAAACAGAAAGAAAAACCTGCAAGAAAAAAAACCTGAAGCTGTCCAGTTGATACGTTTAAACAATTCCTAAAGAAGAGCATTATTACATAATTTAACTAGTTACGGCATGAAACAAGAAAGGGAAGGGGAAATATACTCACAATTAAAATGGCTACAAAACAGGCTAAAGTTGTGTTCCAGTCTCCACTGGCTGTTGCTGAAGCTTTGCCAACTAGAACACTGTAGAAAATGAAATCTCCTAAGCCAAGCTTAACTCCTCCTGCCAAAGGGGAAAAAAACATGCCGGATAGAAATTAAAACCATTGTATGCAGCAACTCATGTTTAGTTACAGTGCAATTATTAAGACCAAGAAGAAATGGAACATTTAAAAGTGTGGTACTATTTTTTTTGTTGCTGTCAGCTCAATTAGAGATGTTCTCTGCATGTCTGCATCTGAACAAACCTCGAGAAATATTTTTAGCTACCAAATTTCAAATGGATTAATGAAGAAAAATAAGATGGAAAGTAAACTAAGATATAAATAAACCTTTTGGCTATGAAACCCCTTTGCTGTCTCCATAGCACAAACAAAATAGAAAACTTTCAGTTGAGCATATAGTTTTGTTTTGTCTGGAAAATAAAGTTAAATAAAGAGTTGAGGTGGCGCAGTGGTTAGAGTGCAATACTGCAGCTACTTCAGCTGACTGCTAGTTCAGCAGATCAAATCTCACAGGTCTCAACCTCAAAGCTCAAGGTTGACTCAGCCTTCCATCCTTCCGAGGTGGGTAAAATGAGGACCCAGATTGTTGGGGGCAATATGCTATTTAGTATATTGTCTTTGGTATAAGCCGCCCAGAGTCCTCGGAGAGTGGGCGGCATAGAAATATGACTAATAAAATAAATAAATAAATAAATAAATAATTGAATTCAAAACTACGGTTAAGTTTCAGTATGAATTAGTTAAGAGGATATAGTTAAACAGAAGGTTCCTGATTTATTGGCTCATTCTGTGAAGGAAGAAGCAAGGCACACTGTTGGCAAAAAGCTTATTTTCATATTTTGCCCTAAGAAGCTGAGATTCAATTGTCTGTTGAGGACAACTGACTAGGAATGATATTTTAAAATACGATGCTAACCAGTTGTGTGCCAATAACTGTTTAAGAACTGGCTCTGCAGCTCCAGTGCCACCTCCATATCACTAGTCACAGAATAGCTGATTTGCACAACAGGCACCGTAGCTCAGCTTTGCTTCAACCAGCATCCAAAATTCCTGAAAATTTAACAATTGGTTCTCACCACCCGTTATGAGCTGGCTCCAGCACACTGTTGATGATCATTGAACCCAAATGCAAAAACAGTCCAGTGACTGCAACCTCTCCCCTCCCTGCTGTTGCTCAGAAGCAGAGAATGCAACTATATTGGACAAATCCTGCTATTATTGCTTTTCCTCTTTATTACACAAAATTACACCTAATATGTTTCTAAATACTGCCTACAAGATTCCTCTTAATTCTTTTGCCCTTTCGATGCTGTTATCAAGGAAATTAGTCTTTGTTAAAGCCAATGAAATGGCAGGCAAAGCCATTTCAGCGTGTTTTTTTATTTATTACAACTTTATAGTGAAAAACAACTTCTGTTTTTTTGCAGAGAGAAAAAAATGGGCAAATTGCACTCTGTGCTCAATATGATAGATTGTCATGTGTAAGAGCATATACCTGTCTCAATGTCTCCTACCAAATTCTTATTATGTTTTAAAATATATGTTTCGACTCACAGAGCATTTTTACAATTAAACCTATGTTTACAGGTTACCAACTGATCTATTGCCCTTATTTGTACGATAATGAACAGCTTGGCAGCACTTAGAAGTAAACACTCGATTAGCATAAAACAGAAGGGATCTTGATTTTCATCCTAAATTCTTAAGTGCTATCATAATGTTTGGAATTCTAAGGTACATCCTTGATTGATTATGAAAATTTACTGGTGCATAATAATCACCTCCAAGATGGAAGGAAAAACTGTACATGATTGTGGAAATGAAAAGCCATCAACTGTTGGATATTCATCCTACGGTTGGGTAGTTAATATATAGAAGAATTATGTTTTGACTTTAAATGATATAAAAGGAATGATTGGCTGTGCTATGCTCAGGCAGCCATAAAAGGAAACAGGAAGCCTAGGAGCTCCAGCTCCTGCTATTTGATGGTTGATCTCTTGATGATGGACTGTGTGTGACTGAAGAGAACTGTAAGCAAACTATGATTTGTATTGGAGAGTGATTATTCGAAGACGTGTTATCATTGTTTTGGGAAACCAAGTTTGTTTTTTCACTAAGAGTAAAGAATATTTATTTTTCTTTCACCGTTCAGAGTCTGTGAGTATTTGTGTGTTTAACCAGCAACGTATCTCTTTGCTGTCCGGTCCATTGACTACTATGCAGAGGGAAGTTTTACCCTCAACATCAACCCAAGTGTGTAATGATCACAATAATGCCAAAGATGGTCTCTGGCCCTCCTATGAAAGCAAGAGGTGCACTGGTGTCATTGGAATTATGCCATCAGAACCGGAAAAGACTGACCAGAGCAAAAGTACTGTAGCCATTGCCTCTGACAGAACTAAACTATACAAGGAAGGTTGCAGAAAAGGAGTACCACAGTTCTAAAGATGAAATCTTGAGTAAACTGGGTGATATGCACCAAGACCTATATCTTTACATGGAAAAAAATATCACCTTCTCAACTAATTTTGAAAAGTGAAGCCATGCATGACAACAAAAAGCTACCAGATCCCGGCATTCCTCCTCCTCTCCATTCAATAATAAAATTTGTTCCAGATTTCATAATACTCCATTTCGCTCTTATCCTTGAGTTCCAGGGTCAATCTGTCTATTTCCGTACAAGTTAATATTTTAGCTAATACTTCTCCAGGATAAAGGATTATTGATGAGTTGAATGTTTAGAAATTTCTACATTAGTTTTCTGTGATAGATAGGAATGAACGTGGTATCGATGTAACCTTCACAGATAAAAGCACTTACGTGTTTGAAATATGATAAATAGTATAAACTTGTATAGCGATAAGGAAGTGTATCTGTTGCAAGGTAAAACTTGATGAAAATGTCTAAACTGGAGAGGTCAAACCATGTCCAATGTTTTTAATTTGTATTATTAATAAAAAACTAAAAAAAAAGCTACCAGATCTAATGCAATTCTAGTTGTCTGATATTTACTAGAACTAAACTGAGCCACCTCTTCTCAGAATGATACTCATTGAATATATTCCATATTGAGAAGTTGTTATTGCCCTTAAGACAACTGGTACAGACCGGTTTCCTATGAGCTATCTTCTTGAGCTCTCACCAGAATGCTGAAATTAAGATTTAGATTTCCAATAACAAAAAACAAATTATGCATAGAAATACTATAGCTGTTTGAGAATCTCAGTCTAGAGTCTAGATGTCACAGAAACAGTTTATTGGCACATTTTCTTGGTAGCATAGAGTAATGTAGTTAATGCCAGAATGAATTCTGGAGCAAAGATCTCTGATGACAATTGCTTGGAAGATCACTTTCAGCCAAAATAGGATACCTGCCTTCTACATTGATAGCATCTGTATTATGTAAAGCTTATTTGCTGTAGAACTTAGTGTCTTCCAAGGAGGAAACTCTCATTTTAAGACTGACAACAGATTTCATCTGGTCAAGGATTCAATACATTCAGTATTGAATCTCCCTTGATTTGTTACCATTGCAAAATGTACTGGTTTATGTCCCGGGTCCTTCATCCCAATACATTCAGTATTGAATCTCCCTTGATCTGATACCATTGCCAAATGTACTGGTTTATGTCCCTTGTCCTTCACAAAGGTCTAATCAATAAGGACATGATTACAGCATGGCAAATTCCATCACCCCGCTTACCCAGATATTCCCAACCCTCCTCCCACTGCTGGTATCCCAGTGCAGCATATCTTACTAGTCTTGTCTGGCACTTGGTTTTATTTTATTATTTTTATTTTATTTTTTATTAGTCATATTTCTATGCTGCCCACTCTCCGAGGACTCTGGGCGGCTTACACCAAAGACAGTATACTAAATAGCATATTGCCCCCAACAATCTGGGTCCTCATTTTACCCACCTCGGAAGATGGAAGGCTGAGTCAACCTTGAGTCAATGAGATTTGATCCGCTGATCTGCTGAACTAGCAGTCAGCTGAAGTAGCTGCAGTACTGCACTCTAACCACTGCACCACCTCGGCTCGGATTTCCCTAAAGCCTTTCTTTCCTTTGCTCCATTCCCTGTCACTGTCTACAACTACATATGTTCTGAAAAGGGAAATGTTCAATCTTGGATTTTTATTATGGTTTGGGCATCGAGTAGTTTGCACCTCCTTTGTACAAAGTGTATCCATCTGAAAAGAAATTGAAGGTTGCACGGAACGCATTTCCCAACAACTTTTTCAAGGTCATAAGCATCTCTGGCAGAACAAAGATATGAACAAATGAACCAAAAATAGATATAATTATGATGCAGAAAATATGAACTAGCAATCTGTTCTTTTTCAAAGGACCAGAGCAATGAATTTCATAAAATTAAAACTTAGCATAAGCTTTACGAGAAGGACAGAAAAAAAATCTAAATAGCTTCATCAGTGATTAAAAGGAACTGAGGTAAAGCAACAGCAGTCCTCTTGGGAACACGATGGCAGAGATCTGTTTAGGTTTGCCAAAATGCAGTTTATGTTACTTCTACCAAAATACCTCATTATTAAGAGGAATTCTGGCTATAAAGTTGCAAGGGATCATTAAAATTAACATATTTTCTGTCAGACTGAAAATCATTACACAGATCATTCTGCATCCACAACAGTTTTTGATTAATGAATAAACCCACACTTTCTATTAGACTATATATTGTTACAAACGGTATTATAGAGGTCAGTTTTTATATCAATGGGGAGAGTGACATTTATTCCAAGGTTTGACATGGTTTCCAGGAGAAACTAATACAGATGGATTACTCACATGTGGGACTAAAGAGCACTCTCTTTTTGTGGTTGTCTGTATGAGTAAATGAAGCATTTTTGCTTTATTCTCATTCCTTGAACAGGACATTTAAAAGAAGTTTGCACTTCTTGGTTTCTTTACACCAGCAGAACAGAAAGCCCAAGACATCTAAATTTCTTATTTCCCTGAAATCTTCAGGCATCCACACAAACCTGCTCAAACAGGTTCCCAAGAAATTCACTCATGTAATGTTGGCTGAATTCCATAAAGCAAATTTACAAGAAATGCTTGCTATGCTATCATTCATCAAGAGAAGTTCTCAATTCACTTTAAGAGTGACTTAAATAAGGACTTTTGGGAACATAACATAACAAGAGGGCTATAGCAAAAGTTAAAAATAAACAGCTGCTGCTTCTATAATGATCAGAATTTGGCCAGAAAATTGCATTTTAAAGATGAGATAGGTAACCTGTGGCCCAAATTTCCCTTCTAAAACCCTTGAGTCTCTCTCTGTGATTACTGAGTACAGTTTACTCCTATTCTGAGATGGCAAACATGAAAATTGTAGCTTAAGTTCAAAGACAGGCGTTTTCAAAGAAAAAGCAATCTCTTCAAAACTACCTAAAAACATCCAACCTCTGCCTACATGTGGGACATGAGCTCATGCACTTTGCAGCCCATGTAACCTCAAAAGTATTAAGTAATGTATTTTAGCAATTAAAAGGTTGTCACCCCCAGTTCTATATCAACAGTAAGTTTCTGTGTTGTCTGGAAAACTGAATTATATTTATTTATATATGTTACTTACTCTCTTCTGGATCCTCACTTGCTAGGGAATTAGTGGGAAGAGCCTGAACTGCTGCTCGTGTTTCACGGGTTGACTGCATTGGCCCAATCCTGCTGTCTCGTTGCTGCTCCCATTCTGGGTTGAAACCTCCATCATCTACCTCAGGACCTGCATTCTGGTTTTGATTCACTGTAACTGAAATACACAGGCATTTCTACTACGCTCTTGTGATCATCATCCAAATACATCATTAAATTACATGATAGTTGATAGGGGAGAAAATGTTGCCACTGTGCTAACAAAAACCAAGTACTACACAAATGAAAAATAAGTTAGGGTGCATCCAAATCCTAAAGTCTGAATATACAGGTAATCCTTGATTTATGACCACAATTGAGTCCCAAAATTTCTGCTGCCAAGTGAGACATTTGTTAAGTGAATTTTGCCCCATTTTACGATCTTACTTGCCACATTTGTTAAGTGAACCACTTCGGTTGTTAATTTAGTAACATGGCTGTTAAGTGAGTGTGGCCATTGACTTTGCTGGTCAGAAGCTCGCAAAAGGTGATAACATGATCCGAGGACACTGCAACCATCCTAAATACATTACCAAGTGTCTGAATTTTGATCATGTGACCATGGGGATGCCGCAACAGTCGTAAGTGTGAAAAAATGGTCATAAATCACATTTTTCAGTGCCGTTGTAACTTTGAATGGTCACTGAACGAACTGTTGTAAGTCGAAGACTACCTGTACTTAATTTTTCACAGGTATAGAGTAATAGTGATCTTCAGTGCAAACAGATTTGAAAAGAAAATGGTTGCAAATCTATTTTAGCAAATGAAGTAAAACTGGACAGTGACGTACATTATAAGCATCTAGCACCATCCAAAGGCATTCTGTTACCTCAGTTGAAAAAGCAAATACTATTCCCCACACCCCTGCAAGTTAAGCTACACAGCAGCAAATTGCCCATGGTGCTCCATTTATTTATTTATCTATCTATCTATCTATCTATCTATCTATCTATCTATCTATCTATCTATTTATTTGTGATGCCGCCCTCTCTCCGGGAAGGACTCAGGGCAGCTCACAGCAATAAAAACAGATAAAATCAATATTAAGTATTAAAAACCATTAAAACTCCCCTTAAAAACCCCTTCAGTCCAATCTGGCCTGGCGAAATAACCATGTCTTAAAGTCACGGTGGAAAGAGCGCAGGTCAGGGGCCACCCAGAGCTCCAGGGGGAGTTGATTCCATAAGGTAGGTGCGCCCACAGAGAAAGCCCGTTCCCTAGGAGTCGCCAGACGACACTGCCTGGCCGATGGCTCCAACCAACATATATGCTAAGAATCCAATGACGGTCCATTTATTGAAAATGCTACACGTACATTGTTTTCTTGCCTGGCAGTCAAAATATCACAATCAATTAAATAAACAGCTATCAAACTACTAGCCTTTTAAGAGTGGATGCCTGAGGATAGCCTACTCATTCTGCCTGACAGTTGATCCTATTCTGATACTGAAAAGCAATCTGATAGAACTCAAGTGAGTTAATTGCCTAACAAGGAAACAATCACAACTAGAACTTTAGGTGAATGGAGCAGTAAAATAGTCTGATGGTATGCATTTAGGATCTCTGCTTTGGAGGCAAATATAGCATATTATTATTCCCACTAGTCCCTATTATTTCTAGCTAGGTCCATATGGCTTTCTAAATTAGAAATAGTTCTATATGCCGGGAAACTTGCAAGAGCAATAAAAGAGCTCTCAGGACTAAACATGTATACCCAAGGAACTAATTATTTTGCTTTCTTAAAAAAAAAAAAGCTCTTCAAATTTGTACCTCAATTTTATGCACAATTCTGTGGAAATAAAAGTAGCCTTTAATATAATAGAACAATACTTTCCAGTGTACATGCACAAATTAGAAAATCTAGAAAAACGTACCATTTTCAATTTAACACGGAATAAATTTAAGAACATATCTGAAAGCCAATTTGGTATATTGATTTAAGGCACCAGCCCAGAAAGCAGGAAACTATGAGTTAAAAGACCTGATTTAGGCACAAAACCAAGTGGGTGAGTTTGGGCCAGTAACTCTCTTTCAATCCCAAGAAGCTGTGTTATTAAAACAGCATCCTTGTTAGAAAAAAAAGACCCAAGCCAATACTTGGAGAATTCTCTCCCCTCACTCGTTACAAGGATTCCTGGAGGTGAGTGGAAGTAAAACTATCTCAGGACAAATGATAAGGAAACATTTTTCTGGCAGAGCGATCCAAATCAGTGTGCACTGCTTATGCTTCATTGATGGACACAAATTCAGTATTTAAATAGTACAGCCCTTCTGTAAATATAAGGAGGTTAACATGAAACTGCGTAACAATTCTTATTCTGCATTTCTCACACGACTTCACAAAGATTAAAAAAAGACACCTCACCTTGCTGATTGTAAGTGGCATTTTTAGAAGCTCCCTTCTGGGCTTCAGGATCTTGTTCAGCCATATTTACTAGCCATATCATTGTTGCTAATGGAAAAAAGAAGACCTAATTTATTGCTGTTATATGTTATTTAATCACATTATGATTATATATACATTTTAAGTATTTAGCAACGTTCTGTTGTATTGTACCCACAGAAAACTGCAGTGACCCTTGCAATGAATTCATCTAAGATGTTATTAAAATTGAAGACAATACCAAAGCTTCTTTTTTCTATTTGTGCTTTGCGCCCATTGTTATTAAATTGAAACACAATCTTAATACAATGGTACCTTGGTACTCAGCCGCTTTGAAACTCATCAAATTTGGTACTCAACGCATCTTGACATGAAAATTTTGTTCCAGCACTTATCGTTTGTTTGGTACTCAATTCACAAGCTAGAATTCAGTGTTGGCTGTCTTGTGACTCATTATATTATTCCTTATGGGAAAAAATTGTTTGGTACTCATTGTTTTAGGTACTCATCAAGCCTCCCGGAACCAATTAATGATGAATACTGAGGTACCACTGTAACAAATAATACATACTGCCTGAAAAATAAACATTGCATTATACCTTTGTAAAACAGTTTTTTAAAACTTTTATTAGCATAAATGCATAATTAAATGACAGCAGACCCAACAGATATTATATCCTAGAAAAAGATATTTTTCGAACTGTGCACCCTGCTAAACAGGTACTCTTCTTTAATCTTGTAGTTCTATCATGGCCTCATTTCAGTACAAAACTGTACCGAAGGATCAGTTGATACACTGTATCATAAAACCAATCAAAATCCCTGAAATAGCCAAACTATTTTGGATCAAGTAGGATGATTTTTTTCTTTTTTAATAGTAAACCTTTAAAAGTACACTATATTGCTCAACTTCTACTTAACTGCAAAGTCACCATAATGGGAAAACGTGTTTGTTATACTTAAAACATTAGATTTTTGCTGAATCTCATTTTTGCTTCTGTAGTCAAAGGAAAGCTACTAACTGGAGCATCTTATCCAGGCCAGGTTTTAAACTTTTGAGCACACAACAAAGACCTGTTTTCTTATGAAAGGGAACTGTGACTCGCAGCATTTAACATTTCATATCAAAATTAGATGAACTGTTTCCCCTCAGTTCAAAGCAGGCATCAGATAATCCGTTCTTACATGAATAAATGAGTGCTGGGAACAAAGTTTCATTTCTTTCTTGAGCTGTTTCTACTAGCATACGTAGAGGCCCTTTGGGAGACAATACTGCAATCAGATCTGAAAAACAGATATTGAGATTATTTTAAACAACTGGAAAAATGGCTCCTCCGTGGTCAGAAAGAAATACTTAGTCATATGAATGTAATAAATTAGACTGCTTCGTGGGACATCCATACAATATTTTGTATACTGATAAAAGAGTGTAACAGAAAAATACTGTTTGGTTCAATCTATTTAATGGCCCGTACTGTGATATGCCCCACATTTTTAGAATGGTTAATAATAAAAAAAATCATTTTAGAAAGTTAATAATTAAAAAACACGCTACAATAAATCTTTTGATTCAGAAACACTGTCATTATTACTCTTAATCTGAATTGATTGCTACTGTGCTACTAGGATAAGGATCGAAACCAAACCTGTGGGGAGGGGCATGAAACGAGATATTTCAAAAATTGGAAGGAGACTTAGCACAGTGACATTCAGAGGAGAAAATAAAAGATATAGAAGAAAACAGCCTGTCTGAATTCCGTATTTACTTTTATAATTAAAGCATGATATCTAATTGATATCCTTCTCATGGCGTAAGGTTTTTTTTTGGTCTACCAGAGGCGTCTTAACAATTGAACATAGAGGGAAGCAGTTTCTGATTACATACCATCCCCCCATATGCCTTCTCGATCAACATTCATACAGCCATGTCATATTTTGGGATGCATTAGGTATGACTTTATGAAAAAGACCACCTACGCTAATCTGAATGAGATCATCCTCAATCTCTATATCTCATCTATGTACATTATAAACAACCTACCAACTAATATTATACCAACTTACGTATAACCTAATATACTCCCTTGCTGTCATTCAAGGACATACCTAAATAGCAGCAAACATCCATCATTCCTTTTTGGGAAGGATAATTTTTCCTATACAACAGATTTTCTTTTTTTAAAAAAATTAAGTATGTGCAGAGATTGGTTCCCCCTCCAGATTTTAAGCCAAATTGTAGTCATCACATTTGTATAGTCTCATTATAAAAAGGACAAGCTTTCCTTGCCTGAAAAAAATAGCAGAATTACTTATTTGTTAAAGCAATTTTCCAATTCAACTGTCATCCACCAAACTCTATGGAGACAAGGTGCTCAGATATCCCTGGCATTTTATGGCAAGGATCCATAAGGAAGTTAGTTAACTCATGGCAATTCTCCATTTCACTGGGGCCTCTCAGGTTGAATCCATTCCTGCCTTGCCTCACCCAATGCTGTAGCAGTTTTTTTTTTCAGATTTGAAAACTCACATGTACCCTTAGACAGGCCTTAGGTTTAGGTCAAATACCAGAGAATAAAACAGCATTTTATTTTATTTCAAAGAAACAGTACCCACCTACAGAGTCACATCACGTTATGAGGCATAGACACCTATTAAATGTCATTACTTCATTTTCGTACCCAGGAAAAATTCAATAGTTTGAAATTCCTGGGTTTCTCCAGATTGGAAAAACACCTCTTTTGCCAAACACATTTTTTTTTTCCTTTAAGGTTTACATAGAGTCAGTTCGTAATTGTTCTAACTATAAAAGTTAACAGTCAGTAAAGTTACTAAACTTACAATATATAAGAACTACACTTGTATAATGGTAAGAAATGTTAAGACAATATAGTATTTTAAATCACTGTAATTTGATGGCACGTGACATCTGTATTTTTGGGGCTATCCTTTGTTTCTGAACTTAAACAGAAGAAGAATGTTTTTGCAAGTTCATTTGGATTCCTTACAACTTGGGAAAAAGTATATGGTATTTCAAACTTGTTTGTCTGCATATCTTAAAATGCTGCCAAACTGCTTGTTCCCACTTGAAAATCAAACTGTATGTTTGTTTGTATATGTGTATGAAAGAAAAAGAATACTTCAAAAAGTAGAGCTGTTTTACACTCTGAAAAGTCTTTGGTACTTACAAAATTTAAAACATAAAAGCGTATAAGCAATATTTTCCTTTTTTAAAAAAATACTATCATGCTGGTAATCAGGAAAACAATGAATATACACATTAAAAGGATTTTTGTTTAATCTAACAAATTGGGTTGCAATCTTTAATTCTAAATGCACACCTAATTATACTATATTTTGCTTATTTGAGTATTTTGATGCTCTAAATATATTTCCTTTTACACTCCAGTATTGCAGCAGTTACCTCAATTTCCATCAAAATCAAAGTTGAGAGGACTGTTTTTTTTCAGAATAAGAGCAACTTAACAGCTAGCTAATTTCCCACACTGTTCAGCCAAATGCATATGGGAACCCCAAAAGCTCCCAAATAACAGTATGTGGCCTTTGAAGATGATGCATGGCTAATATGTTCTATAACTATACACACTGAATCAGTATATATCAACTCTCAGCCCAGATCAACATTCATTCATCTCTAACATGGAATCTACAGTTGCTTGAAGGGGAATCAATCACGTGTCCTGGATAGAATGCAAAGACCAATTAACCAAAATCTGTCCCCGGAGAGTTAGCATTTTATCCTGAAAAGGACTGTAGAGAAAGTCTGAGAGAAAAGGAGCAAGGAGCTGCCTGCCAAGGTGGGAGGCTGAAAGTTGTGAGGGGGAAGGAAAGATAAATTTTCAGGTAATGACCAAATATAAGAAGGAGACACTAGATAACTCTCATCTTTTAATACTAGATATTTTTCATACTATGTAGAACAAATGAGCCTTCCTTATTAAAATAAGGAAGCCAGGATTCTGCTGTAGTCAATAAATTCTTTCTAGAAAGAACATTAGCACATAATATGGTAAAAGGGAGCATGTGCTCAAAAACATGGTATATAATAAAGCACACTTTGTTTCCACATTGCTATAAAATTGCAAGAGACATAACAAGTCCCATCTCTAATGGCAGTAATTCAGTCAGCAGACACATTTCCTAGACACATTTTGCATCAGCACTGAAAAGTTATCAGAAACTTCTATAGCTGAGAGACATTTGGCAGAAAGTACACTTCGACAAAAGATGTTCCTAGATGATACAACAGCATTTGTGACAGATGTCTAAACTTGACAATGTCAGGTTCAAGTAATGCATCCATCACAAATTGAACTCCAAGGCATTCCTTTCACTCAAACGACAAATTTATTTAGATACACCATCTTGGCCTAACTGGTGAAAAGCCAGTACTGAAGTTCCCAGGCTTTTCACCCCAATATAAGTTTCAGTTTCTCAAGTTCCCAAAACAAACTGTCACATTGTCCAACCAAGATGGGAGCTGGTTGCTTGGCGACTTCTCTCCTCCTCCTCCTCCGGTCAACCAGCTGTTAGAATGTGGTTGACTCATTGGTTAGGAATGATGTTTTGACTGAAGGCTCAATCGTCCTTCAGCTTCAAACTGTGTCAAACTGAATTCATGTCAGAATACTCAATGATACAAACAATCCCGCACCCCAATCAAATTCAGGCTTGACAGACAAAGCATGGGTCCATTCTGCATAACTCAACTGACACAGCCTTTGTTAGAAAAGATCCCAGTCCTATTCCTCAAAGGATAATTAAACCTGCTTCAGTATATATACAGGCCAGGTTTTACTCTCGTGTTTGGCCTTCCCAAAGACCAATGAAGGAATGTTCACTGATAGTCAGTAAGTTTCAGCCAGTGGCAAGAGTTTGTGAAACCTGAAGTAAAAAAACTGTCCTTTCCTACAGTGAAAGCTTTTATGTAAGATTGAGAGAAACCAAGCACCCATATTATGAAAGCCCCCCACTACAAAGCTTATTTAAGGTGTGATCCAGATTTACAATATAACTTCCCAATCATTAAAATAATCTGGCATCCCAAACATAAAAAGAATACCAGCTAATTTTTTGAAAGGATTTTCAAGGGCTTTTACTGAAAACTGAAAATGGGGATAGAGGAATCTTACCATACACCGAGATTACTGCCAAGATGAGCCAAGCAGTCCATTCAGGAAGATACTTTATAAACACCAAGGCCATTAGAGCACTTATCATAATGAGGTAGGCTTGCTGAAGACGGAGAGGGCCTTTCCAGTGAACGCAGATCATTCCGACCACCCCAAAGTTCCAAATCATGAGTGCCACAGTAATATAATCCATGGCAACGTTATAGGTCTTAAAAACTTCCCTAAAACACAAAGACAAAATATTAAGAGGTATTGTGATTTTGACAATGGTATATAGTGTGAAATTGTGATATTCAAATAAAGCACCTTGCTCTTTTCCTTGCCACCTTTGTTAAGTTTTAAGTCAATTTTAGTGTTCATTTTTATTGTTTTGATGTTTTATTTTGTTGCTTTTATTGATTGTAAGCTGCCTAGAGACGACTCTAGGTGAGATGGGAGGCACGGAAGTTTAATAAATAAAAAAATAAAGAAAGATGTGAACAACTATTTCAATGCCAAATCAATAGTGTTATCCAGAAATACAAATGATTCCACAGAAAATAAAACGACTGCACAGCATTGTAGAAAAAGAAATCAATAGGGGACATACAGTATGTAAACATAAATGTTATTATGGTAGCCAAAATTAGATTAACATATTTAAGAAATTTAAGATTCAATCTAACAGTTGCTAAAGGTATTTTTTTTCAATTTATTAGACAGTAATTTTAAAACAATCTTTTGTGTACAGAATGTAAAGTTTATCCCAAAATGGCAAGTTTATAGAAGACTTAAGCTTCTTCACCAATGCTGATAGTACCAGCAGAGCAATTTGTTGTGGTAACCTGTATTAGATCTCTCAGCCAGTCAAGAAACTACAATATAGACTTTTAAGAACTCCAAAAAGCTAATAAATAGATGTACTGCAGCAGAGTTAATGAAGCCCTCATTAAAGACTTTTAGCATGTATGTGAAATGCATGTCTTTAGAGTGAAATCAATATTCAAACTCTTGCTTTTCTGGTTATTGCCTGTAAAGGGTTAAAAGCCATACCCTTTAGGGAGGGAGGAATGTTCTACACATTTATCATTTTGGCAACAACTAATCTGGTTGTTTGCTTGTACTGTGCTTTCACTTGCCCAAATTCTGTTGCTATGCACTGTATTTGAGGAATGAGCCATGGACTAACTATGCAGAATTTAGCACGGTATACAACTATCACATGTGGATAGGATCTTTTTCTCCCTCTCGAAGATTATCATAAACCTTGATCTTTCTATCTAAAGTATCTGTACTAATACTAGAGTACAGAAACTAAAACCACCGTGCGAGAACCATTGTTACAGCATTATTTTGCTTTCATTGTACAAATGAAACCTCATTTTAGTACACCTTGATATAATGGACTTCATAAACATAGCTCTGCTCATGTCGAATGACAAAATTATTTTGTTTGCCTCAACCTGTATTATTTGCGTAATGAATTCATTACACAAATGATGCAAATTATAACATTATAACATTTAAATGACTTTAACAAATAATAGACATCTCTGTCCCAAAAGAAATGAAATTTCATTGTATTGACAGAAGTATGTATGTTGTGTGAGCAGTATGCTCCCTCTCATATTGGGGTAGACCAGGTGCTTCGACAGAAAAAACACTTAATCTCTCCCCTGGCTCATCTGCTAAAGGAAGGCGAACTTGTGGCTCAGAGATTAATATGCAGGCAGCCCAAAGTTCGAATCCGAGTAAGGGTTTGGCTAGCTGATGAGAGCTAAATAGTTTGAAATAGATCTATACTAGTCTCCCTTTATTTCTTTATCAGCAAATATAAATTATACTTCTATCGAGACACCTGTCTACCCCAACATGTAGGAGGGGGCATTCTGCTCCCTTTCACCTTTCAGCTCTAATCCAGGAGCCCTCAAGCAGTCACATTCATGACAAACCATTTTATACCAAATTTATATTTTGCTGATAAAGAAATAAAGGGAGACTAGTATAGATCTATTTCAAGCTTTTTAGCTTTTATCAGCTAGCCATACCCTTACTCGGATTCGAATTTGGACTTTCTGCATGTTAGGCAGTTGAATTAACCTTCTGAGCCACAAGTTCTCCCTTCATCAGCTTGAGCCAGGGGAAAGATTAAGTGTTTTTCAATAGAAAATCTATACATGGCTTTGTTTCTTTGAAATCCAAATAGTCACATATTTTTTAAAATTATACAAAACTCTGAATTATAAACATTTGTTATTGTTAAATGTAATTCTTATATGTAAATCTTAATATAGTAGCTAGGATTTAAGTTTACTTAATATTCAAAAACCTGAATCTTTCCCCCCATTTTGACAAATCTAAATAGCAAAATGTTTCTATACTTACCCTAAGTAAATAAATGAGAAAAAGAAAAGCAAAAAGAGAGAAGAAACAATGAGCCAACCGTGGATCACCTGAAACACAAATAAAAGATATTTTTAATGTTCAGACTTGATGTTGGATTGACAAATGGTTATTTGAAACTTTAGAACATCTTCATATAGTATTTTCTTATGAAATCCTGAGGGCTGTATGCAGAGTTCCACCTGGATACCAAGGATTTCTGACAATCTCTCTCTCTCTGTCCTAACCCCCTTTCTTTAAAGTCCTTTAAAATCCTAAAGCCCCCTTTAAAGGATTATGAGATGCAATTATATTCAACTTATGATCACAACTGAGCCCAAATTTTCTGTGGCTAAGCGAGACATTTGTTAAGTGAGTTTTGCCCTATTTTATGACCTTTCTTGCCACATTTGTTAAGTGAATCACTGAAGTTAAGTTAGTAACATGGTCGTTAAGTGAATCTGATTTCCCCATTGACTTTGCTTGTCTGAAGGTCACGAGCACATGGGAGCCTTGGATCCTGTAAACATAAATATGAGTCAGTTGCTAAGTGTCTGAATTTTGATCGCATGACTGTGGGGATGCTGCAAAGTGTGAAAATGGTCATAAGCTACTTTTTTCAGCAATGTTGTAACTTCGAGTGGTCGCTAAATGAACAGCAGTAAGTCGAGGACTACTTGAAGTGTACATCTGGTACATAATGCTTTCTACTCATCTAGTATCTGACTGTGCAGGAAAAACTAAGATCCTGGCAACTACTACTTGCTGTTTAATTTCACTTGCATGCTGAGAATTAAAGATGCATCTGATCTGAAAAGAATATATAATCCAGAACCTGCACTATTCTTTGGAATGCACAATATGGTGTTTTATCCAGTGCTGCTATCAGAGTACTGACATTTAATCAATATGCACATGAAGATAATTATATGGCTATAATTTCAGTGCAGAAATATTCACAGATAATTCTGATAATTTAGACCTGTTACATATATTGCACCATCTATAAATTAAATTGTTCTATAACACAACCAACTCATACATTCTTTCTAAATTAAATTTAGAAAAAAGTATCGTTTAATACAGTGGTGGGTTGCTACCGGTTTGCCCCAGTTCGGGCGAACTGGTAGCAGTGGCGGCAGGAGGCTCCGCCCACCCACCCGGATGTCATCAAATACAATCTGCACGTGTGCAGAAGTGGCGCACGCACGAGCAAAGGAAGTGTGAGTGCATGAGCGAAGCGGTAGCAAAGGTAAGTGAAACCCAACCCTGGTTTAATAGTGCATAAAGGCAGGTCTTCTGAATTTGGTTTGCCATGCTTCATTTGACAATTTTGTCTGCATTAACTGATTTCTTGCACCGGATTCCATTCACCCATTAAAATCTAATTTAAAAACTTTCTAAATTTATATTGCAGTATGTTTTACTTTTGTCAGTAAAACCTGAATTGCTTATATCAATCTGTGGGTTCATGTAACAGAATAAAGATTTTTTTTTTAACAAAACAAAGAGGAACAAAAAACTTGTGATATTAAAGGAGTCACCCAACATAGGCCAATATTTGGTTACTTAAATTCATTTTAATATCAGGTTAATAGTCATTTTAATTTATTTCAGGGTCTCCTCCTTTTCCAAAATCATTTTTAATTAAGATTTAAAATATCTAACTGCCAATTTCTGATGATCATTATTACAAATTTCTTTTGTAAAATACAAAAGTATGGGGGGGTTTTGTCCCATTCTGCTGTTTCATCGTTAATCTTCAGATGAAGCATAGATTTAACAATTGTTTCGGTCCTTTACAAACTGGAATAGAGTAAGTTCCAGAATAGCATTATAAATAAATGGAAATGGGAGTCTGAATGAAAATATTATAAATAATTTTGAGCTCACCTTATAGCACCTATATTTATAAAGCAGAACCAGGAGTACGGTCATGACGACAATGACACTAATCATGATGGCAGCATTGAGTACAGAATTCAGAGCTCTTTGTCCAACAGTTTCTGTATCTTCTGTAAATGGGGTATAGATTCTACAATGCAACGCAGAGCAAAACCAAATATGTCACATGCTTTTAAGTCAGGATACATTTTCTGATTAAATTCATATGAAAAGAATTCAACAAATATGGAACACTTCATAAAGTTTCTTGCATGCACCATCTAGTGGCTATGAAATGAATTACAAGCACATCGCTACTTCTTTTTAAGCGGCCAACAAAGTTGAAAACACAGCAGTAGAATATGAAGCTGCTGAATATGTACGACAAACCTTGTCATCACATAAAACACAAGACAAGTTCTGCTGATCAAGACAAAGCTGACCCAATATAATAAAATTCCCTAGGTACTGTTATGTCATATTATGAAAGAAGTCATAGATCTGTCTGCATTCCATATTATATATGTACCTATATGCACAGGGACATAAACGTATATGTAAATTCCCTCCTTGTTCCTATGGATGGCATGTCCTCTAACAAAGGCCTGGGAGTTTGAGAGTTCTACACAGTATCTTGGCTGTTCCTAGCACTGCAGTCTTCTGGGTAGAGAGCTCTGATGTTTTCCCTGGGATCTGTTGGAGCCACTCTCCCAGCTTAGGGGTAACAGCTCCAAATGCTCCTACTACCATTGGTAACACTTTGACCTTTACTTTCCATATTCCCTTTAGTTCCTCCTTCAGGTCCTGGTACTTCTGCAATTCCTCATATTCCTTCCTGATGTTGCTGTCACTTGAGACTGCTACCTCAATCACCACTGCTGTCCTCTGGTCCTTATCTACTACGTCTGATTGGCTGGCCAGTACCTGCTTAGCCATCTGGATCAGCCATTTTAACCCTGTTGTTCTTCATAATTTTTTGCAGAATCTGCCATCTGGATTTGGAAGGCCCATACACTGTGCAGAGGTTCCTGTACATGGTGTACAGCTACTCAAGTTGTGCCTTTCACACCCTGCCACTATGTGTTAAGACTGTTTCTGAGGCCTCTCTGCATGGTCTGCATCTTGGGTCTTGTCTACTCCTGCTTCTATGGATCTGGTGCTTAGTTCCTGTTCTTCTGCTGCCATGATCAATGCTATTTTTTTTTTAAATGCAGCCCTTTCCAGCCACTCTTAGGATTTCCCAATGTCAGCTAACTCAGCTATGTATCAATGATACCTGACACTTCACCTATTTGATCATCCTTTTTCAGTTCCCTTTTTAATGAATCCAAAACACGACTTCTGTGGTTTCTACAATACGTATGCAATGGGTTATCTTGAGCTACACATCCTGACTCCAAGATCCCTTTCCCAATCAGATATTTCAGTTCACATTCCATTAATATATATGAAAAAGAAATGTTGTGGTACCATACACTAGGTAGCATTTACACTGAATTACATTTGCTGTTTTGAGATCCATTAATCCACACCTAAGCTCTAAAATAATGTAATTCAGATAATGGGGTGTATTTTAATTTAGTTCAGGGACCCACCATGATATTCCAACATTAAAGAGATAAACAATAACGGTAAGAACCATTTACTTTTTAAAACATTTAATTCTTAAAGGGAAAAGATGTAAATTATCTTTACATGAAAATACAACGGGTGAAATCAAAGAACTGTGCTTCCATTGCTTTTGTCAGGAAAATGGGAAAAAGGGGCGTTAACAAAACTCCATCTGTTTGGAAGGATTAAGGGAGATCTCTGGAGTAGATACGTAAAGTGCAAGAGAAAGATGACCCCCTATTTCTATTGATGTAACTTTCCCACTGGTAGAAGAAAATTTAGAAGGAAGGATTCACCCAATATCCTATCTATGAATGAAAATATCCAATGCTATTCCATAATTACATACAAATTTTTCAAAGAAACATAAAGAAGCAGAAGAGTTATTTAAAATTGGAGAAATGAGAAGGAAGAAAGGAAGGAAGGAAGGAAGGAAGAAAGGAAGGAAGGAAGGAAGGGAGTTGAAAATTTCTTTTCCAAAACTGTATCTTTTGAGGAACTAGAGGAAAAGGGATTCCTAGCAAAACCAAAAATTGCAAATATACCGGGGTGAAATGCTACCGGTTCAGGCCGGTTCACAGTAAAAAGTGCTACTGGTTCGCCGAACCAATAGTAAAAATGTAAAAATAAAAGTTCCGACAATCAGTTGAGTGACGCACGATTGTCGGAACTTTTTAAAAAAATTTTTTAGCATTTTTTTACTACCGGTTCTCTGGAACCGGTAGTTGAAAATGCTATAAAAACTAAAAAAAAGAAGTTCCGACGACTGCACGTTGCTGATCATCGTAATCTTTTTTTTTTTTTTTTACTTTTTAGGCATTTTTTTTACTACCGGTTTGGGAGAATAGGTAGTAAAAAATGCTTTCAAAAAGTAAAAAAAAGAGGCTCCAACGATCACAGCTATGTCGCATGATCGTCGGAGCCTTTTTTAAAACCCTTTTAAAGCATTTTTTTACTACCTATTCACCCGAGCCGGTAGTTTAAAAATGCTTTTAAAAGATAAAAAAAAAAAAGGCTCCGACAATCGCGTGGCACAGCTGTGATCGTCAGAGCCTTTTTTTTTAACCTTTTAAAAGAATTTTTTTACTACCAGCTCAGGCGAAAATGTAGCAAAAAAAAATGCTTTAAAAAAGTAAAAAAAAGAGGCGTAGACGATCACAGCTGTGGCCCGCGATGTCAGAGCTTTTTAAAAAAAAAAAATTTAAAGGATTTTTTTACTACCTATTTGCCTGAGTTGGTTATTAAAAATGCTTTTAAAAAGTTTTTTAAAAGGTTCTGCCGATCATGCAGCATAGCTGATCACTCCCCCGCGCTGTTCTACTTACCCTCCCAAGCCTCCTTTTGGCACAGACTACGCATGCGAGCACAGCTCGCATTTGCTGCGTACTGCGCACGTGCGCAGTCAGCAAACCAGTAGTAAACAGGTTCAGATTTCACTACTGAAATATATTGAGAATAACCATATTTTGAGACATTGGTTAAAAGAATAAATACAGAGGAGTATCACAGCAAAAAAAAGCAATTATGGAAATAGTTACGTACAGCTGCCCATCCTTGCGTGTATAGAAACTGACAGACTTGATAGTCGCAACCACAACTACCATACATAATGTGACAGGCACAAAGAGCATGATCACATGCTTGGCTCCATATTTCAGGGTCAGCTCTTCCTCTTCCTCCTCGTCTTGCTCCACCACTTGTCGAGGCCTTTGTTGCGGCTGTCCATTAGTTGCTGGAGTAGGATTATTAGATCTCCGGTCACCGCTCTCCTGTTGTCGTCTTTCATTGTTGACATTCTGAAATTAAGAATCCCACATCCGTAAATATTTCCATGTTTTATTTGTCTCTTGTGTTTTAAATTCTAAAAGTCAACGATCTGGGAGCACCATATGCTGCTAGACTGCTGTTTCTATGCAGGAAATGGCCTAGAAGGGGAATGACCAACAAAACCTTGAGATGTGGGCTATTTATTTTCCTGTGAGTCACTTTCTTAGTTGTGGAGTTGTCAGCATGGCATCCAGGCTTTCAGTAACTACTTCAGCAGCATACAGTGTTTTAAAATGCAAAAAAGATAAATCAGAAGTGAAACTCAATTTCTTTAATCCTATAAAAAACAGATTTAATTCTATCTGCTCCTCCTAGTCCCACAGTGCTTCTATGGCTCTTGTTTTTTGACCTGCCGCCTGTACTTTACCCTTTGCATTTTCATTACAAGCGGCAGGCATGCAGATTGTTTAAACCAATATGGTGCTTTCTTACAGGAAGTTAAGAAGACAGGCGGTAATATGTTTATAACATTTTGACGAGTCCCCAATATATGATGCCCTGGTTTGTATATCAATATCAAGTTTCGAAACGTTCACATTATTCTTCTCCAATAAGTAAAATCATAGGTTAAGAACAAACATAGATCAGACAAACAAGAAACACCGTCAAAACGGTGACTCTGTATTTCCATCTCTGGTGAACAATATAAGTGTGTAATTTAAGAAAACCTTTATCAAACGTGTTTAATAAAAATGCAACAATTCTGTGATCCAAAGGTTATTTACAATGAACATTTGGAATTGTTTTATAACAGATTTAATTTTCATAAATAAGTAAAATTATTTTCACACTGATAACTCAGAAGATAGAATGCTATCTTAAGGAAAATAAATAGGAAAAAAAGAACATTTATATCGAATATTATAAGAACATTTATATCAAACCCTTAAATATGCTCTGGGCTACAATTTGAAACTGCTCAAACAAGATTACTCACCAATGCCTAGAATGTAAAGTCTGTGCAAAGGTGCATCTTAATGGCAAGGAATCATGTCACAGCTTTTGCACTTTGCTTTAGTATATAGAAAATATACTAAATATATCCCTACCTGATTAGCATTAAATAGAACATAGTTCAAAACACTTACCTTTAGCAGAAGCAAAGGAATGGATTCTTCAACTTCACTAGCCATTAAGGAAATAAAGCCTTGAAAAAAGTTTGAACTAATCCCATTCTCTTTGGGTACAAGAACGCACTATATATCTTCAAGGTGAATGAGTAATGCCAAAGATAAACAGCAGCCTTGGCAATTATCAAAGTTATAGTTAATATGAAATCCAAAGCAATCGTTTTAAAGGTGTAGAACATCAAAAGTAGTTCTTCTTACATAATGTGTCTGTACATTTTCAATCAACATTACAAGGCATTGTATATGGTTTCAAAATATTAATCTACTGACTTTAACATTATGGCTGGTCTCCTGGTTCCTTATGACTCAAGAAATTTGTACAGGTAGTCCTCCTCCAGTTACGACAATTGAGCCCAAAATCTATATTGCTAAATGTTAAGTGAGCTTTGCCCCATTTTACAACTTTTCTTGCCACAGTTGTTAAGTGAATCATTGTATTTGTTAAGGGAGTAACATAGCTGTTAAGTGAATTTGGATTCCCCATTGACTTTGCTTGTCAGGTGGTCGCAAAAAATTGATCGCATGACACAGGGATACTGCAACCCTCATAAATAGGAACCAGTTGCCAAGCATCTGATCATGTGACCATAGGGATGCTGCCACAGTTGTAAGCAACAGGTGAAAAATGGGCATACCCCTTTTCATAACCCTTGAATTTTGAACGGTCACTAAATTGAACTGTTGTAAGTCAAGGACTACCTGTACCGAGACATCCGAGGTTATGAAGGCAGCTACTATCTAAGCAGATTTTTAAGTACTACCCTTTGGGATGATACAAATTGTCTACTTACTCTGAACCTCTCTCAAGCAAGATTGTGCCATATAACAAAATAAGGTGCAGAACATATCAGAACTACAATTCCCCCTGCTGCCCACTCTAATAGCAGCACATCTAACAAGCACCAGATTGTAGAGACTCATGCTGATTTGATATATAGCATGATTTTATTTATTAAAATAATCACAAATCCAGAATCTGGGTAATCATTATATTACATGGAAAACAAGATTTCCTAGGAAATAACTTTAAAAAGATAAAGTTAAAATCTGGTGTTCAAGGGGGTAGAAGTTGAGTCCTAAACCTTTCTGTGGCATGCCTAAAGCTTAATACTCTCAACTCTCTTGCATAACTTCTACAAGAGACTGTCAGGGGAGATTATCCTTTGTAGGGTCAGGTATCATCGATCTGTATATCTCAACTTTTAGCCAACCAAACAATGCTTTTGAGATTTTTTTCCTCTGAAAGCTGTTGGATATGGAGGAACAGGCTCAAATGAAACCCTAGTAAGGCTCAGTGATTTTGTGTGCTTAGTCCTACTAATTCTATATACAAGTTGAAGGGGTCTTTCTGAACTTAGAACTCCTCCATAAAGAGCAAATTAATGGTTGTGAACTGGAAGGTTTTTGTATAGGTTCAGCTAGTGGACCAGTTGGGTCCATTCTTGGAATGGCCCTTCTTATGGACAACTTACACCTTACTCACGTTGCAGATGGATTACTGCAACATGCTCTACATGGAGCTGACCAGAAAGGCCATCAAAAAAATTACAGCTCATCCAAAGTGAAGCTCAGCAAGTAGTCATGGGCATTCTTCATTATTCCCATGTAGTACTCTTGTTATTGAGATGAACTGGTGGTTAGTTGGATTCCAGGTGTATTTCAAGATCCTGGATAGCAGCGGCTTCCGGTGGGATTGCGACATTGCCGGACGCTTTTTTTTGAAGCGTCTACCCAGGGCTTCGTAGAACCGCAAGAACAGCGACTATCAGCTGTCTTGCGGTTTGGAAACTTTCCCCCTGGTATGAGGGGGGAAAGTGAGTAGACGGGTGGGGTAGAGCTCCCTGAGAGTGCCATAATCTGGCGCTCGAAGATGAGAGCTCCCCGTTAAGCCTGTCAGTACTCCGGACCCTGGATGTCTCTGCTTTGCAGAGCTAGATGTCGTTACCATCCCAGCAACCAATTTTAAACAAATACTTCTTGAATCAAGCTGGCGGAGCATAAGTTGCACGAATGAAACAGCAAGTATTTTTTTTCTTTTTTTTTAACTCCGAAGATTTACTTTCTTTAAAAGATTTTCCCTAAGTGGAAAGTGAAAGCAAGATGGCGTTTGAGTTTCAATGGGGCGTGAAGAAGTGAAAGTTAAAAGTAATTATTGACAAGCCCCTGTTTGAAACGTAAAACTCCTTTTTGAAAAGTGGATGAAATAAGAAAGGATGTAATAATAATAATTGAAGCAGCAATACAAATTACAAATTGTAAAGGGTCTTTTTTCTTCTTCTTCTTGAAATTCTTTTTTTTCTCCTTTCTTTCTGTCCTTCTGGGAAGAAGGGGGGCAAGATGGCTGGTCTTTTTGAAAGCAAAGAAAGCAAAGGAGGGTTAATTAACCCTCAATGGTCTGATTTTGAGGAAGCTTTGAGTTCAATTACCTCTGCTTTATTGAAAAGAATTGATACTATATTTCAATCTTCTCAAGCTGGAAACAATGAAATATATGGAAATACTGAGTTGCAATCTAGCAGTGGGGGATTGAATGAAGAGTTGGGAGATGCAAAAAAACAACAACAGATCATAGCAGTTTTTACTGAGGAGAGAAAGATGAATGCTGTGCAGAATAAGGAGCAAGAAATTTTGGAAGCTGATGAAATTTTGGTTACACGAATTTTCTTTATAAAACTCAATCTGCATTTGAAGAGCTGTTTCCAGAAGAAGCTACATTTCTGCAAAAATTTTATAATATGCAATCCCAAAAACCGCAAAATTTTACTGGAGTTAAAAAAGGCAGAGGGATTAAAGTTAAGAAGAAAGTTCGTAAAAAGGAAAAGAAGAAAGACTGGAGAAATGGAAAATAACCCTGCTTGATGAGATGATGGTCCTTAAAAAGTATTGTTTAACTGTTTAAAGATTTTGAATTTTTGGAAGAAAAAAAAACAGAGAGCAGTTTAATGCCAGTTAACTAAGTGATGAGCGACAATGAGGAGGCAATCTACAGCTGTATTGGAATATTTTGAGAAGAATAAACAGATCACAGCAATGCTGATGTGTTGGGCTGTGAAATATGCCCTGACTTGAATGATTTGGAATATTTTATTAAGGACTGTAATAAATTTGGATCTAACTGTAATCGCAGAAGTTTTATTGAATATAGTAAATTGGAGTTTCCTGTTTGATGGTAATAAACATAAGGCAAAAGGACTATGGACCTAGAGCAATTGCAGGTGATCTGGCGGTTTCCCTAATACGTCTGATGAACTTACTAATCTAATTTTTGACTGGATTTGATGGATACTATTTCAAATATAATTATAAAGTCACTTGGGGTTTTTTTTTTTATAAAGAAGCAATTTTTTATTTAGGTGGGTAGACGCAAATGAAGATATTCTATATGCTGTTGGAAGATGTGAAGACAAGAAGATTAGCAACTGGTTTAATCTAGTATAAAGAATTTAAATGTTTGATATAGTTATTAAACGACGTTTTATCTGTATTGATAAATTAATAAGAGGTTTGATTGTTATATTTTTTTTAATTAAAAATTTATTATTATTTTTTTTATTAAGTGTTTTAACTATAATTGAACCTTGATGGTTTAAAAGTGGAGGACGGAAGACTTTATATAGTATTTTATTTTAAATTTGGGTTTTTTTGAATGAGGGTTTCTTTTTTTGGTTGTTGTTGTTGGGTTTTTTTTTCTTTGTTTTAAATGAAAGAAGTTATAAAATATCTTGTTAAATTGTTTAGACTTAATAATTTGTTAAGTATTAATTAGCTATATTGAGTAATGATAGGTTTGATTAGGTAATATTTAATTGTTTTATTAACTGCTGTAATTATAAATGGAGATTAATGCTGTTGAGTTAGATGGAATAAGAAGAAGACTTGCTTTTCTTTTATTTACTTGTTTAATGATTATGATTATGATAAGTGTGAAATGGAGTTTAATTTAGAGAATTTGAGCTGTATTTTATCTTGTATTTGCTCTGGGAAGTCGGGGGGGATGGTTGGGGAGGGGGGAGAAAATGTATGTAAAACTTTTAAAACTTTTTCAATTAAAAAAAAAAAGATCCTGGATAGCGGCTATAAAGCCCTACCAGGCATGCAGCCTAAGTATTTCAGGGACGACCTATCTGCTGTAGTGGCTGCCTATTCTATTTATTCTGACAGGGTTAGTGTACTCTGTATCCTGTCAATTATACTGCATGAGTCAAAAAAGAGGGCTGTGAAAATATTTACAGACCCCTCACATCCTGGACATAAACTGTTTTAACTCCTACCCTCAAAACGACACTATAGAGCAGTGATGGCTAACCTTTTTGTCATTGTGTGCCAAAAGCAGTGGGAGCGCGGTGGGGTCACATGCATGCGTGCCCACACCCATAATTCTATATGCTCCGCCCCCCCCCGTGCTCCCCCCGCCTTTGGCACGTGATGGCATAGTGGGCCTGGTAGGCCCATTTTTTGCTCTCCCCAGAGCCTTTCTAGGAGCCTGGGGAGGGCAAAAATGGCTTTCCCCATCCCCCCCAGAGGCCTTCCGGAGCCAGAAACAGTGTGTTTCCTGACTTCTGGTGGGCCCAGAAGGCCCAAAAATCAGCTGATTGGTGGCGGCAGCTGCTGGTTAGCTCAGTCGCCCAAATCCATTCAGGGGAATCCCCCCTGTCGCCCTATGGTGAAATCGGGCGAGGCGGCAGGGCGCTCGTCGCAATTGTAGGCGACGGCGCCAGGCGCTGACAGGAGAACAGAGCGCCGAGCGAGGTGCCTTCAGCAAGCCGGAATCCCCGACTTGCTGGTTGCCGCCCGAGGAAGCCGCCTGTCAAACGGAGCCCGTCAGGGGAATCCCCCTCGAAGAATTGGCTCCAACAGCGGGCTTGGGCGTGAGCCCGTCGCGCTGCAGAGGGGAGAGGCTGAAGAGAGGAAGCCTCAATCCCCTTGGACCTGAAGGTCCCCAGCGGTTTCGGACCGAAGCCCTTCACGCTGGTGCACCTCGCTCACAAAGGCTGGAATAATATTCCTCCAATTTTTTTAAAAAAAAGTTTTTTCCTTTTTGAATCAATCCAATTAGTAAGTTAAGGCCAAGCCAGAGAAACACAGGGTGCGTGCGATCTGAACAGATTGAGTCAGAAAGCTGGGAGACAGCAAGAGGGGGCGGAGTTTTCCTAACTGTCTGACTCGATCTGCCCAGATACAGCAGTTAACCCTCTCATGACCACTGGCCCCTCGCTCCCTTAGAAACAGTGTGTTTCCTGACTTCTGGTGGGCCCAGAAGGCCCAAAAATCAGCTGATTGGTGCACGCATGCGTGCTGGAGCTGAGCTCGCGTGCCCACTGATATGGCTCCGCGTGCCACCTGTGGCACCCGTGCCATAGGTTCGCCATCACGGCTTTAGAGCATTGCACGCCAGAACAACTAGACACAAGAACAGTTTTTCCCCGAATGCCATCACTCTGCTAAACAAATAATTCCCTCAACGCTTCAAACTATTTACTAAGTCTGCACTACTATTAATCTTCTCATCGTTCCCACCACCCATCTCCTTCCACTTATGATTGTATGAATTAATTTTGTTGCTTGTATCCTTACGATTTATATTGATATTGTTTCCTGATTGCTTATTTGTACCCTATGACTATCATAAAGTGTTGTACCTTATGATTCTTGATAAACGTATCTTTTCTTTTATGTACAATGAGAGCATATGCACCAAGACAAATTCCTTGTGTGTCCAATCACACTTGGCCAATAAAAAATTCTATTCTATTCTATTCTATTCTATTCTATTCTATTCTATTCTATTCAAAATGCCATCTAATGGGACCCTGGAGGCAGGCCTTCCCTGTTGCTGTGCCTGTCCTATGGAAACCTTCAACCTTACACAGTAATTAAAAAAAAATATTTTTGAAGGTTTGGAGCCAGATTGTTTAGGAGGTCCCTTTTAGTAGTCAGTGAAGTAAAGACCTGAAGTGCCTTTCATGTTTTTTCTCCATATCTTGTTTTACTTTGTCATATATTGTCCCTTTTCTAATGTATTATATTGTATTCCATTATATTGGTTTTACTTTCTGAAGCTGCCACAGGCACTTGGGAGTTAAGTTCCTCAAAAATGTGAGGAACAAATTAAACAATTCTGATTTCTCACATACATTTCCATTATTACTATTATTGCTCTATTTCTACCATCCACCATATCCTCACAATAATCCTGTTTTTTTAAAAAATTTGATTTATATGCTGCCCTTCTCCAGAGACTCAGGGCGACTTACAATGCGCTAAGCAATAGTCTTCATACTTTTTGTATATTTATACAAAGTCAGCTTATTGCCCCCACAAACTGGGTCCTCAATTTACCTACCTTAGAAAGGATGGAAGGCTGAGTCAACCTTGAGCCTTGGTGAGATTCGAACCTGCAATAATTGCAGGCAGTTGTGTTAATAACAGGGTGCTTTAGACCACTGTACTATCCAAGGCTCTGTAAAAAGGGTTAGGCTAAAAGATGGTAACTGGTCTTAAGAACTCTCAGTAAACTTCATGGTTGAATGGATAATTAAGCCTAGATCTCCTCATCAATGCTAGCCCTACAATCTAACCATGTCACAATGGGACCACAGAATCCACCTTCGTTACAGTTTACAGAGCAAAAAATAGAAATAAGGAGGAAATCCAGGAGCAAGTAAGGGGCATTCTGCACAGTGGCATACCAAAGAGGGTCATTTTTTAACACTCTCTTCCTCTTGCTGCTGACCACCAACAGCCGACTGGTGTGCCAATAGCAATGACCTAGCTCCATACCTGCTAGATAGTGTCCTCTGTGCCCCCAAGTCACCATACAACGCACCCCATTACTACCTGCACCAGGGGCAGATTGCTGTCCCCTACTCTTAATATGCCACTGTTCCTGCACGTTTACTATGTGTAATCCATTCAGTTTATATTTTGGCATGCAATAAAATCATCTCTTACGTACAGTATTGGTCAGCTGATTGTCAGGAGCGTTCTCTCTCAATTGTCCACGCGGGACCTGTGAAAAATGTGCCGATAGTTCTGCCATTGGGACTTTCTTCTTGAGTTACTGCAGCTGTAAAGATTTTTTAAAAAGAAAGAAGTTCTGAAAACCTGCAATTTATTTGAACGAACTCAAATGAAAAACTATTTTAGCAGCTCTTTCTAAATCAGTGGGTAGAAAAAGCAGTTTGGTATAGAGATTAATGATGCTTAAGTAACTATTGTCCGGTAATTTCACACTTACCATATATTTATGATTGGCAAATCTGTTCTAAACCAAAGTTTGTCTAAACTTGCACTTTAACATCGCTTACAATATATCAGAACTAGCTGCAGAGCTATAGAAGGATACTTATGTGAGTTGAATTTAAAGTTAATAAACATTCCTGACTATAAATCATAATTAGGCAGCAAAGTGTTGTGCACCAAATCAATACGATGCAAAAAACTGAGCAACATTGTAGTTCAGAATATGCATTCTTAAGAAAAAAATTGCTGTCTACCCTTTGAAGGTTTGTTCCTCCACTCATTTCAACCAGAATAAACAATTTCTCAGGTAGGCTAATCGTAAATTCTGGCATCAGAAAGAAATTAAATATGATTGATACATCTTAGAATATAAATATCCATGTATAAATAGTGTAACTACCACCACTGTATACTTTCTGCTGTACAGAAAGAAGAATGCAGTTTTACAAGTAATTTTGAAGAGCGATGGGATGGCAATGAAGAGAATACAAACAAACAATTATTGTAACTAATGGTATTTGGAAAATGATGAATGAATAATCTAAAATCAAAAGATGAAAATAGTGAGCCAATTTGAGTGAAGACAGCTACATTTCTGGTTTTGAAGACTAAATTTGAAAGATATTATGAAGTGACACAATGAACTAAGGAGAAAAGATTATCTGAGGCCTAGAGGTGTGGGCAATCATTTTCAACATGTGAACCAAATATCTGCACCCTATGGTGGGGGTTATATACAACAAGCCCAAAAACACATTATAGGAGTAGGTAAAGATGAGAATTCATTTTCCCCCTCCCTGGATTGGTGCTAAAGGACATTAAAGACTATATCATTACCAGGAAATGCCCTACCACTTTCAGTTTACATGTAGTCCTCGACTTACACAACAGTTCATTTAGTGATAAAGTTCAAAGTTACAACGGCTTGAAAAATGTGACTTAGCATTGTTTTCCAGTTACCATGATCATGTGATCAAAATTCAGATGCTTGGCAACTGGTTCATATTTATCACTGTTGTTGTGTCCCAAGGTCATGTGATCACCTTTTGCGATTTTCTGACAAGCAAAGTCAACGCGGAAGCCAGATTCACTTAACAACCAGCTTACTAACTTGATCAAGTGCAGTGATTCACTTAGCAACTGTGGCAAGAAAAGTCGTAAAATTGAGCAAAACTCACTTAACAAATGTTTCACTTAACAACATAAATTTTGGGCTCAATTGTGGTTGTAAGTCGAGGACTACCTGTACTATATATTTATTATCAAAATATGGTTTCAAACATGACATGACAAAGATGAGTGGAAAGTAGATCTGGATGTCCTTCTCAGTAATATTTTCTGACTCCCTATTTAATAACAGGAGCAATAACATGATTTTTGCATCACTCTACACAGTTACTAAAATGATAAAAGGGATAAGTAAAAATAAATTATTGCCCACAAAAATCACCACAGAACTCACTGGCATAAATATTTTGTTATCCTTAAACAATGATGTTTTGATGGTGTTTTAACAGTACTTATATACCATTTCATAGTGCTTTACAGCCCTTTTAAGTGATTTAAAGAGTTGGGGGCGATCTAAAGCGATTGCCCCCCACAATCTGGGCCCTCATTTTACTGACCTCTGAAGGACAGAAAGCAGAATCAACCTTGAACCGGTGAGACTTGAACTGCCAAACTGCCAGCAGTCAGCATAATTAGCCTGCAATATTGCATTCTAACTACTGTGCCACCACTGCTCAATAATAAAGTGATACAATCAAGAATGACAGTTGCTAGTTTCTGATCTGATGGCTTTTTTGGTCAGCACAGTCAGTCTTTTATTCACAAGAATGAGCCAAGCTCAACCCCGATACTTATTACAATAAAAAATTGTACAGGACTCATTGAGTTGATCGCTGTTTTGCATTTCAGTAAAAACAGCTGAGATTTTCAAGTCTGTTTTCCTTTGACTCTGTATGACCTAAACACAAGTGGAGCTTATCTAATATTTACTGAGATACAAAAATCTCAGAGAAATGAAAATGTTTTAAGTTTTCCATATTTTATCCATTAGAGGATAATTAGAACTGCAGAAAAAACAACCAACCTGACTTCCATTGAGGATCTGTATACTGCATGAGTTAAAAAGAGGGCTGTGAAAATATTTATAGACCCCTTGCATCCTGGACATAAATTGTTTCAACTCCTAGCCTCAAAATGACGCTATAGGGCACTGCACACCAGAACAACTAGACACAAGAACAGTTTTCCCCGAATGCCATCACTCTGCTAAACAAATAATTCCCTCAACACTGTCAAACTATTCACTAAGTCTGCATCACTATTACTATTAATTTTCTCATCGTTCCTATCACCCATCTCACTTATGACTGTATGACTGCAACTTGTTGCTATATCCTTACGATTTATATTGTTTCCTAGTATGATTTGATTGCTTATTTGTACCCTATGACTATCATTAAGCATTGTACCTTGTTTCTTGATGAATATATCTTGTCTTTTTATGTACACTGAGCATATGCACCAAAGACAAATTCCTTGTGTGTCCAATCACACTTGACCAATAAAGAATTCAATTCAATTCAATTCAATTCTTTTCTATTTCTATTCTATTAAGTCCAAAGAAGAATTTATTGAAAACCCATACGAAAGCAATGGTGATAAAAGGACAATGATAAAAAAGGTAACTTTGGGATGTCCCTATATGAGTTTTTTTGCTGCTTTCTTAAAATGGTTTTTGGTATATTTATCAGATCTTCCAATTTAATCTACAGTTCTGATAAAAAAGTACAGGTAATCCTCGACTTACAACAGTTTGTTTAGCGATTGTTCAAAATATAGATCATTGAAAAAAGTGACTTATGACTGCTTTTCACACTTACGACCATTGCAGCATCCCTGTAATGTCATATGATCAAAATCCCTGTGGTCATATGATCAAAATTCAGACTTTTGCCAACTGATTCATATTTATAATCGTTGCAATGTGCTGGGGTCATGTGATCACTTTTTGTGACCTTCTGATAAGTAAAGCCAATAGGGAAGCCAGATTTTCTTAACAACCGTGTCACTAATTTAATAACTGCAGTGATTCGCTTAAGAACTTTGGCAAGAAAGTTCATAAAATGGGGCAAAATTTACTTAACAAATATCTCACTTAACAACAGAAATTTCGGGTTCAATTGTGGTCATAAGTCGAGGGCTACTTGTCTCCATGTATGTAGACAAGTACTAGAAACAAAAGAGTGCATTAAAAAGAAAAGACTGTTGAATATTAAACATAGAATGAGGTTAGCTGCATGTTTAAAAAAAATCATGAGGCTGGTGAATATTAGTTACTGATAGCACACCTAACTGCTTTGCCGAACTCTGTTCTTTTGCCATGCTTCTAGACCAGTGGGTCTCAACCTTCCTAATGCAGCGACCCTTTAATACAGTTCCTCATGTTGTGGTGACCCCCAACCATAAAATTATTCCTAAGACCATTGAAAATATGTGTTTTCCGATGGTCTTAGGCGACCCCTGTGAAAGGATTGTTCGACCCACAAAGGGGTCCCGACCCACAGGTTGAGAACCACTGCTCTAGGACCATATGAAGCCAGTTAAATAAGAAATGAGCATGCTATTCAAGATTTTGAGTAAAAATACGGTCAAGTTGCAGTAACTTGCTTTCCAGGTATCTTTGCTTTCCAGAGCTGGTAAACTCTTTGCATTCAATTCCATGGAATGTTTTCAATCATGTAGAGTGCAATGATAGCACCTTTCTGCTTTATAAAGTAGGAAAAGACATTCTGCTTTAAAGATGCAAACAGCTGTTGCATTTGCGCCTTTGGGGGTTCTGAAGCATCTTTACATGGAATCAGATCCAAAGCATCACACAGCTCCATTATTTCTTCCCCTTTTTCATATCTGTGCCAAGGGTTGAAATGAGAAAAGAAAAAAGGCTAAAACTTTTCGCACCCTAACCACAGTGGCTCTAATCCTCATATCATCAACTTTCCCCCCATAAAAAGCAGGAAATTATCATCACAAGAAATCTGTTTTCAATATAAATGAAGCTAGCCTGGTTTTTTGGGTCGTTTAGTAATCATTCTATCCATTAATTTATCTATCCATGGATATGGCATTGGTTAGCCATGCTATGTGAGCATGTTGGGTGCGTTTTTATATTGCTTGCATCTCCACATTATACTTACCCATGGTTTACTAAAAAAACTAAAACAAGCAGGTTACACAGAACACACAGAATGCAAACTAGTGGGACTGATATTGTAGAAGGACATCTGATGCACTCTTTAGTAATTGCCACTGAGCTTTTGGAAAAACATGGGAAAGCAAAAACATGGGAAATCCTCATAAGAGGATTTATTAAAACTGTTATTACTCAATACCAGGGTGGATAAAAATCAATGATTTTTCTAAAAAAAATAAAAAAAATCAAGACTTTTTTGATTTAAATCGGAATTTTTATGATTTTTATCAAATTTAAATTTTAATAAAATGCTTTTGACGTAAAAATCTGTCTAAAGATACTCTTCTATTTAAGATACATTAATAATTTAGTTTATTCAGCATGAAATGGAGCTTAGTTATGTAGCATGAGGCTGTATATTCTGCAATATTGGGACTGTTGGTGAATCAACAGCAGGTCAGAGGAGGAGCCGCTGTGGGACAGAGATGACAGTTGTTCTTTAAAAATTATGATTTAAATCGAGTTGATTTAAATCAAACCTTTTTACTAGTGATTTAAATCATGATTTAAATCGTGATTTAAATCGACTTGATTTAAATCAAATCCACCCTGCTCAATACTATGTTATATGTAAAGGAAACTAAAAGTAAGAATTAACCTACAAAAGATATAAACTAGAATGACTGAAGTAAATTGGGCCAAGAAGAAAGTTCACATCTAATCCATAGTGGGCTACAAAATAGTATGACCTCATTCATAGATAAACTGTTCTTAAGCAGAATATATATTCAGCAAAAATGTTTTACAACACAGGATAACATAGTCCTGATGCATGCTTAATAAAATCTACCATCCAGCTCTAGATCATAGGATCTGTATTTTTTTTTTTATTTACTGAGTATCAATTTGTTTTGTAGCAATTGTTTTGCAATTGCTTTAGAAAGGCTGTGTTCACATGGCTTACTCATAGGAAACTGAATAATGGTTTTCTCAATAAATCTCAAGCTCTGGATTGGCATGATATTCTAAAGTATATTCTGGATATCTTGCCAAGATTTGCATTGTACACTAAAATGCAACTGGCTAGTTCTGAGGTCAATGCATCTTGTAATCAGATACAATAACATTAATGAGCATCCTTTGATCCAGAGACAATTAAAACAAAATGACAGACAATCCATTTAGTGATCAATTGTTTAATATGAAATTGAGAATCATGACAACTATATGTGAAATTGTTCTACACCCAATAAAGTAACAAAAATTCTGTTTTTCCAAGTTAACAGAAAAGTGTTAGAACCTGGAAAGCATGGAAAAAATACCGGTGCTCAATTACATCTGTTCTTCTAACTTTCCTTAGGTGTCTTTAATACAGTACTTATAAATCAATAGCAAATCTGAAAATATAAAGGAATAACTTTTAGATACCATTATCACAACAAAGTAGTATTCTATTTGCCTTCAAGTATGCCTATGAACACTCCTACCCTCACAAAAATAATGCTGATCAGAACAAGTGCTTTTCTGGTCCTTTCGGGATTGTTTACCATTATAGTTCAGCGATATTTGATTGGCCATAGCTTCCTCACTTTTTGACCTACAGCCATGTCCTATACAAGTTGATTTTTATTCTTTATAAATATTTGCTTTAAACCAAATAAGTGATTTGAGGCAAGTATATTTTAAATTGAGTCAAAAGCACCATCTCACCCATTCATTCCTCTCCATTCTCCCCTCTCCCCCAAATCTAAGTGCAAATACAGAAGTATTTTACAGAGAAATTTCATCTCTACTTTTATGTATAGTAGCAGAAGTTGGTATTACTTTGTCAGTAATGAATGATAGTTTAGTTTTCCAGACAACTGTTTAAGTTTTGATCATCTGTACCAGATATCCCTAACTTTTTGTAAGCCAAAGGCTCACTTCATTAGATGTATGGAATGTAATTCTAAATTGGCACATTTGCAGTCCTGGGAAGAAGAAAAAAATGTTACTATATAGCAAAAACAGGGGAGAATATAATGCAAGAAACATTGTAGCTATATGAAAACTTATATGCAAGTTATTAATTTACTGCTGCCAAAATATTTACCAAACACACAATATAAGCACACAAATGTAAATTGAAATAATGCAATAGCAATTTATTTGTGATTTGCTCATGCTATTAGTTCAAATATTTTTCCAAGCCATAACATGGTTTTTGTAATTTAACATGTTGTGTTAATCCAAGCACTATATTTTGTAAATAATGCTTCATATTGCTTAGCGTGATATGTCAACCCAATTATAATATATTCAATAGTTCAGATAAATCAAACCATAGTTAAGTCAGGTTTACAACCCAATAACTTAGTACTGATCAGCTATTTAGCAATTGCAATTTTTGAATGTCCCCATGGTTATTTCACATATTTTGTAATTTCGTCTTGCATTTTGTTCTCCTTATTTGTTTGATTAAATAAGCCTCTTTACCAACACCAAACATTTCTCACTGTTAAACTGGATTCTGGTCCACAAAAGAGTGTCTCTTTTTAAAGATGCCATAAAACACACAGCTCCTTTCCTGTTCGAGAAGCCAAAAAGTACAGGGAAATGCCCTTTAAAACGGGTTTCCCCAAAGCCTGAGGTATACCTGCCTCAGAAACAAAATAACCCTTTTGTTATATCGTTACAATAAATCCACCAAATTTCACTGCATTGTTTTCACTCTTCGATACCGCACAGAGGTATCATACCTCTACCGGTTTCACTGTTTATTTGTGTCCGTCCTGAGGGGAGAGGTGCGCACATTAAGATTACACCAAAGGGAGATGCGACGGCAAAAAGTTTAGGGAAACACCCCCCCCCCCCCTTTAAAGAAAGGATGAGAACTTAACTCCAATCTAAGTCAAGGGAGAAGCGGAGCCAATTTATTTATTTATTTAGCTGGTCACACACAGTATTAAAACACTTCATTTTTACAGGTTAAAACAACAAACGGAGCCAAGATCCTTCTGAATGGGCCTCGGATCTTGGCCTGGAGCCAAAGGAAATGTATCCTTTTCAGTCCCACGACGTGGGAACCAGCCTTCCCACGGACAAAGCTCTTCCACCGGCTACAGGGCTCCTCCAGGAGATCGGATCCAGCCGAAGGGCTTCCGCTTTTAACGCAGTTATAAGATTTCGGTTAAGACCAGGGAGGCAATTTCGGTCCATGCCTCCCTCGCCTTCCCCACCCGGCACAGCCCGATCTGGAGTCAAAGCTCGGGCGAGTCCGACGTTAAACCCCTTTCTCCGGCCCCGCTCTTTTCTCCCAGGCGCTCCGATCCCTATCAAGAGCGGGGACGGGAATCGCTACTCCGGATTTACAAAGGGAGGCCACGGCCGCTGGAAGGAAGGAAGTTTGGATGGACCGAAGCTATTCTGCTCCTTTGTAGTAAGGGGGCGGGTAGGGAGAGACCGAAGGGAAAGAGTCCCGAGGGACAAGGCTTTCCTACCACACAGGCCCCCCGCCCTCCCCCCGAAAGCCGCCTCTTACCTTTCACCGCCTCGGCGCCCAAATTGTCTTTCTTTCGGGCCGAACCACGGCAAAAAAAACCCCCCACACACCCTCCCCTCCCTTTTCGCCCGACGCTTCCGGCCCAGGCCTCGCCCCGCCTCCTCTGGACTCCCGTAGGCGGGGCGTCTCCCGCTCCTTGTTTTCTTTGGCAAATCGCGCTTGTCCATCAAAGGAACCGCCTCGCCCTCCTCGGCGGCGGACTATAGCGAGGGAGAAAGGGAGTTAGCGCGCATGCGTCGGAGGAGTTGCATCGGCTTCAGCTTGTGCAGAGGCGTGTCGAGGAAGCCGCAGGTTAATTTTTATTTAAAGTCGAGGTCGTTGAACCTAATTTGTTTGAGAAAATGCGAGGGGTTTTTTTTTGCCAAGGAATTGCTTTTCCTCTGTTTTCCCAGGGAATGAAAGTATTGGATGGATGTGCACGCCAGGGTAAACTTTAACGCGATTTGTTTTGTGGTACTGTACACGCCCTTGTAATTGAAGTTTGCATACGGTAGCTTGGTGCAGAAATCTAATGGGTTATTTTATTTACGGACATTTCTCGAGGGTGATCATTGACCGGTTGCTTCACGCTTTTATTGAGGTTTAAGCTATTTTAAGATGGCTTAGTTGAAGGAGTGGTAGCCACCAAGAGTGCCATCGATTGAGAAGAAATGAGTACTCTTCATGCTCCGCTTAACTGAGAGGTGGATTTAGATCTGAATCGTCATTTGCTAGTTTGTATGGTGGTTTTAAGGTAGGGTGTAAAACCATGCAGTGGATTCAGACTGTAGTAACAGCAGCTCCTCCCTCTCAGGAATTACATTTAATAGTTTTGTGGCTGTTACCATAATCCAGATTTTGTTGTTTTGTTTTGTAATAAACTCAGTTCTGGAACCATGACATTTCAGATAAGTTTTGTTATAGTTAAAACATTATATAAATATTTTCATTTGGAGGAAATGAAGGACATAGGAACCAATCCTTTAAGTCTAATTTAGGACATTACTCTGCCAAGCTATCAATGGCTGGGTTTGTATGTTGCCCTAAGCCCTAAATAGTCAGTTTGGTTTAAATCATAAAGGCCAGATTCTTGTTCAGCCTGTAATTATCATTTTGACATATTGCATTAAATAAAAAACAAGCATGCCACGAGTAAATATTTACAAAAATCCCATGATAACCAATAGTTTTATGCATAATTCACTCAGAGTGTTGCAGTTTTAAAGTCACCACAAAAACACTTAAGATAATACTAGCTTTGAATGTAATATATTGGCACCAATAACTGTCAAGAATATAGTTTTAATCTTCAATAGTCTCAAAGCTACAGGTTTAATTGTATTCCCTGTGCAGCATTTTTTTGTGCAGCACTTTTTGGCAGCAGCCAAAAAAACTAGTACAATTCTTGTCTGTAGAAACAGAGGTATAGAATCAAAATCATGTCTAGTATTAGTGTTGCTTTATAAAGCCTGAGTAAGGCAGCACCTGGAATACTGTATATCCAGTTTTGGTCACATTACAAAAAAGATGTTGAGACTTCGGAAAAAGTGCAAAGAAGAGCAAATAAGATGATTAAAGGCCTGGAGACTAAAACATATGAAGAACAGTTGCAGGATTTGAGTTTGGCTAGTTTAGAAAAAAGGACTGGGGGGACATGATAGCAGTATTCCAGTATTTGAGAGGCTGCCACAAAGGGGGGGGGGTATTTATTTTCCAGAGGGCAGGACAAGAAACTATGGATGGAAACTAACCAAGGAGAGAAGCAACCTGGAATGAAGGAGAAACTTCCTAACAGTGAAGACAATTAACCACTATAAGCAAATGCCTTCTCAGAAGTTTGTTTATACAATATATTTAATTTCAATCATAAATTGAATCTTATCAGGAGAGATGTTGATGAACCATTTAGAATCAACTGTAATCCTGTAGAATTATAATTTGCAATGTCTTGAGTTTCATTTTTACCCTATTATTAAAAAGTATATTGTTTTTATTGAAACAGTGAGTCAAAATTCAGTCCTTTTTGGAATGTATATAAAAGCAAAAACCACTCATGCATTAATCACAAAATCTCCAGAACCGTAAAGCCTACAAACTTGAAATTTGCCATGTATGTTCGTCTTGGCTTCTAGGTGCTTACTAAGAGAGGATTTTTCGAAAATCCATCCAAGCATTAGTATTTCCTATATTATTATTAACATGCTCTGATGCTAAGGAGTTGTACTCCCCCTCCCCACCTGAAAAGAAATCTGCTCCAAATGCAACAGGAGTTTCACTTTCAGTTTTACTTTCACAGCAGCAAGCAGCTTTACTACAGAATAGTTGAGCTAAGCCACACCCAGCCTCTTTTCTGTCTCCTTGCTCACACAGCAAATACTGTGAGTTTCCAAACACCCCTCTTCTCACACAGACAGGATGCTAGCCAGATGAATAGATGGATGCTGCGGGATGGGACATTCTACTCCCCCTCCCCCTCTGTTCCAACTGCCAGATGCATTATATTAACACACTCTGATGCTACTGAGTTACATTCTACATTAAGTTTCAGGTTGCAAGTGTCAATTTATTAAGCTTGAGCACAGTTCAAGCATGGGTGTCCAGCTAGTTTATTTTAAAGGCTTAGATATAGTAATGGAACAATTTAGCTGCAGTGACTTCAAATATTTCTTACATTTGTAGATCAACTCTGCACATCAGGTTAGAGGTATTTTGATCTAGTCCTGTTTATAGATCTGCTTGAATTCAATGATGTTTTTGTGCTGTCTTGTATAAACTTAGTTCAGATTGTACCATATTTCAGTTGAATTAAATTTTATTACGTTCCATATCCTACATTTGTTTTGGGTTCCATTCATGATCTGTAGCAGTTGCACAAGCCAAAATTCCTGCAAGTTGTCTGAGTCTTGAACCTGCAAAGCAGCGTATCATTTTTCTCCCCATCATGCTGTAGGAAGTTAGCACCCACTCCTTTCCTGGAAGAGTGAAATATTTTGGGAAATATTAAAAAGGCAGAATATTATATTTCCCTGGATGAGAAATGGAGAAGCATATTTTAAAGACAGCAGCTCCCACCTTCCTGCCCCCCCCTTTGTTAATGGGCCATAGGCAGAAACCCAATCCTTTGGATATTTGCAACACAATAGCAACAGAAACTAACACAATGGGCCCCATCTAGCAACCGAAACTCACATGTGACCTGGAAAGCACATGTGACCATCAGCCAGCAAGGCTAGCTAAGACCCCCACCCCCGGGAGTCTTGACAACCAATCAGGATACTCTTTCGGGGCCCCAAGAAATGCAAAGCCAGAGAGAGCATAAAAACCCAAGGATTTACTGTATCTGCCCCCTTTTCTGTTCAGGAACTCAAGCCATGTGATCCTGTCCGCCATTAAACCATCTTTCCAAGCAGTCTCCATGTTTCCAGTGTCTGTTTCCCCACTTGGAGCAGAACCTAGAGGATGTTTCTTCCAACAATGCTTCACAGATGGAATGAAGTACTTTTGTTGGCAAGGTTTTTTTTTTAATGAAACAAATGCCAAATAATGTCCACTGTTGCTGTTGGTCTACAAAACATTGTTCCGATAGCTTGACATGGATGGAAATGCACTTTTCGAAAATCAGGTTTTCCTTCTTTGTTATTCTCTGAAGCATGAAATTATCTTGTTGTGAAGTATTTTCCTTCTGGCGGGATCATGGATATTGGTGTCAAATAATGCAAGAGTGGCCTGTGTCAGAATTATGACTTTCAATATTGGGAAGAATAACAAGGGCATTCCATTTTCTCCACTGGAACACTAACTGATTTACTGTGAATTGCTGGAGGCCAAAACATTTTTATAACTCTTTCCAGACCTCAACTTTTTCTGAGATCCAGAAAATCCTCATTTGGGCATGATCTACTTCCATAAAGGTTGTGTTGTGAACAGCAGACTCTGATGGTGGCAAGATACATAGTTTGAAACAAACTCTGGAGGACCTCTCCACCCCCAAAGCTGTACTATACTGCCATCTCATTGATTTCAACATTTATCTCAACACACAATCTTAAGAAAGCTCATATCCTAAGGCAGGGGTGTCAAACTTGCATCGTCACAGCAGCGTCACATGACATATTAGGACTTCCCCCCCCCCCTTTGCTAAATGGTGTGGGTGTGGCCAGCGTGTGACTGCCATGAGTTTGACAGCCCTGTCCTAAGGCTTCATGAAGTTGTTTTTCCCAACAAAGATAATGAATGTTGATTCAATAAAGACCTGCTATTTATCCAAAGTTTATTACAGATTTAGATGAAACTTTGATCAGATTGCATGTGATGATACTGCAACATTGTGTTCTAAAAAATTCACAAACCTTCTCTAATACCAGTATATAGGGTACATGACTGAGTTTGAGTTTAGCAGCTAACTAGGGGTCAGGGCCAGTTAACTTGGATAAGAAAACTCCACAAAATAATGGGGATAAGCTAGTGAGAAAAGGAAAAAAAAAACTTTCCAGATGGCACTCCTTTTGGAGTGCTCCTGTGACTGTGTCCAGTAGTTTATTAGATATAGATTTTTAAAAGATTAATCTTAACTAGGATCCGTTTGTAGCTTGGTCACGATCCAATACAATATTGAGGTTTGACAAATGGGCAAAATCTGAGATTAGTCTATACCGCAATATGAGCACATCAACTAATCACTTATATTCCCTTCTTCCCATAACTGAAATAGAAGTATCAATATTATCTTAAAACCTGAGTAATCAAAATCCAGATCAAATATATACATTTTTAATATTGGAAATATTTACACGATGAAACTTTTATAGGATCCCATTAAGAACAAGTTTTCAGATGCAAGAATTCAGTAACATGGGATCACAGTTATACCTTCTGAGTAAGTGATCTGTATTTCTTCAGGTAAAGAGATATCAGAAGAGTGATTTTTTTTTTAAGACAAGTTGTTGCTTCCTGGAAAGTGTTTGTCCTGCAATCAAGAAGCCTCTGGCATACAGTCTTTACTTGTGAGATTTTTAAAAATGCAGTTTACAGTACATTGTTATTTATACCACATCAGCATATGTATAAAACCCATAGAGTAAGATGGCAGGAAATGGTGCCCTCTACAAATCTGACAGACATTTTACAGTACAAAAAAGAATAAAGTCACAGCTGACTTGATGGCTTACGTAAAAGTTTTTTTTCCATCGTTGAACACGTTGTGATCTAACATTGTAAATTGTTCTGCTCAAATTACACCTTTATATCATTGCTTTCCACAAATATCCCAAACTGGCCTATTTCCAGTTTTAAATATTAAAAATTAAGATGTCATGTTTCTATTAGAAGGGCCAAAAGTAATTATAACTGTGTGGTATTTGTCCTAATTAAAACAATGATGACAACAGGAAAACTAAGTATGAGAGGTTGTGATATAGTTAAAATGAAAGTCCTGAGTTTATGCAAGTCCACCATTTGTTTTTTCTACAGGACAGGCCATCTAAAATATTACAAAGCCCAACAAGTGAACAAGTTCACATCCATGCAGGTGAAAATTGTCTTCCAGCAAAATGACTGCCCATCCATTTTTGGAATTTTAAAGTTTATTCTATTTTAAAAATGGAGGGAGAGAGACTGGTGCATTTACATAAAGTTCAATTATTTCCATATGTAGTAAGTGGAGATGTTTTCTAAAACATGAGTGTCTTCAATATTTACAAGAAGCAGTCTAGAAGATGAAGGTCAGAGACTGTATACAGTAACTGCAGTTTATAAACCATACCTGTTACTTTATCTGGCGCGTGAAAACCACCAATGTAGAATTTGGAGAATTACAATCAAGGAAGCAGAGAAATGGAACAAAGATAGCCTCAATGAAACAGAGGATGAAAAAAATTCACATTTTCTACATTTAAAAAATACAGGTCTCACAAATGTCTCTGAGCACAGAGAAACTTCAAAGTTCTTCAGTGATGTGAAACAAAAATTGAAATGGAACCATAAAAGAAGTCTTTATTTTACCAGACCAATCTTTTTGGCTTCTGTTTCATATATTAATAACCTCCACATTTTGACTATAAAAACTTCTGCTTCTTCATCTAGCACCTGTAGGAGAAAGAGTAAATTTCCAATTTAGGGCATGATCATTGCAATTATTATTCCACATTCATTTTATAAAAGCAGCAATTTTGTCTCCTGATAAAGTGTTACAAGTTTATACTGGTAAATTCTTGCTTTTACTCACCATAGCAACATCATCCAGAATGCTTTGTGGTGAACTATGAGCCATAACCTAAAAAAGAGATACATAGAAATTGTCTTAGCATTTTAAACAGTTTGAAAAATGGAACCACGTGAGACTTGGAAATGTTATCAGTATAACAGATAAACTCAAGGTAACAAATTATCTTAAAATCTTTTTCAAGTCTCACTTTTGATTTCAAATAAAATGTTTTTTCCAGATGCACTCAAGCAAATATGGCACTTATAAGTCTCCACACTGAATATGACAGACAACATGCTAATTATTAAACGTAATTTTTAACAGGCATTTCAATGTTTATTAAGGCAGATGTTACAAATAGACACCATGTCATAAGCAATCTCAGAAGGAGCATACCATAGTTCTCAAAACACATGATCAATATAAAAGTGCTATACAGGTCCATCAACAGATTTCTGATCTAAAGCCACCAATTAAAACACCAAAAGATGACTGACTGATTTCCCCCAATAAGTTTTCTTTCAATAAATTTTATAACATAGAATAGTAGAGATGTGAAAAATGGAGCACCCAAACATTAGTCAGCCATTATTAAGTGATTCTTAAAAGCTTGTGAATCCATTTGAACTTTCAAAATTTCTGAATAAATATGACCTAAAATGTGATCAGTTATCCAAACAGGTTCTAAAATTAGAAAATCCAGTTAAAACAAATGAATCAAGAACATGATCTGGTTTATTTATTGAAGAAACTAATTCAAAGTTATCAATCTGTGCGTAGCAAATATATACAAATCTTTAGGATTATCAGGATGATAAATTCATTTGAAGGGGTACTTAAGAGTCAAATATTTCAATAAAAGGGATGAAAATTAGTATAAATATAGGAGGCCTGCCTTATTTAAAAAAGGAAATTCTGAGTATTAACTACAAAAGTCTGATCTTCACAATATAGGTCTGTGGAAGTGTGCCATCAGATCAACAGATGTTGATGTTCAGTAGGCTGGAAAAGGTTGCAAAACTATTTCCAAAATGTTTGGGTTCCACCAGTCTACTGCAGGCAAATCATGTAAAAATGGATGCTGCATCTTTGTTACCCTCCCCAGGAGTGCTACACCATCCAGGAGCAAGACATGTAATACTAGGAGGTCTCAAAGAACCGCAGGATTACAACAAAGGAACTAAAGGCCTCTCTTGCCTTGGTGAATGTCACTGTTTATGAGACTACCATCAGGAAAATGGTGAACAACAATGGTGTGTATGGCAGGATTGCAAGGAGAAAGCCACTACTCCTTAAAGGAATATTGCTGCCTGTCTACAGTTTGTAAAAGACCACATGGATAAGCCAGAAAACTATTAGAAGAATGTTCCATGGATGGATGAGATAAAAATACAACTATTTGGCTTGAATGAAAAGTGTTCAGAAGACAGTTAATGTTTTTGAATGGCCAAGTCAAAGTCCTGACCGTAATCCTATATAAATTGTGTAGAAGGATCTGAAGTGGGCAGTTCATGGAAAAAAGCTGTCCAATATCCCTGAATTGAAGCTGTTCTATAAATAGAAATAGGCTAAAATTCCTTCAAACTGAAGTACAGGATAGATTAACGGTTATAAAAAATATTTAGTTGCGGTTTTTGCAACTAAAAGGCACACCAATTACTGAAACCAAGATTCACATAATTTTGCCACATGTAGCTTCGGATTATTTTCTTTAATAAATAAATGAACATATTGCACTTTTTACTCATTTATTTAACTGGGTTCTCTTTTAGGACTTATGTGAACAACAGGTCACAGTTTAGATTACATTCTTTTAGAAATATTGAAAATTCAAATGGATTCACAAACTTTTAAACACCACTGTACATACCAGAGGTGTGCACAAAATAGAGATACTGCTTTGTTTCTAATCATAACATGTTCTACTGAACCATTTTGTGTTGTTTCAGCTTTCAGGTAAAACAAAATCCAAACATGGCGAATAGAGTAAAATTAGTGTGTAACACACCCACACCTCTTTTGAGAAGCTGCTACTGCAGCATAGAATACTTGACCACCAATCTCTGATCTTGCCAGAGCCTTTTTTTCTTTCCTCCTTTTACAAAGGTGCAGAAGACTGTTGGCCATATTACAGAATATACTGTCCATTTACTTCAAAACAATAAAACTCAATAGACTGGCCTCATGCCAAGCTGAAATCATACTCTAGAACAGCTACTCACAATCTGATGCCTTCCAAATGTATTGGATGACAACTCTTGTCATCTCCAGTCATACTTTCAGATTTGACCTTAAATAGACACATTAGGCTCCAAATTGACAACTACTGCTATAAAGAGCTTCTTAGAATTTTTTTCAGTGCACAGCAATTCTCAATAAAGGTAAACCACCATGATGGATCCAAAGATATTCTTGACTTTTACTTCCAATATTGGAACAATCAGGCTCAGTAGATCCATAATTTAAATTCTTGCTATATTTATTATTAGTACTCGTGTATAACCTCAGTAGCATTTGATACCAATACCAAGTAATTTTAGATATGCATTACCAACATACCTAAAACAACTAGGCTGAGCATTTACACGTTTGCATACTAATATCTTTTGTGCACTGGAGAAGACATAATTGCCTATATTTACAGAACTTGTTTCCTTTTTCTCTCTTTTTTTTTGTAGTGAACTTTTCAATTGCTACCAAGATCCAATTTTGCAAACAATAAATACAAACACGTAGGCTTTGAGGTCACAGAGTCCATCCTTTGCTCAATGCAGGAATCCAAATTAAAGTATCCACAATAGACTGTCCAGCATCTATCTGACCACCTTCAGTGAAAGGAAACTCACAACTCTTCTGGATAATTTATTTGTTTGTCAAGCTATTTTTACCATTTGATATGGTATTTGCATTATTTTAAGTGTTATTATTGATAAATATTTGGAGATTTCATTCAAATGTCAGCTTTCAGATGTACAATGCAGCCAACATTGGATAATACATTCTGAAACACGCCCTGTTTTAGGCAAGCTGGCCAGTCAAACAGACTATCCTGGAAGCTGCTGAAGAGAGGCTGGGATCAGTACCAGCCTTGCCCTTCCCTCTCTTCCCACTCCTGCCATCACAGATGCTCTTGGTTTTGTCCCTCTTTCCTCTTCTGCTTCTGCCTGCAGAGATCCATTTTGGTCAACCCAAAAGAGGCATGCGTTAGTTCAAGTACAGATTAACTGAGAACAGCCATTCTGTACACAGGAGATTCATATACAGAAACACACAACTTTACATGAATAGAAAAGTAAGCTTACCTTTGAGCAAACAAAATCAACTAATGTAGCTTCTTCTTCACCAATATATTCTATTATTTTCTTGTTGATCCATGGTCTAATTCGCCTTTCCATTAATGTCTAGAATAAATACAGGTTTTTTAAAAATATATTTTTCTGTACCACTACGAATTACTTTTATCCTTTTTTGAGAGTCATACATACACTAGTAGACTTTTAAATGGAATAAGATATTCAAATAGGAGTGCAATCTTTAATTTAAACTTTAAATTAAAATATATTTTTTCCCGTCAAGGTGTCTGCCCTCTGAAATGGTTCCTCAGAGATCTGAATGGCTCTTGCTCTGGGAATGTTCAGGAAACTACTTAAAACCTAATCATTCTCCCAGGCCTGAGAAAGATTGAGAATGGAGCCCCTGTTGGATGGAATTTTTTTTGGTTTCTACAGTCAGATCCAGAAATATTGGGACATCGACACAATTCTAACATCTTTGGCTCTATACACCACCACAATGGAGTTGGAATGAAACAAACACAATGTGATTTAACTGCAGACTGTCAGCTTTAATTTGAGGGTATGTACATCCAACTCAGGTGAACGGTGAAGGACTTAACAGCAGTTTGCCTATGTGCCTCCCACTTGTTAAGGGACCAAAGGTAATGGGACAATTGGCTTTTCAGCTGTTCCATGGCCAGGTGTGTGATATTCCCTCATTACCCCAATTACAATGTGCAGATAAAAGGCCCAGAGTTCATTTCAAGTGTGCTATTTGCATTTGGAATCTGTTGCTGTCAACTCTCAAGATGAGATCCGAAGAGCTGTCACTATCAGTGAAGCAAGCCATCATTAGGTTGAAGAAACAAAACGAACCCATCAGAGAGATAGCAAGAACGTTAGGCGTGGCCAAAACAACTGTTTGGAACATTCTCAAAAAGAAGGAACACACCGGTGAGCTCAGCAACACCAAAAGACCCAGGAGACCACGGAAAACAACTGTGGTGGATGACTGAAGAATTCTTTCCCTGGCGAAGAAAACACCCTTCACAACAGTTGGCCAGATCAAGAATACTCTCCAGGAGGTAGGTGTATGTGTGTCAGTCAACAATCAAGAGAAGACTTCACCAGAGTGAATACAGAGGGTTCACCACAAGATGTAAATCATTGGTGAGCCTCAAAAACAGGAAGGCCAGATTAGAGTTTGCCAAACAACATCTAACAAAGCCTTCACAGTTCTGGAACAAGATCCTATGGACAGATGAGACCAAGATCAACTTGTACCAGAGTGATGGGAAGAGAAGAGTATGGAGAAGGAAAGGAACGGCTCATGATCCTAAGCATACCACCTCATCGGTGAAGCATGGTGGTGGTAGGGTCATGGCGTGGGCATGTATGGCTGCCAATGAAACTGGTTCTCTTGTATTTATTGATGATGTGACTGCTGACAAAAGCAGCAGGATGAATTCTGAAGTGTTTCAGGCAATATTATCTGCTCACATTCAGCCAAATGCTGCAGAACTCATTGGACGGCACTTCACAGTGCAGATGGACAATGACCCAAAGCATACTGCAAAAACAACCAGAGTTTTTGAAGGGACAGAAGTGGAATGTTATGCAATGGCCAAGTCAATCACCTGACCTGAATCTCATTGAGCTTGCATTTCACTTGCTGAAGACAAAACTGAAGGGAAAATGCCCCAAGAACAAGCAGGAACTGAAGACAGTTGCAGTAGAGGCCTGGCAGAGCATCACTAGGGATGAAATCCAGCGTCTGGTGATGTCTATGCATTCCAGACTTCAGGCTGTGATTGACTGCAAAGGATTTGCAACCAAGTATTAAGAAGGGAAAGTTTGATTTATGATTATTATTCTGTCCCATTACCTTTGGTCCCTTAACAAGTGGGAGGCACATATGCAAACTGCTGTAAACCCTACACCGTTCACTTGAGTTGGATGTACATACCCTCAAATTAAAGCTGAGAGTCTGCAGTTAAAGCACATTGTGTTTGTTTCATTCCAACTCCATTGTGGTGGTGTATAGAGCCAAAGATGTTAGAATTGTGTCAATGTCCCAATATTTCTGGACCTGACTGTATGTCTATCTTCAAGCCACTTAGTATTTCTCTCTTTTTTATATTCTATTTTTAAATTTTATTTATTAAACATATTATATGCCACTGTAATAAAAAATGAGTCAGTCACTCACATAGAAAACTGTATTTAACAGACTCACACAGATATCAAGTCATCAGGAGGTATCCAACTGTTGACAATGCTTCCGTTTGTATATTGTGAAACCCTGATTTACTGCATCTTGGTGCAACAGATCAAGATTTGTAAGATTATATTTACTATGATTCATATCATTTCTAGGTAACATCATGTGCACTGAAGATGTTACCTAGTTTGGGTAATGAAATGTCTTCAATAAAACAGCTAAGCTCAGAGAGGATCCCTAATTTTATACCCTGTACTCATGAAATAGAGAGTATGGCCTTCCCTTGGTGACATCAGATGTTTGAGAGATACTGGCCCAAATGAGAGACGACAAACTGTTGTAATGAGCTTTCTGAATATTATATTAATGGGGAGGAGGATGTTGGTCAAAATACTCACTGAATCCACAATAGACCAGTCAAGAGGATAAGCAAATAGCTCTGGTTTGGCTGTAGGAATTTTCTCAATCAAACTCTTAATGTGTTTGCGCTTCTCTTCAGTGTTTACGCTGCCTTTGGAAGAACTTTTGTCTTCATCGCCATAATCTAGAGGCACCAGTTTCCTTTTTCGGGGCATGTCATCACTGTCTTCATCTTCAAATTTATTGAAGACACTGTCAACGGTGAGTTTTTTTCTTTTCACAGCATTAGGCTGGTTGGGACTATTGCAGGCACCTATAGCAACATAAAGGAAAATATTTATCTCTCACATAATACAAATTCCTCTCAGGTTTTTGTCAGAATCAAGGTAAAGATGGCATAATTAAAAACAAAAGGACATGGATAATTTTTTTTACAAAGGAGAGGAGAAGCAGAATTCGTGAAAAAGCCAGTTATGGCAACACTTAAGTGAAGCTTTATATTTTTCTGTTTTCTTCCCATTTTTAGGAACATGCCAAAACAAAAAAACTTACCCAATTTGAGACTCAGTCCTATTTTAGGCCGGTATTCCTCTGGCTGCTGCTGATCAGGAGAGTTTTCATGTGGGATGATGATGCCACAGGGAGATTCGTCCCCAGGAGTATTGGGAGTTGCGTTGCCACTTGCTGATGAAACCGATGGAGCTGAACTGATGGGTCGCAGTGTTGGCTTAAGGCAGGGTTTTTGTTCTGGCTCCTCCTCCTCTTCTTCAGGTTCTTCCCGCTTCTCCTCCTTTTCTTGCTTCTCCTCCTCCTCTTCCTCAGATTCTGGTTCCTGTTTGGTTTGTGGCTGCCGACGTCTTTCAGCTTCTTGTTCCATCTATGGAATATAAACACAAGAGAATGATTTAAAAAAAAAACCAGGAAGACTGTGGAAAGGGCCTTTTCCTTTACCAGTTATAATGGAAAAGAAGAAGCAGCTGATCTGTTAACATCAGCACCATGGTTTCTCTATTTTCTCAGTCTCCCCTATTGTGATACATTTTAGAGAAATTGAGTAGCCATTATTATTATTAACCAAAGGGTGAAAGTCACTGCCACCCTTCAAAGAAAATTATCTCAAGCCAAGGCTTGAATCAAAAATCAGTAGAGCAGTGAACCCAAATCAATAGAGCAGTGATTCAAGTATATGCTCCTTCCCACCACAAATGCAGAGGACATGGACTACACTTAAGGCAACTTCTCCACCAAAAAAAGGTCATCAAATTAATTACTGGAGGCTGAAAGGCTAAAGCTAGAAATAAAATCAAGGACTGGAAATGTTATAAAGCCTCAATGTATGAAATGAAACAGAAATGGGGCGTTGGTCCTACCTGAGACGCACCTTCTCGTTGGGTGGAGACAGCTAATAAAGTTATGATAAGAAATCTCAATGTTACACTATTACAATTTTTTCTTTTCTTTTTGTTTATTTATATTTCTTATTTCTAAACCATGTATCTCCCTCAGAGAGAGGCACTGCAATTTTACTATTACTACATTACACAATATTCAAAATATGTACTGATGATGTTACCTAGTTCGGGTAATGAAACATCTGCAAGAAAACAACCAAGCTCAGAGAGCGCCAAGGACCCTTCCCCCATCTCAACCCTGAGCTACAAATATTCTCTTTTATCAGCTTCAATATTAACAGCAAATATCTTGTTCAACATTGTAAAAGACAACACTAAACACAGAGCTATACATGAACTGCACAGACAACTTCAAACTTAACCATATAAAACATGACAAAGATGGACAAATTTTATTCAGTCAGCAAAAGGAAAACCTGGTGTTGACTAGAGGTGCTCATATCATGAACTCCTTGCAAAATAGTAACTTACAACAATTAAATGAGAAGGATAAGACACCCCCCCCCCCCCCCCCGGAAAGATATGCAGACTTGGCAGAAATATACGGAGAATAGGTTCAGAAAGATTTCAAAATTGCTGAGACAGGTAGCCCCAATTTAATAATCCTAATTGGGACCAGCAACTCTACTGCTAAGTAGTCACTAAGTGGAAAATCACATGACTGTGACTATGCATTATATGGGTGGAAAGAGACTACTCAATTTCATGCTTTCAGCTTTTGTTTGCCTCCTAACTGTTTGCGGAGATTCTCAGTCATCCAGGCCATAGTTGTTTCAAAGGTGCTTTTTCAAAAGGCAACTGGACTGTTTTTTCCTTGAGGAAGAACAACAAAACGTTTCATTTTTATAGATAATCTCCTTTGTTTGTTCCTTTCCTGCTGCTAGTATAATCGCATTGGTATTGATGGGTACAAGAGCAAATGGCTTACTCTCTTGAACTCCTTTCCCCGGCAATCTCTCTGCTCTGCTGAGGGGATGGGGAGGACGGTCAGCTTGAATGGTCTAATTCTATAGAGCACTTTAAAAACCAACCTACCATTTTCTGCATTCCAACAAGCATGAAGCATATATACAGTTTATTGACATACTATCGTCTATAAATACATGGAATCCAATATGTATTCATTCAAAAAACTTCCTTACCCTTTGTAACTCTGCATCAGGATCTGGATGTCCTTCTGCAAGAAGACGTTGTCTGATTTCTTCTAATTCTTCCTTTTCTCTCTTTCGATCCCGTTCATCCGCTTCCATTTCCTTTTCCCTGTCTCGCAATCGCTTCTGCAGAGCACTTCCCCTGAAACATACAGAATATTAATTTCGATTTAGAAATTCACGCAATCCCAAGCGCCTTCATTAATATTTTGTCAAAAGAAGAATGAATCCAGCTCTATTCAGAATCTGGATTAAGAGTGCTGTTTGATCAGGCCCAAAAGTCTACTTATTTGAACTTTCTGTGCCCTGGTTTATATAGTTTATGGCAGTGTACCAATCGATTGTATTTTATTCCATATAATGTAGTCAAATGTTGGCTTAGTGCAGTGTTTCTCAATCTCAGCGAGTTTAAGACCTGTGGACTTCAACTCCCAGAATTCCCCAGCCAGCAAAGCTGGCTGGG
>WNWU01000001.1:38667414-38769823 GCA_012654045.1 Ptyas mucosa | reverse complement strand
CCCAGCCAGCTTTGCTGGCTGGGGAATTCTGGGAGTTGAAGTCCACAGGTCTTAAACTCGCTGAGATTGAGAAACACTGGCTTAGTGCAAAATATGAATCTGATGACTGACATATAGCGATGAAGCAGAAAATTTCACAAGTGGAACTTTGGGGAGACAACAACAGTTATTTAACCATCTCTGATTTTGAAGGCAGTGTATAGCTGTGAAGACATTGATGCCGAATCTTTCATTATGAATTTTCATCTTTATTTTCTACAGGTAGTTCTCGAGTTACGATGGCAATTGGGGCTGAAATTTCTGTTGCTAAGCTGTATGGTCTCCGCCGGCCTTGCTGCCCTGCACTCGCTGGCTCCCTCATCCTCACCACCCTGTGCTCTTGCCTTTAGCTGACTTTCACTCTCTTCTTCCTGCTGTGGCTGAGGCAGAAGGCTTTCAAAAAAAATGAGAGACAAATATGTCCTCGGGAAGAAGGCCTGGCATGGCCCGCTGTTAGCTAGCAAAGAGCTAGTCCGGATGCACCATAGCAGCAGTGACCGAAAGATGACTGTGAAGGTTAACTGGGGGCGGCAAAGCCAGCTGGGTCAGTGACTGCAGGGTGGCAGGGCTGGCAAAAGGACAAATGTGTTTCCATTTGTTCGGTACTGCCATAACTTCAAATGGTTGCTAAATGAATGGTCGTAACTTGAGCACGACGAGTAATAGTTGGGACTGGAACTTCTATCACAAAGCAATGTGATTGGTTTTTGTCATTAACTGAATCCAATCGTTAGGCAACTTTCTGCCGGCTTCCCACAGTCAACTCAGTGGCCAGCAGGAGGTTGCAAGTCTCATGTGGCGTGTAAGCAGGCTGGCAGGCAGGTAAGTAGCTACTATTGGTTGAGAGAAGGCATGAAGGATATCTGGCAAGGGTGCATTAGGGTGCATAATGGTGGTGCAATGAGGATCGGGAAAAGTATGAGGGATATGTGAGGGTGGCAAGGCTTGGGTAGGATGCATAGGGGTGGTGCACAAGAGAGGTGCAGTGAGACTCAGGGGTTCATGGGATGCCTGAGTCCAGTGTGGCATGATCTGGGGCTGGGGGAGACTGTACAGTTGGGGGAAAGTTACCTCAATAACTTGCAACCTTCCCTTTGGGCATCCCCTTGACTTTATGGGCAAGCTAGCAGGGAAGGTGGCAAATGGCAATCACATGGCTGTGGGGTGTACAACCGATCTTATGTGTGAGCCATTTGCCAAGTGCCCAGATCACAATCATATGACCATGGGAGTGCAGAGATGTATAGAACTCCAAGGACTAATCATAACGATTTCAGCTCTATCATAACTTTGAAGAGTCTTTGAATGAATAAGTCAAGATCTACCTTTACCTGTAATTTTGAAGGAATTATTTCTCTCTACAGATAGTCCAGTTGAAGTTACAATAACTTAAATAAACATCCCCAAAGTTAGGATCCCCCCCCCCAACTGTGGTCACATTAATGACTGCAGTGACTCACTTTATGACCATTGTAAACATCGTCATAAAATCAAATTTGGTCACATAGTGCCTTGATTTACAACTGCAATAACTTACAACTAAAATTCCAGCTTCAATCATTACACTAAAATCAGTTAAGATTATACTAATAGCAAATTAAACAATTACCATATTTTTCAGAGTATAAGTCGCACTCCCCCCCCCAGCAATTTACCTCCTTGCAGCAAACAGCCTGTTTCAGCTTCAGCTTCAGCACAGTCTGATTAGCACGAGCAGTTGACTGTCGGTTGGATCGGCCTCCCAACCCTCAGCTGTTTCAGGCTGCAGTGATTGCCATTGCTGGGCGGACCTCCGCTGTTTGCTGCAAGGAGGAAAATAGCTGGGAGGCAGATTTTTTATTTCTTGTGCTAATCAGACAGTGCTGAAAATGAAACTAAAGCAGGCTGTTTGCTGCATGGGAGCAAATTGCTGGGAGGCAGAGGCAGAATTTATTTTCTTGTTTTCCTCCCCCAAAAAGGTAGGCGCGTCTTATAGTCCGGAGCATCTTATACTCTGAAAAATATGGTATACCTTTTAAAAAAGGCTGAACAGCATCAAGAGAAACAAACACATTTAAAGATTATGTTATAAATTTAATTATTAAATAATAGATACATTCATTTCAAACAAAACAGCAAAACCTACAGTATTTCAGGAACAGTTCACCGTTAGGTCCCTTGATTTACCAATAAAAATTAATGAGGATAGTAGTCCTCGTTAACTTACCTGTAATATTTGGGATCATCCCTGTCATCATCATAATCTTCTAGAAATTCTTTCAGACGTTTAGCTTCTTTTGCCTATGAAAAGTGAATACATTATTTCCTTAGTACCTGATTATTTCTAGTTATTGATGCACATACAATGAAATCACCTTTTGATGGACAAATCCAAAGGCAGAATCCATCATAGAGGAAAGGCTATTGAGTTGGAAAGTAGGATATTGTTGAATTTTACACATTTGGATAGTATCATTATGCATGTGGTGTAAATTTACTGTATGGAAAAGTCCTTTGCATTATATTCTGGTAAATCAATCATACAATTGACTTTTAGAATCCTGTGTTTTTAAAATCTGCCCATTTTGGAGGGAAAAAGAATCTAAAAGGCTATTAAATATAATCCCAAGTACTTTAAGCCATCTAAGCAATCCACATTTGCTGCTATACAAAATATCTAGGAGTATACCTATGTTTACTTCCATATTTCTTTAGCCATCAAAACCTTAATCTTCAAAGATCAAGACAAAAATATTTCTATGGCTAGCTGTATTTCCTTTTTTTTAAAAGAACGTAAATAGATTTCTCTGAAACTATGGGAGAAACTATAACAAAACAAACTGATTAATACAAGAGCAATTACAATTGGATAACCTTAAACTTCTGTTTTTCCATTTTGATTAAGTAAAGACTTAAGTTCATTTTAATTCTTAATAATCATGTGAATCTCCTTTCTGCAGTTTGCTTTCTTCCTGTTTTGCCTGAAAATTAGTTTTCTTAATCCACTGAACAATCTGCTTTATTTTGATAATGCACATTTGTATGGTAATGATATGCAGATGAATATAGTTATGCTACTTAGCTATTCAGCTAAGAGGAGCTAAGAGGAGAGTTTTTAAATGTTAAAGTGCAATGCTAGGCATGCTTATTTAGAAATATCACAGAATTCAAATGTGGCTTTCTTTCTATTAAGTGTGCTTATCCTGACATTATTTTTACAAATAACTCAAGGTGTAAACATATTCAACACACCTTCCTCCTCCTATTTTCCTCACAACAAAAACGCTGAGGAGAGTGACTGGCCCAAGGTCACTCAGCTGGCTTTCATGGCTAATGTGGAACTAGAACTCACTCTCTCCCAGTTGCCACCCTGATGCCCTAATGACTAGACCAAATTGGTTCTAAAAAATAAAAATAAAAATTACTTTTTTGTGGATCAAAATGTTAAATTCCACAAAAAAATCACCATCTACATCTATAGTCTCATGTTACCATATTTATGGTAACATAAATTATTTTTGTAAAAATATTAATGCTTTCATCTTTAACATGTTATTTAGAAAGAAATATTATTTTAGATGTCTACTAAAAATAAAGAGGAATACTACACATTTTTCTTAGGATAAAGTCAAAGATACAACACAGTAAGAAGGATTCTGCAGAACACCTTCTCAAATTTTAAATTAATCATAAGGGACAGCAAGCATGAGGAAAATATGCAAGTGGAAGCTATCTCTAGATAATATTTTCAGTCTTAAACTGATCATATAGAAAACCTTTTTTGGACTAATCAGATTATATGCAGTTACTGCAAAAGATGACAAACTGCCTTCCTCAGCCTGGCATTCTTCATCTGCGTAACACAATAGCTGGATTATAACCAGCCTTTATATGCAATGATTATTCTGGCTGCAGTTAATGGGAATTTTTATCCAGCATATCTAGACAGCATTAAATTGGGAAAGGATAGATTAAAGCAATACTCAGATGCAAACTAAAATAATCCACATTCTTTTGTTCTCTAGAAAGTTATTCCCTGGAAAGGGTCAATTTAAGTGTACTAGGGAAGATTTGTTTGTTTCCTATGAAGCAATGGGAAATACTCTACATATCTTAAAGTATAAAGGGTCCTAAAATTGCCCACAATTTTGAATAGACTGATATTTGTGAGCCTTTTCCAAAGCTCATATCGTAAAGCCTAAATAAATATATGCACATACTCATGCTCAAGTAAAACTTTCAATTCCATGTATACGGAAAAACTCCCAATTTATTTATGATATTGCTGCCTTAGAGAAATAAAACATTCACTATAATATTTTCATATCCAGAAGAGAAATTCTGTGTTTTAATATCTAATAAGAACACTGGTAATGTAATAAATCGCTTACCATCTCCCGTCTTCTTTCTTCTTCCCTCTCAGCTTCTTTTTCATATTCTCTAGCTTTCTTCCGTTCTCTGATTTCCCAATTTTTAAGACGCTGAAACCACACAGCTTTTTCATTATTTCACCATTAACACAGGAATTGAAAAATAGTTCCATATTTCATTTTGGAAACAGCAAAATTATCCATAATTAATTTAAACCAAATAATTATGTATCAGCCTCAGCTTTATATTCCAGGAGAAAAAGAATGTACAAATTGATACAAGAATATTGACAGCATATGCAGGAAATATGCAGAGATTCATTCAAGGGAAATGATATTTGATAATATCTAATATATAGGTCTGAATATAAATATTTAATATTTATCTGAGACTTCGTTCTTAAGTGGAGTTTCCTCACTGAAAAAGAGCATTACCTTGGAAAACAGGTATCATGAGATATGGTATATTCTGTAACCCCTCCTTCCATTTGAATTAGGAACCTTTCAGCAATTCTTGTAAATACCTCTTGATAAGCTGCTTCCTTTTCCCGCAGTTTCCTTTCCAGTTTGCGCCGTTCATAGGCATCTTCTTCATCTTCTTCTCTATCTCTTTTCTTGTCCTTTTCTCGTTCCCGCTCCCGTTCTCTTTCCCTCTCCCGCTCTCTCTCCCGTTCCCTCTCCCGTTCTCTTTCCCGTTCTCTCTCTCTGTCTCTGCTTTTCTCTCTGTAGAAAACACAGCAACAAAGGAATACTTGGGCTTGATTAAATAGTTTACACAACCCCCCTCCCCAATAGTAGCACTAAATGTCATATTTAATGACTTAGAAAGTCCTGTAACCAATAAGAAAGTCAAATTTCTATTAAACCCATCTATACATACCACAGGATCACTCAAACCTTTCATCTTTTAGAGTTAGTATTTGCATGGAAATACTTAGGTTAAATAAGAGGTTCAAGTGTGAATTCACAGAGAAAACTGTTGAGTAGAGACATACTAGCTGAACAGTTTTACATTCTCTCTCAGGTATAGGTTTGGAGGCTTCAGTCTATGAATATCCCAGTCAACCAGCACACTGGACATTTGTCTCTGCATGGACTTAGGGATGAATGAAATGGCCAGGCTAAAAGCCAATTAAGAGGAAGTTCCCAAATTGTGTCACCAATCAACCTTGAATTGGAAAGAAAACTGAATCAAAGGGGGACACAGATGGGAGACATGTCAGACTACTAGGAACAAATCATCAGAAATATTAGAAGAAAAAAGATTTAAGGAAATTTAGGGGGAAATAGCTGTGAACTGTCAACATAAACAGATCATGGGAAGCAGTGCGGGTTGGAACAGTAAAGCCATAAGTCAATTTGTTTTGGGCCAAATTATTTAATGTGTTTTTATATTGTCTTTTAAATTTTGTAGTTTGTGTGTTTTATCTTTTGGCTGTTCACCGCCCTGAATCCTTCAGGAGTAGGGCGGTATATAAATCCAAAAAAATAAAAATAAAAATAAATAAATAAATTTAGAATCTAAAGAAGCTACAGAGTGGAACTATGTGAACCCAATTACTAGAGTTTGTAAACTATGCTTTACAACAAAGATCCAGAACCGAAAGGTCCAAAGCCTACAAAAAGCTGTTACGGTAATTTTTAATATGACCGGAGTAGAAACTTATTAAATACATAACAGACAATAACCCAATTAGCTATATTTTAATTAAGTGTAAGATATAACTTCACTAAATCAAATTATGTTTTGTACACCCACACTATTTTTGGAATATATCTATAGGATATCTTTGAAGGCCTAGTTTAGCTCTTTACCTGGAAAAAGATGTGCATACTTGATTGAGCTGGGAAGAACATCTAGTTCATATTTGAAACACGGATTAGAGAGCCGCAGTGGCACAGTGGTTAGACTGCAGTACTGCGGACTACTTCTGTTGATCACTGGCTGCCAGGAGTTTGGCAGATTGAATCTCACCAGGCTCAAAGTTGACTCAGCCTTCCAAGGTCGGTAAAATGAGGACCCAGATTGTTGGGGGCAATATGCTGACTCTGTAAACCGCTTAGAGAGGGCTGTAAAGCACTATTAAGCGGTATATAAGTCTAAGTCCTATTGCTATTTGTACATTTCTGGCTATTTTGACTCTGTCTTGCATAACCATTTCATATTTAACTATATATTATGGAAAGCTGGAAAATCTTGAAAGGGAGATAGTAGTAGATCTTCCATTTCATTGGAAAGAAAAGTCTAGAAGATGAGAGAGATTGCAACTCTACACCTGATATCTTTCTTTTAAAGTGAATGTTTTCTATCGTGATTTCACCCCTTTAATTTGCATTCTGTTTGAATCTCTTTCCCTACTCAAAGTAGTAGGATTCCCCATCCACTCTCCTCTTTAAAGAAAGTAGGGATTAACCAGGATCTCCATTATTTCTTTTCCACTTTTCAAAAAGGTAGACATTGAGCAAATCATCTTTGAACAATAAGTGTATACAAATCTGCTGAAATACCATTCCCACAGAAAAATAAACAGATCTGCATTGTACGGCTTTATCGATTAATTCTGTGATGGTATCAAAGAGATAAAGTGTCAAAGTGGGACTCAAGACACTATACTTTATACATAATCTGCTATTATTTATTTATTAAATTTGTTTTCTGGCCATTTCATCACAAGGTGACTCTGGGTAGCTTACCATGCTAAAAACAATAAAACTATGCCATTTACTGTATACATTTAGAATATTTGACTTAAAAAAGAAACATTACCAAATTATTAAGTCATTATTATATTGCAAAATTTACCTAGATCTGCTCCGATCTTTATTCCGGTCTGAGCTTCTTTCACGGTCTCTGTCTCGATCTCTTTCCCTGTCCCGGTCTCTGTCTTTAGTACGATCCCGATCTCTATCCCGTTCCCGCTCCCGCTCCTTCTCCTTCTCTCGTTCACGTTCCCTCTCCCTCTCTCTTTCACGCTCCCTTCTTTCTCTTTCTCGTTCGCGTTCCCTTTCTCTTTCACGCCGTTCTTTTTCAATTTCTTGTCTTTCTTTCTCTTTTTTGCCTTTTTCCTCCTCCAATTTCTAGAAACCAAAAGATTTTCCAAGTTAGTTTGTAGCTAGATCCGGAAGCCCCACCCCACAATACCAAAATCTGGTAACAAGAATATAAAGATCACTGATAATTCAAGACTTATATAGTTTGCTTTCAATTCATATGGATAAAAACAAAGTTTTGCATTCATAAGATAGTTTTCGTGCAAGTTATTTACCTAGCAGGCCAGCAATCTCCAACCTTGAATAGAAAAGCAATGCTTGTCTCCTCCGTACTGATTATTACATGAATGCATTGCCTATAATAGTTCAGAGAATGAAAAATACTTTGACCCTAAACAAGATTACATTTTTATGTAGCAAAATTCATCCAATTCACAGACAATTTAGTGATATTAACAGAAGCTTAATAGCTGATTATATCACATCTAGTCAAATTAAGTTTATTCTCTCTAAACTTGGAGAATAAAGCAATTTCTAATTTCATAGTGAGTATATGACTGTATGGTTCCAAACATCTTTACAATCACAATATTTGTACTGTGTTTTTAAAAAAATCACTGATATGACTCTCATTCAAAAGGTCTGCAGGAAGGAAAAGGTTGGAAATCACAACGAGATTAAAAGATTGTATGTTACTGAATTTCTATAAAAGTACATTTCTTTATTGAAAAAGTCATCACTGCTACTAAAACACCCATGACGATAACAGAAAAATTAAATCTCATTAATAGATAAATCCATCCTTGGAAGCAATTGGTGTGGGTTAACTTACAGATGCTGTGCTAGGACATGGACCGCCAACACTGGATTAACCTTGCCTACAAGCTATATTTCTGGGAGGAAGAGCAAGTACATGGTTCACAAGTAAACCAAAAAAAAAAAAAAACATAAGCCAATTATCAGCCTGATGGATGCCAGAACTTTATGGGAATGATTCTTCCTTGTGCAAGTGTTGTGCCTAGAGGGATGCCATAGAGCAGGAATGTCAAACTGGCAGCCCACAGGCTGGATGCTTCACGCACAGGCCATGCCCATCCCAGCTCTGTGAATGGGGAAAACGTCATGAAAAGCCACGTGACGTCAACGTGACACTGTGAGTTTGACACCAGTACCATAGAGCATAACAGTATCCTTTTCTCACTTGTTCTCTCCTTGGTACACACATTTAACGTACAAGCTATTTTCAGAATGGAAGGCTTGCATATAGCTCTCATATCTCCATCCAGTCTGCCCTCAACACTTGGTAAAGGAAATATTCAATTTGTATTCTCTGAACAACTGAAGAAAATGGATGGGAAGGTAAGAGGAATATATAAATTTCCCATTCTGAGGAATGGCTTGACTCAAGAGTAATTGAACTTTATTATTCCTTCTGGAGAGCCCTCTGTACAGGGACCCAGCACTAGTATAAGGAAGGATCACACCCTATGTGTAACTGATGAATTTTAAATAATGGAAAGAGCAAATTCATTCCTTTTGGCATCAATTTTACCATCAGCAAAATACCATATAAATTAGGACAACAAAATGTGCACATATTTCTCTCTTTCAACAAATAATTTAAGACAATTTGAAAAACAATCTTACCTGTCAAGATAGTGTTCTGGGGCACGCTCATGGACCAGAGAACTCAAACAAGATCATAGTAATATAACTAAGAAACAAGAGATCAATATATCTAACCATGATGCTAAATAGTATTAAACATAAAATGCTGGCAAAATGGTGTTAGATACATTGAACTCACAAAGGAAAGGATATTTAAGAATGATAGAAAACAGCCATTGTAAGAAGGGAAAGATGAAAGTGCACAACATATGGGAACATTACAATCTAATTTCTAAATGAAGTGCTCTCATATAATTTCATTAATTAGGGCATATTTTTATATGCTGTATCATAGAACTTACCTCCAATTTTGTATACTTTTACAGAAAAGTTTAGATACTGGAATGGGCAATACTTACTTTATTTTTAGCTGTTCCAATATTTTAGATTATTTTAGTTGTTCCAATAAAATGCTATTGGTTATGCTGCTGGTCGTAATAAAAATCATCATCAAAATTTATTTGAACTTAAGATGCTCTTAAGAAAAAGAGCAACTTTAAATGACGGCCTTTAAGATGCCAGATAGTAAATCAACAGTTATTTCATACAAATTTGAATAGGCTGCTTCCATGTAAACAAAAAAACAAAAAAAAAAAAAAAATAAGGGGGCAAAAATGAAATGGAAAGAGAATTAAAGATATGCTGAAGTAATGAGCAAAGAGTATAGACAGAACAATAATAAAATCTTACCTTAAGTTCTCTTCAGACTCATCTGTGCTGTAAATGGACGCCCCCTGCAATGCTGACACCCTAACAGTCTGATTATTATTTTGTAAACTCTAACCAAAAAACATGCAAAGGTTCACTGTGCTCGTTAGCCAGCCCCTTTTTAATCATCCCACCCAATATATAAAATAGCCATTTTATATTAGAATGAATTTCATTTATTTCAAAAAGTAAATTAAAAATATTTTCCAATAAGATAGATCACAGGCAATAAATATGCCCAATTGCTTCTGAAACAGGAAGCACATTTTGCTTTTGTTTTTGAACCACATCATTTAATTGCATTTTAGTTACTTGTTGGGGCTTGGAAATAAGACCATATTTCATTATGACCAGTTTCACACATCTTCGGAATACTTATCCTCAGGTTCTCATTCCCAAGTGGAATATTGTGCATTGCCAACAACATATAACTATTTTGTACTTAAAAGTTAGAAATGCAAATAAGCATGACCTGTAACCAGAATGTACATTACCATTTTGTACCTTAATACCGCCGTTCAATATTATTAGCAAACAGAGTTCTCATGTCAGGAGTGAACATATTTGCTGGCATGGAGTAATCCAGCCTTTATGCACAGTTATTATTCCATGAAAGCTAAACATCAAGATATACACTGCATGCATAGCTTGCACTTCTCCACCCTTGCACAACCCTCCCAACCAGAACACATTAATAAATTCACATTATCAGAACTTCTCTAGGTGGGAATCCTGAGGTAGAATTTGCTGTGCAAACACATTTCCAAGCCAGTTACCCCTTTGCATATTTTTCTGAGGGGGCATCCATAAATAATAAAAAACAGAAGCTCATACTTACATCCTATTCCATGTTACTTTCCAAGCTGTGTTTTTCATCTTGCATTAGTCACCATATGATCTCTATCATAATGGTGGGGGTCAATGAATAGATTAGCTTTATGGGAATTTACAGTTCTTCCATGCATCTAAATTTTGGTAAAGTCTGATAAATAATACCTAATTTATTTCACCCCCATTCTCAATTCAGCTACTAAATTTAATCTTAAATTTAAACTAAGCAATAGGGCTTAGTAATAACGCGAGTATGAATTATGTTTTACAATTACCTGACTATTATGGGAATCAAAATGTGTTTCAAAGGGCAGCCCAATTTAGTTATTTGGTCTTATGTGTTATTTTAGCCACTTTGGGTTAATTTTAAAACAAGCAGAGTAGAAGGGTCATTTTTTAAAAATGTATTTGTATTAAGAGAGAAGATTGCAATGCAGTAAGTAATATGAAAAAACTAACTAAAATATTAAACCACTGCAGTGAGAATGTTTAGATACACATTATTCCTGCTATAAGGATGAACAAATGATATGTAATGTCCTTGCAAATTTTCTAAAGGGTGAGGGAATTGAAACTGGATTTTACAATAACCTAATTTTGCATAAGCTGCAAAAAGAAGTATATTACCTTGTGTGTATCTCTGAATTTACTAATCTCTCGGGATATCAGGTCTCTTTTATCTTCTTCCATTTCTATAGCATTTATATCCTCCTGTAAAGGAAAAAAGAGGTGGGGGACAGAACAAGAAATAAAATATTAAAATCCATGCACAAAGGAATGGGAGAAACAAAAGAAAAACTGAAGGTTAGATGTTTTGTACCAGTCTTGTAAGAGATAAATAAAGGGCTTCTGCAGTACCAAACCTCACAGTCTGATGTTAAATGAATGAAAAAAAATTAGATGGACACGAGTCACAAATCTGGTAACTAGCAGTAAACATAGTCATTGTCAAAGCCTACAATGTAAACGAACCTTGGTGATGAGTGGATAAGGTATCAGTGGGGCCACTGGAAATCTGCGGAAAATCTGCGGAAAAATCCACGGAGATTTTTTTTTTAAAAAATAGATTGCACACTACTCTGGAAAAAAAACAATGTTCCGTATGTTGGTAGAACAAGCAATATTGTATTGCTGTGAATTTTGGTCTGACTCAGCAAAATTACGAAGAACCTCGCTAATTCTCCTTTTACTGATCTACTTTTCAGCAAAGGTTTATTGGGTGCCACCTCACCCAGTACTTCTCCATTTAAAATTGTAGGATACAATTTTAGTATTTTCAAACTAAAGAAATCTTGCAAGCTAAACTATGCTTGTTTACAAGTGGCCAGTGCCTTTTGCAATATTTTAAGCTTGATTTTGTACTTTACTCGCTAATTCGCAAAATTTAATGATCTCAAGGGGGTTCCCAAGTTACTGCAAATTAGCGAGGTTCCCCACAACTGAAATCAAAGAGTCAGATTTGATTTGCCATTTGTTTCCCCACACTCACATTATTCTCCCACATTATCCCTCATCTCATCTTTTCAACCACAGAATGGGCAAGGGAACCAAATATGACCATAAGCATTCAACAACGGAGACAAAAGTGCCTCTAACCCAGCTTTATATGGCACACACCTCAATTTCTTTTCTCCCCCAACACATAAAAGACTTTAGTTCCACTTGCTAAGGGAGAAGGATGCACTTCCATCTTCTCAACAGGTGAAAAGAACAGAGCACACTTAAAGTTCAACTATGTAAGCAATGTGCAATTTGAAATAATCCTAATCTAAACATTAGGAAATTCAATATTCAATTAATGTAAAGTGGGCTAACAAGAAGTGATTTTTATTAACACTTATTTTTTCAGTACCATTATAAGAGTTGCTGTATATTCAGAAGATAATCCACCATGTGGATGAATTTTAGGGGAATGAGCATCTTTAAGGAACTAAAATAAACAAAAACTTCAGCACAAGGCTTACTCAGATTAATTGGAGGCTAAACATAAAAGGAAAGCAAAAGGAAATGCATAACAACTCTGATTGTTTTTTGGTACTGATTTTCGAACCCAATAGTTGTAAAATAAAATTAAAGTTAGCAGGAGGGCTGCACACTCAAGCCAAATCCCATCGGTTAACTCTAGTTGTGACTCAGTAACAGTCAAGCATGCAAGTATTTGCAAAGTACTTTCTCCCAAAGTGAATTTTATTTTTAGTCCAATTATGACTAGGTTTTTCCACAGAAGGTGGAATATGGCATTCTGTGCCATATTAACACTTTAAAAATCTGGAAGTCAAATGGCTTAATTGCCAAATAATAACAAACCATTTTATAACAGCATAGCTTTTCCCCAAGAATAACAAACAGCTTCTCACTTATGTGCACAAACATAATCAAAACAGGACATAAAAGAAGGTACTTTGTGATTATGACATCAGTGTGAACCCCTATGGCCCAGAGTTTTTGGCCTTTTAAAATAACAAATGTTAATAGGCAGGACTTTTACGTTTAAGATGTCAAAACACCTCTCCACCATAAAGAACAATCATCAATGATTTCAATAAATGAATTTTGAAGGGATGAAAGGCTGAATCAAACCTGCAGCTCCAAGTCTGGGCATTCAACCCTTGTGTATACACACCTACATCATCCACAGGGTTTGACATTTAGAATTGATTTAATTTCAGTATGAAACATGTAAGTGCTGCTAACATCAAGGCTTGTTGATTTGTGGTTTCATCAGATGCTTTGAGCTAATGTATGGCACAAGGTTTGGCCCTTATTATAAGGAGAGATGAAGTAAATCTGTTTGTGTCCAAAATCAAAACACATACGTCCTCCTTCTTTTCCTTTTTCTTCTTCCTGGGATGAGAATCAGACTCTTGAGAGGGGGCATTGAGCTCGCTGGAATATTCTCGAATTAACACTTCAATTGCCCCTTTAATTAGCTGGTCTCTTCTCTTTGCTTCTTCATCCAGAGCTTCATCATCATCGGCTACAGATTCTGGCCTGGAGTTCTAAGAAACAATATAAACAATGTCATAATGGAAATGGCAAATAAACAAAACTTTTATATTTTTACCCTCTTACTTGTCCTAAACAGCTAAGGCAACATAATCATTATCATTACAGGTAGTCCTCGACTTACAACAGTTCATTTAGTGACCATTCAAAGTTTCAATGGCACTAAAAAAAGTGACATTACTCATGTTCAAAATTCAGATGTTTGGCAACTGGTTCATATTTATCACCGTTGCAGTGTCCTGGGGTCATGTGATCAGCTTTTATGACCTTCTGACAAGCAGAGTCAATTGGGAATCCAGATTCACTTAACAACCATGTTACTAACTTAACAAATGCAATGATTCACTTAACAACTGTGGCAAGAAGGTGTAAAATGGGCAAACTCATTTAACAAATGTTTCACTTAGCAACATAAATTTTGAGCTCCATTGTGGTTGTAACTCAAGGACTATCTGTATTGCATCAAAACTATCAAGTAATGAACATGAATGAAACAATATCTATTCTACAAGGTTAGAATAGAAAACATTGATATATTATAAACCGGGGGGAGAAGGATAATATTTTGCTGGAATTACTAAAAACATAGTTATCATTCCCTTATCTATCAATCTCATGTGCTGGCTTTTGCTTTATGAAAAGTCAGATGTAGGGCTCATTATGGGATGGATGTTGCTATCCCAAGGTTTTCCTGTGGAAAGGTGAATAAGTCATACACCCTTAGATCCCACTGCCAAAAACTGCCTCAGTGGTCTTCGGTGAGTGAGGCAGGAAAAGCCAAAGGAGTTGTTCATAACTCGCCATGAAAACCTAACATCCTTTAGCTGCTTTGCCACACAGTTTACAAAACCGATTACAGATTCCTCACAATATTAAAACTGAGAAATTAATGCTGCACAACTACTCAGATGATCTTATTAATTTTGCAGCTTCAGAATTGTGAAACAGATGCTGTTTTTTATCTTCCCTGCTCACAAAAAACAAGCATACTGAAACTTTGCAAAAACTCTTTTAATTAAACTTGTGTCCTATAAAGTATACACTCTGTAAACAAGATTAAGTGGTACACATTTGCATTTTTACATGCGGCAAATCCAAGTTAATATAGGTAGCTCTCGATTTACAACCATTCATTTAGTGAATGTTTGAAGTTACAATGGCACTGAAAAACACGATTTATATGTGTTTTTCACACTTATGACCCCTGTAATATCCCAATGGTCACATGTTCAAAATTCGGACTCTTGGCAACTGGCTCATATATATGACCATTCACATGATAAATTATCTTAGAGCTTTAATTTTAAATCTATAAAACCTGATTTCCAAATAATGTGTAATCATAGCACATATTAATAAATTTGATGTTCTGTACATGTAGTTTATTTATATTCTATTGTATAGTCTCTAAACATTGCTAAAATATAATTTCCAAGAAAGTTATATAACACCTGGAACAAGTCCCCCTGTTCTTCCTTCAACTTACATTATTTAGTTTTAAAACATTTAACACATTCTAACATTTTGAATGAGATAGCTTATAACAATTACAAATATAAAAAATTAAGCAATTTAATTTTTTTGAATAATTCTCCATAAACAGCTAGCACATGTTCATATTTCTAAAGATGACAATGCAACCCTGATTGCAATCCTAATAGCAAACAAAACCAGATTATAGAAGATAAATGTATTTATTAAATTAATGTACATATTAATTTCAAAGAAATATTGTGCCCCATTCAATATTCTTTAAATGCTATCTCAAATTCTTTAAAATAAACGGTAACAAATGATTGGTGATCTTAAAAAATTATTGCTAAAACTTTTCTTTAGAGAGAAAACCAAAGGGACTCTCACCTTAAATTCCAAGACAGTTTATCCAGTCAAATGCCAGGTGAAGAAACAAAGAACAGAAAAAAGAAAATCTCACTAAGCAGCAGTAGCTAAGAAGCAAGGGAAGGAGGAGGGAAGGGATTACAGCTGACAGAGAAGCTGTCATATTAAGAACAGCTTGAAAAGAACTAACAGAGGGTATTGGATAAGTGACATTAAAATAATTTTGCAAAGTGAAAGTGCTATTCAGAACTAATTCTTCCACAGTTTTCAAAATAAATGTATGCTATAACTCATAAAAACAAAAGGCTTAAAATCTTCCTGAAATATCAATTATTTTCCTTTTATTCAGGATTACATGAAATGCATGAGTTTTTAAAGATAACAGAAATGAAAATACAGGTTGTCCTCATTTAGCAACTGCAATTGGTTCTGGCAAATGGTTGCTAAGCAAACCATTTGATTGAGAGAGAAAGATGCTGCGAAGATCTTTGGTTGCTGCTACCCTTTTAGATAAAGTTTTCTCATGGAGCTCTGCCAGTATTACTCTCCAGCATTTGTTCTTGTCAGGCACAAATATTTGACTGTAAGTGCACATATTGGTCAGAAAATGATCTTTAAACTATAATTTATTACATAATTTGAGAATGGTCACTTAGCAAGGCAGTTGCTAAACAAGGACTTGCTCTATGAGCTTTCTTTGTTCTACAGCTCACAACTTCCAAACAGAAAATTTCTTAACTTCTTTGTCATAACGGCACAAGCTCAAAATTATGGCTATTATTTAGATTATCATTTTGTGCCTGGCTGATTGTGTTGGCCTGATACTTCATATAGATACAGTGCCTGGTAGTGAATGATAAGCCTCCACCTATAAAACTAAATTCCTTAAACAAAGAATGTGGTATCTTTTTCCTAAATACTAAAATAATTATGTCAAAGTACTGCCATTTTTAATTCTAAGGACAACAATCATATTCAAAATTGCATAAACATGGGAAAGTATTTGGCCTACAGCTTCCAAATGCAAATCCCTAACATACATTCACGTTTGTAAGGTAAAAAATAAAATCTAGAACATTTAGCAAATGTTACAGAATTTATTATAACTCCTGATCATTAAAACTGGAAAACAAAGGAGTACTGTGGAGCTTAATCTACAAAAAACCATAAACTCAATGCAGCAGACTGAATAGAAACAAAGCAACAAAAAAGGTATAGGGAAAGTATGCCTGTCAATTATTTTCTATTTTATATATTTCTTAATTTGTATACATACCCCATTGGATGCCCTCTTTTTTGCTTTCCATTCATCCAGCTGAGCCTTTGTTTTGGCATCAACTTTAACAAGTAGCTTCTTTTCTCCAATCTGGAGATCATGTAGCAATCTCAGTGCACGTAGTGTGGATTCGGGTTCTTTATATTCACAAAATCCAAAAGCTAGAAATAATTGAGAATTTAGAATATAAATGTAGAAGTCATACAGGCAAATGACAGTATCGACTGCTTTTCAATGCAAATTATTTTGTGTGTTATAAAGACCTCTATAAAGTACATTTTTAAATATTCAGAAAAAATGTCTGGTCAATCCTATACATTCAAATGTTTTAAGTTAGGAGCATCTATTCTATGTTGCTGTCTCTTTAAGTGAAAGCCCAAAATAGCTGATCAAATTCAATAATAAATTTCAAAATGACACAGTGATTTATGTTGTTGCAACCTACTATAAAGATAAGAAATGGAGCAGCTGAAATATTGTCACCAATTTGATGGTACTAAGGCAAACCACTGAAGACCACAGCATTGTGCAAATATAGTTCCTTAAGCCAACTGCAATGATCAAATAAAACCTCCTATCATCATTTTTCTTTTCACTACTATTGACAGTGAGGACTGAAAGCCCTCCCCTCGGCCTTTTCATCAATTTTTAACCTTCCCTGCTTCTTTCAAATTTTACATACTGTTTTCTATGCTTTTAATATTTTATTGTACATTGCCCAGAGGGTGATGGGCACTTCTTAAATATGACAAATAAATAAAATAAATGAATATGAGAAAATTAACAAACCTTGTATGTTCATTTATATATGAGAGTCATCCATTCCTCAAGCTCAGCAGACTGGGAAGGATGACAGGCAGGAAAATCCCCCCCCCCCCAAATTTTCCTCCTGTTCGCCAAAAAGCCTCCATTCCGAACGCTGAAAATTCGGAATGGAGGCGATGGTGCATCCACAGCATGTCCAGCTCCCCAAATCTGGCCTGCTGGACCTCAAAAAAAGTAAGACCACCTTGAAAATAAGCCCAAGAAAATAAGCCAATTTTGAAATCTAAAAGAAAACAAGACTCGGTCTTATTTTCTGGAAAATGCACATACCTTGGAGTTTTCCAGATGCTCCTTGAACTCTCTTCCAACTCAAAACCAACCCACATTTCTGAAAAACATTGTTTAAAAAGGCATAAATGTTGGTGGACAGTGGCTGAATATACATCATAAGAAGAAAATAGCCTTCCCTAAGTAGTTTTATTTTTAAGGAATGCTTTCTAGAATAATTCCTGTTAACAATTAATACATTTAATTATTATACAAAGAAGAGAGAGGTCCCTGAATTATGGATTTGGACAATTACTAAGAGTACCATGAACTGCAAAAATCAATCAATTCAGGTCCAAATAAAGACTTAATGCTCTTTCAAGATGGTCAGAAAGCAAAAACTCACATATTTTAGGAATATAATGCATAGGCTGACGTAGGAAAAATGATTTTAATTGGCAAAGTAGAAAGATGACAGAAAGTGGATTGCAAGACTATTCTTGAAATAGCCACATCTGATTGCTAAAACATTTATCCACATGGTCATCAGAAAACAAGTATATTGACAACACTTAACAATTATCCACTCTATTAAGTATTTTCTTTGCAAAAATATTGCTACTTGTATCATCCAAATTCTGATTTCATAGACCATGCCTGAGCAATATTTCTAACCTCAATGAAGGATGTTTTGTTCGGTCCAGGGCCAGGCATGATGGCAGCAGTAGTGGAATGGAAATTTATTTGGCTAATGCAGCAAGATAATATTGGGTATTCCACATATTTTGGACTGTAATTACTACTATCATTTATCAATGGCTGTGCAACAACTAGCATCCAAAATATTTGAAAATCATTAAAGACCCCCACATCTACATAATACTTTGTGAGTGTATAGAAAATGAGAGGAACTATTCACTACCATATGAAGCTGAGATGAAAAATTCTGCATGGAAATGAAATGCCATAAGTTACAAGTTTAAATCTTGGCCAATGGAGCATTTTAAATCAGTATACAAGTATAACAAAACAGATAATGTCAAAATATCCGAATTATGATTTGCAGGACTAAGTTCTAATACTGTTATGTTACTTACAGCAAGAAGCTGTCGTATAAGCATATCTGATGCCTTTTCAGATATGTTGCCCACAAAGACAGTGGTGGTGGGGCCACTGTTTTCGTCATTTTCTTTGTTCTTTAGACCTGGATGTTCTTTTCTAACACCCATGTGTTTGCCAACCATTGACACTGTAGTTGGAACCAATACCTGAAAATAAAGAGATTCCTACTGTTAAATTTCAGAGGAAAAACCCTTATCATACCTTCATTAGAAGAAAAAGTCCAGAAATGTAGAAGAACCACATTATTTAACATATCAACAAAATGGTCAAATAACTTAAACAATACATTACTGAAAACAAATTCTATATAAATCCTGAGTCACATTTGCTTTGAAGATCAGTATTAATTAATTTTGCCTGAATAGCTTTCTCTACAACAGAGATTTCATGCAATTTTTTCAGGTGATTCTGCAAGAATCAAGCTGCATACAAAATAATGCAAATGGGAAATTATATAGACATTCAGAATACTTCTATTTAAATTTATATTTTTTAAATAATCTACATATATTGCTTCATATTTAAAATGCCACCCCAGAGGAATAACTTTCCTTAAAATTTGGAAGTATTAATTAAAATAGAGATGGTTATTTTTTGAAATTTGGCAGTGACTTTGTTAAAAGCTATTATTTTGGCTCCCTGGATTGCACCTAGTCATGTAATAGGTTCAGTATTTGCTTTTCCCCTCCATTTTGGGGATTTGAAACGTTTAGAGTAGCAAGTAGTGTAAGTTGATGCCTCTATTATGCACTTTTTGATACAAAGTTTTGCCACAGGATTGGGGAGTGTTCCAACAGCCATAAAATTGCCCATCCCTGTGTTCAAACAACTGAATTATCTTTTAGAAATGGAGATCAGCGCAAATAACATTTTCACTCTTTACAAATGATTTTTATTTTATTTTTGGAGCATGCCAATTAAGAAATTCTTCCTCTTTATTGTAAAACTCTTTCCTTCTTGGCTTCAACCATGATTATTGGGGCAATGGTAATGATCGTTCCAATTTAGCAATGATCTCAAGACATTTTGCAAACAATAATCAAAGTTAGATTTAGTTAGGTTTACCAGAGTAATTCTGGCAGCCTAAGATTGTGAATTCATTTTGTTCACACATGCGTGCTATCTACAGTACACTACAGTGGGCAATCTAGCTTTGCACCAGCTGGCTAGCAGTATTCAATATTTTTGTAATTGATTACTATTAATTGCTATTATTAGTTAGACACTAATATTTTGAAAGATGACATAAAAGTAATCAAATCTTGCAATTATTTCCATAAAGTTTACACAAGTTGTATTTTATATTATGCTTACCGTTGGTGCAGGAGCCATAATACCCATTGGCACAGGAATCATTGGGGTCCCTGTGAACAGAAATTGTGTTAACAGTTTATCAAGAATCAACCCCAATTTTAAAATACCTACTAAATAGAAATGCAAGAAAACTATATTTATAAAGATTATTTTCCTTATTAACTTACCCAATGCAGCTATATTTAGTTAATTGTGATTTTAAAGATTTATTAATCAGTGATGGAAAAATGAGGCTAATTTGATGAGTGTCTGATGTAACTTACCAGGAGGTACAGGTGGAGGAAAACCTGGGAACTGTGGAGGTGGAATTCCAGGTGGAAGGGTTGGGATTCCCATCGGAGGACGGTTTAAGTGAGGTGGAAAAGACATTTTAAAAAGAACCTAAAAAAAAGCAGAGAACAATCAGATCCAGAACCATGAATCTTTTGAAATGTCCATTACTGAATATTTACAGAGAATTTTCTATGAAAGGTATCTCTATATTCCTCCTTTGAGGATACTAATGTGTGAAGAAATATTAATTTATATAAGATAAACAGAAATAACAGCTCTTCTGGACTATTTACTACAAAATAAATAAGAGAATCCTAAGAAAGTAAATTCAGGGCTTTGCTATTTTACATGAATAACAACATTAATAAAACATTTATATTAAAATAGTAGCTTGGATCAAGATATGTATTGCCTCAAATACTTATAGTTTGAAATAGTTCATAATCTTCAAGTGCATAGATGGGCCATCTGGAGCACAAATTATACCTCCAGATGCTCTCTATGAGGCCTGCTGAGTCTCCAGTTTCTGGAAAGGAGTTTTTCTTCACTGAATCTAGTACTGTAAGGCAGAGATGGGGGTCACACCTCACTTGCAGAATACTGACAGAGGCTTTTTTTCATCATAATTACCTCAAACTGACATCAAGGAAAAACATTTTTGCTCTCATGTTCACTTCTGACTCCTATCAAACAAACCAAGATGATAGCAAAGGAATCTGATTTAATCTGAAACTCCACAATGAAGGGAGAGTTTAGTGTATTATAGAATAAAATAACAAAAAGAACTGAAATGTATCCTTAAAAAGATATTTCCAATGTGCCAAAGATTAAATATAAAAAGATACCAAATAAAAGTGGGATCACTTGAACAGAACAACAAAGTACTTTGGAAATATAAAACATAAGGAAATTAAAGCAACATATAACTTATTGCATTTAAAATTTACAAAGCTTCAGCCATCTAAAACTTCTTCTAATGTTCCTTATCATTGCAATAAAATATCCAGAGTAATTCCAACAGTTTAGTGGAAGATGCATTTGATAAAAGTTCATAAATATTATTTTCAGCTCTCTTTAGGGTCTAATTCAGTGGCTCATTGGACAAAACCAGATACATCTTTACGCAACTGAAAAATAATACCTCTTTAAGCATCCTTATCAACTAATGTAGTTTTTGACTGTACTAGAAAATGTGCCTACCCGTTATAAAATCTCAAATTTCTTTAAAAATGATTTATTCTAAATTATTTAGGGCCAGCAACCAATAATCATTTGTTTAATTCTATCAAACCTAATTGTATTGATCTCAAAAAAGAATTTTATTATGATTCTTAGCTTGCTTCCCCTTTTAGGACGACATTATTTTATTTCTGGGTTAAAACAATAGTTCCAGGCAGTTATACAGCTGTTACAATTGTTTAAATAGGAAGGCATGCATATATCTATATCACTGTGTAGCAATAGAATTTCTATTAAATTCAGTCAAATTGATTTAAATCATTTTCATTAAAATTGTATTTCTGATTGAACAGCACACATTTTAGAAATGTATTTAACCTGGTACTCATAAAAGCTGATTATGTTAATTACTAGTTCAGTAGAGGTGTTCCAAAAGCTCTTCGAAAAATACCAAGATAACTTGTTACAGTTTAAAGTATTATCATTAGTTAACAAAATACAGTAGCCTAAAGATACAGGAGACAATCTTCTGTAATATAAGTAATCTTTGACATACGACCACAAATGAGACAATTTCTATTGTTAAGTGAGATACTGAGTTTTGCCTCATTCTATGACCTTTCTTGCCACAATTGTTCAGTGTATCACTGCAGTTGTTAAGTTAACATGGTTAAGTGAATCTGGCTTCCCGACTGACTTTGCTTGCCAGAAGGTACAAAAGAGGGTCACATGCAGTGGTGGGTTGCTCCCGGTTCGGTCCAGTTCTTGCGAACCGGTAGTAATGGCGCCCACCCACCCGGACGTCATCATGGACGATCTGCGCATGTGCTCCCGTTGCGAACTGGTAGTAAAGGTAAGTGGAACCCACCCCTGGTCACATGACCCTGGGACACCGCAACTGTCATAAATATAAAGCAATTGCCAAGCATCTGATTTTTGATCTTGTGATCATGCAGATGTTGCAATGGGCATGTGAAAAATGGCCGTAAGTCACTTTTATCAGTGCCACTGTAACTTCAAATGGTCACTAAATGAACTGTTATACATCGATGACTATCTGTATGCTGCAATCTTCTTCCAACTAAAATTTGGACATGATTCGTTAATAGGTCTTGTCTGTAGCGGCACTCCAGTTGTGAAACAGGCTCAATTAATTAAATCTGTTTGTTGTCCATCTTGCTGCGAGGTAATTCAGGGTAACTGCCAATATTTTTTTCAAAAATGTCTATCTTGAGATGATATTTTCTTTTTGCTGCTTTACAGAGCTGGAGTTTTTATTTATGCTATTTTCTGGATTATTGATTATTTATTGCAATCTTATATTTAAGCACTCTTCTTGTAACCATGTTGCCATGTGCAACTGCAAGGAGTTCTATATAGGTCAGGAGCAACGGAATGAACTATGGTCATACCACTTCTAAAGGCCTACTTAGCTTTATATATACTATGTCAGAAATGCCCTTCTACCTACCCATAGTGTACACAATGTACACTGTACATAGTACAGTGAAATGGTGGAGGAAGAATGGAAATCATTCTCTCCTTTCGCCAGCATTTCCAATTGATTCCTGAACTGGGGGATTTTTAATTGGGGGATTTTAAGTGATTATTTTTGTAGTTATTTTTATTGTTTTTATTTTTTAATTTCTGCGAGCCGCCCCGAGTCCTTTGGGAGAGGGGCGGCATATAAGTATGAGAAATAAATAAATAAATAAACTGATTCCACACTGTCGTTTGCATATTTAACATGGAAACATGGATTGGAGACAAAACAAACTGACATCCACCATTCTAGTTGACAACAAAGTCGTAGAGCATCCACCCTTAGATGCTAGCCTACTATAATTCTATATAGATTGGACACACTGGAAACGAAAATTTTTCTCATATAATCAGCACAAAAAGTCAGCTGCCAGAAGTGGAAAGGAATTTGTTGTTGGTCTGCTGTGCATCTGTGCCAGTTGTGGTAAAGATTCTTCTAAATGGATTAGTGAAACAAATAGTCTTGTAGATGAGATATTGCATACTGTATAAATTTGCTGAATTTTTGACATGCTTTTACTTTCTAATAGGGCTGATAAAGACGAGATTAATACTCTTTATTAGGGTATTAAAAAAGCAGGCTAGTAAAACCTTACACAAGACAGAACCTTTTTTGTGCTCATTGACGAGAATTATTTATTGCTTGCTCAGATTTAAGTTTCTTTATGTAATCTGTTTTAAATGATTTTGTACAATTGCAAAATAAATTAAACAAAATAAAATATTCAATCAAAAAGTGCTTCATCTCTTCATTCTTCATAACTACGAAAATAATCACTTAAAATCCCCCAATCAAAAGCATATTAGATGAGGCTATAATTCTATATTTATTTGAAAGCATCTTTCACTTAATTTATTTTCACATAAAAAGTCATCTGAAGGCAGATTATTAAAATTCCAAAGTTTAAGAATAGAAAAATGAAAGCATATTAATTATTTTATGTAATTATAAGTGTCAGTTGTGGAACATGCTTTACACAGTCCTATTCTAGTCCTATTATGGTATTTCCAAAGCAAAGTTTCAAAAAGCAAATTTAAGTGGTTTTATGTTCAGAAATTAAGAATAATTTAAACAAGCAAAATATGACTGAAAAAATGAAGATTAACCAATAACAAAGAGATACAGAACAATTTCTGATCCATGAAAGATTGCTGGATTCAGAAACAGAAGGGGTCATAAGTAAAGAAGAAAAGGCTGACTAAATAATATTTTAAAAATTTAAAATTAGGAAATAAACAAAAGTTCTGCAAATGAAAATATGCAAAATGAAGAATATGCAGCAAAAAGAAAAACAGCAGAAAACAAAAGGAAAATGTTTAGGAGGGGAATCCTTCTTCCAACTGAGTAAAAAAAATGAAATCCAAACAACTGGATGAAACCAGATACTGACCCACGACATGGTTATCAAAAAACTATATTACACAATATAGAACATTATTTAATGTAGCATTATGGTCTTACTAATGAGCAAAATACTTCTGAATAATTCAATTGATTCAGCTATATTCATCAGTTGTTCCACTCAGAATCTAACTGTTCCCAAGTAATAGTAACTATATGAGGAAATAACAGAAGTTAGTGTCAAGTGGCATTTTCAAGAACAGGTAGTACTTTATTAATAATCAATTGTTCTGGTTTACTTTGGTATAATGATAAAATCTATGAATATTTCTGCAAATTCTAAAATTAACACAGCACACATTTTTTTTCCTTGAAACTATAAAACAGAATAGAGAAAAAGATAAAAGATATTTCAGGAATCACGATTAGACATTATAGGTACTTTTGTTTCCACATGGAGACCGCTTCTGAATTTCGTGCTTGATATGGAGAAGAATGAAACTCTGACTTTGGGTTTTACTGATTAGACTGATCACTATAGAAATGGGTTGTTCATATTATTATGAAAAAGCAAAAAGTTGGGATTTGATGTTAATGCCTTATTTTACTATAACAGAGAGTTGAAAGTCAATGCTTCTTTTAATTTTTTTTCTTACCTTTCCTCACGTCTCCTTCCTCTTTTCCTCCCCACTGCTTTCCTATTTACTTTGTATTTTACATTACTTTATAACTCAATAAAAATGTTAATGCAGAAAGAACATTATAAAAAAATGTTATGACTTAAACAAAAATCAAGTGTATAAATACATAAAAAGTCATTCTTAAAATTTAAAACAAACATTATTAAAAATGAAAAACTGTATGGCAAAGTAATTATCATCTGCAGCCATTATAACACATAGATTCTCACTGATTCCCCTGGGAGAAAGCCTGGTAACAAAACCAGGTCTTGAGGGACCTCCTGAACATCAACAGGGATGGAGCCTTGCCTCATTTTGGGACTGGAAGAATGCTTGCCTCCTGGTACCCATCAAGTGTAAATCCCTAGCAGACAGAACCCACAGTCTGCATTCTCTAATACTCAGAGGGACAGGAAGATGTAATAGGGGGGAGGCAGTCTCTTACATAACCTGGTCACACACCAGGAAGGGCTTTAAAGGAAAATACCAGGACCTTGAATTGGACCCAGAGCAAAGTGACAACATATGCAGCTTGTGGAACAGAGGTACAACATGTGATGTTCTGGAAACACATATTCTGCACCTGAAGCTTCCAGATACTCTTCCAGGGTAGGCCTATGTAGAGTGTGTTACTCTACAGTAGTCCAATGGGGAGGCATGAGTGACTGTGGACAGAGCCTCCTGATCTAGGAACTGGCGCACAAGACTGTGCAAAGGCCCTTCTACTAGACACAACTGCCACCTTCTCTTCTTTAATTGATGGCATCTTGACTGAAGCAAGGAGAGAAAAGCAAAGAGAAAGAAACACCACCAAGCACCTAAAACTTGAAATACAATAAAGCTGCTAACAAGGCTATGGATAACCACATTTCAAAGCTAAACACAAAAGATGCACTTAAAGTCAACTTACCACCTGTCTTTCTGAGATTATCTCCTCATATCTTCTCATTACCTTACCATCTGTTTTTCTGAGATTACCTTCTCTTTTCTGGATTACAAATTTAATTCGTTTAGATTTCATTTCAGGTAAATATTTTGGGGCTTAGAGCACATTTTTAATACCATTTACAGGGCAATCCCCCTTAAAAAAAGTCAAGTTTGGCTTTAATTTCAGATAAGCAAATATAAGATTACAAATGTATTTAAAACCGTCCGCAGAAGACGGCAGATCCATAAAAATAAAACGCATAGCCCTGTGGTGCTTTTCAGGGATGATTAATCGCTACTTAAAACGGTCGTGATTGATCCTACACCATGTGAGACTCGCACGGTCCTACAAAACCTTCCATTTCAAGAAACGATGGAGGTGATTAAAAACGAGCCCTTTTAAATACCGTTTTCTAAACGAGCTGCTTCCTGAAAAAAACATTGCAAAGACCGCAAAAGCTCCTCTTAAGGATCCTTTTGGAGTCTCTGAGATCTTTAGTTTAAATTAAAAAAAAAAACCACCTCGTAATTCGTTTATTGGTTTTCAAAAAATGAAAAAAAAAACACCCCACCACCCTCGTGTTTTAAACGATCTTTCTGCCTGCCGGCGGAGGGTTGCTTCGCAATGATTCCCTCACACACGCCAATTCACCTCTCGATGCTGCGCTGGTCAAGCGCCGAGGTTACTGCATGCAAGCCAACACGGATGGATGGGCTCGGGGTTGGGGGGGATGGATACCTATTCCGAACGGGCCGGCTTTCAGGCCTCGACAGAGTGGCCTTCGGTATGGCCCCTATCGCCTTCGTCGCCCTCTACACCCCCTTTCCCCCCCCCCCCCATGGAGCACGATGCTTTAAAAGGAGAAGGGAAGCATCCAAACCTTCTCTCTTCCCTTCCCCCCCCCCAAGCGTCATAACCTTCCCTGAAAAGCTCCAAAAGGGCCACCTTCAGCCCGCCCCCATTCCTGAAGCCGCCCCCCCCCGACACGGGTGCCCCAAGTCGCCCAAACCCCATCCCTCCTCGGTCCCGCCTCTTTATCCATAAGGATAAGCTGCAGGGGCATTGCCCCGCTCTCTCACCGAAAGCAGCGGCCGAAGACAACAGGCCCAACAGCCTCCACTCTTCTCGACCCGGCAAAGGAAACTAGGCCGCAAACGCGCCACTCAGAGCCACAGGCGCCGTCGCGTTACGCGAGATGGTCACGTGAACAACCTCCCCCGGACTCGGCTTTCTGCCAAAGACCGCCCAGCACGGCGTTCGTTTTGATCATGGAGAGGTAGGTGGATAGTCCTAGAGGTATCTCGAGGAACGGGCACCTCTAGGAATTGTTTTGGGTCTGTGCATGTCTACGGTTCGCCGACTTCCGTCCTCTTTCCCGGCGCTGTTGTTGTTCCATTGGAAGAAGGGGAAATTTGGGGAAACGCTCTTGTTTCTTTTTGACTTCGAACATTTCTCTCGGGTTCAGCTGTAAAAGAATCTGTAAATGTTAACACATCTGAATGGGAAAAATCCGGACCAGCAATAAATACTGGCAAAGAGATAAAGAAAATTCTTAATAATATCTGGTGTTGGTGGTTTTTCCAGACTAGATCTTACACTCTTAATTTTTAAAAGCATTAAATGCCGAGAGGGAAAGGGTTGTCATTTTCACTGTCTCGCAGTTGTTATTTTTTCCTCCCTCTATGTTCTACTCTTAAATCGGATTTTTGCCTTAAACAATTAGGACAAATGGTGGTGAAAGATTGAAGAACAGTAAAATGATAACTGAGTTCCTGTGTTATTGTACAGGTAGTCCTCAACTTACAACAGTTCATTTAGTTGACAGTTCCAAGTTACAAGGGCAATAAAAAAAGTGACTTATGACCGTTTTTCACAGTTTACAACCTTTCCAGCATCCCCATCATCATTTGATCAAAATTCAGATGCTTAGCAACTGGCTCACATTTATGAAGGTTGCAGGTCATGTGTTTTTTTATGACCTGACAAGCAAAGTCAATGGAGAAGCCAGATTCACAAAACAATTGTGTTACTAAATTAACAATTGCAGTGATTCACTTAATGAATGTGGCAAGAAAGGTCATAAAATGGGACAAAACTCATTTAACAAATGTCTCAGTAACAGAAATTTGGGGCTCAATTGTGATTAAGTCGAGGATTACCTGTACTATATAAAGTTTGGAGAGTGCAAAAGAATGGTGCAAGGATTTTGTCTCCTGTATTTGTTGTAGAGCATCAATATTCCTTAAAAGTAGTGTGGAGTCCTATCTTGAGGTCGGCTTAATTGCTAACATAGCAAGTGCTAAGCTGCTGTATATTCCGTGACTGCTGTCTCCTTTATTGTTGATAGTCAATTCTAAAAGGTAGAAGCTAATCATTTTAATATCTACATTGTTGATTCTGGTAGCTATCCCTCTTATGATCAATTGGTATTCTTGATATTTAATTGCAATCCCATTTTCCCCTGTGGTCTTTGACATTCATTCCTAGACACTGAGACTATTAGCATTTTCAGCTAGTGGAGGAGTGTCATCTGCAGGGTGTTGATATTTTTTTCTACAATTTTAAAACCATGCTTATCTTCCAATCCAGCCTCCCTCAGTATATATTCAGTCTGTAGGTTAAACAAATAAGAAGCCTTGTCTCATTCCTTCACCATCCTGAACCTAATTTTGTGTTACCATGTTCTGTCCAGACTTCATGTGATTGGATTTCACAGTAGGAAAATTAGATATTCTGAGATTCCTTATTTCCTAAGGAGATTGCATTGTTTGACATGGCTGACTTACTGTAATATGGTGCCTTTCTATAGTCAATGAAGCACAAATGGACTTTTGGGAGGTATTCGTTGGCTTTCTCAGTTATGCCATTGTGTATTAGCTATAATGTCTTATGCTTCAGCATTTTCTGAAAACAGTTTGAACACTTTATCTCCAGTAAACAGTAATATGCTGTAAATGTTAAAGGCTCAGGTTTATTCAAATATCCTGCACAGTGTATATTCTATTTGGCCCATGCACTTTATTATTTCTACCACCGTTTTTCCATAATTATGAACCCTGGGACTTTTCTCTATATGCTGTGCGATTCTGTTTTACTGCTTCTGAGGCGCTCTTTCCGTTTCCAAAGCAGCGAAGCTGCACGCAAAAATACTGCACTTCCCACAATGCAACCTTTCTTTCCATTCTCCTTCCCATTTGACCACCTATCTTCCTGCCTTAAAAAAAATAACCCTGAAGTTCCCTGAGATCAGCTGATCAACAGTGACAACAAGGGAGAAAACAGGCGATCTTGGGACTGGCCCTTAATATCTACTGGGGCACCAGGTTCACACGCTGGGATCCAGATAGTTAAATCCTTTTATCTGGGAAAAAAGGGCTCTCTCTCTGCCCGCCGCCGGGTTTAGTAGTTAAAAAGAGGAGCCGGGGGAGGAGACAACGATTTGATTACTTCTTAGTCACTTGCAGGGAGGAAAAGGAGGAGGAGGAGGAGGAAGAAGATGCCTATTGTTTTATAAACAATAGATCGGGCTGCCTTGTTCTTCTGTACGGTTTGTTTTTGTCGTCTTATTTTACTCCGCTTCCTCTCGCTTATTCTTGTTTATACGGGGAGATTTAGCGCCTCACGAGAAATTAAAATTAGTTTACGATTATCTGGACTCAATCGAACCGTGAGTTATATATTTTGTTATTTAGATTATCAGACAGGGATAAGTCAAGATCTTCCCATGGTAGCGTGTGAGTCACAAGAAAACACTGAACTAATGTGTTTTCTGTAACCACTCTTCCCCCTCCCCCCTTTCTTGGCCCGTTTAAAAGCAGCTTAAAATTATTTTTATTGCTTTGCTTTAAGTAAGTAATTCATCACTATATGACATATTGTCTATTTGTAGGGCTTAAAAATATGTCCAACTTTGATGTGGGTTTTTTGGTGTGTGTTTATGAAAGATGCTATCATCGGTTGGAAGAGTACAGTCCAAAACACTTTTACTTAAGAGTAGGTGCTACACAATTTGATTGGATGGAAAAGTAATTTATAATTATTTAAAACAAAAAACATGGGCCTCTCAGTTGAACGGTGTTTAATCCTATACTTGTTTGATAAAATCATCCTTATCAACATGGTAGGAAGATCCCCAAGTAGTTTTTAATCATATTTGAAGTTCAAATGGAGATTTTGTATATGCCTATTTTAATCAAAGGTATCTTTTGTTATGCAAAGATTTTAAACATACCCATAACTGTTTTTCACTTTGAAGGAGGAATACATTATGTAAAGAAAGTAACAGGCTTTTTAATATCTGAAACTTTTATTACACTTATGTATATGTGTATGTCTGTCTCTCTATATATTAAATCAATGTTTTCCCTTATGTTTTAGACATTACAAAGAAAAGACCTGGCTTACATTTTGGAGGCATATCAGAGTGTTTTTCTTACATGTATCCAAGTTTATTGTGACTTTGAGTGTGGAATTTTACAGCCCCCCTCAGTCATTATGGGAATTTGTATTTACAGTTCTTAGGCCAAGTGGGATTTTTTTAATGCATTTCATGAAAGCATCATAGAGGTGAAGAATCAAAACTGATATATATCCCAGGTTTTATAGTTTCTTCTCTCTTAAGGCAAGAACTAATTTTAGTCCTTTGGCAAATCAATGTATGTATCTGATAAAAAACCCAGTTTTATAAAATAATAATTTGTGGAAGATGAGTGCCCAACCTCCATCTGTAGATAAAGGACTGAATACTATACTTTTGTGTCAAGAAAGCTATGCTTGCAGTGGCACAGATGAAGCAATCTTTGAATGTGATGAATGTGGAAGCTTACAGTGCCAGCGTTGTGAAGAAGAACTGCATAGACAAGAAAGACTTCGAAATCATGAACGGACTCGAATCAAACCTGGCCATGTCCCATATTGTGACACCTGCAAACTTACAAGTGGCAGCATCCTGCAGAACAATATCATAAGCTCTAGACAAAGGGCAACAGTAAGGTGCCAAGCATGCAAAATAAACTTATGTTTAGAGTGTCAGAAGAGAACTCATGCTGGTGGAAACAAGAGGAAACATCCCATTACCGTATACCATAGTGGCAGACATCATGGTCAGCAAGAGGAGGAAGGAATGGATGAAGAGACAAAGAGGAAGAAGATGACAGAACATGTGGTAAGCTTCCTGCTGGTGGATGAAACAGAGGAGATTCAGGTAAGAATTGTGTGCTTTGAAAATGAATAGAGATTGATAAGAATGTCTTATTTGGTTCAGGATGAAGCTGTTTTGGAAAAAATAAACTCAATTATCACTCTTAAGTGTTTCCTTTCATATTCGTATCAGTTCATTTTCAAGTAATACTCTCCTTTTGATTTGACAAGGTACATGATAAATCAGACCTGGGCATTTTATGGCCATTGGCTTACATCCGGCCCTTTGGCCTGCATGGGTTGTTTTTATTTTGAAGATGGCTGCTATCTTTTCCTACTGTCTCCAAGCATCATACTACGCCATAATATAATTGATTTGGCTTTAGCATAGCTTGATGAAAATTTAAATAATATGGTTTATAATTTATGGCTTAGTACAGCATGTGTATCCAGACAATTGTGGCTTATTCAGTAAACTGTGGTTAGGCCAACCATTTTTTAATAATATAATGTGAGTACCCTGTCAATGTGCTAAACCAAAATCAAAGAAATCAAATTATAGTTTAGCGCAATTGATCAATAAAGTTAATGTTTGGACACTTACCAAAATGATTTTTTCTTCATGGGTTCCTATCCCATTTGCCTGAACAGAGCTTTTCTGCAGTGTTTCCAGACACATAAAAAGATCAGGATAAATTGTACATAGGAACCAAATTGATTGATTTGTTCTGATGCTATAGGAGGCAGAGGCATCACCATTTATATTGCTGTTATTCTTTTGAGGTTATGGAGAAAACTTTTGGGCCTGACTTCTAGGAAACCAGCATTTTAATTCCAAAGTCCATAAGCAACTTTTGCAAAACTAAACTGTGTAATCATTTGTATCCAATGAGTACAAATTGAATGAGTCATCGTGAAACTTTTCAGTGGCATAAGCTGCTGTTTATTGAATGCCCAGTTTAAACCTTTGACCAATATCTTTAATAGGAACAATAATTTTCAATTCAATTCAGAATAGAACTGGAAGGGACCTCCCCTGCTCAAGCAGGAGACCCTATACCATTTCAGACAAGTGGCTGTCCAGTCTTTTCTTAAAAACCTCCAAATTTGTAGCCTTCCTTAAAAACATGGTAACAAGCACCACAACCAATTAATTGTAATTTAATTGGCCAATTGACTACAATTTCAACACATCTATAGGTTACCAGGTTGCAGAAAATGTAAGTGTAATTAGACATTATTGCTGTTTTCTGGACATGTGAAGATCACTGCAAAAAATTATCCGAAATCATATTATTCATCTCTCACCTATAGTAGCAATTTGTTGAATTGAGATGATGAACAAAGTAAGACAATACTATGTAAGCATTTAGCAAATATGTGATTATAATGCTGCTGAAGTTTACTATTGTTAATGCCTTTATAAAATATTTAAACAATGTATAAAAAAGATTAAATTAGAAAAAGATCCTAAATTAAGAAAACACGATTAATCTGTTGTTTGTCTGGTTTTTTTTCTCCCTTCATTTCTGATTGGGCTGTACAGTATTTTAAGTTCAAGGGAAAATAGTGCTTCAGAGTACAACCAGACAGTACTAGACTGCAACTTCTTAAGCAGCTATACATTGAAATGGTCCATTCTGTACTTTTCTGGCTAGCCACACTTTTCATGGCCGCCATTTGAGGAATAATTAAGCCCTGCATGCAGCCATTTTGTGCTAGTATTCTCAAAATTTGATGTATCTATTTGTTCTGGCACAACATTTTTACTTTTAGCAAGTGTTTTATATAAAGGAACACTAAAAGTGGCTCTGTCATGCACAGAATGAAGTTATACATTTAATTCTATCTTTGTTGGACTTTGTTATTTCATTTCATTCCACATGTAGACCTAGTATCCCTTTTCTGTACATTGCAAATTTTGCTTAGAAATGAATATGGTGAAAAATATAAATTTAAGGGTTTGAGGCGAAGACTAAAATTGATTCTTTATATGTCTATTTAATTTAAAGGCATCCTTTAATAAGAGTTGAACAAAATACCCACTTTTTGTTCTCCCAGAAATAAATTTCATAGTTAAGTATGGTAATCCAGGATCCTGTTGTTTAAGTGCTGGTTGACTCAATTGGAAAATATCACAAGAGAAAATGATAGATCCCAAGAGCCAATTTGATCTAGTGATTAAGGTACCAAGCTAGAAACTGGGAGACTATGATTTCTAGTCTCTAGTCTAGTGCCTAACCTTAGGCACAAAGCGAGCCATTAACTCTTTCTCAGTCCTAGTAAGAAGGCAATGGCAAACTGAGAAAAATTTGCGCAGAAAATTACAGGGAGACTTCCAGTTACTCTCTAGGAGTCAGTACTGACTTGAAGGCATAAGAAAAAGAAACACCCATTTAAAAAACAAAATTATTTGTTGAACAAAAATGAATTTTCTTTTCAAGATGCATAATTTTTTCCGTTCATTTCTTCCTCAGTTTTATCTTTATAACAACAATATAAATTTATTTCAGTTGAGTAGGTGACTGATTTAGGTTTGTACCTTGGACCTAATTCTCTCTCAGGCTGATATACCAAGTATTGTAGAATTATTATGCGACATGAACCACTCTTTTATAGATTTTTGTGTGTGTTTTGTTTTGAACAGTCTTTGAATGCCAAAGTTTTTGTATTTGTAATTTAACCATTATCATGTTGTATTGTATATAATCCTACTCTAAGAGAGTCTGTAAGGTTTTTAGAGTCCTTTTAGGATTAAAACGACATACCACAAATTCAACTGGCTTAGCTTTTTGAAATTGGTAGATATCCCCACCTATTTGGGGACTGGTAGAATAAAGATATATAAATAGTAGCATTCTTGGAAGAGGTTATTAAACTATGGGGGTCCCTTTGGTACAAGTCTGATCAACTCTGAGCATTGCAGAGTGGCAATTGGAGGCTAGATTAGAAGTTAGATTTAGGTGGTAGTAACAGTTCAGCAGATATAATGTTCTCATAAAAATCTTAATTTTTTTTTTGTGTGTGTTGGAAGGTGGAAAACGAAGAAGAATTTATCAGGAAACTGAACTGCAAGCCTGACCAACATGTAAAGGTGGTGTCTATTTTTGGGAATACAGGGGATGGTAAATCTCATACCCTTAACCACACCTTCTTTTATGGGCGTGAAGTCTTTAAAACATCTCCAGCACAGGAGTCTTGTACAGTAGGTGTTTGGGCTGCCTATGACCCTGTTCATAAAATGGTAGTGATTGACACAGAGGGTCTTCTTGGTGCCATGGAGAATCTAAGTCAGAGGACCCGGCTGCTTCTGAAGGTCTTGGCTATTTCAGATCTCATCATCTATCGTACACATGCTGACAGACTCCACAATGATCTCTTCAAATTTCTTGGAGATGCTTCGGAAGCATACCTGAAACACTTCACCAAAGAACTAAAAGCAACTACAGCCCGTTGTGGATTGGATGTTCCATTGTCCACTTTGGGTCCTGGAGTCATTATCTTTCATGAAACTGTGTACACGCAGTTATTGGGTGCTGGTGAGTAGAATTCGGTGGAAATATGTTGTGCATTAGGGCTGCATGAAACTTGGACAGGATGCATTGATGTAGCATATCTTCAGATGAAGCACTCTTTTCCAGCAAAGGGCTGAATCAAAGTATTGCTCCCCCTTGGATTGAATTGATCACCCTGCTTGATATGGATGTTGAAATTGATTACTGTAAATATGCCCTCCCTCCCTCCCTCCCTCCCTCCCTCTCTCTCTCTCTCTCAACATATATCTGCCCATCTTTCAGGCAATTCTGAGCGGTTCCCAGTAAAATCATTTTAAAAACCATGAAAGAAACACTCAAAATATAAAATAATAAAAACAATAAAAAGAAAAACATGACGTAACTCCATGCAAACGCTTGGGAGAAAAAAAAGGAGATCTTTAAGACCTTTCAGAAGGGTAAAAGAATGGAGGTCTGCTGAACTTCAGCAGGCAAAATGTTCCATAGGTCAGGAACTGCCATGGAAAAGGCATGCTTCCTAGCTCAAATTAGTTGACAATATTTGGGGTAGGGAACCAGGAGCCTGCCCACCCTATCTGACCTGTTAGGACAGGTAGATGTCTTTAGGGAAAGGCGGTCTCATAGATAGTCTCACACAGGGTTTTGAAGGTGATGAACAGCACTTTGAATTGTACCCATAAAAACACTGGAAGCCAGTGCAATTCGCACAACAGAGATGTTATATGGGCAAGTTTAGGACACCCCAGAACTGTGTTCTGGACCAGTTGAAGTTTTCGGGTGGTCTTCAAGAGCGGTCCCAGGTAGAGTTACTGCAGTAACTCAAATGAGAGGGGACCAAGGCATGGGTAACTATGAGCAAGGCCTCCCGGTCCAGGAACGGGTGCAATTGGTGCACCAGATTAATCTGTGTAGAGCCCTTCCCACCAGCGATGGCTGCCACCTGCTCTCTGAGCAGGAGCACTGAGTCCACGAAGACTCCCAAATCTCCCCAAATGGGAGGCTAGTGAGCTTCCTTGTACAGTCGGTTGGCTGCTGTGAGAACAGACTGCTGGACTACATGGGCCAGGGATCCAATGTAGCCGGGTACTGTTTATGCTCTTAAGGGAGCGTAAGATTTCCAAGTGAGAATAAGATGATTTAACCCTTAGAAGCTTGAATCATTTTTATCCCACTCTATTTTTTTATGATTTGATTATGGCCCCTGTTTAGGTTCATGAGTCTGTCTGTAGTGCTTCTGATTATTTGAAGATGTGATTTAAACAAATGTGATTACACCAGACGTCCATCTAGACATGGCATAAATGCATTGCACATATACTTCCTTTCTTGTGTTTCCACAAATATAACAATAAATATAACAATCCTTAAAGGTCTAATATAACCCATTTGTTGCGTAATTTTGGCTATCCCATCGCTGTTATTTTACCCTGCTCTCCAGAAATATATGGCAATCAGGATATGCCAACATGCCAAAAATATTCAGAATTATGTAGTTCACCATCATACTAATAATTGCATGTTAAATCCATTCAGATAATCCTACTGAGGTGCCTGAAAAACTAATTCAGGATCGATTCCGCAAACTTGGTCTCTTCCCCGAATCCTTCAGCTCAATCCATTACAAAGGGATAAGGACACAAAACCCGCCAACAGATTTTTCTAGTCTCAGGCATGCTGTGGAGCAGCAGCTAGAAAATAATACCACCCGTTCTCCACGTCCTCCTGGAGTTATCTACAAAGCACTCAAAGTAAGTAGAATTTGCTCTATAGAAATAACTCCAGATTTATAATTGGGACAGCAATGCTAATGTTTTCCAGTTTATATTCTGTGGGCAGGAGCCTACGTTCCAAAATTTACAGTTGTCCCATTTTAATTCATGGTATAATTTGATATAATTCTTGTTCAAATGATATGCCTAGCTTCTCATCCTGTTAAGGCCCTGAATTTAAAAAGAAATCTAGAGCATCTCAAGAATTGGCAAGCCCAAAATGGTACAGCTGCAGCAAGTGAGTCAAGCCACAGGAGTAAAAAGAATCTGATCTTCCTCATCTGTCTAAGACTAGGTCTAGGAAAAATGTGCCAGAACCTTGGCATATCAACAGTTAGTTCAGGACTCTTATTTGCCCTCTTCTCTTAAATAAATACATGTTGATTGTAACTGTTTATGTTTTAACTGAGATGTAACTAAGCCACCCAGAGTTACCCTAGGGTAATAGGGGTAGCAAATGCATACATGCATACATTCTAAATAAACTGAGCTAGAAGAAACTTTGGTCTCAATGTGGAGCTAGTGAAGAGCCCATGCAGATTCAATTCTTTTTTTTGGTCTGCTTTAGCAGAACTAGTTTTGATAATGTCTGTAATCTAAACACTCAGTGTCTCAGGCTGGGTGCCAGAGCACTATAAATACATAAGCAGTCAGAACTGAGCTATTGTAGTGCAATGGAAAGGTCCATATTGTTACCAGGGTAACTGACAGGACATGGTCTCTAGGCAACAACTCATTCCTTGGTTTGCCTTGACTTTCCTCAATTTCCTTAAGCGAGAAACTAGATTTTCATTGATAGATACCAAAGATGTGGTACCTAGAACAAACAGGCTAGAACCAAGGCTCTTCAGGGAGCAATGTCTGTTGAGTTGCAGCAGAGAAATGTAGCGATACAAATCCTTCTGTACTTTACCATGTGGTGAAGTTTTTGAAGTGCAGACTCCTTGAAAAGCTTCTTCACTAAAACTTTGTCTTCACATTTCTCATGGAGTGGATTTTTCTTTTGTCCTTTCCTGCAGAAAGGAAATGAAATGTAGGTGATATAGTCAGTGATTATTGTTACCTTCCCGACAACTATTTGATGAATATGCATAATGCAAAGAAACGTATCTGTTTATTCCATGAAAAAAATAATACTAAACTACCTAGTATTATTTTACTACCCAAATCCTTTGTAGTTTTGCAACATTAAACATGATTTAGGACAAGGGCTGTGCTCAGCCATTAGCTTTTAAGATGTATTCGTTTAGGGTTTATTTCCAGATTAAAATGAATGAAAAAAAGTGACACTGGATAGATAAATAAATAAAAATAACAATCCCTCAGGGAAATTTTCTCCTATAAGGTTTCCTTAGAAAAGTTCCATCCTGGCTAAGAATTCCCAGAGGGTTAGGAGATTAGTGGCTTTTTTATGCTTGCTTATGACGAGCATCTGCAAAGTTCACATACTTTCTAAACTTTTGATTTTGCTATTAATACATTTGTTTTGGGGAACAGGATTTTATTTTTTTACCCTATGCTTATATCTCAGTTGATGATTAACTTCTTCATTCATAACCATTGGGATGCTTCCTAAATATATATTTTTTTAAAAATGCTCTGGGCTAAAAATGTATAATGGAAAACGGGGAAGGAATAACAGATTATTCTGCATGTGATGTTAAAAGACAGATAACAAAACAATAATGGAGAAACTAGTAGGTTCTACATTAAGGCACAAAGTACGGTAGTTTGTTTGATACTTGCATAATGTGTTGTTTGAATTGAGTCACTTACAGTTCATTCATAAATCATTGTTAAACAACCAGGGATTTGTATGAGGGGTGAATCCAATCCTGAATTCCCAAGCAGAGGTGATATTCAGCAGGTTCTGACCAGTTTTGGAGAACTGGTAGCTGAAATTTTGACTGGTTCGGAGAACCGGTAAATACCCCCTCTGACTGGCCCTATCCCCATCTATTCTCTGAGTCCCAGCTGATCGGGAGGAAATGGGGATTTTGCAGTAACCTTCCCCTGGAGTGGGGAGGAAATGGAGATTTTACAGTATCCTTCCCCTGCCACATCCACCAAGCTACGCTGACAGAACCGGTAGTAAAAAAAATTGAATCCCACCACTGTTCCCAAGTGCTCTATTTTTTCACCTCTTTCAGCAACTGTACACCTGAAATTCAGTTGTGCATTTAGAGGCGTTGATGACCATAAAAGAAAAAAAGGGAGGGGAGGAGTTTTGAGGGTCACAGGCTGTTGATCCCTTGACCTATATCTTTCCACAAAATTGTTATATATTCAACATGCTTACCATTCTGTGCTTATTAATGATTTCTCTTTCTCTTGTTATCCAGGCATTAAGTGATCGGTTCTGTGGTGAAATTCCAGATGATCAGATGGCTCATAGCTCCTTTTTTCCAGATGAGTATTTTACCTGCTCCTCTGTATGTCTCAGCTGCGGGTGAGTAGATATGAAGGCCCATATTTGAATAAAGTTTATCTAGTCCTAGAAAATGTACTATAGGTTGTAATGTTGGAGTGATTCTAAGAGTAGCAGGGCATCATTTGGTTTTGTTGAAGAGTTTCTTCCAGTATATATTTCAGATCATGTTTGCTACTAAATCAGTGAGGTGTGACTCATACACTTATGAACATTGGATGACTTTCAGATTGGATTTTTTATTTGCTTTGTTTGTTAAAATGTTGTATATGACCTGACACATTCATTTTAAATGGCCTTAGTGCTATTTTAGATACTAATTAAGCTTTCACATTAAGAAGATAGGATTTTGGATATCATAAAAATGTAACAAATCTAAAGTGACTATATTTGCTTTTGGATAACACTCAATAGATAAATCTAGAAATGGAAGTTCCATTTGTTGCAATCTCATATTTCCAGTTTGAGTTCAATAAATAGTTCTCTGATATTAGAATGACATTTGACCCTCATCAAATGGAACTAGAGACCAGCTAAAATCCACACCTTTAATCATGCTGATTAATGCAAAAAATGTAGTATTTATTGTAAGAGCAGTTCTCTATTGATACATATGTCTTTTCTTTAGGTGAAATTTTTGTTGTCCTTTTCATTTCTCTTTCGCTTTGTTGTTCTATAGATGAATAATTTCTCTGTGTATTGCTATGGCTGTTTCAAGGTAATCAAACGAGCATTAGATTTTGACAGTTATAAAATTTCTGGGGGAAACCAAGCTGTATATAAATATAAGGCAGTAGGACCCCAAATACATCAAATATTCAATTTTAACCATTGTCAGTACAGACAAAAGTGTAGAAAGATAAAGTAAAGGTCTCCATTTTTTTGCTGACTACCTTTGAATAACTATTGCAATGATGTTTTCCCCCTTCAAATGGGGCTACTTTTTCCTGTCAAGATCTGCCAGCAATGATATTATTGTAAGGTCGTATTATCAAATCATGTTGTTATACTACACTACCGTAAGTCTAATATAGAAACAGCATAGGGACCCTTACCTTTAGGTGAAGGAATAAAACTTAGTTTTGTCTCTTTTTCCACTTCTTCCTCCACCCCATTCCAATTTTTTTTTTTTGAAAACTCACTTTTTCTGAGATGAAGTATGTAAAAAGAGTTGATTCTAATGTTACTTAGGACAACCTTGTACAATTGAATTATTATTACACTGTTCTGAGATATGTCATGCCAGCTGTTTGACCCCTGATCCTTTTTTTGCTTTATTTTGCAATTTTAGAAGTGGGTGTAAGAACAGCATGAACCATGCAAAAGAAGGAATGCCTCATGAAGCTAAGAATCGCTGTAGATACACTCATCAGTATGATAATCGAGTATTCACTTGCAAGGTGAGTGCAGCAAGGAAAGTAGCGTTTCTGGTACTGAAGGAGACCTTCAGCTAAGCTGAAGGTGATCCACAATTCATATGCAGTGGTATAGCAGCTTGCAATGGGAAATGGGTTTGTATTGTTCGAACAATTAATCAGTGGATTAATTGCCTCAACCTCTTGCCTCCAGAGGTTGTGAATGCTCCAACACTGGAAGTTTTTAAGAAGAGATTGGATAACCATTTGTCTGAAGTGGTGTAGGATTTCCTGCCTAAGCAGGGGGTTGGACTAGAAGACCTCCAAGGTCCCTTCCAACTCTGTTATTCTATTCTATTCTGTTCTGTTCTGTTCTATTCTATTCTATTCTATTCTATTCTATTCTATTCTATTCTATTCTATTCTATTCTATTCTATTCTATAAAATAAGTTTGTATTGTTAAACTGTTGGCACCTTAATTAGACTGCCTCATTATTTCTACAGTCAAGAAGTCTTTTTGCCAGGTTATTTGGGAAGATTAAGTACTTGATGATTGTCATCTGAAAGCAGAAACATTACTCCATTTCTCAAGGAATTTTTTAAAAAAATCCTTCTCCAGTCCTTATTCACTACTAATGCATTTTTTCAGGTGAATTAGGAGCGAAGCTGTTTGGAGCAACTTTTTTTAAAAAAATCCATTCAGAAGTCCAGTCCTAATTCACTACTAATTCTTCAGGTGAATTAAGACCAAAGTTATTTGGAGCACCAAATCATGAAACTTTAGAGAAATCTGCATCCATTTGATGCTGTCTTATCTGTGGATTCTTGATATACAGTATGTGCTTCAACATGTCTCGGATGTTTTTTTCAGGCAGGGAAAGGCTGCTTTAGAAATTAGCAATTTCCCATTGTTCAATTGTACGTTCTTTGAAATACCACAGAAAAAAGGAGCAAATCTGTAATAAAACAAAGCCTTTTGCTTTTTTTCTTATATAGTTCAATTTTCTGCTACTTTTTGAATCCCAGTTGCTTGTCAGATGCATTTGCATCATTTCTTTCTCAACCACATTCCAATTTACATTAGCCAGGTTTTTGGATTTCCTAGGTAAAATTGGAATTCTTTAAAAAAAATTTTTTTTTAAAAAAATCTCTCTCTGGGTATATCTGGCAATGTACTGAATTAAAACTTTTTTTTACCTTTTGAGAATATTTTAATCTTTTGGGATATTATGAATAGCAGTAAGGTGGGACAGATAAGAGTAAAGAAGGTCCCTGCAAGACCTCATTTCCTTTTTCCTGCGCATACTATATGATGTAGTTAATTCTAGGAGTCCTAAGTAATAGAAACAACATAAACTAGGAACTGGGAATTCATTTTGGTAGCTTCCAGATAGTAGTTTTCAGCTCGAAAAGATGATGATTTTCCTAATTTATTTGTGATTTCTATTCTCTGCTTAAAACCATGATAAGTTTTATATATGTTTATGTTGTCATAAAAATATTCAATTCATGAATATTTCTTACTTCTTACTACTTCCTTTCTAAAATGAAAAAAATTGTGTGCAGAGTAGGCTTGAACATTGATATTTGAAGAGAAAAGCTTTTTAACTGATATCCTGCTTTCCAGGGTTGTTACGAACATGGTCAAGAGGTTAGAGTAGTGCCCAAAACATCTGCTTCTACAGATTCCCCTTGGATGGGCCTTGCTAAGTATGCCTGGTCAGGGTAAGTATAGGTCCATCCCTTCCCTTTCTGCTCTCCTACTCTTATCACTTCAAGAGGCTGAAGTGAGCAGCTCTTTTCTTCCCTACTTGCAGATATGTAATTGAGTGCCCCAATTGTGGAGTTGTGTACCGTAGCCGACAATACTGGTTTGGGAACCAAGATCCTGTGGATACTGTGGTGAGGACGGAGATTGTACACGTCTGGCCAGGAGTAAGTTTGTTGGCAATGATTGGTTTCCAGCTTTTTTTTTTAAACCATAAGGATTGGAAAGGGCCACTTAGATAAAGGATGGACAAACTTTGAGCCGAGGTATGTGTGTGTATCAGGAACAGGAGGATATCCAGTGATGTCCACTGTTTCAGGCCTGCGCAAAGTGATTTGGTCTGTTTTTTAACATTTTTTTTAAAAAAATTGATTTATATGCCGCCCTTCTCCGGAGACTCAGGGCGGCTTACAATGCGCTAAGCAATAGCCTTCATACTTCTGTATATTTATACAAAGTCAGCTTATTGCCCCCACAAACTGGGTCCTCAATTTACCTACCTTAGAAAGGATGGAAGGCTGAGTCAACCTTGAGCCTTGGTGAGATTCGAACCTGCAATAATTGCAGGCAGCTGATGTTAATAACAGGGCTTTAGACCACTGTACTATCCAAGGCTCTTTTGGATAGGATGTTGAAGGTGCATAATGAAAGAAGAGGTAAGCCATTCCCGTTCACACCCTTAAACACTTCCCTCAAGATTTCCATCCAGGTTGACTCATCAAGATTGACTCAGCCTTCCATCCTTCCGAGGTTGGTAAAATGAGTACCCAGGTTGTTGGGGGGCAGTAGGCTGTCTCTGTAAACCGCTTAGAGAGGGCTGTAAAGCACTATGAAGCGGTATAAAAGTCTAAGTGCTATTGCTATTTTGGCTAAGGTGCTAAGGAGGCACACCCAAGCTATTAGAACCACCCAATTTAAGCCACTGAGTTCAATTATACCAATCTCAATATGACTATAATTGATAATAGGTATTCTTTATTCTGGGTTGCTAACTCCTTCCCTGGAATTGACACGTAGAAAAGAATGTCCAAAGACTGGATGTTTAAAGTTCTTCCTAAGTGACATGTCATTCCAACGCAAGTGTACAGAACGTGTGCCACTTCTGATGTTCTGCGTTTCGAATTTAGCAGCTCTTGGCAGCATGTCCTAAAGCCCCTGCAATCTACTCAAATGTCTCATGATCAGGACAGATCATTCCCCCAATTATTTCGGTGGTATTAATATTTTTTTTGCTATTCTTTGCATAAAGGGGAACATCTGGATGTGTTTGATGAAAAGTAGCTTAGCAGCAGCAGCAGCCAAACAAAATAAGATGTCCCCATTACTTTTTCATTTCAGACTGATTGCAGCCTGAAGGACAATAACAATGCTGCTCAGCGCCTGATCGATGGAATGAATTTCATGGCACAGTCAATGTCTGAACTGAGCTTGGGACCTACCAAAGCTGTAACCTCGTGGTTGACAGATCAGATTGCTCCGGCTTACTGGAAACCCAATTCCCAGATTCTGGTACCCAACATCACCATAATTATTTGCAAATGTTTCTTGTTTTTCTTTACTTTGCTTTTTTCGAAGAGCTGAACTAATGGGTCATGATTTGTTTAAATGCATTTATTACAATGTACAAATCTATAGACTTAAGGATTTTTGTTTTGCTTTGCAGAATTGCAAATAGTTACTCCTGCTGGAATGAGTATAAATTGTTCCTAGGAGGTTTTTTTTTTTTTAAAGCCTCAGGCCGTGATGGCGAACCTATGGCACACGTGCCAGAGATGGCACGCAGAGCCCTCTCTGTGGGCACACATGCTGTTGCCAGCTGCTCTTCTGGTTTCTGGCATGCACATGCGCGCTGGCCGGTTGGTCTTTGCGAGCGCCGGAGAGCCAGAAAACAGCCTGAAAACAGCCTGGAAAATGCCCTCAAAAATGGCCCAAAAACAGGCATGCGCATGCTGGCCAGCTGGTCTTTGGGTTTCCGGTGCTCCAGCACGTGCGAAGACCAGCTGGCCGGCATGCATGTGTGTGCTGGAAACCTGAAGACCAGATGGCCGGCGTGTGCATGCGCACCAGCCAGCTGGTCTTTGGGTTTCCAGCACTCGCACATGCATGCCCATGCACGTGTGTTCCGGTTTGGGCACTTGGTGCCGAAAAGGTTCACCATCACTGGTCTAGGGGGTGTGATAGGCAGACTGTCTGAAACATCAGCTGGGTTTTGTTTTCTCTACTCTTGAAATGTAGAATCTCCAGGGTGTAGTTTTCATTCCAACAAGGCGTGTTTCTACATACTATATGCTAATTGACCAAGCCTATCTTTTTCTGTTCCTTTAAAGTCAGAATGAGACACAATTCCTGACAGTAACAATGGTTGGTTATTTTGACTTTCTCCTTCTCTCTCTTCAGGGCTAAAAGCTACCCACAAGCATCTTGGATAAGACACCTATACTGTTTTTATAATCCCTATGCATCTGCCAAGATTCTCTCAGGAGGCCAGCTTAGTGAAGATATCCATATTAGTGAGGGATATAACAATGTTGGTTTAATCTATTCTTCCCTGATCTGATGTTATTCAAATATATTTAATTTCAATTTTCACCAAGAGCTGTTGTCCAATGACAGAGCGTATATTTTGCTTGAAAAGGGCCTACGGCCATAGAACTGGAAAAGCTCCTGTCTAAAAAAGTCAGTCAGCACAAATGCTAAGCTAGACAGATCAATAGATGATGCAAGTTGACAGACAACATTGTTTCTGTACGAATGAGAGTTGAATTTGATTATTTTTGAAGGACATTAAGTTGAGGAAAGCTAGTTTAGCCAAAGCCAATTGAGTAGCTTAAATACCTCTTCATCTACTTTTTTCCTTCATTTTCATTAAATAGGAACAAAAAAATCCTTGCAATGTTTTGACTTTTGTCATCCTTTCTTGTTCAGAATTGTAGGAAATGTGGCATATCTTTTAAAGATAATGACACCAAGCACCATTGTCGGGCTTGTGGAGAAGGTTTTTGTGATGGTTGTTCATCCAAGACCCGCCCTGTCCCGGAACGTGGTTGGGGACCCACACCTGTGCGAGTATGCGACAACTGTTATGACAACAGGGGCGTTCAGTTAGGTAATCTTACCTTGATTATACTACCGTGTTTCTCCAAAAAGAAGGCTGGGTCTTATTTTCTTTTGACCCCCGAAAAAATGGCTAGGCAATATTGTATTATGATAATGTAAATCTTGTGATATCTGAAAATGAAAGTAAACTAAACAATACCTGTGTATCAGCTACTTGTAACTAATATACTTTCATTAATTTCACTGGGTCTTCTCCAAGGCTGAATTTGCACAAGATATATATTAATGGTTTGCTTAAACCATTGAATTCAATGAATAAAGCAGAAATGACTGAGCATGGTCAGCCTAAATACAAGTGATAGTAAGGTTAATGTTTTATACAAATTCAATTGACATGTGATTTGGACAGAACCTTTTGGAAACTCTTTCTATTATATGCAGCTCATTTCAGTCACTGTTGAAGCTAATGCTGTTATTTACATTATCCAAGGAAACCCTGGTTTCAATCCCACTTAATGTGTGGAGCTCATTAGATGATTTTAGGCTATTCACTCCTCAGATTATTGCTGTGGAGATAACATTAAGGGAGATGCCAATACATGCCATCTTAAGGTTCCTGAGAAAAAAATGAGATATAAATGGGAAAAAATGCATTAAAGAAAATACAAGAAATTATTACCTTGGGGCAAGTAATCACATAAGCAACCTGAGTATTGTTCTGTTTACCGTTCATGCAAGTCTCTCATATTCGTAATAAATTGTTAAAGCATGAGGATTTTTTTCCCAGTAATTTATCTTATTTAGTTGGTGGCCTTGCCAATTTGCATCTTTTGTTGGCTTTAAAAAACGAATCATTTTAGGTTATTTAAATTTGTTGGCTGCCCAACTCTAAAGGACTCTGAGCAGTGTACAAAACTAGGAAAACTAAAGAAACTGCTAAAAACTTTGAATCCCACAGGCAGTTGAGACAAAAACAACAATACAAAACATGGGCCATTAAATACATAATAAAAATCAACCCTAGACTGAAGGTTTTTTGAAGTTTTCTGGAACCTCAGGAGAAAGAATGCTGTCCTTATCTCTGAAGGGAGGGTGTTCTAGTGGGTGGAAGCTGGAAAAGAGAAGCCATGCTTCTTAGGGTCCACAGACTGGCAAAGCTATATGGAAGGGACCTGGAGAGCATCTATTCTGCTGGATTGTGCTGGGAAAGCAGAAACATTTGGAGATAAACGAGATAATCACAATAGGACACACAATACTGCTAGCTTTATAGGCTGCTGTGAGGATGTCACTCCTTAAGTGTCACTTGTTCGTTTGATAGCAGCTGGAAGTCATGAAGATTTCTCAAAGGCCAGCAGAAATATGAGAAATAGTCCTCGAGTTTTATTACCTATGAACACATTCATCTGGAAAAGTTACACAAATTTGGTTGAAGCTCTTAATTTAACCCTGAATGGATTTTGGCCTGCATTGTAGACTGCCTGGGATACCTATGGAAGCTTTATAGGAGCATGATTAGAAGAAACCATTTAGCCTACTGAATCCAAATTAAAGAATCTCCGACAGGATATACTCTGGAGGATATACTCTGTTCAAGTATATCCTTCAATGGGAAGTTTATTACCTTGATAAGATGTAGTCGTGTGAGGAAGTTTTTCCTAACATTCAATCAGAATCTGCTTTGGGTAACATAAGACAATTATTCTTATGTTGTGATGTTTTTAAAATAGGGTTAGGGCAGGGGTGGGGATTCCTCTGGGGTTGTGCTTTTGGTTTTGAGCCCTAATATCTGTTTTGCAGAAGTGGCTGAGGCATCAACAGATGAGGAAGGAGGGACAGTGATTGCCAGGAAAGTTGGTGAAGCTGTCCAGAACACTCTCGGGGCTGTGGTAACCGCCATTGACATCCCTCTGGGTAAGTGCTACAAGTGGCTTTAGCTTTCTGAGCTTACTACCATGTTTCCCCAAATATAAGACCCTGTCTTTTTTCTTTTGGGCTGCAAAATAAGCACTAGGACTTATTTTCAGGGGATGTCTTCCCCCCAATGTACTTTAAGAGTACATGAGAGGCCCACTTCTTCTGCTTGCTTGCGGCGGGACAGGAGGCTGCGTAGCACGCCAGTGCCACCACCACGAAGTGGGGAGGGGTGGTTGCAGCTGCTGTCAAGCAAGCAGAAGTGGGCCGGTGGCCATGTGAGGTCCTGCTGGATGGGGTTTCTAGAGCTGCCGGAGCCGCGAGGCGAGGCAGATATCGGGGCGTGGATGAAATGACTGCAGGGACCATGAGGTAAGCTGGTGCAGGGTGCGTGGGGTAGCTCTACCCCTTGCCTTTTGGTCACAGCACCGCAAGCAACCAGACAGAATGAGCGGGCAGCTGGCTGAACAGGCACTTAAGTAGGGCTTATTTTGGGGATAGGGCTTATATTAGGTGCACATGCAAAAAACATGGTAGGCCTTATTTTCGGGATCTTATTTCCGGGAAACACGGTAGTTACAAAAATAGGCTTGGGGGGGGGATAAACATGCAGGGAATGAGCAGATCTGCCTCTGCGGCAGCTGATATTTCTTAATTGATGAGTTTATAGATTAAGTACTCTTGAGTTACCCTCACTTTGTGATTATGGCCAGGTATTTTCAAATCTCAGTTGGAGGCACAGAAATTTTCCAGTAGTTTTTTCTTTCCTGGCTGTGTAATAGGCAGAGCCACTATACAGAGGGACTATCAGACAGAGTTTAACATAATTAAGGTATAAACATACACAAACTTTAAATTTAGTTTTTCATAAACGAATGGAAGAGACTTGGTAACTTTTGCCTTGCTTCGCTGATAACTAGTTTTGTGGGATTCTTCTGATCATTTACAGGTCTTGTGAAGGATGCCGCTAGGCCTGCCTACTGGGTACCTGACCATGAAATCTTACACTGCCACAATTGCCGGAAGGAATTCAACATCAAATTGTCAAAGCATCACTGTCGTGCTTGCGGCCAGGGCTTCTGTGATGAATGCTCCCATGAGCGCAGAGCTGTCCCTTCCCGTGGTTGGGATCATCCAGTTAGAGTCTGTTTTAATTGCAATAAAAAGCCTGGTGACCTTTAACCCTAACTTTCCTTCTGGGTACGCAGTAACACCATAGCTTCTCAGGGTTAGATTAAAAGGAAAAAAAAAAGAAAAACTAGGCAGAATGCATGCTCCTCATGTCTAGCCTTCTTTACATGTGTAGATTTCAGTAATGTGGAATAATCAATAGCCCAGAGAAGGCTTGATTGCCAGTTGTGATCATGGAAGTTGGGGATTGGAATATGTGGAGAAGCTTGCAATAATTTGAGAAATCCCAAATCCAGTATATACCAGTCAACTGTATGTATTTCTATATCCCTATAATGTAGTATGCTAAATGCAGCTGGCTGATGAAGCAGTGATAATTTACTGTTAACACTGAAACATAAATAGAAAAATTGTTTTTTTTTTTTAAAAAAGTGTAATGGATCAAGCACAACCTCTTGAGTGCCTTGGGATTCATTTGCTTGAAGCATTCTGCTACTTACAGCATCATGAATTTCAGTAATTGTGATTCTACAAGTTGGTCACTTGAAATAATCACCATTCATGAGCCTTGGTTTTGGATACAGAGTACCAGGCTTTTGGCCTGGCCATTGCAACCCTATCACCTCTATTTATTTTATCCCACTCTGGCTTCCTTCTGCTGGTAGGGTCTTCCCAGTCAAAGCTAGAAAGAGGAGGAATGCTGTTTTATTACTATGTACACGGTCTGAAGCCCTTGTATTAAATACAGTTTAAGTTCGGAGAGAAATTAAATTTGTGGCACAAACCTAAAACCTATCTGTTAAAGCCATTCCAGTTTAATTCTGAGGTGTGAATCCTTACTCTTCTTATCCACAAACTTGTGAGGTTGTGGATTTCTTTGTGATATATTCTCATTTCTTCATCAAACATCTCCAGACTGAAAGCAATGGTAAGTACGAAGCAAACTTCCATATCTAGCAGTGTAGTATTTGTTTAGCTTCCTAAGCTTTAGTTCTTTGTAAGTTGGCAAATGTCTGAAAGGACCCTCAAAGCACTCAAACAAAACTGAAAATGGGCAATCCTCCGAGAGTACAAGCAAATGAGACAATGGCTTTTTTTTTAACAACAGCCCTGTACTGAACCATTTGAGGCATTGATCTAATCTCTGAATAAAATCATAGGATTAGGCTTTTCTGTGCATCTTGTTACAATGATAAACAAGATACCATCAGAAGCTTAATTTAAAAAAAAAAATCCCTTTTTGCCTCTTCTGAGTCAAATGGCACATTCCTGTGGTGGACACTATCTACATTAATAATGGCTGGACTTTGGCATGATATCTAACACTGTTTTACAATTTATTAAGTATATTCTTGTATATCTTGATGCCTGAAATCCTGTTGTAGGACTGTATTAAATTAAGTGCTATAAAGGATTTACCCCTTCTGAACAAGTGTGATTTTTTCTGAATGCCTGCCTAGTCTTACGCTGTCACTAGAGAGAAAAAAATAGTGTTGACTTTGTATATCAAAACAGAATTGGATTATATAGTAACACATTTCTGAATTATACATGATTTAATATGTATTTTGTAATTAGAAGCTGAATAGTCTCTCTGTCCTATATATATTTATATATATAAATATATATAATTCTATCCTCCAAGGTGGATCATTTCTTCCCCCAATATTATTTTTAGTTTTGACTTGTGGTGGAACATAAAAATGGAATTTGTTTGTAGACTGTGTGTGTTCTTCATGCATGTAGCTCTTCCACCATGTTATTGCACATACAGAAATACTAAACGTTCCTCATATAAAGTATTCACTTGCAAGCTTCTGTTTTATGTAGTTGGTGTTTTTTTAAATCAAACTTCATTCTAAGCTCAGTAAATGCTTGCCAATGCTGTCTTCACCATCCTGGGGTCTTTAAGCTATGTTAACTTCAAGTTGCATTATTCCAAGTGACTAGGCATTCTACAGTGCAAGACATGGTAGACTCAATATGCTACTGATGCTGTCAAAGGACTGAAGTTGCACGGCCTTCATTATGTCACTAATTAAGTGGGCCTAAAAGGTCATCTTTAGAACAGAACAAAATATACCATAGAAACAGAGTTTTCTACTGTACTTGTTTTTTCCAACCAACCCCCTGCTTAGGCAAACAGAGATATGCTTACAGCTGTTGTTAAAAAGAACAGTGGCAAAACACAAGGCTATGAAAGCTTTGGAGGAAATCTCTTCCAAGCTATCCTACATTAGGCTGAAAACCAGAAGCTTCCCATCTCACTTAATACTATTTTAAAGGTAACATTACACAAATAATATGCTTGACTATAATTATATGCTTTACTTAATCTTCAAATAATGATGGGCTTTGAAAAACTCAGAAAAATATGTGTATCAATGTAGCAAGACTCACTCTGAACTCTGTTAAAATTTTGAGACCTATTTGTGGAACATTCAAATATTCTGCCACCTTCTTAATGGTGAAACATATCCGCTTTCACTTTGGTTGTAAGCTTTAGCAACTGTATTAGAAGTCCTAGAAATACCAAAAATTTGAGTTTCAGTTTGTAGATAATTACTATGAAAAACAAAACAAAAAAATGTGCACTATTCATAATCTGTTTTATTTTAAACACTGAAAAATATTGATAATTATAAAAGTCTTGAATGTTAACTATGAGAAGTACAGAAGTATAGTACACTATACCCATCATTCTTATTTTCAGTCACTATGCAAGGTGGAACAGTCCATGTCTTTAATATGCAGGCAATATGGATCATCTGTCTTATAGGAGAAATAATAGAGATCTTGTCTGACTGCCATAAGCAAGCCAGGAACACCACGGGCACCTCCAAGCTGTGATGAGAACACCACACTTGGAATAGAATCTCTGGAGGATGAAGATGGAGATGGAATAGTTCGTAGCAAATGAGCATCCTGGAGACTCCAAATTCGAGTATAACAGTCCTGACCCACTAAGGGGGAAAAAAAGCAATTAAAATATGAATATAAATTGTAATACTTAACTATTTACAGACATTTCAATGAAACCATCTTCGTAAGTTCTTCATCCACCACCTTTCCCAAATTAGAATGCTTGCTATAGATTTTGATAAAGGTGGCTGATGGTAATGGAAATGGATTAAATGGCCATACAAACTGACAATTTGGAGGGAGGAGATCATACGTGGTGCCCAAGATGGAGAACAGAATGGTCTGTCTTCTGCCATTGAGCTAGTAGATACATTTGGGTAATAACAATTCCAATCAACTGAGCAATATATGTGAAAAGAGATATGCAAGTTTGTGGGCAAAAAACTAACCTTTTAGAGAATAGTTTTCCTGAAATCTGGATCAATATCTCAAGCATATTATTAAAGCCAATTAGGTGCTATTTTCATTTTGTATAATGCTTAAAAGTTAAAAAACAATAAATACTGCTTCCAGAGTCTTTGGTTTGTTCTCAGGCCAACTTCATTTTGTATACACTAACAGTATGCACGCTACCTGTTCATTATTTAATAATAAATACAGTCTATGACCAACAACGCCATACCTGCTGAAAGAAGCCCTTCCTCCTCATTGATGTGCAAAGGAAGAATAGTATGCTCATTTTTATGACCGCTATATTCTTTTACACATTTTAGTTTTCTCAGGTCCCAGAGCTTTATCTGCAAGTGATCAAAGCAACAGAACTAATATCACTCTATTTTAAGTAGAAGATGCTATTATCAGGAAAAAAATATTTTTTTAAAAAAATCCTACCTGGCCTAACATATCTGCAGCCATGAGATACTGCTCATTTTTCAGGAGATTAACAGACGTAACTGCTGAGTCATGGAAGAATTGGCCAGCTTTCCATCTTTGACCTTTATGGTTGCACTGACGGACATCAATACTGAAAATCTCCCCTGAACGACAACCATTATATAAAATCGGAGACTAGAAAAAGCAAAGAAGAAATGAAAACATTTTCAACTAAATCTGCCCTCAAAAACAGCCTTCAGTCTTTAACAACACTTTATATCGGATTCTTTTTAGGCTACAGAAGCACATAATGGGTCGTTAATTCTAATACTATATAAAACATAATATAAATAATGGGCTCAGTAATTCTATTTTCTCCAAATGACAGCCAAGGTAGTGATGCAAGTAGCTAAAGAAAAAGGGCAAGGTTTAAGTTTAGCTGTATCATGTATTACATGCATGTATTACATGCCCCAAACTGGCTATCTAGCAAAAAGTGATTTAGTTTAGCAGCATATTTTCTAGTGACCAAATATTCAGCATTAGTGACATGTTATATGATTATCTGAATAATAGGCTGCAATTTGTTTTTCCTAGCATGCCATTCCAACAAATTTAAATAGCCATTATGTTCTAGCAGTTGACCTGTTTCTGTCCTCTCGTGCCCTTATTGTGTCCTGCCAGTATTAAGTTCTGGTGAATATATGTATATCAAGCTGATAGCCTCTCCTACCTGGGTAGCAAATTGCTGTGCTAGAACATCACTGTTGGTATTAAATGTTTGATGATGCCCAGTCGCTGCATTAGTAACAATGATTCGTTGACTTAAACCTAAGACAAACAAAAATGTTAAGTGACAAGTGTATAATAAAAAGACATCATAGTGGAAATTTGAATTACTAACCTGTACTAAAGCAGTTATTAGCCTGAGGATTATGACACCAGGCACAAGACCAGGCTGTGGTGATGTTGAACCTCCAGGACATTCCACGCTCAACTGCTAAAATGAATAGGAAGATATTAGATGCCACTATGAAGTTGCAAATATGCTCCATACAAATCTGTCATGTCATTTCTGAACATTATATAATTATTTCAGCAGAAAATACGGCAATGCTTGAAACAATGGTTTTAAAATGAAGCAATTACATTGTTTGTAATTTGTAAGCCGCCCAGAGTCACCTTATAGGGGAAATGGGTGGCACAGAAATTTAATAAATAAATAAAGTTGTAAAGAATGCAAGTGATAATTCTTAGAATTTGGGCAAATTTTCTATTTAGAGGGAGAGGTGTTTATCCTAATACCCCACATTAAAAACCCTTCAGACGTTACACATTTCATGATAGTTAACATTTTGTGTGAAAAAACTAATAATTAGCTTTTCTAAATGTAATATTTCAGCATCGTTAAAGACACTGAGTAATTTTTGTCCCAGTATCTTGGTTAAATCATGTCTGCTTAATGTGTTTATTCTTTATGATTTTTACTAATATTGGGCTTCACAAGTTTCTATATCCGTAACCTGAGATAGAAATCCAAGCTCTTACAATATGTATATATTGTGTAGCAAGAAATGTTCATATTTTCCTCCTCAACCAATATTATTGTATTTTATCCTATTTCACACGCATTAACAGTAGTTCAAATACATTTTCCATGTACTTTTCAAACACCTCTATTTTGTAATATCTACAGATAAAAAAAATAGTTTTCAAATTTCAAGTTCCCTGTTAATATTCTCATGGATCAAAAATATACACCTATATCGGTAGGAATTAATGGAGCAGCAGCAGAAACAACATTCTCTTAAGAGATATGTAAGCATTTATTTGTCTATTTAAAACATTTATGTAGCTGCCTATATAATAACAAACTTCCTTTTCGTCCCATCCTCAATCAAATATAAAATACCTGTGTTAGAGCTGCTGAAGAAGGAAGCTGGGAGCAGGCTGGTACACCCTACGTTTTCTGCAGCACCCATGAGGCACAACTTGAAAAGTGCAGTTAAGGATATTATAGATACAAAGAGTGTGCACAAAAACAAAGTGTGTGTCACATAACATCAGACTAAGAGGCACAGTAAATCAACCTCTGCAATGAAAACACTGATAAAATCTTTCACAAGAAAATAGTAGCGTTCAGACTATATTAAACTATACAGTAAAATATTCATTCACTGAAACTAATGCTTCCATTTTCTGATTTTCTTAATTTATTGCAATAACTTTATACTGTTCATTTGAAAGATTCTGGGCAGTTTTTGACACAATTAAAATTCCATCCCTCTTTTTAACAAAATGAAAAAAAAAGAAAGAATATTCTTCCTTTTTTGTCCGTAAAGGAGGGTGAGAACAACAAAGGCTAAAATCAGCATTTTTAAAATCTGGTTTACAAACCCTAAAATAGCAAGAATTGGTTTTTGTTTTTAGTGTAGGATTTTACAGAAGTGCTACACTTTGTGGCAGATATGATCTTGACTTCAAAATAGTCTGCAGTTCCAAGCCTTTTCATCAAATGGTAACTTTAATACTTTTTAAGTTTCAAATCAAGAATAAGTAGCTGCATACGATTCTCAACAAGTATCTTCCCATTCCCTTTGCTACAGCCTCAATCCAGAAAGATTTAATATAATCAAGAAACCTTACCGTGTTGGTTTTTAGCTTTCAAGAAACAAAGTTACTCTGTACAATAGTTTTGTAATGACCCTGAATTTAGACATCCTTTATTTAATAACAAGGATATAAAACATGAGAATCCTGATGTCTCACAGAGGCCCAGCATGCAGAATTCACCTTGGAAAATAAAAGGCAGATAAGCCTATTAGAGCAAAAAGTAGGGAAAATTAAATGAGAAGAATGGAGCAAGTGCTAAAAAACTAGGAAGATACAAAAATTTAGGAGAAGATAATACTTTGGAATAAAAGTAACTATATAGAAAAACAGGATTGCATCACTAAGGACTATGTAGGTCTTGGTAAATATGTTCTTAAATATTTATATGTTTCAAACTAAACAGAGCAACCAACAAAAATAAAATGAAAATATTAAAACAGATTGCAATGGAGACTATTCAGACAACCAGAAAAACAAATCAAAATGAGCTCACAAAAACTACCTGGGGGAAAAGCCTGGTTTTTTACAGGCAGGGGTGGAACTGCTATACCCGTAGCAACAACTCTATGGCATTTCAGTATATATTAGTTGAAAGTATGAATCATTGATATTCATTTTAATTGCTTACTAGGCAACCTGTAACCTATTGGGTCATTGTTTCACAGAAATGTCCTTACCTAAGCAGAGAAACAGAATGACCGCAGGCAGGCAAAACAATAAATAAATCAGTGGGAGCGACTTCCAATTTCCTGTTGGCTTCCCCTCTTAGGTTTCCTTGTGGGAAGCTGCCAATGAGCCCTGGAAATCTTCCCTTCCCAGGAGGCACGTAAATAATTGTTGCTAGGTAGGGAAGGGAACAAGGAAGTGTGCATGTGGCCGGCAGTATAAGTAAAAGTAACAGAGTTGGAAGGGACCTTGGAGGTCATCCAGTCCAACCCCCTGCCGACCGAGATCTATACTAGGGATTCGAAGAGGGGCTGGGCCATTTCTCCATTGACTTTCTCCCTACAAGCTTCCCCCAAGAAAAGACTTTGCTAGCGGGAAAGGGAAAGGCAAGGAGCATAAAAGCATCAGCAATCATATCTGTCTTTTCTGGACTTGTGGAACTGTCAGAAAGCGCTAGAAATGACGATCATGTGGCAGCTGCTGAACATGGCAGGGGTGCTTAACAGCAGCAAAGCAGAAGTGCTGAAGCGGCAAAAAATCCCCCCACATTTTGATCCCTGGGAAGTAATGGATCCCAGCAGTTCTTGACAAAGTATTGATGCAGTGTTTTGCCCAATTGCAGGTTACAAAGTATCACAAGGCATGGACGTTTTAGTGGTCTATAGATGGGCATGAACAAAACTTTTTAAAAGGCCAGATTGCAAACAATATAAAAAAATGCACAGGACACATCTATTGCATCTAACCTAAATTACAATAGGTCAAATACTGAGTTCAACTGATGAAGTGGGTACAAACACATTCTAACAAGTTTTCAGGTTAATTACTCAGTAGAACTCAGATATTGTGTTCATACAAGAACCAACATGCTGACAATGTGTAATACTTTTTAATTCTTACCCAGTATTTTTACAAAGACATTTATATCCTAGTTTTAAAAAAACACTCCAGGTTTATAAAGATAATAAAACAATTAAAATTTTCAAAACCCTAAAGAGAAAGCATCAATGGAGATAGTAATAAATGTCTAAAATAACAGAATATTTAAATACCATCAAAACATCAGTAAAAATGACTGTACCCCAAAATGATGCCCTTACTGAAGTGTACTTTGGAAAGTCCTTTCATTTTATGTACAAGTGGGGGCATCTAGAGGATCTACACTGACCTCAGTAGGGTCAAATGGAGAGAAGAAATGCATGAGGTATCTTGGCTCTGCATGGTGAAGCCATAAGCCCCCGGACTTTGAACAGGGGCTGGAAAAACAATCAGGAGCTACTACAGTTACTTAGAAAGAAAAGAAATGGGTTCTCAACATCTAGAACACAGCAACAGCAAGATGTTCTGAACTACAAATTCTGAAGCAATCCACATATAATGAATAGCCTAACACTGAGTAAAGTAGGGTAACTGAGGTGCATCAGCTCAAAGTGGTGGAAAACACTCTGGGGTATGAGCCAAGAGAACTCTCAAATATGGTTTTTTTAAATGAAGAATTTATCCAACTCAGAGTTGTACTGAATTCTACAAAAACTTCTATCACAAAAGTTGAATGAATTCCATTTGGGTGCTATACTTACCATTTTCAACCCTTAAATTATTCTGCACTGTTTCCTTTAAAACTTTTAACATTTCGTTTTGTAAATCAACCAAATATTGTTTAACTAAAACCATCAACTAGAATGTTTATCAAATAAAACCTTAACCACAAGATTATAATTTATGTGATCAAAAGATATGAGTGACTCCAGGACAAGAATACCTTGCGATTTGAGAAGCATGGGTTATCATACATCTCTACGGTAAGAGAATCCTTTCCCAAACCACGGAGGTCAACAATTCCATATTTAGATCCTCCTCGTTCTGTATCATTCACAGCGATCATTCTCTCAGAGGTAGTGTCTGCCTGGAAAAGATGTGAATTATTCTACAATAGTGCACTCCAGAGTTTTTCTTGGAAGGCACACCCACTGATATTCAATGATGGAAAATTTTATTCCTTTTAAATAGTTAATGTATCAAATGTCATAGTTTAGAACATGTCAAATTTTTCTCCCATCTCAGAGTCTCATTCTAGTTAGCTGCTACATTCTTCCAAATGTGTCTTAAAAAGAATTTGTAAAAATACTTAAGAGGATATCGGCAAGAAAAAAAATCCTTAACGTAAAACCATATTACAAGCTTAATGTAAATATTGTTTATTGGGCTTATAGGTTGCTCTGATCAACTGACTCTAAGCAGCATACCATTCCATAAATTTGTAATCTGAGTTAAAATAAATACATAATAAAAAATTAAAATCAACAAATCTGCCAACATACCACAATTAGTTTAAAATTGTTGCTTCCAGAAACTGAAGAATTGAGGCTCTCAATTTGTAATTTCCTTCTCTGCATGCAATTCACCTTTAATTCATGAATCAGCCTACATAAGGCAAAAAAGGGAAAAATTAAGTAAGTGCAAAATTGAAATTGAATGTCAATAGACACTATTACTTAGCTAAATGGCAGTTTTCAATTGCTCAAAAATCTCCAACCTTGTTTATTCCTGTGTAAATTTTAACCAGTCTATTTGGTTAAAGTTAATTTTTATATAAGAATATTGGATGGTATATGGGTTATGTTTTAAAATAACATTAACTGATCAAAGGTAAAGAAAAACCTAATAACTACAAAGATAAATATCTATAGGTTTACTCTTTCTGTAATGCAGATTCAAATATCCTAAAACAGAATGCATCCATTCAGGGAAGAGCCTGGTAGATTCGATTGCATCAAACATTTTAGGCCTGCCTGTACATGTGGCCCCAATTCACCCTGACTTCAGGAAGCAAGTTAAAGGGTACTGATACAGCGTGCTTTTGACTTACACTTTTGTTTGGATGATCTTCTTATGAGTATTACTATTTCAACTGATTTTTAAAAAATGTATTATATTTAAAATATTGTATAGTGCTGAGAAGACTCTCAGCACTATATATGTCTATATAGACATATAGATTGGGCAATTTAATAAAATTGTCAAATAGGTAAATCAGGATAAACCCATAAAAATACTATGTCTCCAGTAAATATGCACCCTGGTACTAGATTTTAGTCTAGCGAACAGATCCTCTTTTCTGCGGGACTATTAAGGGCAACACTATAGTGTAAAAGCTCTGCAACATAAACACATTTTAAAATATCTTACCTGCAATAAGTGATAGAACTATAGAAACCTAATTGTTTCTTGCGTAAGATAATTGAAGAGTTTAGCCCAGATCTGGGTGTTTTCTATTGAAAACAATAAAAAAAAACAAAATCATGTTTCTTGTTCTTGTTCAGATTAAATTATGTGTGGCTACCATTTTAATATCTAAAAATTGAATGGATTTCATACAATGGTAGACCCCCATACTATAGTCAAGCCAATAATTTAGGATTAATAATTGTTATTAGCACAAAGATTTATAATGAAATTCAGATGAAAATAAAGACAAGGCCACAATGTATCACAAAACTAATTTTAATGAGATGGAAGGGTTTAAAAGCAGGTACTAAGCGTTAGCACTGTGTGGCTGTAATTCAACTTTACCTTTATCATTTTCTCATCCTCTTTTAAAAGTTTTAACCTTTGTTTTTCCATCTCTTTCTGCTGAATACTCTCCTTGGTGAGAGGATTGCAGTTGTTATGCCCAGGAAGTAAGCGAAAATAGCGATTCTTTTCAGGGTCATAATAAAATCCTGGTAATTCTTAAAAAAGAGAATGACAGATCCTATTATTAGAAAGCTCTTTCAACTTCTTCATAACTAACACAGTATTCCAAGTTTTAGGATCTGGAATAAGAAACTTCATACTTCCAGTTCAATCCAAAGAAGTTGCTCTTGTTTGTTATACAACAAATAAGCATGGCTACTAAAATAATAATAAAAATCCACAGTCTGAACATCTGGCTCACTGTGTGACAAACCATGATAAAGGATATGAATCATTTATACTAGCCAGATTAAAATAATTCAAAATAAAATTCAGAAAGTTAAACAGCAATGGTTATTCTAAAACTTTTAAAAATAATAAATTTTATGTAAAAGTTAGCTAACACACTGTCCTCACCAAAAATCAACTCTTCTGTGCTTATACTGTACATTTTTCTCAAAATATTTGGAAGCAGCAGAACTAGCCACTTATGGTAGTTATGTCAGTCACACACATTTGCTGCATATTAGCAAAATATTTGCATCAGAGCTATTTCATAAAAATGTCTAACAATTACTGTCTGAGAGAAAGAATGTAAGCTGTAATTCATGTGAAAAACTCTTCCTATTATAATACTTAGAAAAAAGGAAATTGTTACTAAAAAGTTATTTTCTATTTATCCATATAATGTCATTTTGAAAATTAATTTATTTTTTAACCATGAAGGAAAGTCATATTTTGAAAAGTTTAATGACTTTTTTTTGGCTCAAACCTATGGAAATAATAGGAACCTACCTGGAACTGAAGAACTTTGGCATGAATGGGAAGATGCAGATGGTGATTCAGCTTGGCTTCTACCTGAGTTCTGCAAGCTTTGCAATTCTCTTTGTTCTGGCCTATAAATATGTGAAAAAGAAAGAATTAAGAAGATAGTAGATAACCTAAATAATGAAGCAACTATCAAATACAGAAATATTTAAAGAGTTAAGTTTACAAAAACCAGAAAATGATGTAAAAAATTCCATTACTATATATAGCACGATATCTCATCTGAACTATGTCTTTAAATTTGTTTCTCAGGCCTTTCATTAATTTACTGAAGCAGCTGACAGGGCATGGAGGGTACTGAGAAATGGCCTCAATTAGACTAGGGCCATGATAGCAACCTATGCTACGCATGCCAGAAGTGGCACGCAGAGCCATCTCTCTGGGCATGTGAGCTGTCGCTCGTTGCTCTTCTGGGTTGTGGCGTGCCAGCCAGCTGGCATGTGCACCAAGTGGCTGCTCTTCCGGTTTCTGGCATGGGCATACGCACCGACCAGCTGGTCTTCGGGCACGCATGCGCGCCAGAAACCGGAAGACCAGGTAGTCGGTGTGCATGCCGGAAACCGGAAGATCATCTTCCCAGAGCGTGCATGCGCACTGGGCAGCTGCTCTTCCAGTTTCTGGCATGCACACACTCCCATTTCAGCACTCGGTGCCGAAAAGGTTCACCAACATTGGACTAGGAAATCTTGGAACTGCAAGAGAAATCTATAATTAATAGAATTCTTTGTTCTAATAAACAAATACGTTTATGACAGCAGCTAGCATTTAGAAGAGGGTTTACCACTGTGCCAATAAAAGCCCTGTCTGTCATGTCTTCTTAAATCAGGGAAGGGTGATGATGGCACAGCATTTTTTTTCAAGTGCTACAGTGAAAAAGAAAGTAACCTTAATATACAGCTGAAGTTCACAAGCGGAATGTATGAGCATTTCTTAAAGACTACCTCAATTGGTAATAATAAACCAATACATAAAATGTTCCAAGTACTACAGTAAAAGGATGTGCTATATTACCTTAAAAGTAGCAAAGTATTTATAGTAAATAGAAAACAGCAACCCATACAGTATAATCAAGATGAGGATTTGCTTTTCAAATCCTGGCACACAACTTTTAAATAATCTACTCTCTTTGAAATACATTTTTAAAAAAGCCAAAAATAAATACTTGCCTTTCAGTAGAATGCTGATGGTGGAATACTGTGTAAGGCTGGCCATTACACATCCGTCTATGATTATGCTGTACATGATTTCTTCTACCTCGCCATCTAGTTCTCTTCATCTCTGCAATGAATAAAGGTACTTTAAAATATAACTTAAGCTTTTTGAGTAATGTTGACAGCTTTGGAATTGAATAATCTACCAGAAAAATAAATAAGCATGTGCAGTTAAATATTTAAAAAGATAAGTGGTGGGCACCATCTTGATCTGCAAATCTAACATGGACAGGATAAATTGTTCCATTCTGCATACAAGAGTCTTAATTAGGCACAAATTGTCCATCAGTTGGTAAACAAATTCATCGAATTGATCCTTTCTTTGTACAAATTTAATCCAAGTCTGCACCGTATTCAAGAATTATACACCAATAGTCCATCTTAGGAACATTTCATTTTCAATAAATTTATTTACAGGAAAAAGTAAAGGAGGAAAAGTCAAACTTAACTGATTGTCACTATATGGACACAGATACACCTTTTTTCCCCGCGACAGTAAATAGATTTTTGTTTTTTTACTTCTCAGTCTAGCCTCCAATTTGATATGACCCTGTTGCCCCCAATCCAAGAACTACTGTAACTACTAGGACTGACTCTGTTTTGAGCCCAGGTAAACTCAATATAGAAAGGTAGTGCTCTGACTATTTTGAATTTGTTAAATTTGGACTTTTGCAAATGCTAGCTTTAGGGGATGATCAAGCTGGGGTAAAACATCAAGATACTGTTTAGCATGGCAGTTTTTATCTGCAGTGACTTAGGCTATTCTCTTCACATTATTACTCTGCCCCAGTCGCCTGTTGTCTCCAAGGATTTCTCCCTGCCTTCATTTTGTTTTTACAACAATCTGCTTAGTTAGTTCACGCAGAAAGGGATTACCATACAATCACCCACGGATTTTAGGGCTTAAAGATTTTTTGATTCTGAGTTTCCTCCACATCTAGCCTTTCTTATCCCAAAGCGCTTCAAAGTTCAAGGAAGATGGTTAACAAAAAACATAATCAAAGACGCTCACATAACAACCTCAACGCTTGGTAATCTTGCAGACACATATCCATCTATTTCTTTTGGGAAAACATTAAACACTAAACATTTGCTATTGCGGGGTCCTTGGTGCCCCTCTGAGCTTGTTTTCTTCCAGACATTTCATTGCTAGCAGCAAAGATAAGATAACTTTGTCACTTTTTTTACTGAGAGTACACCAACCTACATTAAAAATGAAATTCTGCTGCCTGCTCTCAAGAGAAAGTGTATACCTACCCAAACACATACATAACACACAGACATGTACGTATACACACATCACACAGTTCAACCCTTAGTGGCAAATATTCTCTTATCGGTAGTTTGCTGTTGTCTTCTGCCAGGATTTAAAAAAAAACAAAACTTTTTTGGGGGGGTTTGATTTGGGCAGCCTTCCATCCAAGCCCCACCTTGCTTTTCACTAAGTCTACATTAATATTAATCTTTTCATGGTTCCTATCACCCATCTCCTCCCACTTATGACTGTAACCTTGTTGCTGTATCCTTACAATTTATATTGTTTCCTAGTATGATTTGATTGCTTATTGGTACCCTATGACTATCACTAAGTGTTGTATCTTATGATTCTTGAGGAATGTATTTTTTTTTCTTTTTATGCACACTGAGAGCGTATGCACCAAAGACAAATCCCTTGTGTGTCCAATCACACTTGGCCAATAAAGAATTCTATTTTATTTTATAGCTTAGTTTCCCAAAACCAGCTAAAATCAACGAGGTAACTCATGCAGTTATGCAGATCGCCTTTTAGGTAGATCGTCTGCTCGGGGGCAGGAATCCAATTCAAAGCCTCTCAAGAGAAATGGGGGCTGCCTTCTGCTTCAGCCTAGCCACCTCCGAAGAGCCCCCCCCCCCTCCAAATCCGGTTGCTGGGTGTAACTGCTACCGTCTGAAATGGCTGCCCTTCGCCGTTTAATCGCATAGGAGCCCTCCCGCTCTCCATCAATCTAAACTGCCACCGCTGGGCACGAGGGTGAGGAAGGCGATTTAGCCCCCCCCCCCCCTTGCTTCTTTCTCCCGTCGTGAAAGCAGCCGACCTCACCTTCGACACGAACCGCTTGCCCAACCCGCCGTCGAAGACTTCGTTTCAGTCCTCGGGCTCTTCCACCCACCGCTCAGCCCCCTGGGGATTTTAATTGGCCAACAGCGGGCGCCCTATCCCGTTGCGCGTTCTTGCCACAACGCGGAAACAGAAGCTTCCGATGTCACGTGGCCTCTTTCCCTCGGCCGTAGAGGAATCGGGGGTCACGCGGTTGTCCGGCTTTGGAAGGGGGCGGGGCTTAATAAAAACACATGCAGAAGTAGGCGGGGCGCTCGGGGGGAGAGAGAGGTTTTGATTGGAGAATGTGCGAACACGGCTTCGAGAGCAGAGGGCGAGAGAGAGAGAGAGAGAGAGAGAGAGAGAGAGTATGACGGTATTTCTCAGTCTCGGCAGCTTTGAGGTGGTGTGGATTTCGGCTCCCACAGGGAATTCTGGGAATTGAAGTCCACCCCTCTTCAAGTTGCCAAAGTTGAGAAACACGGTTTAGACTAGAGGACGAACCTGTCAGGATTGTAGAGCTGAAATATACATTTTCTTAAAAAAGAAAAAAAATCAGTTGAGAAGACCAGTTTGGGAGCTATCGATATTGCTGCAAGACTTCTGTTTTAAGGACATGAATGAAAATCCTACCAAGTGAATAAGGGAAACTGCAGAAGGAACCTATGGTCATCCAATTCTCACTGACCTTCCTTTGAAAAAGGGGTACTAGGAGATTTTTAAAGAAGAGATTGGACAATCATTTGTCTGAAATGTATAGGTCTTCCTGCCTGAGCAGGAGGTTAGACTAGAAGACCTCTAAGGTCCCTTTCAGGTCTGGTATTCTGTATTTATTGTTGGGCACTTCAAACATTTTGGATTTATGAAGTAGTTTGGTGGCAGAGTTTTCATAAAGTCTGTTTCCTTGCAAGAAATAATATAGAAGAGCCTTGCTATTTCTGTGATGTAGGTTTACTTATAAAGCATCTGGGAACAAGCCAGATAAATTGGGCTAATAGAAAAAGCAGCGTTAATTCCACTGTCTCCTCAAGAGCAGCGGGTAGTCTGTTTTTCATCTTCTGAGCTCTATCTTTCTATCTAATTGCCTACAAAACCTGAACTTCTGCCTCTTGCTCTGGTTCGGTTCCAGCTGCAATCTTCAATCTACAACTCAGAAGTTATAATAGCTTCAGAGCTGCCAGCAATTAATAAACCTTTTAATAAGTTTCTAGTCGCCATTGCTCCCCTGAAGAAATGCTTTTAGCTTTGCATTCTCTTTTTTAAAATTTTTAATAAACTTTTTATTAAATAAACATTAAAAACATTGGACGTGATGTGACTGACCTGGCTTTGTCATTTCCATACATACTTTCATATAACAATAAATACAATTCCTACTTATCGTACATACCTATTTTGATGTTATAAACATATCCCTTGTCCTCATTTATAATTTGTCTAAATATTGTCCAGTTTCCGTTCTACAAATTCTCAATCTTTTCTGTTCCGACTCCTTTTCCTCGTTTCCAACCATTGGTACAATTTGTTCCAAATTTCATAGCATTCTGCCTCACCCTTGTTTTAAGTTCTAGTGTTAGTCTGTCCATTTCTGCACTGCATTCTCCAATGGGGGAATGGTGGGTGGCAGAGCTGTCAAAGCTAGCTACCATTTTGTCTAGGAAAGTCTGCAGCAGGAAACGGGGAGCAGCAGTTCAAAGTCAGTTTTCAGAGACTATGGGTAAAGCCATAGATCTATTAATGTGACAGCCATGCCCAATCAGATTGTTTCCTGCTGGTTTCATATTAGTATGTAGCATGTAGTAATATTGTCTAATCTTCCAAAATTTGTTGGATGGTTTAGATCAGTGTTTCTGAACCAGGGGTGAAATCCAGCAGGTTCTGACAGGTTCTGGAGAACCTGTAGCGGAAATTTTGAGCAGTTCGGAGAACCGGTAGTGGAAATTTTGTGTAGTTCAGTGAACCGGCAAATACCACCTCTGGCTGGCTCCAGAGTGGGGTGGAAATGGAGATTTTGCAATATCCTTCCCCTGGAGTGGGGTAGGAATGGAGATTTTGCAGTATCCTTCTCCTGCCACACCTACTAAGCCACACACACAGAACCGGTTGTAAAAAAAATTGGATTTCACCACTGTTCTCAACCCCAGCAATTTTAAGTGGCATGAATTCTGAGAATTGAACTTCACACATTTTAAAGTTGCTGAAGTTGAGAAACAATGGTTTAGATCAGGGGTGCCAAACTCACGTCATGGCAGCATTACGTGAGGTATTGGGATTTCCCCCCCCCCCTTCACTAAACCGGGTGCGGGCATGGCCAGCAGGCCAGGAGTTTGACAGCTCTGGTTTAGATGGTCACAGTGCCGTTTGCTTTACAAAAAGCTAAATATGTTGCTTGCAATGGGTTCTTTACATTTCCATCTTTGAAGTCAGGGATATCTGTCTCATAAGTTGGGAAACTTTGGAAAGTTGAGAAAGGAATAGTTCTGGGGTGTCAAACTCATGGCTCGCAGGCTGGATGCTTCACACACTGGCCATGCCCACCCCCATTTTAGAAAAGGGGGAAAAAGTCACAATACGTCACGTGACGACAACATGACGCCGCAAGTTTGACACCCCTGGACTAGTTGGATCTTAAGCCATCCTGATCCTCCTTCATACCTTAAACATTGTAAATGCTTAGACTATATTTACATACTTTATTCTTTGCAAGAAGAAAAAGGAGGAAAACGGGGAAAATTAAAATTTTTCCTGGCCTGCCTTGATGGTCTACTATTTGCAGAATATTGGAATTTTTTCAGAAATGTGTAACATTGCAGTCTTCTGATTATTTTGTGTAGGCAATGGTTAGTCAGTGAGACTAGTTCTCACTTAACAGAATAACAGAGTTGGAAGAGACCTACCCCTTGCTCAAGCAGGAGACAGATACCATTTCAGATAAATGGCTGTCCAATCTCTTGTTAAAAACCTTCAGTGATAGAACATCCACAATGGAGGCAAGCCGTTCCACTGATTAATTGTTCTCACTGACAAGAAATTTCTTCTTAATTCTAGATTGGATCTTTCCTTGATCAGTTTCCATGCATTACTTCTTTTCCTGCCCTCAGATGCTTTGGAGAATAGGTTGATCCCATTTCTCTCTGTGACAGTCCCTCAAATATTGGAAGACTATTATCATGTCAGCCCTAATCCTTCTCTTCGTTAGACTAGACCCGTAATGGTGAACTTGTGGCACACGTGCCACAGGTGGCATGCGGAGCCATATCTGGGGGCACGCAAGCGTTGCCCTAGCTCAGCTCTGGGTGTATGCGCACGCCAGCCAACTAATTTTTGGGCCTTCCAGGCCCACCGGAAGTCAGGAAACGGGCTGTTTCTGGCTTCCAGTGGGGGTGGGGAAGGCCGTTTTCACCCTCCCCAGGCCCCTAGAAAGCCTCTGGAGCCTGGAGAGGGCGAAAAATGGGCCTACTGGGGGGCACCGTGTCATCGCGTGCCAAAAGTGGGGGTCGCGCGGGGGGAGTCATGTGTACACGCATAGGGGGGCAGGGCGCATTGAATTATGGGTGTGGGCCCGTGTGCACGCAACTCTCCCCATGCTCCCCACGCTTTTGGCACACAATGGCAAAAAGGTTAGCCATCACTGGACTAGACATACCCAGTTCCTGCAACCATTTATCATATGTTTTAGCCACCAGCCTCCTAATCATTTTGTTGATCTCTGCACTCTTTCTAGGGTCTCATCATCTTTTTTATATTGTGATTAAAACTGGACACAATATCCCAAGTGTGGTCTTACCAAAGCAGTATACAGCAGTACCTAACACTTCATGTAATTTTCATACTATCCCTCTCTTGATGCAGCCTAAGACTGCATTGGCTTTTTTGGCAGTTGCCGCACACTGCTGGCTCATATTTAAGTGGTTGTCCGCTAGGACTCCTAGATCTCTCTCACAGTTACGGCTGTTGAGCCATGTACTGCTTATTCTATACCTTGTGCATTTGGTTTTTCTTGCCTAAATGTAAAATCTTCCTTTTATCACCACTGAATTGCATTTTGTTGGGTAGGGCCCAATGTTCAAGTGTGTCAAACTCCTTCGAAATGTTGTGCTTATCTTGTAAAATGTTGGCTATTCCCTCTGTGGCTTGGTGTCGTCTGCAAACTTTATGAGTTTCCCTTCTGTCTCCTAACCTAAATCACTTATGAAGGTTTGCAATTTTGATGTTCAATTCATCAAAGTTTAAACTTTCTTCATTGTGTCATATTTGTTGGAATGCATGCTTTTTAATTTTACCTTTTCTCTCTTGTTCAGAGGAACACATATTGTAGATTTAGATTGAAATCCTGTATGTTATATACTTAGGAAATTACATCAAATATACATACAAAGGGAGATTATGCCTATGAATAATCTTTCCTTCCTACACTATGTATGCTGTGGCATTGCAACTGACTCTGCCTGAGGTTGAATACAAATATAAGATTATATATTTATTTATTTAAGTTCCTTCAAGTAGTTGCTGACTCTTAGTAACTGCCTGATCTAGTCCCTGCAATTTTCTTGGCAATATTTTTCAGAAGTGGTTTTGCCCTTGCCTCCTTCCTAGACTGAGAGAGAGAGTGATTGGCCCAAAGTTACCCAGCTGGCTTCAACTTAAAGTGAGACTTGAACGCACAGTTTTCCTATTTCTCCCCTGGTGCCTTAACCGCTACACTAATTTGGCTCTCAAGGTTAATTTACACATAACTAACTACAGTATATCTATGATGTTTATTCTGCTTCTTCGAAGATAAGCATCTAGGAAGATAGAAGTGCCTCAGGTATTTGTATATATTTCTGCTTGTGTCTCTTAACAAATGCTGGGTTAGTATTTTTAAGATTTACTGATATTCCAAGTTTATTTTCATATGAATTAAGATTCTGTGCATTGTAATTCACCTCTGTATGCACATATACAATACATTTGCACTAGCATGCACATATACAATACATTTAGTGAATATGTGACACTAAGAAGATTTTTAAAAATTCAGTTGGTTTGGCATATTGATATCAAGAAGTAACACAAAGGTCAAGTAGAGAGTCCAAAGGGGACAAAAATAGCAGAAGCAAGTATGGAATGAAGCTTTTGCAAGAAATAAGCAATGGGTGTGCCAGTTGCAGGACTATCCTACCCGGCTTTTACCTTATGTATGCTCAGACAGGTTTATTTATATTAAAGTACTGTCAAACTCCATACTTCGTTGTGCATATTCTTATACTTGACTTGCCTCCATTTTCCCCAACTTTGCAATGGATGTCTGTTCCGAAACAGGTAATTATGAATTTATAAGAGAGTTTTTGTTTGTTGTTTGGGTCAAATACCTGTTTGACCTGTTTGCCTTGCCTTCAAAATCTTGAATTACCTACTTACTTACTGTGATCACTTATTTCTGCTCTATCTGCTTTTGCAGGCATCAGTTCTCATTCTATGAGTATTGCTGAACTAAAAAAAAAAATCATCATACTGTAGACTTAATTTGTGGAATTGGTATTTTCTATAAATATTTGGTTTGGACTAGTTTGATTACACTGGTGAATCATGACTTGAATAATAGTAATCTGAAATGAATATGCAACCTACTAATTATAAGGGTCAAAAATTATGATTCTATCTAGGCTGTCAGCGTATTAAAAATGTTGATTTTGGTCTAATGAATTATGTGGGAATTGATGTAGCAGATCTGTTTTCTTCCGTTGGGGTACTTTTCGGTATTGGAGCTAAGTTGTCAAATGTTTGTACCCATAATAAACAGCATAATGTTTAATATCCAAATCTTCTAAGACTTTTCTGATAAAAGCTGTCATTTCCCATTGTGGTCAGTAGAGAGCAGCATTAACATAAAGATCGCTAAATGTGCTGTCCATATCTTTTCTTCTTTTTAACAGTTGACATGAATGGACACATTTTCCTTTACAAATTGAAGCATGGGGGAGGGGGGGGAAGTCTGCAGGGCAATTCAAAGATATGTTTGAAAAATAGATTCAGTTCTATTGGTTGCATTTGTGGTTGCAGTCAGAAAATGACTCCTAACAGTTCTTTGTATAAGTGTGCGCATGGACCTTGGAGTTGGACTTGACTCCTGGTGATTACACGGGCAAGTCTGTGCAGTTTGTTTGCCCATTTTTTAAAATGGTTTCCTCTTGTTTTCTTCCTAGTATCTGGGAGAGAGTGATTGGCCCGACGTCATCCAGTTGGCTTTCCGCCTAAGACAGAACTAGAATTCATGAATCCCCAGTTTTTGTCCATATTGTCAGCCTCTGAAGTGTTTTTTTCTTTGAATCCAGGATGGCAAAACAGGATGGTCTAGAAAGGAATGTTCTGTTTTTCTTCCAGAATGTTCTGTTTTTCTCCACACCAGTGTCACTGTTCCAAGAGTGGTCTGTATTATTCCAAAAAGTATGCTCCTCCTAACGTATCTTTAAACCATGAATACAGTGGATGACATTCACTTGTTTTGCATAATCCCTACCCTTAAATTAACAAGGTAGGATGCTTTTAGCAACTTACAATTAATTCGGTAGACAATTTTCTTTCAACTTTCAACCTAACCTACAGGACAGATGTTCACTGAGGAACTACGTTTTCTGTACTTCGGTTAAGGCGATAGGTAGTATCCAAAAACAAATCCTCCCTGCCCCAATTCCAGTAAGACCTTTCATTTCCTCCAAGAAGCATGTTATCAGGTAAACTGTTCTGAGGATTGGAGCCTATTTCAAGAGGCAGTAGCTGAATATTCTCCCCCACAACCACAAGCAGACTGCCTGATCGGGTTACCAAATCCTACTTCTCCAGAGGTTAGATTTGGCTCGAGTCTACATCTGTACATTTGTCTGCATCTGGATGCAATTCTTCCAAAGCAGATGTCCTCTCCGGAGAGTTTCCCTTCCAAAAGATGAATCCCATGTAAGTCCACAGCAGGAAAAAAGCCAGCTAAACGATATCTAGTAAAGCCTTTGGATACACATGCTGGTGAACTTAATGCTGTTTTTACGGGTGATAATAAATCATTCAGAAGAAACCCCCTCAGGATGTATTCTGAATGTGTTCCATTCAACCTCTGCAGTTTTGGATTTGTGAAAAAACAGTCTACTCCGCTAGTATAAATAAACGCTGTCAAGAGCAAAGTAGTATTTTTACTGAGTTTTGAGATTTGCATTCAGTTTAAGTTATTTATATACAGTATTGGCTTCAATGTATTAGTATTACATCATGACACAGCAGTTTATCCTAAGCCTTTTCTTCCATTTAACTAGAATTTACTAGAATTCCTCAATTGTCTCCCATTCCACATGTTTAAAGACATCAATAATAATAAGCTTTCTATTTGAATTGGCAGGACAAAATCTCCAGTTTATAGATCTTTGGCCTTTTGTCACTGAATAATACTTTAAGGAAGCATAAATTGGTTGAAACGCAGACACTTTCACTTTTTTTTGAGAAGGAAGTTTGATGCAACAAGAAAGGACAATTAATTGCATCTGTTGCTTTGACTTCCTTCTGTCCCTAACTCCTAAGTTTAATTGTCATTAAAACGTAATGCATGATTTTAAAAAGGAATGCACACTAAAATTCAAAACATAATGACTTGTAGTATGAAGAGAAAAGATATTGCCACATAAAAATATTGATTGTGTCATTTAGGGTTAAAAATTCCCCTAAAAGTCAGTCTAAGGAGGATGGGGATGGGTGGGAAGAATGGCTGGTTACAAGTTGGCTGGAAGCAAATTATTTATATCTCCAATAAAAACAATGTATGACTATCATAGAATATTTCCTGTATTCAATTGTGTCTTATAAGCAGTGAGTGTAAGCAAGAAACTTGCTTGGGCTCAACTACATTTTGTGATTAGCCTATCAGATCCGATCCCCTTTCAATGAATGGAACATTGAGAATCATCTAAAGGTCCATATTGATATACCTTGCCTGAGGGTGCCCTTATCACAAGGTAATATTGGATCCTCCCTTGCAGATCAATGAGTAATATAAAATCCAATAAGACCACTTTTCTTTGATCCTAATCTTGGAATATCTTCAACTAGGAGTGATCCTAATTTTTCTGTTAAAGACACATTCTGTGCCATTAATACATTTTTCCATTGAATGGTGTGCCATTTACAAAGTTTCCTTCGCCTCACATTATTTTTATACACATACACACACACACACACACACACACACACACACACACACAGGTGGGGGTGGGAGAGAGAGAGAGAACTGTACATTTTATGTATTTTTATTTGAAAGTTTATTGGCTAGGCAACTAGGCAAACTAGTTTATAACAATTAGGCACAAGAACAGTTTTTTCCCGAATGCCATCACTCTGTTAAACAAATAATTCCCTCAAAACTGTCAAACTATTTACTAAGTCTGCACTACTATTAATCTTTTCATCATTCCCACCACCCATCTCCTTCCACTTATGACTGTATGACTGTAATTTTGTTGCTTGTATCATTTGTCCCCTATGACTATCATTAAGTGTTGTACCTTATGATTCTTGATGAATGTATCTTTTCTTTTAAGTACACTGAGAGCATATGCACCAAGACAAATTCCTTGTGTAACCAATCACACTTGGCCAATAAAAAATTCTATTCTATTCTATTCTGCCTATCTTATCACAGGGCAACTCTTTTTAGATTTTTATTTATATTTTGTATTTTATAATATTCTGTAATACAAGAAACCATTTGAATGACTAAGCATTATAGTAAAAACAAACTTCTCTTACAATGAGTATTTTCTAAAGAAGGAGAGCAATGTATCATACGCTGTAGAGTTGTTTTTAATGAAGACACGGCTGTATAATCAATGCTTTTACATGTAATAATTTCTTGTGTTTTGTTTCCTCTTCTCTGCTTTTCACCTTGTATGTGACACATACATTTCATACACATACACACCCATTCAGTTGTTGACTGCTACCTTTCCACAAGATGAATGGAACATTGAGAATGTTCATCTATACTTACTATACCTACTATACTTACATACTTACTTACTACATCTATACTTACTATACTTACTATACCTTCATCTATACTTAGGCCTTGGATACTGAAATGGAATTAAATATCAAAATAGTTAAAACATAAATAAACATTGTATTGCCTCAGCAATTCAGCTAGATGTTTTGTTTTGGTTTTGGTTCTTTAAGTCATTTTTTTCATTCCTGGCATCTGCCTAAACGAGTCCCTGTACTTTTTCTTGGCAAGGTTTTTCAACAGTGGTTTGCCATTGTCTTATTTTTGGGCTGAGAGAAAGTGAATGGCCGGAGCTCACTCGGTTGCCTTTTTGTCTAAGGTAGGACTACAACTTATGATTTCCTAGTTTCTAACCTGATGCCTTAACCATTACACTCATAGCAAATAATGAAAGGTTTTCAAAGTTACAGTATAGGACAGGGGTCTGCAACTTTAAACACTCAAAAAGCCAATTGAACCTGTTTCCCACAGAAAAGAAAACACTGGGAGCCACAAAACCATTCCCATGCCTGACTATCTCTTGAGCAGCCACAAAACTAACATATGTAGTTGAATTAAATGTTCTATTTTCTTCTGAAACTTTTCTTTTCTTGGACTTATCTATGGTTGGTCTACCGGGGGTTGAACAGCTCAATAAATCTGGCAGCTGTCGCACATTGGCGGTTGTGAAGCATATTTTGAATGACAGGGAGCCGGAGCAGAGGGGTGAAAGAGCCACATGCGGCTCCAGAGCCTTGGGTTGCTGACCCCTGGTATAGGAAATCACAGTGCTGTCCCCACCTTGTAGGGCGATGATGTTATATAACAAATCTACATACCTTGTCTTTTAGTTTGATCTTTTATAATCTATATATATAATGCCACAATAAGTATTTTAAGATACACGACAGCAAGTGTCATATAGTAAAATTTGGAGATGTGATTTGGAATCAAAGATCTCTTAAGGATCCCTTCCTATTCTGTAATTCCTGAGTGCTAAAAGATTTTTATGAGTACAGTTAGCAATGTGAATGACCTGAAGCTTTGTATTTTCTGACAAAGGGCTGTGATTGTATTTCAAAGGCCTCAAGAATATATATGTGATTTAATCATATCTTGCCCAGGCATGTACTGAATTACCTGAATGTAAGGATACATTCTTTTTTTCACCCTCAGATTCAGGAGAGAGGGCCTTGTTGCTAGTTGTTTCGGGTCTCTGCTAGAAAAAGACAAAATAAGAAAGAGCTGGCTTTATTTCCTACAAGAAATCTTATGGCTTTATTGCTTATTCTAGAAATCAGATAGGGATTTCATGTGTAGAGACCAGTGGTGAAATCTGAACCGGTTTACTACCAGTTTGCTGGTTGCGCATGTGCAGTGCACACCATGTACCAAATGCGAAGTGCAGGCGTGCAGTGCACACCAAAAGGAGGCATGCGGTAAGTATAACAGCGCACGAAGGGGAATGTGATAAGCTGTGGTGCACAATTTTTTTTTTTACTTTTAAAAGCATTTTTTCTACAATCTCTTTGGCCGAAGAGGTTGTAAAAAAAATGCTTTTAAAAGCCTCTGATGATCAGGCAACTCAGCTGGGATCGTCAGAGGCTTTTAAAAGCATTTTTTTTACAACCTCTTCCACCGAAGAGGTTGTAGAAAAAATGCTTTTAAAAGCTTCTGACAATCCCAGCTGAGCCGTGCGATCCTCAGAGGCTTTTTTTTTTACTTTTAAAAGCATTTTTTCTACAACCTCTTCGGCCAATGAGGTTGTAAAAGAAATGCTTTTAAAAGGTAAAAAAAAAAGCCTCTGATGATAGTGCAGTTCAGCTGGGTATGGGGAGGTCGGGGCAGGGATTTTTGCTAAATACTTAAATTATCCATGGGTTCTTCATTGGGTAAGTTTTTCAGCTAACAGAATCATTTCATAGCAATCATATTTTATTTTTTAAGTATGATCAAATGCAAATGATTCTATTAGCTGAAAATCTAACATTGACTGGAGAAAGTTACAAGCAGAGATATTACTGTATATGAAGTAGGACTATTCTTAGCAATATATAGTTCAACATTTAAATGATAAGCAAACAGTAGCATATAATGGGGCAACCTTCTTTTGAATTTTGTTGCAGGAGAGATTCTTGGCAAGTGCATATTGAGATAGATATCCTATATATCTTTCAGTAGCTTCCATTATTCGTTGTTCATTGTCCATCCCACAGAAAGCAAAAAATGGAATAAACAACACTTCTTTGTGAGAATGTTAAGAGCTGCTTGTAAAAATTGCCAGTACTTAATTAACAAACTACTGTATTTTGCTGTTTTCATATATTGGTATGGAAAAATGAAATAATTTTATTTATGACACTTGCTGGCATATGATCAAGCTTTACTAAACAGCTTAAAACAATAATAGAAAAAGCGAGGACAGATGTAAAATAAAAATCACTACAATTCCAAAGTTCTACAAAATCCTGAAAACCCTTTATGCTATTAGATCTAAAAATCATTTTTATTTATATGTAAATTTCAACTTATTAAATTTATTTTAAACTTTTAAATAAAATTAATTTTAATGGATATTTTTAAAAAAAATTAACTTAATTTTTAAAAGCTGAGAAAATTATCCCCCACCCCTAACCCCCAAGAAACCCCTTCAAAGTGTATATTGGACAAGAGGATATTCTATAAGTGGAATGCAATAGTCACTTGCTTCTCTTTTGGAAAATATAAAGGCTTTAAATCTTTTAAAAATGTTACATGCATGCTTTCCACTGAGCTTGAAAATGGTCTGGAATCTGATGTTTATTGTAACTTACTTTTTGCAACCACAGAAATTTCTGGGGGAGGATGGCAGGATCCATTTGGAATATTAAGAATCTGCAATGAGAAATCAGATAGTGTCAGAGAGAAACTCAACATTATCCTGCCTTGATTTTGTTGAGTAGAAGTTGAGACAGAGAGAAACTTGGACAGATTTCCAAGTCCCTGTTAATAACCTTACAATGTTACCCTACTATAATAAACAGCATTCTTGGAATCCCTGCTGTGCTAGTTTCACCAGCTGGCCTACCTCACAGGGGTGACATCTCATCATAAAACACAGAAGGTGGACTAGTCACTCCCAGAAAGCTCTCTCTATGCCAGGAGTTTTCTGGGTCCTTATATCCTTGCTATAAATAGAGATAGGAAAATGTTAATTGATAGCACTTGGCTTTGCTGCGTATTAGATTCCTATTTATTTTTTAATTCAATTTCTACAGTCGCTCATCTCAGTCAATGATTCAGGGCACCTTACAATTTAATTTAATTTAATTTAATTTGCTTTCAAAATTTAATTTATTTTCAAAAGTCAGGTGGGATACAGAGTATGTCCCCGCTTGGGTATCTTGGGAAGGGGAATATGTGTCCATGTCATCTACCTCTGCTGCGACAAAATGAAATCATTTGGCTCTAGCTAAGAATCATCTTTTAAGTGTGGCAGCATAAAATACGGTTAGCAAATAAATAAATAAATCATGCCATCCTCTTCAGGAGTCACTGACGTCCCCAAAACCAGCCTACATGAGATAGCTGAACAAACATCCATTTATCTTGCAAAAGACGGACATTTGACAAGAAAAATGATGGCAATATCATATGTCTACAGCTGGAAAACTGGGACACTGGCAAAGCAGTCTACATTAGATATCACTATCAGTGAATAATTAAGGGTCCAAGGGCTAGCCAAGACTTGCTTACCCTTCCAAATTTCCACTGCCTTCCTTTTAACAAAGCCTTTGTCAATTGGGTGTAGATTATGCAAGATAAGGTATTTAACCACAGAAGAAAGGGGAAGGGGCCCAATCTTAATTTCTTAACCTCAATGTAACAATGCTATTTCTGCTTTCATATTTTCCTAAAAGAACCACCGGACGGGATTTAACAACTCTATGAGCAAGGACAAAATTTTCCCAGTGGAAGCAGGGAGGAAGGGGTTTATTTTTAATTTTTCCCCCCACGTTCTCAGTTGCTAGACTTTCCCTTTTCTCATTTTAATCAAGTTAATTTTATCTAGAAAATGTTTGTGGTATTTGCCAAGGGTAATCATCTTAAAATAATATTCCCAAGAAAAGAACAAGAAATTAAGCACGGTATATATTTGTGACATTAAAGAATGGGTTGTTCTGTATACTATACAGTACATTCTTTAATGTCACAAGTATATATTTGCTCTGTATAATATATAGTACAGTTGTGGTAAAATTAGATATTAACAGTATAGAGCAATGGATACTAAGAAATAACTGAGCAATAAGTTCAAATGACACCAAAGTATTAGATATGATTATTCCAGGATATCTTCATTTAATAAATACCATTTTGCAATGCCTTTTCATATATAGTCTTTCTGCTTTGGGCACAAGCTATCCAACTGGTACTTATGTAAATTTGTCCCATCGCACTTGTGCAAAAGCTGTTATCAAAATGCCATTGTAGGATAATGGCTATGTATCTCAGGAACTTTTCTTTCAGTGTCTGCAATTGATATTTTAGCATATAAGAAGGTGTGGAAATATTTTGGGATTCTCTGGCTAATATGACAGAACAAACATTCCCATTACAGGAAAAAATAAATTCAAACCTAAGTCAAAGTTAAATTTAATTCCAATAATTTGTTGTGTAAGTCTTTGTCACTGGGGTCCCTCTGAAGGAAGCTACAGATGCTGTTCAGGCATATACCAAAATCAACAAAAAGTTGCATATGATATCTGCTAGTTTTTGTTGCTGCCACCTGTTTTCCAGGGAATACCTCACCTGATTCCTACTTGGTATCTCCAATGTGTGAAAAATAGGGCAATCACAATATGTTATCTCTCTTTTTGGAACATAAATGATAAAAACACCAAAACCCAAAATGATTTCAATAATGCAATGTCCTAAATTGTAGCATAGTGGCATGTGGCTTGATGATTCAGCCCTTTCCTTCCATCTATGGGTGATAGATTCATCTCACCTAGCATTAACAAAATCAAACTTTATTTAAAAAGAAGAAGAAAAAAATAAAGTTATAAATCACTGATGCCTCAGAGATGGAGGGGTATTGGGGTTTTGTTAATGCAAGAGGTTCAGACTAAAGTCCTTGTGGAGCTCCGGACCTATGATTCTGATTCTTTCTAGTTAGAACTAATGGATGCTGCACATCGGCTCTCCTTGGATGCAAATTCCCAATAAAACCCAGCTAGCTGCAGGAATGACTGCATCTATCTTTTGTTTGTAGGGAAGTGCCATTTTTGGAAGTCTATATCTTGTCCTCCACAGGTGATATAGTCCCATGGCCCTAGTAGATACAAACTGAATAAATCCACATTGAGATGTGTTTCTAATGATGATGGTTTATGGATTTAATGAAATTACTGTGATTTGGATGAATGTATAATAAATATATTTAAAAAGAAAGTGGGAACATTCTGCACAGCCACTTAGAAATGGTTCTATTTAAAAGCTGGGCTACAAATACCTGTTGTCAACTTTTAATGTTGGTAATATGGATATAATCACTGTTGTAATGTCTCTTATTTCAAAACACAATTTTTGTAAGATGAGTATCTTTGACTGATAAATAAGATCTTAAATAAATGAGAGGGACTGCCATCAGAATAATGTATTGCGATCATTGTCATACATAGACACAACAGATCCCAACGAGAGTGGTTTTATTCATGATAAAAATACCATTCTCTTCCAAGACAAAATATCAAAGATTCTGGACTATAAAACCCACAGTTGCCAACCATAATGATCTAAGAGTCAGACAAAATCAACGCTCCCTTAGTTTTTTATTTTGTATGTTCCCCCCCATCCACAATTTATTGTTAAGCCTTACTTCTGAGGGATTCACCATACTAATTTGTTGCAGTGAAATGCTTTTCATATATCACACTAAGGCAGCCTATGGGGACTTTGGGTTTGGATAAGAGTGATGTATAAAATCAGCCGCTGTGCTATAAAATTTGGGTCATGTCTTAATGTGTGAACCAGCTTTTAATCCTGCCAGGGATTCTTGTGGCTTCTGTAGGGAATAACATAACGATTGTGGCATGTGTTTTTGTGGATTACCCACATGTTAACTTAACTTGTGCACGGGAATGTGGTGATGGGAAATAGTGAGTTGAAAATGAAATACAGGCATTCTGAATCTTCTGCAAGTCATGGAGTGTGCTCGGTTATCAAGCTGTTGGTTGCTTGGTTTTGAGCGTATGGCTCACCTCTTTTGGGTTCTTAAAAAGGTTTAATATTTTTCATATTGCCAATTCTCCTGAGCCTGCTGATCTCCCTCTCCCCCATCTCCCTCTCCCCTCTTCCCCCCTCTCTTTCAAAAGTCTTCCCCATCCTTCCTCTCAACTTTCAACCACCTGAGATCACTATTTATTTTTTATTTTATTTTAATTATTTATTTTATTAGTCATATTTCTATGCCGCCCACTCTCCGAGGACTCTGGGCGGCTTACACCAAAGACAGTATACTAAATAGCATATTGCCCCCAACAATCTGGGTCCTCATTTTACCCACCTGGGAAGGATGGAAGGCTGAGTCAACCTTGAGCCCGTGAGATTTGATCCGCTGATCTGCTGAACTAGCAGACAGCTGAAGTAACTGCAGTACTGCACTCTAACCACTGCGCCACCTCGGCTCTTAGGTCAGTGGTCTCCAATCTTTCCAGCTTTGAAGACCGGGGATGGGGAGAGGGGATGGTTCCACAGCAGGTGAGCAAGCGCATGAGCACGCAGTTCCATTTGCACAAACAACTGGTGGGCACATGTACCCCCTGTTCACATAAATTGAATTCAGCGTACACACTCACCTGCCTGCTGTGTACGCAAGTGAAGCTGCGTGTGCAAGTGGCGCTGTGTGTGCTCTCACCTGCTGCTTCTGTAGCCTTGTTCTAAACCGGCTGTGGCCCGGTAGTGAGCCACGGCCGAGGGGTTGGGGACCCCTGATTTAGATCGTATAATTTGTAGGCTTCTGGCAATGTACTTTACCAGTGGGCAGGCCTCACATATCAGTCACGCCTCTTCACAGGCAAACAAGCAAAAGTTCCACACCAGGTATTGGTTATGATAACACCATTTATATATGCACACTGCAATTGTATGTAACAAGCTGATTAGGTTCCCCTTATTCTGCAAATTTTCAAGAGGAAAAAGATTAGAGGCGGTAGAGGTGGGTGGTAATGGAGTTCTTCCATTCAATTTTTTCCTGAAACATTTCTCTGCAAAGCTGTTGTACCTCTGTAAGTATTCCAAGCTATGCTCACCTGACAAATAATTTTGAGAGATGCATAAATAAAAACAGCTGGGAGAAGGTAGTGTTTATTTGTTTGTTTGTTTGATTGATTGATTTATATGCCGCTCTTCTCTGGAGACTCAGGGCGGCTTACAAGGCATTATGCAATAGCCTTCATACTTATTGTATATACATGCTTAGAAGGGCTTTTTGGGCCCCCCCGAGCAGTGTTCTATTTTATACAAAGTCAGCTTATTGCCCCCACAAACCGGGTCTTCATTTTACCTACCTCAAAAGGATGGAAGGCTGAGTCAACCTTGAGCCTGGTGAGAATTGAACTTGCAGTAATTGCAGGCAGCTGGCAGCTAAGTGCTACTTTAACAGCAGTTTAGTTCTCTGCGCCACCAAGGCTCTTGTGTTGGGGAAAATGACTAGAAAAAGAAGGGTTATGCATGCTCTGCAAGGAAAAGATGGATGTTCTTTCTAGCACCCATGCTGCTGGGCCATGTAAGACAACTGGGCTATTGCCAGGGTCCTTTTGAATATAATATGCTTACTTTGGGATTTGGAATACAAGCGAATTTCCCATGTTCCATAAATGCAGGCTGTGATTGAGTGAGAGAAACAGCTGCGTAGCTTTGGCATCAGGCTTTCCAAACTGACCCTTAGCATGTAACCTCGGTCCTCTGGAAAAACGGCATCCATTTCAGGCAGTGTGGGCATTTATTTACCAGGGAAAGCATTAGGTGGTGAATTGTTCCAAATGTATAAATAGCGTGAGGCGTCTCCAGCATATTCAGTGCAGACGTGACTTGCAAGTACCTTTCACTTATCGAGGATGAGGCATAGATTTAAAAAGGCAGAATCTGGACTAACAAATATGTTAATCCGTAATCTAGATACGTTAAATATGTGATTCTCACAGGATTTGGTTTCAAATTCTGGTCCTCAAGCGGCAGTGGGTAAACCGAATGAATGCCACCTCCGTGAAATATAGGTCAGGAATGGGAAATGATTCTGGGACACTCTTTTCTAATCTTGAGGCTTCCAGAGGGATAATGACCACAGCAGCTGGGAATTCTCCACATGTAGAGGACTTCCAGTTGGACGAAGCTATCTTAGAGCTGCTTCCATTTAGAACTCCAGTGAGTAAAATGGAGTCCTAAAGCTGATTCTGCTCTGAGGTGGAGTAAGTCAGTTGCTTGTAGATGTCATGAAAAAGCTTTAATTTCTTAAGGGATTGAGTTATCATGACTGCATTATAGCTGGGAGGGAAGGCAGTCACGAACATTTCTACCTGAGGGACTATGAGTTTATTTGATCTTGGTCCTAACTAGGGGTGAAATTCACTTACCTTCCCTACTGGTTCGCAAATGTGCACGTGCCGTCATCGGTGCACGCGCAAAGCCTTTTGTGCATGTGCAGAGGCTTAAATTAATCACAAAAAAGTGACTTCATGATGTCTGCACGGGTGGGAGGAGCCTCCCGCAGCTGCCACTACTGGTTTGCCAAGTCAGTTAGAATCGGCTGAATTTCACCCCTGGTCCTAACACACTTTGACCTAGCCCAATGGCAGCATCCTCTTTCTCTTTCTCTCTCTCCCTCTCTCCCTCTCTCCCTCTCTCTCTCTCTCTCTCCCTCCCTCCCTCTCTCTCTCTCTCTCTCCCTCCCTTTCTCTCTCTCTGTCTGTCTCTCCCTCTCCCTCCTTCCCTCCCTCTCTATGTATGTATGTACAGTATGTATGTATGTATGAATATGTTTTTAGATATTCTGGGTACATATATATGTTGTCTATATATATGTTTGTATTTGTGTGTGTGTGTGTACACATATACATACACATACATGCAAACACATATAGTATATATAGGCAACATATATATGTACCCAGAATATCTGACCTTCAGTTTTCCTTTCTCTAAACTGAATGATTGAACCATAACTCTAGAGAACCGTAACCCTAGAGAATCGTTACCCTAGAGAACAATAAAACACTCAATGGAGTAGAAGCAGAGGGATTTGTTTCTTCTACAGAAAGAAATGGTAGCCACTTTGTCTCCTGGCAGCCTCATTTTATTTGTTTTGCCTGTGACTTTCCAAGCACCAGAATCTTCACCAATGATATTTGCCACTGCAGTATGCACCCAGAATATCTAAACTTCAGTTTTATTATTAGTGCTTTCAGGGATTAGTATGGCTTTACTTCATCCAGTACGGAACTATATGTTGTTCTTGCAGTCCAAGGCATTATCAAGAATTTTCTCCAGCAGTATAATTCAAAGACATCTTTTTTCCCCCTCATTCAGCCTTTCTGACAGTCAGTTATCTCAGCTCAACATATCTATATCTTACAACCTAGAAAACCAAGGCTTTGACTTAGATCCTGTTATTGTCACTCTGATGTCTCTGCTGGTTTATATTTTGTCTAGATGTGTCATATCTTTCTCCCCAAGTAGCTTTTATTCCATAGCTTTTGTCATGATTCCGGGAAATTTGGGAGGGTAAGAAGATAAGGCTTGCAAGTTTTTCAACAACTTCTTTGTCTGTTTGCATTGAGTTGACTTGGCCTGTTACTGTAACCCCAAGGAGGATCGGGAGTTGGTACTGAGCTTCAGTCCGACCTTTGCACTTTCACCTTCAGCAAGAGGTTACCTAAGTTTCTTTGCTTCCAGCCATCAAAGTGGTGTTATCAGCATATCTGAGGTTGCTCATACAGGCAGTCCTTAACTTACAACAGTTCGTTTAGTAACCATTCAAAGCTACAACAGTATTGAAAAAAAGTGACTTATAGCCATTTTTCACACGTATAAACCATTGCAGCAATCCCATGGTCACATAATCAAAATTTGGGTGCTTGGCAACTGGTTCATATTTATGACGGTTGCAGTGTCCCGGGGTCATATGATTCTTCCCCCCCCTTTTAAAATTTTTTTATTTTTAAACAAAACATAAAACATAAATCCATCATCCATTACAATTGCAAACAGTGTGTCGATCGGTTACAAGTCTTTTGTGCTTCCCCATATTCGACATTTACTAATTATCTAATTTCTCGTATATCAAACAAATAATTATCCTCATTTGTCATTTATTTAACTATGGCTTTATCATTTCATAAAAATTATTTTCAAATTATATTATATTATAGCATTCATTTCATGTTTCATATGTCATTTCCATGTTTTATTATCTAGCCATTGACAAAATAAATCCCATATCTTATAATATTGTTTATCTTCTTATTCTCTAATTTCAAATGTCAATTTACTCATCTCAGCACATTCCATATGGTCCCCTTTTGAGACCTTCTAACCTTAATCTGAATTAATTTCTTTCTGTAGGTTACATTGGTGGCTTTTTTATGTACAGCATATGAGTCATTATCATTATGTGGAATACTTATTGGTGTAGATGGCCTGATTCTCCCAAGTATTTTTTTTAAGAAGTAGGTCTTTCTGAGTTCATAGGACTTAAATTTTAGCAGGATAACAGAATAACCGAACTGGAAGGGATCTTGGAGGTCTTGTAGTCCAACCCCTGCTCAAGCAAGAGACACTATACCAGTGATGGCGAACATTTTCAACACCGAGTGTCCAAACCGGAACACGCGTGCATGCATGTGCACCGGAGCACCGGAAACCCGAAGGCCAATAGGCCGGCGTGCACTTGCCAGTTTTTTGGCTATTTTCTGAGGCATTTTCAGGGCACTCTGGCGTCCGCAAAGACCAGCTGGCTGGCGCGCATGTGCGTGCCAGAAATCAGAAGAGCAGCTGGCAACAGCGCACATGCCCACAGAGAGGGCTCTGCGTGCCACCTTTGGCAAACGTGCCGTAGATTTACCATCATGGGCCTATACCAGGGGTGAAATGCTCACGGTTCGGACCGGATCGCCCGATCCAGTAGCGATGGCGGCGGGTGGTTCGGAGAACTGGTAGCAAAAATCCCTGTGCCTCCCCCCACCATGCCCAGCTGAGCCGCACGATCATCAGAGGCTTTTTTTTTTACTTTTAAAAGCATTTTTTCTACAACCTCTTCTGATGAAAAAATGCTTTTAAAAGTAAAAAAAAAAGCCTCTGATGATTGTGCGGCTCAGCTGGGATCATCAGAGGCTTTTCAAAGCATTTTTTTCTGCAACCTCTTGGCCGAAGAGGTGGTAAAAAAAATGCTTTGAAAAGTCTCTGACGATCCCAGCTGAGTTGCCTGATCAGCAGAGAGGTATTTTTTTAAAAATACCTCTATGCCGATCAGGCAATTCAGCTGGGATCGTCAGAGAGGCTTTTTAAAAAATACCTCTCTGCCCATCAGGCAACTCAGCTAGGATCGCCAGAGACGTATTTTTTAAAAAGCCTCTCCGACGATCCCAGCTGGGTTGCCTGATCGGCAGAGGCTTTTCAAAGCATTAGAAAAAATGCTTTGAAAAGTTAAAAAAAAAAAGTTGGCCATGCCCACCCAGTCACATTACCCCCCAAGCCACGCCCACAGAACCGGTAGTACCAAATTTTACATTTCACCCCTGCCCTATACCATTCCAGACAAGTGGCTGTCCACTATCTTTTTAAAAACCTCCAGTGATGGAGCACACACAACTTCTGAAGGCAAGCCATTCCACCGGTCAATTGTTCTCACCATTAGGAAATTTCTTCTTAATTCTAGGTTGCTTCTCTCCTTGATTAGTTTCTATCCATTGTTTCTTGTCTTGCTTTCTGGTGCTTTGGAAAATAGGCAGCCTCTCAAATATAGTAACATGGCTATCATGTCACCCTGGTCCTTCTTTTCACTAGACTAGACAAACTTAATTCCTGCAACTGTTCTTCATAAGTTTTAGCCTCTAGCCCTCTATTAATAATGTTGCTCTATTTTGCACTCTTTCCAGAGTCTCAACATCTTTTTTGTAATATGGTCTTGGTGGCGCAGCAGACTAAAGTGCTGTTAACTAGCACCAGCTGCCTGCAATTACTGCAAGTTCAAATCTCACCAGGCTCAAAGTTGACTCAGCCTTCCATCCTTTCGAGGTAGGTAAAATGAGGACCCGGTTTGTGGGGGCAATAAGCTGACTTTGTATAAGTCAGCTTATGTATAAAAAAGAACACCGCTTAGGGCCCCCCCCCGAAAGCCCTACTAAGCAGGTATATACAAAAGTATGAAGGCCATTGCTTAACGCATTGTAAGCCGCCCTGAGTCTCCGGAGAAGGGCGGCATATAAATTGAACCAATAAATAAATAAATATGGTGACCCAAACTGGATGCAGTACTTTAAGTGTGGTCTTACTAAGGATTTATAAACGAATTTTGAATTTCTGGGTTTTTTTAGGAAATATATATATATATATATATATATATATATATATATATATTTAAAATAAAACCTACATTGAATTGAGTCACTTGAGTATTTCTCATCATCAGTGTAGATACAAAAATTATTAGCTCAGGCTTATGTTATAGATTGTAATAGCCTTAGTAATTAAACTTAACAATCGTGTCAGAAAAATGAGCATTTAGCATTTGTTTTGCTTTTCATCCACTGGAGTGCAAATGAGCAATAGTAGAGTTCAAGTAAAAGTAATTGGTGGTGTACCATAAATTGGGTGAGTGGGGCTGCTTCAGGTTCAGCAACAAAAAGGAGCACCTGAGCCTTTAGAATACGTCCTTTCAGAAGCATCCATCACTGAATAGTCCATAATAATTCTTGACAAGCCATCTGCAATATTTCCTTACTAAGGCAGAGAGGTCGAATGGGGAAAACACCACTCGCTTGGAAGAGTCTAAGTTACAATCTCAGATGACTCTCCATTTCAGCAGAACACAGATACTGCAGAAGAGACTGCATGCCAAAATATCTGTTTGCTTTAATCCTACACTGTAGGAAACAAGGATCTATCTCTTCTCTCCTTGCTCCACAAATCTGAGAATATATGAGTAATTGAAACTTGGTATTATGTTTCCACAGCATGTACATGTAGCAGATGATCTACCATTTGGGGATAGGAACTCCGTGGATGGCTGGTTTTGCCACATCTGCCAACAAACCACTTCTTTAGATTTGCACAATTGAAGTCAAAAACAGCTCAGGTATCTGGGTTCTTTGCTTGGTAGATGTTTTTACTCAAGGTGGCATAAAGTCTTGAACTTTCACCACAGGAAATACGGTAATACATGGCCAGTTTGGTCTAGTGGTTAAGGCACCAGGCTAAAACTAGGAGGCTGTGAGTTCTAGTTCCACCTTAGATATGAAAGTTGGCTGACTGACTTTGGGCCATTCACTCTCAGTCCACCTCACCCCACAGGGGTGTTGTTGTGAGGAAAAATAGGAGGAAGGAATATTATGTATGTTCTCCATCCTGAGTTACTTATAAAGTAATAAGGCAGGATAAAAATCTAATCAATCAATCAATCAATCAATCTTCTGATGTTTGGCTCTTGATAAAAGCAGATCTCACTACCCCAAATCCTCTGCGCTCTCTCATTGGGTGGTGGTGATGGGCATTGTTCCTGGGACAGAAGTGTGAAAAATGCCAGGGAGGTAGAAGAGCTTAGTAAGAACAGCAAAGATGTGGTCAGGGGCTGGCTGTGGAACAGATCATAAGCTTCTCAAGCGCAAATTCCAGCTTACAGTAAAGCAGCAGAAGAAACCAAGCAGTTTCCACAATATGGTCTTGATCATATAGCCATCATTTTCAAGAGGAACATTAGGAATCATATTGAGAACCTTTCAATAGATTTCTGAAATCAGAAGAAGGTTCTAGCAATAGCATTTAGACCAGTGGTGAAATCCAATTTTTTTACTATCGGTTCTATGGGTGTGACTTGGTGGGTGTAGTGTGGCTTGGTGGGCGTGGCTTGGTGGACGTGGCAGGGAAAGGATAGTGCAAAATCTCCATCCCCACCCCACTCCAGGGGAAGGATACTGCAAAATCCCCATTTCCTCCCCACTCCTGGGGAAAGGATATTGCAAAATCTCCATTTCCACCCCATTCTGGGGCCAGCCAGAGGTGGTATTTGCCGGTTCTCTGAACTACTCAAATTTTCCGCTGCCGGTTCTCCGAACTGCTGAAAATTTCTGCTACTGGTTCTCCAGAACCTGCTGGATTTCACCCCTGATTTAGACTTATATACCACCCCATAGTGTTTTACAGCACTCTCTAGGCGGTTTACAAATGTAAGCATCTTGCCCACAACAATTTGGGTCCTCATTTTACTGATCTTGGAAGGATGGAAGGCTGAGTCAACCTTGAGCCCCATTAAGATTTAACTCCAGGCTATGGGCAGAGTTTGCCTGCAATACTGAACTTTTAACTCCTTCTAACCTCAAACTTATATGTTAAAGAATGCTAATGGACAGGTAGTAATTAATCACATTGGGAGGTGTTTTCCAAATTTAGGTGCTTGTTAATGACTAGTTTTCTATTTTCTCTGGCTGATCCCACCATCCTGTTAAATTGTATAAGATTTAGGGCAATGAGATTAAAGAAATAAGTTTCTTCCTTGGTTTTTTTTTTTTTTTTTGAGTAATACTGTATATTGATCAAGGAATCAGTATTGACATTGACATAAACTCCATGGATCCAAATAATCATGGAAGTCAGCTATGGGAAGGAACTTGTTCTCCTAACTGAAATATTTAACATTATAGGATTCTGTTGAGGCCAGTGGTGGGATTCAAATTTTTTTACTACCGATTCTGTGGCCATGGCTTGGTGGCATGGCATGGCTTGGTGGGTGTGGCAGGAGAAGGATATTGTAAAATCTCCATTCCCACCCCACTCCAGGGGAAGGTTACTGCAAAATCCCTATTTCCTCCCAATCAGCTGGGACTCGGGAGGCAGAAAATAGATGGGGGCAGGGCCAGTCAGAGGTGGTGTTTACTGGTTCTCTGAACTACTCAAAATTTCCACTACTGGTTCTCCAGAACTGGTCAGAACCTGCTGAAACCCACCTCTGGTTGAGGCATAGTATGGATTATTAACTGATGGCCAAAAATTTAAATTATATTTTTATAAAAATTCCTACCAGACACTTTTTTTATAACTCATAAAACTAATTTAATAAAACAGTTACTGTAAAGTCTTTAATATAGATAGTTTTAATATTAAGAAAATGATATATCCATGTAATAGTAACATCACATATTCTCACAAGTAGTGATATCACATATAATAAGGTTATCAGAACCTTATTAGTGCTTTGTTCCGTGGAAAATTCTGAATAGTTTTCTTTGTTCACCACCTAGACATGAGAATTTGATATATTATTAAATGAAACATTTTTTCTAGAGGGTTTTTTTTTGTGTCTAATTTTCTGTTAGTAAAAAGTTTGCATCTTTGGATCTCATCAAATGGACTGAAACGAAGAAGAAAGCCTTATTTGGTCTTAAGGCTTGATCATATAATTTCAACTGAATGCACTGCTTTCATGTTACGACTATGCATCCTTATAATTATGCATCATATTTAGAATATCCATTTTTGATTGAGGTAATATACATATATTGTCTGTAAATTTTACCCCCCCTCCCCATGTACTGATGAAAATGCAGTTATTATTTTTATTCAAGTGAGTCAAATATATTGCCAGATAATTATCTGTTCTTTGTCTAGTTTTGATAAAACATGCTTGTTCTTAAATATTGAAGACATTGCTTATTAAAATCTATTTGTTAAACAACTAAACTTTTAATATTTACATTAATGAAATATATTAATAATTATCTGTCTATCTATCTATCTATCTATCTATCTATCTATCTATCTATCTATCTATCATTTGTCTATCTAATTTAGGTATTGCCCACCTCCCTCTCAGATATATGATGTTTATCATGCAGTGGTATGATTGTAATATAAATTTCATTGATAAAAAATATAAAATTCCATTCTCAAAGATCTCATTAGATAGTTGATATAGTTTAGGAGCAAAAATATCAATAAATGCTTTATAACATTCCACAGGAAAGCCATGCAGTCCTGGTGCTTTAATTACTCATAATAAAAAATCATTTACAAAAATTCATTTCCTTGGTCAGAAGAGTAATCGTTGTTATGAAGAATCCAACGGCAGAAGATCAATTTTAGATTAAAAGACTTTTATATCTTCATCAGATAAATTCTCAGGGTTGCTACATAAATCCAAATAAAAAACTTAAAGATGAAAATGTATGTCCCCTGGCAGTTATATATTTTGCTTTTCCTTTTTGTTCCTAAAATTCTTCATTCCCACAAAATTCCACCACTGAGTCTCAAAGGTATAATTCACCTTCTAAAGGATCTTTATTGATTAATATTTGCAGAAAGGCTTTATTTTTCCTTCTTTCTTCCCAATAAGACCTTTTTTTAAAAAAAGAGATGGATTACTAGCTTCTAAATTATATAATTTGTTGGAACTGCTATCTTCCGCCTCATTTCCACCCAGAGTTGCTTGATAGAGTCGACCATATGAATTTAATAAATATGTAAATAAAGTGTTATGTCCTTATAAGGACATCCGGCCGGGGATTGGTTAATCCTCCGGGCGGGAAAGTTAAACCGCTGTCATTGGACGGCTGGTCTGCCGGAGCGCTATAAAAAGGGCTCCGGCAGCACAGCCGTTCGTCTGTTCTGACTTAGTTAAGAGCTGAATAAAACTTGTTGAACAGACCCCGCTGGTCTTGTCTTCTTTCCTGCGCCTGATCTAACACTGGCGACGAAGGATTTGAAAAGAACCGCCACGCGGAGCTAAGTCACTCATCGAGAATTTCTCACTGAGCTGAAGTCACTGAAGATGGAGGCGTCACAAGCCGCGATGGCTCCGATCTCCAAATTCGACCCCAGAGTGGAGAAATGGACCTCCTATCTGGTTCGTTTCCGCCAGTTTCTGCGGGGAAACAACTATCAAGACCTCTCCGATGAACGGAAACGAGCCCTGTTCCTAGCGCATTGCGGCTCCGAGGTGCTTGAGATGGCCATCGACCTCGTGTCCCCAAGGAACATCGAGGAGATGTCTTGGGCCGATCTGCAAGACGTGCTGAAGGAGCACTACGCTCCCACTGGAACTCCCATTGCCAACAGATTCACCTTTCAGCAAAGGAATCAGTTGGAAGGGGAGCCCATCAAGGACTTTGTGGCAGCTCTGCGGCAACTCGCGTCAAACTGCGAGTTTGACAACGTGGAGAACGCCATCAGAGACCGCATTGTCTTCGGCATGAGGGACATTGGACTGCAACGTAAGTTCCTCAGCCGAAAGAAGATTGCGTTGAAAGACGTCGTTGAGGAGGCAATCGCAGCCGAAATCTCAGAAAAGGCGGCTGCCGCCATGAGTAGGGCTAAAGGGGTGCACAAATTGCACCGCCAACCTAAGAGCTCGTCTGAGGAGTCGTCTGCCAGCTCCTGCTCCGACGACGAAATGGCCGTTCACAAGGTTTCCCGCCAAAACCGTCGCGAGCGCACACAAGATGGCGCCCGGATCGAGCCCTGCGGCAGCTGCAAAGGAAGCCATGCCAGAGCTAAGTGCCGTTGGAGAGACGCTATCTGCCGACGCTGCAACAAGCGGGGGCACATCGCTGAAGCCTGCAGGGCCGAAGCACCTGCCCCGGGTCCGTTTCCCCCCGGCTGGGGCGAGAAACGACAAGACAACCAGAGGCCATCCAAACGGTCCTCTACCAGGTCTCAGCAACGAGGCGGCGGCTACGCGGCGGTCAGAACTGAGCAGCTGTCCTCCAGCATCCACACCATTGACAATGCGGCCGCAAAGTTCCATGCCACCGTGATCGTGGAGGGAACTCCCTGCTCTATGGAGGTTGATTCGGGATCGAACTACTCCATCATGGACTGGCACCAGTTAAAGCGCCTGAAACCGGGCATCTCGAGGAAAGACCTCAAGCCCCTACGGGCCCGTCTTGTCGATTTCGGCGGCAACCCTGTTGAGATCCTGGGGAGGACTTCGCTCCGGGTCACCTACCACGACTTCCAGGGAGTCCTACCCATCACTGTCGTGGGGCGAAACCGCCCGAGCCTGCTGGGGATGGAGTGATTCGAGCCATTGGGGCTGTCTATCAGCGGGATCCATCAAATTCGTAGGGACGAACTCGACGCCATCATCGAAGAGTTCAAAGAAGTCTTCGATGGTAAGCTGGGGAAATTTGTGGGGAAACCCATTTCCTTCAATTTGGACAAAAATGTCACCCCAATTAGGCTTAAGCCCCGCAGGGTTCCGTTCGCCCTGAGGCCCAAGGTCGACGCCCAGATAGATAAGCTTGTCGCCCAGGGGGTCCTGGAACCGATCGATCATGCTGCATGGGAGACCCCCATTGTGACCCCGATGAAGCATGATGGGTCTGTGCGCATCTGCGCCGACTATAAGTGTTCCATAAATAAGGCCCTCCAGCAGAGCGCATATCCGGTTCCAGTGGTGCAACATCTGCTGCACTCACTTGGGAGCGGATCAATATTCGCAAAATTGGACCTGGCCCAAGCTTACCAGCAATTGCCAGTGGATGAAAAAACTGCGGAGGCACAAACCATTGTCACGCATAGAGGGGCATTTAAATGCACGCGCCTCCAATTTGGGGTCAGCGCAGCCCCAGGTATTTTTCAATCATTTATGGAACGCCTTCTTCAAGGCATTCCAGGGGCGGTCCCTTACTTCGATGATGTCTTGATCTCCGGCCACTCCAAAACCCAACTTCTTGAGCGACTGCGCATGGTTTTACAGCGGTTCAAGGAGAAGGGTTTGAGGGTCAGGAGAGACAAGTGCATCATCGGGGTCCAGGAAGTCGAGTTCCTGGGTTATCTCATTGATAAGAACGGCATTCACCCCACCAAATCTAAGGTTAAGGCTATCCATGAAGCTTCAGCCCCCCAAAACAAGACGGAGCTTCAGGCGTTTCTGGGACTACTGAATTTTTACAGTGTTTTCCTGAAACAGAAAGCCTCCGTGGCTGAACCGCTCCATCGCTTGCTGGGGAAGGCGGTTTCCTGGAGGTGGGGGAAGGAAGAGGACGCAGCATTCAGAGCTGTCAAGAACCTGCTTTCTTCTGAGAGTGTCCTCATACAATACCACGAGACGCTCCCCCTGCTATTGACTTGCGACGCATCCCCCTACGGCGTCGGAGCAGTCCTCAGCCATCAGTTCCCGGACGGGAAGGAAGCCCCCATCGCCTACTTCTCGAAGACGCTGTCCAGCGCCGAGAGAAATTACAGCCAATTGGACAAAGAGGCCCTGGCCATCGTTGCTGGCATCAAGCGCTTCCACGAGTACCTATACGGACGGAGGTTCACGGTCATCACAGACCACAAGCCCCTGTTGGGCCTTCTGTCGGGAAGCAAGCCCACACCTAACTATTCATCGCCCAGGATGACACGCTGGGCAATTTTTTTGGCCGGGTACTCTTACGAACTTTGCCACAGGCCGGGCAGTAGCATCTGCAACGCTGACGCCTTGAGCAGATGCCCGTCAAAGGACTTAGTGGAGGACCCTGCCCCCACCCTGGGACTGCATCACATCGATGGCGACCTGGCTTGCCCAGTCACATCTGCAGACGTCGCGGCACTAACCCAGAAAGACCGGACTTTGAAGCAAGTGATGTCTTGGGTGCTGCGCGGCTGGCCTGCGGGACCGTTGACCGACGACTTCAAGCCGTTTGCAAAGAGGCAGCAGGAACTGTCAACCATGAAGGGCTGCCTACTGTGGGGTGACAGGGTTGTGGTTCCCCAGGCTTTGCGCCTAAAGACATTGGAGACTTTGCACAAGGGGCACCCTGGCATCGTGCGCATGAAGGGACTGGCACGGAGCTACGTCTGGTGGCCATCACTGGACAAAGACATTGAGAACTGGGTCTCCAGATGTGATCCGTGCCAAGAAGTCCGCCCCGCCCCTCCGCAAACGCCTATTGCGGAATGGGAAACACCAAGCAACCCGTGGGCGCGAATACATATAGACTTTGCGGGCCCGATGCAAGGGAAGTTCCTGCTAATAGTGGTGGATGCATTTTCCAAGTGGCTTGAGGTCATTCCCCTGGCATCCATCACTACTGAAGTCACCATTAGGGCCCTCCGGCGACTATTCGCCACCCACGGGCTGCCGGACATCCTTGTTTCCGACAACGGCCCGCAGCTGACCTCGAAACCAATGGAGGAGTTCCTGGCCAGTTTGGGCATTCGCCATGCCCTCTCTGCCCCCTACAGACCGGCTGGCAACGGACAAGCTGAGAGGATGGTGAGGTTCACTAAAGAAGCCCTTGCCAGGATGGGGCCGGGCGATTGGCAAGAGAAGATCGACAACTTCCTCTTGATTCAGCATATTACGCCGCATGCCACCACTAGAAAGAGCCCGGCCGAAATGCTGATGGGCAGGAAGCTGAGGTCACCCCTGGACCGACTTCACCCCCTGTACCACTCCGAGGTCACCGCAACCGCGAGCCGCCCCCTCCGAGCCTTCTCCGCAGGAGATCCGGTTTTCGCGCTTAATTTCCACGGCCTGCCGAAATGGCTTAAAGGGAGAATCGAGAGCTCAACCGGCCCGAAGTCCTACACTATCGAACTGCAAGATGGAGTGGTCTGTAGACGTCACATCGACCAACTCCGGAAGCGGTGGGAAGGGGATGGCCAAAACCACCCCGACGAGGTAGGACAACAACACCCCTACAAGGCAGGCCAAAACCACCCCGACGAGGTAGGACAACAACACCCCTACAAGGCAGGCCGAAACCACCCCGACGAGGTAGGACAACAACACCCCTACAGGGCAGGCCAAAACCACCCCGTCGAGGTAGGGCAACGCCACCCGGGCAGGGCAGGACAACACCACCCTTGTGAGGTAGCCCTGCAACACCCAGTCGAGGAAGGGCCGTACCACCCCAACATGACCGGCCAGCCAGCAGACCAGCTACCGTACTGCAACTGCCGAGTAGACAGGGGACTCCACGGCAACGAAAACTCACGCCTCCCCGGCAAGGCGGCCCAACGCCACCCCGACGGCAGGGAACTCCAGGGAACGCCAGTAGACCGGGACATGCCCGACCGAGAGGGCCAACAACGACCCGGTGAGGGAGGCCTACGACACCCCTGCATGCAAGAACTACACCGCCCGTCGGAAATCTTCCGTCCAGCTGACCCCCGTCCCAAGCTACAACGACCCGACCAGGTCGACCTGCACCACCCAGACAGGGTCGACCAACACAAGTCTAAAAGATACGGACAATTTGCAAAAAATATAAAAAACCCAAGGAACTTACCGGTCCACGACGAGCGGCACCCAGGACAGGGAAGAGACCAACCGGACCAGCAGATATATTCCAACAGCGGGTCGGGAGGCGGCACACCGGAGCCGGTACCTGCAACGACCACTTCGCAGCCCAGCAGCAAGGCCGGAGGCGCACGGACAGGGCCGGCGCCTTCAACGACCCAGCGGCAGGCATCCCAGGGGCGAGGGTCGGAGGACACCGGAGCAGCCACCTTCCAGACGGACGACGGAGAACAGAATGAACTGCGCAGGTCAAGCAGGGTTTCCAGACGTCCCGCCTACCTGCGTGACTACGTTTGTTGATTGACACGAGCTGAACCATGTTTCATCTAGGGGGGGAGGAGTGTTATGTCCTTATAAGGACATCCGGCCGGGGATTGGTTAATCCTCCGGGCGGGAAAGTTAAACCGCTGTCATTGGACGGCTGGTCTGCCGGAGCGCTATAAAAAGGGCTCCGGCAGCACAGCCGTTCGTCTGTTCTGACTTAGTTAAGAGCTGAATAAAACTTGTTGAACAGACCCCGCTGGTCTTGTCTTCTTTCCTGCGCCTGATCTAACATAAATAAATGTCCAAAATTTTGGAATATTTACAGAAAGGCTGCATCTTTATCAAATTAAGTATCAGGGTAGTTTACAACTTAATTTTCATAAAAGAAGGACTCAAATATTTAATTGTTTTGCATTCTAATTAAGTAAAGTTAAAATCCAATATCAGCAGTCTTTCAAAGATTCATGAATTGTATTTTTTTTCATGACCTAGTGTTTATTTTAGATAATCTGCTAATTTACCTGAGGATCTCACTCTGAAAATGAAAGAAGTATGGACATCCCTACAATACTACACTAAGATGAAAAATGCACTTTTGATCTGCCTGTATTGAATTATTTGTGCCAATGCATTTCCTCAGAGGGACTTTATGGATCTGCATAAAGCTGAACCTGTCTCAGGCTAGAAACTGGGGGGCTGCAAGCTTCAGTCCTGCCTTAGGCACAAAGCCAGCTGGGTAACTTTGCAGTAGTCACTTTCTCTCAGCTCTAGGAAGAGGAAATGGCAAACGACTCCTAAAAAACTGTGCCAAAAAAACTGCAGGAACTTGTCTGGGCAGTCTCTGAGCATCAGACACAATTAAACAGAAGGGGTGTGTGTGGGGGGGAAATCTTTATCTGGTGTTTAACTGACTGTCTTTAGCTGAGATTCGGAAACACTAACAAGTCCCAAACAAATCACTAACAAGAATAACTTTCCTCAACCTTGCCTTCAGCATCTAGACCCCACATTCTCTTTTGTGGTTCAGACTGACAATTCTAGTTTGGATGTGTATATACTATGCTTACTCAATCTACTCCAGAGTTGGATGACAGCTTCTTCTTTGTGATCTTTTTCTTTCAGACAGCTGCTTCTAGCTGAGTAAAATTGTTATCTTTTTTAACAAGGAGCTTTTGGCCACCAAAGACACTCTTCAATGTTGGCATTATCTCCTGTAAATCACAGAATGCCCTGTCAATGTCAGAACTGACAGAGAAATTTGGAACAGTTATAAATCCCTAACAGAGGGATCCTCAAGCTGTGGTCCATAGCCTGATACTGGTTCATGGCCCATTGGGAACCAGGCCGTGCAAGGGGTGGTGTAGTAGAGCGCAAAGCTCCATTTGTGCATAGGCGGTATTAGGTTGTATGTGCTAAACCATCCTCCTCCTGCTGCCACCACCACCCGCCGACACCACTGGTCCACAGAGCCACAAAAGTTGTTAGTCAGTGTTCTAAGAGTTTCGCACAGCATCAAGGTAGATGGGCAGAATTCTCTTTCCATTTTAACTTTTCTATCTCTTATATTCCTACTTCATTGACCAAGCATGGTGATAAACCAGAATATTTCTTGTCTGATATCCTTCCCTTTATACAGTACCTGTTTGGTGGCTGGAAACGTTTGGGTCCCCTATGGCCTTCTTGGAGTGCAAGAGAGACTTGTTCCATGATGGACAGAATCTGTATTCAGCAACATACAGTATGTGTGGATATGGATGAACGACCTTCAGGAAGTTTCTCATCCTTCACACTCCCTTTTTCTTTGGAATGGGGAGAACTGCATCACAATGACTGGACGTACAACTTCTTTTTCCTTGGGGAAAGAAATAGTACTCTGTGCCACAAGAATTGACCATCTGGATATTTCGGAGCATTGAAAATGACCTTTCTATCTCCTTCCCAGTACCTTTTGGTGGCCTCAAGTTAGAGCTGATATAAAGGGCGGTGTTTAGTCTTGCCATATCTCTCACAATGTTAGCACTTTTATTAGCAAGTGGATTGGACTGTCCCATCTTCCCTGCAGGGCCTTGAAATATAGTTTCCTTGAATTTTATTACCTTTACTATTTTTCTTATACTTTATCACATTTCAAGGACCTGGATGCCATTCCTCTGATAGTTGCTTTCTTCCCCCTATGATGGCTCATTTAATTTCCTGCTGTAACCTCCTGTCCTCTCTTGAAACAGACTTGTCTATTCATTCAGCAGAGTTTCCAGAACCACAGTTTGCCCAAGCATCACATTTCAGTCCACACAGGTGTTAGACATCATCTCTGGCTTTCTAGGGGCTCTTCTGATTGGAGGAGGGGGAAGGAAATGCTTTTGGCACTTCCACATTTATAAAAGAGGGAAGTTAAACTGAGGCAGAGGAGTAAGAGTTGCAGCTTGTGAAGCAGGAAACTCTGATTTTTCATACCAGTAAAAGCCAGTTTGTAAACAAAGAGAGAGACGGCAGAAAACTTCAAGGCTAGGAAACAAGCAGCTACATTCTCTTTGACTTTAAAAGGGGCCCTGGATTTAAACTTAGGGGCTAATACAAGTAGTCCTTGATTTACAACTACAATTGAGCCCAACATTTCTGTTGCTAAGCAAGACGGTTGTTAAGTGAATTTTGCCCCCATTTTATGACCTTTCTTGCCTGTTGTTAAGCGAATCACTGCAGTTCTTCAGTTAGTAACATGGTTATTAAGTGAATCTAGCTTCCCCATTGACTTTGCTTGTCAAAAGGTCACAAAAGGTGATCACATGACCCTGGGACATTGGAACCATCATCAATATGAGTCAGCTGCCAAGCATCTGAATTTTGATCACAGGACCATGAGGATGCTGCAACACTTGTAAGTGTGAAAAACAGTCATAAGTCACTTTTTTCAGCGCTGTTGAAACTTCGAACAGTCATTGAATGAACTGTTGTAAGTCGAGGACTATTTATATATGTGAAAAACAGGATTCTAGGGTGTTGTTAGATGGAAAACTGCTTAATTTGTATGGATTCCTCGGCAGGAAATTTAATTTTCCTCTGTCTCTAAGAGGGTAAGAGAGTCTATATGAAATGACGCCTTGATTTCTACAGTACCGTAGTTACACAAGTTAAAAAGTTTATAGAATTCCAAAGATGATGATGCCTGGATAGGACATAAGTCTGTTCAGCAGAACAACCACAAGGGCTCTAAATATAGATGGGCGGGCTTACTACATTTTGTAAGAAATGTAATACTGCATATCATTATCCAAACAAGTTCTTATCCCACAACATTGTTTTAAATACATAAAGTAATACACAACTGTCTTCTAAAGTGAGAATCCCCTATAAGATGATGAATGAAAAAAAAATGAAAAATAACTCAACCACACCATTACTGTGCAGGTGGTCCTTGACCTGCAACCGTACTTAAAGCTGGAAATATGGTCATAAGTTATGCCAGTCATTAAGGAAGCCACAATGTAACCACACCTCATTTTACAACCTTTTCTGTAGTGTTTGTTAAGTGAACCACCATGATCATTAAACAAATACGGAGATTGTTAAGCAAACTCATTGTACACAGTGAGTGGTTCAGAGGTGGGTTTCAGCAGGTTCTGACCAGTTCTGGAGAACTGGTAGTGGAAATTTTGAGTAGTTCGGAGAACCGGTAGTAAAAATTCCCACTGGTCTTGCCCCCATCTATTCTCTGCCTCCCAAGTCCCAGCTGATCAGGAGGAATTGGGGATTTTGCAGTAACCATCCCCTGGAGTGGGGAGGGAATGGGGATTTTGCAGTATCCTTCCCCTGGAGTGGGGAGGGAATGGAGATTTTACAGTATCCTTCCCATGCTACGCCCACCAAGCCACACCCACAGAACCGGTAGTAAAAATTTTTGAAACCCACCACTGGAATGGTAGGTTTTAAACTGGAAAGAAACTCTGGTTTCTGACAAAAAAGTTGTAAATTATGGTCATGTGACCATGGGACACTGCAAACAATAATAAATGTGAACTAGTTGCCGCTTTCCAAAATGCAATCATGTGATTGCAGGGGGTCCCAGCCGTTGGAACCCCATATCCAGTTCATAAGTAACTTTGGGGAAGTCTGTCATAACTTTGAATAGTCGCTAAATGTTATAAGTTGAAGACTGTTGATATTTTTATATGGATGAAATATTTTCATGTAGAATAGACTACATGAATAGCCATTACTCCTGATATTGAAGTTTCTGTTGTCTTCATGCTGTACTACTGAAAAGCATAGAAGTATTAGGTAGGCTACTATAAGGAAAGAGAATTCTGGGCCTTTGTTCTAATTCATGAAGAGGTACTTCTTATACTGTAGCGCTAAATGTAATTTGCAGCTACTTACGAACCTTTTTTAAAAAAGCTGTGTCTGATCAGGATGCAATCATTTGCACCCGCATGACCACTGATATGAAATAATCTAATTTATATCTCCTGCATTATTTCAAATATCATTGATAGAGAATACATGGCACTATTGATTAATTAAAAAAAGAGAAAGACTTCAGAGCCAAGGAAGCTTTACAGCCACTGTAAGATACCAAGTCATAAACCAATTAAATGCATGGTAACCCTTTTACCAGGTGATTGAACTCTATAAATCGTGTGAGCTGCAACTTCTTTGAAAAGCTTTGTGTATCTGAAGAGAGAATGTGGAATGTAAACCACTTTGACAAATATCAATTATTGTAAGAAAACATCTTATACTTCTGGATACCAGAGCAATACACAAGATAAGTGACAGTTACTTTTCTCAGAACAGCATTTTTGGAGTTTATAGCAGCCTTTATGTGTATATTTTTAATCTGGTGCCTCTCTGTTCACAAAAGCTGGGCCAGTTCCAGATTCTCCTTTGTATTAGTTGACAAACAAGTCCTCAAAGAACTTTTTACAGCAGCCAAAAATAAATCCTTTAATTATGAGGTAGCTTTACAGCAGACATTTTTATATCCATCCATATTATGGGAGTTGATATTTAATATCTAGTTTAAGATACAGGTTGATCCCTGACTGTTATTTTTTTCTTAATGGAGCAGGTCTTTAATACTGTACACTTTGCTGTATAGAATCATTTGCCTTGATTGAATTTCTAAATTCTTTACAAAGGATAAACAAAGTTGCTTGAAGTCTATTAATTCTGATATTTAGTTAGACGTGTAATAAAAATATCACTGTTTTCACATTTTTAAAAGACACAAATCAAGTGTTTATTTTTAAACAAAAGTTTATTTCAAGCCAAGGGCATGCCACAGTGTAATGAAGTGAAAAACTATCTACTTATACTTTAGTATCAGTCCTGTACAACTTGAGGCCTGGCACTGTGAGGGTTTTGATAAGACTCCTTCTCTAGGACTGCAAAAAAACAGCATAATTATCATGTCAGATACCTTGAAAAATAGCTTCTGTGGCTGATAAGCTGCATATGACTTGTAATGCAATCCTATTTTTCAGAACTTCCATATGGAAGAATTTCAATAGTCAATTATATACAAGTAGTCAGTCCTCAACTTATGACCACAATTGAGCCCAAAATTTATGTTGCTAAATGAGAAATTTGTTAAATGAAATTTTGCCCCATTTTACAACTTGCCCCATTTATTAACTGAATCATAGCAGTTGTTAAATTAGTAAAACGGTTGTTAGGTGAATCTGGTTTCCCCGTTGACTTTGCACATCAGAGGGTTGCAAAAGGGAATCCCAGAGACACTGCAACTGTCATAAATGAGAGTCAGTTGTCAAGCATCCGAATATAAATCACATGACCATGGGGAGGCTGCAATGGTCATAAATATGAAAAATGGTCATGTCCTTTTTTTCAGTGCCATTGTAACTTCGAAAGGTCACTAAATGAACTGTGGTAATTCAAGGGCTACCTGTGGTCAATTCTTCAGAAAAGTAGAGTAATAATAAAACAAAACACAATACAATAAGCGTAAAACCCAAATGTCTGAACTTTCAATAGTGACAGCAGGCTACCCTGAACATCAGCCATGCAAGATGAAAGCTAAGATCTGTCTAATTTAGCATCCTTCCTTTCATAGGTAAGACTTAACTGTCTAGTAGTCTACACAAAACTCGAGGGTAATAGCGGGAATTGATATTTAAAGATATAATATTTCTGGAGGTAATATTATTCCTTGTTACTAAGAGCTCCTGAAAACCTTATTTTCCATGCCTTTCTTTAATCCCTTTTATAGCTGTTCAATTTAATGATTATCATTACAGATTATTGGGAGTGATTTTTTTATTTTGGTTATATATTGTTTCATGTTTTCTACTTGACTGTCATAAATTTAGATTCACTAAATAAGCCTGATTTTTAACATGAAGATTTAGAGGGGGAAATGTCCACTTTATTTTTAAAAATAATGTTATTATAGTTTTAGCAAACATAGTAAAAACTAATATAAACTGTATATTCTTTCTTTTCTTCACAATCCTGACCTTTAAATCATTCCAATAGCATGGCAAGATTTGATCTTTCATCAATCTTTGGCATTTAAAAGTAGTTTTCAAACCTTTCAACAGCTTATTTTGTACATTGCATCAAGAAGCATCATCTAGAATGTCTTGAGACAGCTGTTCTATTCTTGATTTGTTTTTTATATTGCATTTTTGGTACCTCAATGTTATTGTCTTCCATACTTTCAAATTCCCTAAGTCTACATCAGGTAAAAACTGTTTTTAAAACTCTTTCTCATCTTCTAAAAGTTTAATCATTGAATGGCTTTGTGCTACCACCCCCTACCCCCAAGTGGACCGTCTTCCTCTTTCTCTACTTCAACCAGAGGTGGGTTTCAGCAGGTTCTGATCGGTTCTGGAGAACCAGTAGCAGAAATTTTGAGTAGTTCGGAGAACTGGTAGTAAACATTCTGACTGGCCCCGCCCCCATCTATTCTCTGCCTCCCAAATCCCAGCTGATTGGGAGGAAATGGGGATTTTGCAGTATCCTTCCCTGGATTGGGGAGGGAATGGAGATTTTACAGTATCCTTCCCCTGCCATGCCCACCAAGCCACGCCCACCAAGCCATGCCACACCCACCAAGCCACACCCACAGAACCGGTAGTAAAAAATTTTGAAACCCACCACTGACTTCAACCCTTCCTTATCCTCCCCTTTGCTGGATTTGCTGATACCTCAAACTTCACAGTGAGGGGCTCTGTTGATGCTGGGCTCACTCCTGTCCATTACTGCCACCTCCTCCTCCATGCTAGGGCTTAAATAGAGAGAGAGAGAGAGAAAGAAAGCCATGAACATATGTACATGAGACAGACAGAGTGTGAACAATGGGGTTCCCATTTCTTGGAGTTGTCAGTAGAGAATGTCAGATTGGTAAAGAGCGCTTCATCCAGATGAGCCTCATGCAAGATACCAAAGATATCTTGCAATCATTTGATTTTACAGGGCTTATTTTTCAGGAACCAAGGCCACTAGCACAATAGTGACTTGTGTCCTTCAGCAATCTCAGCCCACCCCAGATCCTACTTCAGTCATAGCACTACCATGGAGGAGGAACCTTGATGCCTGAAAAGCCCTAAGAGATGAGAACGACATCACTCACACCCTACCTTCTCACTTGTGACAATGATGATGAGGAACTAGAGGCCCAGGCAGTGGAGGAGGAGGAGGTGATAGTGAAGGATGGGGGTAAGCACAGTGCTGACAGAGACCCTCTACCATAGTGCTTAAGGTGTCACTGGTCCTAGAAGAGGGGAAGTTGAGGAAGAGCAGGAGGAAGGTCCAGTGGGATGATTACCCCAGGAGGAGAAGGAGAAAGGTCAGCAGGGGTGGTGTTGGGGGAAATGACCATAAATACAGATAGGTCCAAATCATGTGACTGCAGGGGTGTTGCAAAAATTATATGATTGAGGACAGGTTACAAGTCTTATTTTTTCAGCACTGTTGTAACTTGAAATAGTTGTTGAACAAATAGACATTAAGTAAGGAATATCTATAATACACCATCACTATTACATATCATATTTCTTTCCTTACAGAGGAGTTATTTAAGATCTCCAATACATTTTGGTTTGACATCTTTTGCATCTCTATATTAACATTTTTGAGATGCAGCTGGAACTAAGTAAAATAGTCCCAAGTATGGCCACATTATAGGTTCATATAAAGACATTATTTCTAATTCTTTAAATAATTCAAAACATATTTGTCCTTTCCCCCCCACAACTCTTGCCTACTGGGTTGAAGTTTTCTCTGAGTAATCCTTGATTATCCCACAATCTCAATGTTGGTTTATTACCACAGGCTTAAATCTCTAGAGTATTATGGTACTGAACCTACTATTTTTTTTTGTCCAGAGCAGGTATGAATTTTTTAAACTAATGTTTGTATTTAGTCCTGCACATGTAAGATTGAACAAGGTAAAAATTGTTTTTAAATGCAAAATGGAAAAATAGTCTATGGAAGGGTAATAGTTTGAATTTTAGTCTTGCATTGTAGTTTATACAGTAACAGGCCCTACTTAGAACTGTACTTTTCTGAAAACTATGTCCTCTCTTGGGCCATCATAAGACATTGATGTACTCTGGTCAGAGTTCTTTGTTAAGATAGGTGGCTACAGAAATTGAATCCTATCTATCTATCTATCTATCTATCTATCTATCTATCTATCTATCTA
>WNWU01000001.1:38653529-38667404 GCA_012654045.1 Ptyas mucosa | reverse complement strand
CTATCTATCTATCTATCTATCTATCTATCTATCTATCTATCTATCTATCTATCTATCAGTGTGGAGTGCTCATATATGAGTGCAATCTTTGCATGGAATTCAGATAATTCTCCAAGCATGAATCCTTGTCATGAATCATTCCCTTTTCTTTCAGCAGATTAAGAACAAAGTCAATCTTGGTCTGGCCAAAAACAATTCACATTGACTTGTGAAAGTCAGGAATTAATCTTGAGCTACCCCAAACTTCTCCAGTAGACTTCTAGTGCATCAGGACAATATTGGCTGTGCAGCAACTAATGAGGCTGTTTCTGGTTGATCACAATCACTGTACTAGATACAGTATGGCATTCTGCAGCTTTGTTAGTTGTGCATCCATGTGTTGTTGATCTTGTCATAATGCCTTACCCACTTGTTCCACAGATAGAGGAGTGCCTTGAGGATCGGTTGCCATATCTGTTGCCAAGGTTAAGGACCGATGCCTCTCTGATGAGACAGTAGGGAGATTTTCAATGCCCCCTTGTTTGCTTGCAGATGTGCCCAGCAGCTTGCCAAGGTCAACAGTCAAGATTTGCTCTTTCCTTCCTCATTCCCAGGGTCAGGCTTATATTCTAGCATTTAAAATAAGCCCAGTGAAATTGTGATTAAAATTTTTCTAAACTGAAGTGTAATAAAAAGATTGCAGCTTTACCATTGGACACATATACAGAAGGAAGCATTGCTTGGTAAATTTAATGGAATTTCTTACTAATTTACAGTATGTGCCTGGAAGAACCCTGGAAAATTGTGTTTTTCTGGACACAAAATAGTTTTACAACTGGAAATATGTAGTAACTGATAAAGAAAAGGTCTATCAAAATTATCATTCATCTTCCTGGGGATAGCAACTTCAAGGAATCCTCATTCACATTTTTCTGTTTACTAAGTGCACTCTTACTCCACTCTTTTCTTCCTTTCTATTTTTTTGTAATTTGAAAGAAAGCTTACTCTAGCAATGGAAAAGCATGCAATGATTATAAATGAATCACCCAAACTCTTATAAATTCTATGAATGAGATAAAGATAAGGCCTTATCTGGAAACATCTTAGCCCATTTCATTATATACAATTTTAAAACAGTAATAATAGTCCCAATACAAATCAATATCTACACAGATAGAATTACCTAGGGAATTCAAAATTATATCCAAGATAAATCCTCTCATTAGCAGCTAGTCGCTAATACTTACTACTGCCTAAATAAATAAATACTCTGTACTCACCTGTCTCCTAAGACGATGTATGTTTCTTTGCTATTGTGGCACAGTGCCAGAATCAAACCTATATTCTGATTCAGGGTCAGAATCTGCTTCTAACTGGCAACTCAGACTTCTAAAATTCCTCAGTTTGACTATTGCTGAAAATTCTAGCAACTGAAGTCCAGTTCTCTGGAGGATGCGATGGCCGAAGGAGGCTGTGCTTGGACTGACTCCAGTCACTCTCAGGATAGCCAGTGGATCTTCCCAAGAAGGAAGACATCAAAGAGAGCTTTGTGTTGCAGCTCAACCTTTCCTGAACAACAAGGTATTCTCAGGTGATCAGTGGTGAGTTGCCCCCAGTTCGGACCAGTTCTATAGAACTGGTAGTAAAACTGGTGGGAGGCTCCTGACGTCATCAGGAAGCTTCTGTGCATGCGCGTGCGCGGCCCAGTTGCAAACCGGTAGTAAAGGTAAGTAGAACCCAACCCTACAGGTGATGACATGTTCCCCGATCCTTGTTGATTTGTTGTGGTTGTGGAAAAGTTCTTGGCTATCCTGTGAATGTTACCCAGCTTCCACTGGGGCTTTTGAAGCATGAATCAGATATGTGGAAGGAGATGTTTGAAACATGAAGTGGGTTGGTTGCATTAGCAATGTTACCATTAAAACACTAGCTTTGCTTTATTTTTCACACACACACACTTTTATCTGCTGCTCTAAACAATGTATCCAATTGGCTTTGATTCCCCCATCAAGTGCTGGGAGACCACGGCTCCTGGAGAAGGTTTTTATGGTGGGAGCAGCAATAAATTTATTCAAGTCCTGGTATAGCCTTCCAGAGAGGCTTCCCTAGCGCACTACCATTACGATCTTTTCACGTATTCAGGATTATCATTCCATTATTCTACTCCCTTACACAAATTAACCCAGTGAGACCTTAGTCTTAACGTGAAAAGAGTGGGAGATGGTGGGGTGGGGTATAAAATGTATGCTGGAACAGACAAAGTGATGTCATTTAGAGTTTGAGTACATAGGAAAGGAGGAATCCATGGCATGGTAATAGTTATGTTATGGAGGTGATTTTACCTGCTGGTCCATATCATATGTTTCTATGCATTTGTTACAGGGGTGAAATCTAGCAGGTTCTGGAAAACCGGTAGTGGAAATTTTAAGCAGTTCGGAGAACCGGCAAATACCACCTCTGGCTGGCCCCAGAGTGGGAAGGGAATGGAGATTTTGCAATATCCTTCCCCCAGGAGTGGGGTGGGAATGGAGATTTTGCAGCATCCTTCCCCTGCCACGCCCACCAAACCACACCATGCCCGCCAAGCCACGCCCACAAAACCAGTAGTAAAAAAATATTGGATTTCACCACTGATTTGTTAATATTAATTTACTGACTTGTATTGGTTGAGCCTCTGAATTTTAAAAATTTCCTGTCTTCTGCTCCTCTTAATGCGAGGCCAGCTGCAACAGCCTTAACCGTTGTAGCTTTTTCTCTACCTTTCAAGCCAGCTCCCTTTGTCATATTCTCCTTGAATTATACACTCTATGGTTTTGATTTAGAAACTGTATGCCTCTACAGCTGCAATCTCCTCAAGGGTGCAGATAAGAAATGCCTTTACAGCTTCTCTGCCTGAGGTGGGTTGAGGGTCAAACTGTTAAAATAGCAACACATGGCAATGAACCTGGCATCTGTGTTATTATTGTTAAGCTAAGTGCTTAGTGCTACAGAATATTGCTGTGCCAGACTGGAGGACGCCCAGATTCTCCCAGCATTTCGTATTACTTGTAAACTCTTTCCCATAACAAGATCAAACGGTGCTTGCACCCCTTTCAATTCTCAGTGAGCCTCATGTACAATCTGTTCTGATCAGCCTCTGCGCTCTTTGCTCTGTGGGTTAGGACAGGGGCCTCCAACCATGGCAACTTTAGTCCGCCAGGCTTAAAGTTGCCAAGGTTGGAGCCCCTTGGGTTAGGAGACCAGTCATCACTGTAACTTTGCTAACTTAATAAAGAAGCCAGCTTGGACTTCTCCAATCACGTCGACTTATTTCTTAAGGTCGGTTTTTGGCTACCATAGTACGCAATGTTCCAGTGAACGGTGTTAATCCAGCAGCCAGATTTGGGGAGCAATTGCACAACTTCCTGAAAGGATTCAGTTCAGAACAAAAACGTTTCTTCTAAATGACATGGATGGATGGATGGATGGATGGATGGATGGATGGATGGATGGGTGAAAGTGAGACAAGTGGATACAGAAAATGACTGGGCCATTTGAAGCAGGGGTGAAATCCAGCAGGTTCTGACAGGTTCTGGAGAACCGGTAGAGGAAATTTTGAGCAGTTCGGAGAACCTGTAGCGGAAATTTTGAATAGTTTGGAGAACCGGCAAATACCACCTCTGGCTGGCCCCAGAGAGGGGTGGGAATGGAGATTTTGCAATATCCTTCCCCCAGGAGTGGGAAGGGAATGGGGATTTTGCAGTATCCTTCCCCTGGAGTGGGAAAGGAATAGGAATTTTGCAGTGTCCTTCCCCTGCCACGCCACCAAGCCACGCCCACAGAACTGGTAGTAAAAAAATTGGGATGTCACCACTGATTTGAAGACTGAATGAGAATAATGACTGATGAATATCAGTTAAAACCCCCACCTCAGATATGTGGTTTAAACATCTCTTTGTAAAGGTTCCCTTTGCACATATGTGCTAGTCGTTCCCGACTCTAGGGGGGGTGCTCATCTCTGTTTCAAAGCCAAAGAGGCAGCGCTGTCCGAAGACGTCTCCGTGGTCATGTGGCCAGCATGACTAAATGCCAAAGGCACACGGAACACTGTTACCTTCTCACCAAATGTGGTCCCTATTTTTCTACTTGCATTTTTTACGTGCTTTCAAAATGTTAGTTGGCAGAATCTGGGACAAGTAATGGGAGCGCGTCCCGTTATGTGGCACTAGGGATTCGAACCGGTAAACTGCCGACCTTTCAATCGACAAGCTCAGCGTCTTAGCCACTGAGCCACCACATCCCTCTATCTCTTTGTTAGTAGATAGCAAAAGAATACATCTTAAGGTATAATTAAATGTTTGTGATAACTGACACTTAATTAGTGTCAGTTTTTCTGAGAATCAGAGAAGCATGCAAGAGTACTATGAAGTTCTGAGTACTGAATGGGACATAATATTATTTGGTAGTTTCAAGAATGGAATTTAGGAAAAAATGGAAGGAAGAAAAAGAAAGTGAAAGAAACTAAAGTCAAATGACTGCAGGAAGCATGAATTTTCTATGAAAAAATACAGGTAGTCCTTGACTTACAATATTTCACTTAGTGACTGTTCGAAAATACAACAGCAATGAAAAAAGTGACTTATGACCAGAGCTGCAGTGGCACAGTGGTTAGAATGCAGTACTGGAGGCTACTTCTGCTGCCTGCTGGCTGCCTGCAATTTGGCAGTTCGAATCTCACCAGACTCAAGGTTGACTCAGCCTTCCATCCTTCCGAGGATGGTAAAATGAGGACCCAGATTGTTGGGGGCAATACGCTGACTCTGTAAACCACTTAGAGAGGGCCGTAAAGCACTGTGAAGTGCTATATAAGTCTAGGTGCTATTGTTATTACTGTTTTTCACACTTATGACCACTGCAGCATCCTCATGGTCATGTGATTTACATTTGAATGCTTGACAACTGACTCACATTTATGACAAGTGCAGGGGCCATGTGATCCCCTTTTGTGACCTTCTGACAATCAAAGTCAATGGGGAAACCCGGCTCACTTAACAGCCATGTTACTAATTTAACAATTGCAGTGATTCACTTAAGAAATGTGGCGAGAACGGTTGTAAAATGGGGCAAAACTCACTTAACAAATGTCTTGCTTAGCAACATAAATTTTGGTCTCAATTGTGGTCATAGGTCGAGGACTACCTGTACTAGGAAATATATTCTCATCAGAACAAATGGAAAGTGGTTATAGGGACAGAGGATTGGAACAGGCTGTCTGTGATCAGTTAGGAAAGAATGCTACTGTTTCCAGGAGTGCCCCCCCCATGTATCCGTCAAGAACAGATCATGAAATAATGATTAGTTTGGAGACCAAAGAAATGCTATAGGACTGTGATGGCGAACCTGTGGCACGTGTGCCAGAGGTGGCACATGGAGCCATATCTGTGGGCACGTGAGCGTTGCCCTAGCTCAACTCCAGTGCGCATGTGCATGCCAGCCAGCTGATTTTTGGGCCTTCTGGAAGTCGGGAAATGGGCCATTTCCAGCCTCTGGAGGGCCTCTGGTGGGGATGGGGAAGGCAGTTTTTGTCCTCCCCAGGCTCCAAGAAAGCCTCTAGAGCCTGGGGAGGGTGAAAAATGGGCCTACCGGGCCCACCACGTGCCAAAATTGGGGCGAGCGTGGGGGGAGGCATGTGCGCATGCGTGGGGTGCATTGAATTATGGGTGTGGACACGTGCACACGGCTCCCTGCGCTCCTCCCACCTTTGACACGTGACAGGAAAAAGGTTAGCCATCACTGCTATAGGATATTGTTCCTTGAGCTCTGTAAAGCATTTATCTGAGGGTAAAATGCCAGAGAAGTCTGGGGGACTTCCAACCAACAAAACATCCATATCCAAAGGGTAAATGATTCTGCATTGTTCTGGAGGGAAACTTCTGTGGTGCTTCCTGGCTTCTGATCTCAGCCTTGTGCTTCCATCATTTTTGAAAACGGCCACCCTCTGCCAGAGAGGATGGAATGGAAGAACTGCTTATCAGACCTGCAGATGACACCAAGCTGGGTGGATTAAAGGGCAAAATGCAATAAAAAAAATTAACCTGACAGACTCCAAACTTAGGCCAAATTGCTCAGGATGATGATCAGCTGTGACAAGGATGAGTAAGATACTGCACTGGAGGCAGATTGAAGAGGAACTAAGAATACCAGTAGCCACCAATCATAACATGAACATAAACAGATAAGAGAGTCAGATGACCAATAAAGTCTTGCAATGCATTAACCGATCACATCCAAGTAATAGAAGGCAACAGTGCCATTGTGCTAATTAGGCCACACTTGTGCTGCACTTTAAAACGACATGGGGAAATTGGAGTGGATTCAAAAGAGAGCTGCCAGGATGATAAAGGGGTTTAAAATCCAAGCCCCATGAGGAATGGTTAAAGCTGCTGGGCATGTTTAATTTGCAAAAGAGAGGACTAGGGGGAGATGTGATAGATGTCTATAAATATCTCAAAGACTGTCATTTGCAAGAGGGGCAGACCTCTTCTCTATTGAGACCGGGAACGGCACAAGGACGATGGGTTGAAATTAAAAGAAAGAAAATCCAGGGTGAGCATAATGCAGAATTTCCCAATGGTGGGAAGGAACTGCTTTGTCAATAGAGCAATCCATCCTGGCCTAGATGTTTTCAAATTAGAGCTGGAAGCTTTAATGGAATGGCTCAGTCGTGGCTTCCTGCCCTGAGCAAGGGCTTGAAGGAGACTCGATCTGCAGCCGCTTCATTGCCAGTTATTACCAATAACCGCAGAAGTTGGCAGGAGTAGCCAGGACATTTTGTTGCTTGAGACAAAGAAAACCTTCCCATTACACATATCCAAGCACAGGTGATTAGCAGTAGGTGGGATCTTACTTCAATCCTTGCTGATGGAACAACACCCTTCCTCCATCCTTCCTCCATACTCCAAGGTTTAGGGAGCACTAAACAGAGTGCATAACACACAGAGGAGGACTCTAGGGAGCAGACGGTTGGGGAGCAGCCATCAGGACCTCCCTCTCTCCTCAATATTCACTGTCTTTCACGATAGGCCTCCAGCGGTTCTGGCCAAGTCATTATTCATTCGAGGTACACACAGTTTGTCATTAGTGGTGGTATTCAGCCGGTTCAGACTGGTTCAGGAGAACTGGTAGTGGCAACCTGTGGACGGGACAGCCCACCTGCCCCGGGGCTATGCCGTTCTATTTAGTCACGTTTTCTAAGCCGCGCGCATGCGTGCAAGCCACGCACACAAGCAAAGCGCATGTGTGGTAGGCCGGGTGTCTATGCAGAAGGCCAGTGGTGGTTTCAAAATTTTTTTACTACAGGTTCTGTGGCTTGGTGGGCATGGCATGGTTTGGTGGGCGTGGCTTGGTGGATGTGGCAGGGGAAGGATACTGTAAAATCTCCCTTCCCTCCCCACTCCAGGGGAAGGTGATTGTAAAATCACCATTTCCTCCCGATCAGCTTGGGACTCGGGAGGCAGAGAATAGATGGAGGAGTGGGCCGGTCCGAATTTTTTCTACTGGTTCTCCGAACTACTCAAAATTTCCACTACCAGTTCTCCAGAACCTGCTGAAACCCACCTCTGTGGAAGGCACCTGCGCGAGCGAAGCACACTCACATTTTCGGTGTGTGGCGAACTGGTGGTAAAATTATGTGAAACCCCTCTCTGTTTGTCATGGGTTATCTTTCAGCTAAGTGGCTCTCTTTGGTTTCTAGAACACACATGCTTTGTCTCCAAACGTATCCCTGGGAGTAAGCAACAGAATCCATGCTTCAGCTGAAGCCTTGAAGCTCTTCGGAGGACACAGAGCCCTTTAGTGTGCAAATCCAGAGTTTAGTACTCATCCACTTATGGAAGGGTGAGATAGCCAGCAGTTTTACCTAGGGAGACTGACCTGGAAAAACCTTTCTATGCAAGGAATATGCTCTGTCATAGGTTGCAGCATAGAGGAGCAACTGCCAATCAGAGTATTCAGCACTGAGCTAAGTGGTCCAATGAATTGACTTGTTGCAATAAAGCTTCCTGTGATACATAGGTATTCAGAATGGAGCATTATTGCAAGGAGTGGTGATGATGGAAGCAGGTTTATTTATGTGTGTTCTTAATGATGTAATTGTTGGAATGCTTACTCAGTTGTAAATTATATTCATCACCCCCTCATAAGTTAGTACATGATTGCAATAAGTTTCCTATCAGTCAAGTATGTCTCAGGGACACTTTATGGTGTTGCATAGGATTGCAGCCTAGCCTAAATAGGTTTACTCTCAAATCAGTTTAGTTGCAGTCTTAGCACATTAAAAATCTTTTTTTTCTTCTACTGGATAATTAATTTACAGAACTAGTATAATTAGCTATAGGTAAACTCAGATACCTTGGGAGTTTTGGTGTTTTTCCCGGAAATGGAGTTAGGTCTCCACTTCTTTTCTTGCAGTTAATTTTTTTTTAAAGAGCTGTATATAGTTACTGCTCCTTCCCCTTCCTTTCCTCATGTCAAAAGATCAGAGAGGTCAAGTCACAACATGTTAAACAAGACGATCACTTCATAAACTCGCTTTGAGTGAAACAAACAGGCGGTCGGTTTGACCACTGTGCATTATATAACCAGTGCATGGGCTGCAGAGGCTGGACGGCTGTCAGAAATTCCGAATGGAGGGGGAAGGGTGGTGCCCTAAACTCAGTGATTACAAACAGTTCCAAGAAACCTAAAGGGAAAGTGGCTGTAGATCAAAGGAACCAAATGGGGATAATTAAAATCCTGTATGCTGCCTAAACAGCTTGCTTTAGGTATGCAGGAGATTCCACCCCCTCACCCCCCTTCCTGCTGAAGTGATATGAGCCCATTTCTTGTATAGGGGATAAAAGTGAGGGCATGCTACTCCGTCAAACAGATCATGAGTGAATAAGTCTGTTTTATAGCTGTCTCTGTGCGTCCTTTCAGAAGAAAAAACCCCCAAAGACCGAGATGACTACAGAAAGTGTTTAACTGTCCTAACATTTAGTGACGATTGCCCTTTTGCTTATGTTGCTGTCTCTTTAAGACCTGCTCTCTGAACAGTTGCACAGAAAGGGAGTGACCTCTGGGCTTTGACAGCTCCCCTAATAACTAGCAGAACCCTGGCTCCTCCTGTGTTCTTTGATTGGACAGCGGGCCGGTATCCACTTTCCCGATTGGCCAACCGCTTCCCCTGAGCGAACCTTTAGAACTCTGAGACACAATATTCTGTTACATTGTAGCAAAATGGCGACTGTCATTCACAACCCCCTGAAAGCGTAAGTAGGAATCAAAAATGTACATATTCCGCGTGGTTTAAATATGAAAAAGGGCGCCTTTCCGATGCTTGCTGCCAGACTGAAGCTGGTGTGTCTCCACACTCCCAGCTGATCTCGGCTCCCTTTTTCTTTTCTTTCCAATATCCTCATTATTATTATTATTATTATTTTGTGCAACACACACAAAATCTCTCGCTCGGAAATTAATAAGGAAAAAAAATTATATATTTGCCTTCTACTTTATTTATCGGTGGTGACGGGAAAACCCCACACAAGAGTTCGGGGGCTTTTAAGAAGGCACGGATAAGCGCTTGCAGTTTATTTCCCCCGCCTCCCCCGGATTCTTGGCTGCTGGAATCGGCCAGGTTTTTTTTTTACGGATTCCGGAGTGGGGGATTGTGCTTGACAGAGTCCTGTGCGTGGCGTCCGGCTTGGTTTCCAGCGCCGTCCGCACGATGTCCAGCAGCGAATGATCGATTGTGGAAACTGGGTGCATAATGGTTGTCTTGGCATGCAGTCGGACTGCAGTTTTTAAGAGTTTTGCTTTTTGCAAACGCTCCTGTAGTTGGAAAGGGTTGGACGCGCGAGAGGAAAGGAGTTTGGGGGGGTTTGTTTTGTTTTGTTTTTCCAGGCTTCTGTTGGCTCCCTTTCTATATTGGCAAATGGGGGCAGCCCGCCCGGATCGAGGATTTATTGAGCAGGAAAGGGGAAGAGAGAGAGAGAGAGAGAGAGAGAGAGAGGGAGAGGGAGAGGGAGAGGGAGAGGGAGAGGGAGAGGGAGAGGGAGGGAGAGAGAGAGAGAGAGAGTGAGTTGTGGTCCGAGATGAATAACTCCGGTTCGTGGATGGTTGCTTTCAATAAAGCGCAGGAAGTCCGGCGCTCTCTTTTGCATATCGTTCGCTTTTCGCTTTTCTAAGTCAGGCGATCCCACCCTCGTCAGGCTGTTTAGGAGAGCAGTCCCGGGATGGATAGACTCGATAGACTCTCTAGACCTCGCGGGGATGCAACCGAAAGCAAACTCTGGCTTCTCGCCAAAAGTCCTCCAACCAGCGCAGGTGCAGGTGGACCGGGGTAGTGGTGGTGGTTTCCCAAAGCAGCCAAGGGACGGGGGTGGGAAAGCTCGCCTTCCCTTCGGGATCAAAGGTGGGCAGTTAAAAGTCTTTCTTTAGAGAGCCACCCGATTTCCCAGGTGGTCTGCAGGCACGCATCCGTGGCTAATCCCCCAAAGCATTACGGAGGGTGGGGTTTGGCACACGGGTCCAGAGGCGGCTGCTTGCGGACGGATGCACGCGCGCGAGCGCGCTCCCGCGCGTGGGTAGGCACTCTCGCTTTCTCTCTCTCTCTCTCTCTCTCCCGCCTCCCCCCCCACTACCTTGACATAGGAGTTTTGCTCGTGGGGGTGGAGGGGGGGCGGGGCTCAGAAGCCAAGCGAAGGGAGTTTTGAGCCGGGCACTTGGCGCAGCGGGGATCTGACTGTTGCGGCTTCTCGCTCTTACACACAGCCCATATTTCTTTTCTTGGAGTGCTTCCGACTGCAGTTTTCTGCCAGTTTTAATCTTCCCTCCGGAGTTGGCAAACACTTGGGAAGGGTGTTCCAGACATACTTCTTGATGTGGGCAACGGCTGGAGAGAGAAGAGGGTTTTTCAGTTGAAAGGCGGCGCGCGGGGCTGAGGGGTGTGTGTGTGGGGGGGGGGGGGGAAGGGGGTTCAAGGCAGTGGCACAAAGAATTTAAAGCCACCCCTATTGGGACAAAATAGGAGGAAAAACCTTGATAAATTCCAACCGTGATCTAGGAAGAGGCGTTTTGCTTATTCTTCGGGACGTCAATTCTTTTTCTTGCAAGGGGGTTGGGGTGGGGGTGGGGTGAAGTAAGTGCGGTGTGTGTGTGTGTGTGTGTGTGTCTCGGCGCCGGGCGGACAAATGAGCAGCAAGGGTTGGTTCAAAGAACCTCCGGAATCTGCGGTCTCCACCGATTTCAAAGCTTGCAATTGGCGTCGTCATGATCGCGGCCCTTCCTCTAAGAAGCTCAGGGCGGCGCACGTGTCTTTGGAGATCCAGAGCACCTTCGCCGCGCACCTGAAGATAAGAGAAGGCTGGAGGAACAACCTGGGGAGCTCCGTGGGAAACCCGAAGCCTGGCAACCTCCGTGGATTAGATACAGGACACATGCATGCAACACCCGGTTGCCCTGAAGGAAAGAACGCCAAGGACTTAGCCAGGCTTTGGAGGGAATTGCCCATCCTGTGGGTATCCCGTGGGTTTGACATGTCCGAGGGAAGCCGGGAGGGTGCGGGGAAAGCTCTCTTTTCCTTTACTGGGGATGACCTGCTCGGGCCTCCCTTTTCCCGAGTAGTGGCGGGCTGCTGGGGGGGGGGGTGCTCGGTCCCACGGCCACGGCCCCTCCCGTTTCTTTCCGTCTCCTGCATCTGGGGAAGGAGGCGTTGGGGGTTTGGTTGGCAGCCAACGGCGGGGCAGAATGCTCCGATCGGGAGGACGGGTTCACGCGAAAGCCCCGCTACCTTGCCGGCCACCAACACGCTGGGGATGAAAATAACTCGAGGGATTTTCTCTATACCTCGCCGAGACAAATGAGGGGCGGATTGAAGTTTCTCCGGGGAAAGTCACTTGCGTTTGAGTTTTCCTCCAAGGAAGGGCAATATTTTCGGAGTGAGATGAAGGAGGGGGGGGGAGGAGGAGGGGGAGGATCCGGAATCGATTCTTGCTTACATCACAGGTGCAAATGAAGCGTGTATCTATTGGAGCCGCCGGGGGTTTAACCAGTGTGGCGCGGGTGGAGACAGACAAAAAGAGCCGGGGTCTGGAGAGAAGCTGCTGCCCTCTTGACGCTACATCATTAAATTTATTTGCAGCAGGGCCGTTCCGCATCAATCATTTCCGACTTTTTCACCCGGCCTGGCCGAGGCTCTGGAGCTTCATTCGTCTTGTGGCCCAGAGTTCTTGCCCCTGAAATCTTTCAGGAGCCAAGGCAGGCTTTTAATATAATTAGCTCTCTCTCTTCTCTCTCTCTCTCTCTCTCTCTCTCCCCTCCCCACCCCCCTCTGACTGGGCAGAGAGGAGAGGAAACAATAGATACCAAGCATGGCAAATGCGCTTCTTTTTCTTTTTTTTTAAAGTAATGTTGCTGGCCATCTGTCAATTCGCAAGTTGTTGGTTTATTTTAAAGAGCATTGCTTTTCAAAAGTTGGTGATCGGGAAGAATAAATTGAAATTCGTCCCGAGGGTCAATGATAGGAAAATCGGCGCAGGCATATAATAATGGGGTGGGGGGTGGGGATGGGGGTTGAAGAAAAGGGAGGGGAGGGGGGCGATATGGCGTGCAGCGTTTCAGCCCCGTGTGTCCTTCTTGACAATGAAAGCGGGCCGAATGACATTTACATTTGCTTCGTCGGCGTTTTTATTCCGTCTTCAAAGCATCATCTAAAAAGATTGCGCTCCCTCCCTCCGCCCCACCCCCGCCAGACTTTCCAGAAACTGGCACAAAAGGTTTCCCCCCGCCGGGTTTGAAGATCAGCGAAATGGGCATCGCTTTCTAGACCTGCTAAATCAGGTGATCTCTCCAAACTCTTTGTGTCTTGGCTGTCTTGGCCGCTTCCTTTCACTACGCAAGACTTCTTTTAATTCCGCCGCTTGCGATAGGAGCCTCTCAATTCCCGCGACGAATCCCTTTGGGGGACCGCTTCGTTTCCAGCCTCCCGGAATATTCAGAAGAAATACTTTGGAGTGCCAGATCCGAGGCAACGGCTCCTTTGTTAAATTTCCCCCGATTCGCCTTCTTCTTACAGTAGCCATGCAGGATCGTTTGGGAATCTCTCCCGCGGCGCTTCGTTCTATCTCTCCTTTCCTTTCGAAATCAGCCAGAGATGCAGGAAGAGCGCGCATTGTCTTGTTTCTGCCGTGGAAACACCACCTTGCCCACACCGTGTTAAAGGAAAAAGCAGGAGAGGGCTGAATCGATCAAGACTAGGCACCGAGGGGCCAGGGAGTAAATGCTTCTTTAAAATTAGCAAGCCCCGCTCCCAGAATAGAAAGCGCTTTCCAAACTTACTTCTTTAGTTGCGGGAAGAGTATAATCTATGACATACTTCTCTCTCTCTCTCTCTCCCTCACTCCCTCCCGCCCTCCCTCTCCCCTCTCTCTCCTTTTTCCATATACATCTTCCCTTTTCTTTGCCCATCTTTTCCTCCACACCCCCACCTCCCAGTTGCGTTTGATGATTAAAGGACAAAACTTGTACCAAAACAATCTGAAGCAGCCACAAACAAGGAAGAGCTTTGCTACTGTAAGGCACCAGTTCTTTCCATCTCCTGCAAGGCATGCCTGTGTGTTCTGTACCTTTCCCAAACCCTGTCCTTTGTATACACTTTGACATGTATTCCTGCCTTAAATCCATTCCATACCTCCTGCCTGGCAATTCTGGGAGTTGCTCCAATACATCCCATGAGTATTAGAATAGAATAGAATAGAATAGAATAGAATAGAATAGAATAGAATAGAATAGAATAGAATAGGAGTAGAGTAGAGTAGAGTAGAGTAGAGTAGAGTAGAATAGAATAGAATAGAATAGAATAGAATAGAATAGAATAGAATA
>WNWU01000001.1:38589887-38653519 GCA_012654045.1 Ptyas mucosa | reverse complement strand
TAGAATAGAATAGAATAGAATAGAATAGAATAGAATAGAATAGAATAGAATAGAATAGAATAGAATATCCAAGTGTGATTGGACACACAAGGAATTTGTCTTGGTGCATATGCTCTCAGTGTACATAAAAGAAAAGATACGTTCATCAAGAATCATAAGGTGCAACACTTAATGATAGTCATAGGTTAAAAATAAGCAATCAGGAAACAATATCAATATAAATTGTAAGGATACCAGCAACAAGGTTACAGTCGTACAGTCATAAGTGGGAGGAGATGGGTGATAGGAACGATGAGAAGATGAATAGTAGTGCAGACTTAGTAAATAATTTGACAGTGTTGAGGGAATTATTTGTTTAGCAGAGTGATGGCGTTTGGGAAAAAACTGTTCTTGTGTCTAGTTGTTCTGGTGTGCAGTGCTCTATAGCGTCATTTTGAGGGTAGGAATTGAAACAGTTTATGTCCAGGATGTGAGGGGTGAAGATCACTTTAAATATTAACTTCCAGGACAAATATTTCAGTACTGCTAAACCCACTTCCTGCATTGGATTCCTACTCATCAGTGCCTCTTGCCTAATGTGGATCCTGACCTGCAAGGCTTGTGTGTGTGTGTGTGTGTGTGTCATCTTGGCTCACTCCACTGTTTTGAATTTTTAGATTTTTTTATGAGTGCTTGGTTATTGGTTTAGACCAGGTCCTACAATATTCTCTGGAGGAAAATATGCACACCAACAAAATGCTGGGAAAGGTTTTCATTTCTTACTGCAACTTGGTGATATGAGCCAACTAAAGCACCTCCCTAACAATTTATTTATACTGTACAGTGGACTTGCCTCATTCTCAGAACTTCATGGAATATGCTATCATCCACCTGTAACCAGCTTGAGTTTTCTTTCTTCTCTAGTTTTGCACTCCTAGCATCCACAAGGTGTGGTTAAAAAATGTCATTAACGTGGCCACAAAGGTGTGATCAGAGCTTCGTGTGTTGTTATCTGCATCATGGAGCTTTGATTGCACTGTTGTGGACACCATTTGGATTCTGACTACATTTTTGTGGACATTCCTGACATCTCCCCCCCACCCCCGCTCTCTCCCAGTCTCAGTTCTTCTACTCTGGTTCAGTCTTCATGAGTTGTTGATTATCAATCCCACCCAATAGGACAGGGGTTTTTTCCCCCTCTCCAAAGCTTTCTTGCTCTTCAGCAAATCTGGATGTTCCTTGAGTCTTCTAAAGGGGTTGTGAAGTGGTTATAACGTATAATGTGAAATTCTTAGGATTCCAAGACTCTGCAATCCATCTTTCAACCTCTCCCCCACCCCCCCCCCCAACATTTCCTCCCAGCAGTATTTTGTGGCCAATAAACATGTTCAGTCCTCCAGGAGCTGTTTTTGGAGTTCCTCCATGAGATGTTTCTCAAGTTAGTTGTGTACTTTCGTAATCCTTGGGAGGCTCCCAACCCCCATCTCCCCCTCCCCACTTTACATCCTTGCATTTTGGTTGCATAAGGCCCAACAAACAAAGAATTGAGATGGCAGTTACTCCCCTCCCCCACCCAACACAATATGCGTGTGTATTAAATAAACACCAATACAAAGGAAGTCTGAAACAAAGAGTTGAAGTGAGAAATGCTGGTATTTCCAGGAAATTCCTCCTATTTTATCTCCAGTTGCTTCCCTGGTCCCCCAACACATTCTGATTTCTCAAGCTGTCCCTCAGCTGTAAACCCAGTATAGGTAGTCCTCAATGTACGACCAGAATTGAGCCCCAAAATTATGTTGCTGAGTGAGAATTTTGTTGAGTTTTGCCCCATTCTAGGACTTTTCTCATTACATTTGTTAAGTGAATCACTGCAGTTGTTAAATTAGTAACATAGTTGTTAAGTGAACCTGGCTTTCCCATTGACTTTGCTCGTCAGAAGGTCACAAAACGGGATTGCATGACCCTGGGACACTGCAACCGTCATAAATATGAACCAGTTGTCAATCATACAAACATAAATCATGTGACCACAGGGATGCTGCAATGGTTATAAGTGTGAAACATGGTCATGAGCCACTTTGTTCAGTGCCATTGTAACTTTGGATGGTCACTAAATGAATTGTTGTACTGTAAGTTGAGGACTATCTGTATATAATGGATTACATAGCTTACAAACCTACCTTTACCTGTCCCAAAGGTGCTTTTTCAAGAGGTAACTGAATTTTCTGGATTTTCTTTGAAGACTTTTTGCTTCTCATCCAAGAAGCTTCTTTAGTTCTGAGCTGAAGAAGCTTCTTGGATGAGAAGCGGAACGTCTTCAAAGAAAAAACAGAAAGTCCAGTTGCCTCTTGAAAAAAAGCATCTTTGGGACAACCATGACCTGGATGACTGAGAATCTCCATAGACATTTAGCTACCTTTATCTGGTTGTGTGGGTATCAGTCTGACAACAGCAAATACACCTCCGTGGCACTTGAGAAAGGGAGCAATCATGAACAGGGAAAGGGAAGGGCAAAAGCTGCCATAAGCCTGAAAGCAAAGAATATCAACTAAAGGCAGACATAGAAGCACAGAGTACAGGGAGTCTGGAAAGCACCAGGAAGACCTTTGCACTGGGAAGGCTCTGCATATTTGAATCGGTCTTTAGGGCCTGCCACAGCCTTTGAAGGGTTCCTGATGGACCACGTTGCCTTGATCTAAATCTGAAGTATGCTGAAATACAAATGAAGGCGAAAATATGTTTCCCAGGATAATTTATTTATTTATTATTTATTTTATTTTATTTTATTTATATGCCGCCCTTCTCCGGAGACTCAGGGCGGCTTACAATGCGTTAAGCAATAGCTTTCATACTTTTGTATATTTTTTATACAAAGTCAGCTTATTGCCCCCACAAACTGGGTCCTCATTTTACCCACTGTTGCAGGATCCAATCTGGATCGGTCACCAGAGGTTTAATCTTCTGAGTTTTCGGACTCGTGCTGGAGGGAATGTCTCTCTAGCAGAGTGTGTGTGTGGATAGGCTCCAGCACGAGTCCGAAAGCTCAGAAGATTAAACTTCTGGCCCAGTGATTGACCCAGATGGGATCCTGCAAAACTTTTTCTGGTTTTCCATCCACTTTCTGGTTCAAAACTCTGGCACCATGCAAGCAGCTGTTCAATATACAAAAATTCAACTCTCCAGGCTTAAGACAAGGAGGCAGGTTGTTTTGGGGGTTTGGTGTTAAATACCAATACATTGTCACAATCATGTCACAACATATAGAAGACCCGAGTCCATCCAGGTAAAAGTAGCACCTCAAAAACTGAAGCAATGGTACGGGGCTAAGGACAGTTACAGGCACGGATAGAGGAAAGAGTAAGGGATGCTATCCATTTTTAATATTTTAAAATCAGAAATTAGCTGTTGAAATGTGGTCTGTCATTTTGTTTGTATCCTGGGAACAGGTCCAGTTCTTACATTAGTCTCTGTTAAGCAATTCCTGAAGGTACAGTAGCCAAGTCTCTGTAGGCAATCCCAGAGAACTGGAAGAATGTCCGAAGGGCAGAAGGTAGAGAAGCAGTGGTGAAATCCAAATTTTTTTTACAACCGGTTCTGTGGCGCGGCTTGGTGGGCATGGCAGAGGAAGGATACTGCAAAATCTCCATTCCCACCCCACTCCAGGGGAAGGATACTGCAAAATCTCCATTCCCACCCCACTCCACAGGAAGGATACTACAAAGTCCCCATTCCCTCCCCACTCCTGGGGGAAGGATATTGCAAAATCTCCATTCCCACCTCACTCCAGGGGAAGGATACAGCAAAATCTCCATTCCCACCCCACTCTGGGGCCAGCTAGAGGTGGTATTTGTCAGTTCTCCGAACTACTCAAAATTTCTGCTACCGGTTCTCCAGAACCTGTCAGAACCTGCTGGATTACATCTCTGTAGAGAAGGTAGAGACAGCTGTGCAACTGAAGCCCCATCCTGTTCTGTACACCCAGCGTGCACATGATGCCCATCCAAAAAGTTTTGATCACAAGATTGCATCTGCCATCTTGATCTTCCCCCAAAACTAAGGATGCCCTGACTTTGTCTCAGTAAATATAGATAAGAGTTTCCAGCCTGGAAATGACTTCTTTTGTTTTGCAGCATTGTAAAACAATGGCCACAGAAATGGATATGAATCAATAATTGGCCATGATTACTTGTCCCAGCATCTGCCGGCCTAGCAGTTCGAAAGCACGTAAAAAATGCAAGTAGAAAAATAGTGACCACCTTTGGTGGGAAAGTAACAGTGCTAGGTGCGCCTTCGGCATTTAGTCATGCCAGTCACATGACCATGGAGACGTCTTCGGACAGCGCTGGCTCCTTGGCTTAGAAACGGAGATGAACACCGCTCCCTAGAGTCGGGAACAACTAGCACATTTGTGCAAGGGGAATCTTTACGTTTACCTTAGCATATTTATATAGGCATTATAAATTCTGAGATAGGCTTTGTTGTGATTCCTCATCCTCCCATCAATCTTCTGTATATGAAATAGAATATATAGTCTTCAACGAATACATCTTAGATTTTGTACATTAGTGTTATATGGGTTGCCAGTTCAAGAAAGTAATAAAAGCCACTTAGTAACCTTTGCATGATATGCTGGGGTCAACATGTGTTGTGCAAGCACACGCTAACTCACTTAACCCATACCAGGGATCCTGATAATTATTTAGGGCTAAATTAACATCTTCTGGTTAAATGTATGGTATGGATTATTCACAAGAATGTTAACTGTCCTTCCTGAAACATTTACAGAGATGAAATCTAAAGAGGCTCTAGTACAGGGATCTGCAACCTTAAACACTCAAAGAGCCATTTGGACCCGTTTCCCACAGAAAAGAAAACACCGGGAGCCACAAAACCCTTCCCGTGCCTGCCTATTTCTTGAGTGGCCACAAAACTAGCATACTGTATGTAGTTGAATTAAACATTCTGTTTTCTTCCGAAACTTTTCTTTTCTTGGATTTATCCATGGTTGGGGTTGAAAAGCTCAATAAACCGCATGTCAGCGGGTGTCGCACATTGGTGGCTGTGACACATATTTTGAGTGACAGGGAGCCTCAGCAGAGGGATGAAAGAGCCACATGCGGCTCCAGAGCCTCGGGTTGCTGACCCCTGCTCTACTAAATAAGAGTTTTCTTGGGAACTCTACTTTTATCTCTCTTTTATTTCTCCCCATTCTGTAAGTGTAAGAGTGAGAGTGGATGGGAAAAAGGAATAGAAAGCGGATTCATCTTATGGCGTTTCCCGTTTGTGAAAAGGGCTAGTGGAACTGAATAATGGCTGACACAAGACTGATGCGATCACCCTGGGTGGAGTGGTGCTGCCACATGGAGGACAAGCAGTTGGCTGGTTGAAGAAATTACCAATTCAGCTGTCTCCTGCAAACATGACCTTTTTATGCCATTGTAACAAGGAGCTTGCAGGATCAGCTTTAATGAAAGGAAAATATTTGAACTGGAGGCAGAATAATGGGTAGCATTGGGACGCCTCCTTGCATCCTTTTAACTGCATCATAAATACAGTGGTGGGTTTTCTAAATACCATATTCTCACGATGCTGCCTTTGCCTCCTTCCCAGTTCACACCTGAATAAAGTTAAAGTTGTCACTGGGTGCTCCAGATTAAAAATATCATTTTCCTCTCCTTCCTTTGCAGTTACTTCTTTATTTATTCAACGCCGTATTTGCTGTGTGGTTGCTAATGGGGGGGGGGGATTGTATCTAGCTCTTCTTGGCTGATTTAGGCTTGACAGACCTAAATCCTTCCCTCTGGTCAATGAGGCTATGTTTCATGGCCATGTTGGCTTGTGCTGTGTTGTGGCCCGTCAGCGGCCTGTGCAGATTGTAGCTGATTCCGACAACGAGGAGGCTGGTGTGGTGCTGCGCCAGCAGCCTGTGCAGCTGGCGCTTGAGTCAGACAGTGAGGAGGCTGGAGAAGATGTTGTGCCAGAGGCAGGGATTCAGTCAGGGCCTTCAGAACCTCCAGAAGCTCCTTTAAGTGAAGAGGACGAAGAGGAGGAGCCTCTTCTCAATGCACGGGTGCACAGAGCTGCCAAAAGGCAGGAGTGGCTCCTCAGGAGGAGATCTCCTCGAGAGTAAGACTTGGGGCTAATTGGCCACTTCCTTACCGTATTTAAGGAGGAACGCCGCTTGCAGCAAGCTGTAGGGAATAACTTTAGTTCAATCTCCTTCGCGTCTGGATTCTCTGCAAAATTGTTTCTGGGCTTTCTGCCAACTCTAGTAAGACTGTGATTATCTTATCTTAGAATTCTGGTAGGCTATTAAGACAGTTTATTAACAGCCTTTGGTTGATAAAGATTAAGTTATTTGAGCAAAATAAGCTTTGTATAGAATTTGTGTGTGCTGCATTCTTTGGGGTCCGTAGCTGGGGCAGAACATGCTGCAGGAAAGCAATTTCATACCTGGTTTCCACAAAGACATATGTCCTGAGTGTCCTTTGAGAGGCTTATCGGGAACACGGAGTCCCTTATAAAACTTGTTATTTAGGCATGAGTTTTGAAAGAGCACAAGATCTGTGTTTCAAAATACAGGACTATCCTCTCTGGAGTGAAAGAATTAGCCCTGTGTTGCACGACTGGTCAATCTTCAGTTGGCAAAGAACGGCCCACTGCCACCTCTGTCATCATTGAGTGCACAATAGCTTTTCCACGGCTTTGTCAAAAACAGGTTTTTGCATGGCTGTTCTTTTTACTATTTTGTTACTTTGATGGTGGTGATGGGGCAGTGCCTTTTTGACTACCTCGTTCCAGTCCCGTGGGACATCCATGACTCAGTTCGAGATGATGCTGCCCACAAGGACTGAATACGATTAGCAATCGTCCCTGCCATTCCCTTGAAGGCACAGCTGAGGGTGGAGCTCGTTTGTTAATGATTGCTCTTTCCCACTTCACCCTACCTGTCTCTGGTCTTTCAGAAGAGTGAGTGAGGTAGTTCAGAAGTGGCCTGACTGACCTGTCACTTCTGTGTCTCTAACCGATCGGTTGGGCAACTCGATAGGTGGCTAAACAGAATTTATTGTTGTTGTTATTTATAAACAATAATATTGTAAACTAGTTCTAATGCTTGTAAGCTGCCCAGAGTCCTCTCTGACAAGATGGGTGGCACATAAATTAAACAAATAAATAATGAACATGTCATTCCCAAGCACCTGCCTATACTTGCCCATCCAACATCGGGAAAAATGATTGGGTATTCTCTCCCCCCCAATCAGCAGGTGATGCTTGGCAGGAGTCAGCTGCTTCAAGGTTCTAGGAACCCAAAGCGGACACCTAGGGTACCAAATTATAGGGGGCTCCAAGCCTGAACAGACTTCCAAAATACACAATATGAGTATAAAAGTTGATCGTCTCTCCTCGTTACCCACAAACGTGCTGAGTGATAGTAACCAGACCTTGCAAGTCACAAAAAAAGTAAGTACAACTGTGGACCTGAGGAAACTGAAGATATTGCTGAAGCAAAACAAAATGTACCGAGAGATTTGACTATTAGTTTACCAAAGTTATGCCCAATAAAGCAGAAACCGGAATGTCTGCTTGAGAGTTAAATATAATCATAGGGAGCACCAGAATATGACTTTGCCCACAGTGCCAAAATGTCTAGAACCAGCCCAGTAGGAGGAGCAACAAAACCGGGTGGAAATCACCAATCTGCTCTACTTAATTTGTCTTGCATTAAAAGAGGGAGGACAGCCTTAAATGCTAACTCCATTAGTATAGCAGGATAGGGCTTGGTAATTGGGGAAGCACATTTGATGTCAGCATACTTTTCTGCAAGGAGTGGTGGACCATACTCTAACATAGCCATCAGACTCTTAGTGTCACAATGGACAGATGTCTTGCGGTGGAGCTGCTGAATCATCATGCACAGCAGTTGAAGCAAAACGTGAGAAGCACAACTGTGCCCTGCAATAAACTCTTTTGACAATCTTCTCTAGTCTAATGAAAAGAAGGACTAGGGGAGACACGATAGCAGCATTCCAATATTTGAGGGGCTCCTACAAAGATGAGGGGGTCAACCTATTTTCCAAAGCACTAATAGGCAGGACAAGAAACAATGGTTGGAAACTAACCAAGGAGAGAAGCAACCTAGAACTAAGGAGAAATTTCCTAATGGTGAGAGCAATCCACCAATGGAATAGCTTCCCTTCAGAAGTTATGGGTGCTCCATCACTGGAGGCTTTCAAAAAGAGACTGGACAACCATTTGTCTGAAATGGTATAGGGTCTCCTGGTCGGGCAGGAGGTTGGACTAGAAGACCTCCAAGGTCCCATCCAACTCTGTTATTCTATGTTCTATGTTCAGTATTCTGGATAGCGAGACATCTTCTAGGAGGCTCTCCAATTAATTTTTAGCCTTCTGTGGCTTTTGAACTTGTCCAATTTACTATGCTGTCTTTGGGGATAGATGCTTAAGTTTCTGTCACACTGGGTTTTCCAGTAGAAAACTGATACCCTTCTTTTTCAGAGTGTAAACATATCTTAGACTAATTATATGGTTAGCAATTCTAGCATGGGTTTTTAAGATGAAATGTCAGGGATGTATGTAAGAGGGTGTTTGGGAAAAGTGCATTTGGTTACTAAGCAGCCCACATGTTTGAGACTGTCACAGCAGGGGTGAAATGTACTTACCTTTCCTACTGGTTTGCTGATGTGCATGTGCCAGTGTGCATGCTCGCCTCGCTTGTGCGCGTGCTGTCTTCTATGCACATGCCATCATTTGCGCCAGTGGTGGGTTTCAAATTTTTTTACTACCAGTTCTGTGGGAGTGGCTTGGTGGGTGTGGCAGGGGAAGGATACTATAAAATCTCCATTCCCACCCCACTTTGGGGGAAGGATACTGCAAAATCCCCATTTCCTCCCAATCAGCTGAGACTTGGAGGCGGAGAATAGATGGGGGTGGGGCCAGTTAGAATTTTTACTACTGGTTCTCCAAACCACTCAAAATTTCTGCTACTAGTTCTTTAGAACTGTCAGAACCTGCTGAAACCCACCTCTGATCTGCGCATGTGCAAAGCCTTCTGCGCATGCGCAGATGGTCAAAACCTGGACTTGATGACGTCCTGGTTTGGGGGGGGGGTGGAGCCTCCTGCCGCCTGTGCTACCGGTTCTCCAAACTACCCGCCGGCAGTGCTACCGGCTCCTGCGAGCCGTATAGAGCTGGAAGCATTTCCCCTCTGTGTCAAAGCTACACTAACTGGAGCAGAAATCAAATAGCATTAACCTGTGGTAGTTATGATCTGCTTCAGAACCCAAATCCTCATAATCAATGAAAGTCTACACTCCTTATAGCTTTAACCTTCTGGGGAAGTATTAGATAAATATAGCTGCATATGTGAGGGGCCGATGGACATTGAACATGAACTGAAGGAGAATGCTGTGATCTAGTGTGATCTAGGGAAATACTGTCATGTTGCTGAGCCTGGAGAACCAGAGGTTCTAGGTCCATGATGGCGAACCTATGGCACGCGTGCCACAAGTGGCACGTGGAGCCATATCTGTGGGCATGCAAGTGTTGCCCTAGCTGACCCTAGTTCATTTGTGTGCACTGGCCAGCTGATTTTCACTCTTCCAGACCCACTGGAAGTCAGGAAATGGGCTGTTTCTGGCCTCCAGAGGGCCTTCGGGGAAAGCTTCTGGAGCCTGGGGAGGGTGAAAAACGGGCCTACCAGGCCCACCGAGCCATTGTGTGCCAAAAGTGGGGGGACCCCGCAGGAGGGGTCACACGGGCACACGTGGGGGGGGCGCATTGAAGTATGGGTGTGGGCACACACGTGTGCGACTGCCACCCCCGTACTCCCCCTGCTTTTGGCACGTGACGGCAAAAAGGTTAGCCCTCACTGTTCTAGGTTATCATGCTTTATGTGGATTGGATGAAGGACTCCAGCATGAATGGTTACTATAAAGTTTCGTAAATTTGTTTTCTGCACATTCAGATCTTTCATTGTCCTTGAAGTTATATGGATGGATGAAGTATCATACAGTGGTTACAGTGGAAAATGGGTTTCACATATCCTGTAATTCTGGAACTTATTCCTTCCCTTTTCCCAGCAATTAACAGGATTGGTGGAGGATAACGTTCAAAGGACACAAGAGTGACCAAATCATTTTATGCATATTTGTAAATTCCATAGCAAGACACCCATTTCACAATAATGGGGCATAATTTGAAGAATGCTTACCATACTCTGTTTAATGGATTCTAGCATTAGTCTTTTTTTTTTAAAAGCAGAAATCCACAAAGAATTGTCCCCTGATACCGAGTTAAATTAGCTTGAACTAGCTTGTTCTATCAATTTCAATGGATGGAAGTACAACATTTAGAAGGTGAAGTGGTTTTTTTTCCATATTGCAGACTTGTTCTTGGTGATGAATGACAATGGTCTCTTGAGAAATTACATTGCTAAGACTGTTATTAATCAGCTGAGCCAAAATCATCCCAGCAATTCTCTGTGGCTGGATTTACACAGTGTATAAAACCATAATGTGGTTTGTTCCTGTAATTTTAGTTTAGCATGCTGTGTGAACTCAGCAAACTGTTGAACAAACCATGTCTTAATATGATATATGATTTCAGTCTGTCTTTGTTAACCATTCTATTTTCCTTTAAGAAATAATCCTTATCCCAATAGAACATAAAATCTTATTGAATGTATTTTGAATTAACATACATGGGACCTGTCTGGCTTTACCTGCCCCATAGCAGTAGTTTAGTCCATTTTGGCTCTGCTCCTTAATTAACTTATTCGTAAATAGTTCCATAGTTGCAGTGGGATGATTCCAGAGTATGTGAGCTGAAGTCTATATTTTTCCATATGTTTGCAGTTCAATGCAATATCTGACTAGACTGGCTGGTTTCTATGGATGCAATGTATATTCTTAATTACCCTAGCTAGCCTGTAATTCCAATGGTGCTGTTCCAGTGAAAAATGGTGAGACTACCTAAAATTATACCAGCTAAAAGAGGTTTTCTTTTACCCTTCTGTAAAAAAGTGTCCTCTACCTACAACAGTTCATTTAGTGACTGTTACAACGGTTCTGAAAAATGTGACTTATGATTCTGTTTCATGGTTATGACCTCTGCAGCATCTCCAAGGTCATATGATCAAAATTCAGACGCTTGGCAAATGGTCCATGTTTATGACGGTTGCTCTGTCCCAAGGTCATGTGATCCCCTTTTGTGACCTTCTGACAAGCAAAGTCAATGGGGAAGCCAGGTTCACTTAACAACCAGGTTACTAACTGCAGCGATTCACTTAACAACTGTGGCACAAAAAGTGGTAAAATGGGACAAAACTCACTTAACAAATGTTTCACTTAACAAAAGAAATGTTGGGCTCCATTGTGGTCGTAAGTCGAAGACTACCTGTAATGCAGGGGTGAAATGCTCCTGGTTCGGACCAGATCACCCAATCTGGTAGTGATGGCGGCAGGTGGTTAGGAGAACTGGTAACAAAAATCCCTGTGTCCCCACCCCCTATTCTCAGCTGAGGCTGTTTTTTTTACTTTTAAAAGCATTTTTTCTACAACCTCTTCAGCCGAAAAAATGCTTTTAAAAGTAAAAAGAAAAAAAGCCTCTGATGATTGTGAGGCTCAGCTGGGATCGTCAGAGGCTTTTAAAAGCATTTTTTTCTGCAACCGCTTAAGGTTGTAGAAAAAATGCTTTTAAAAGTAAAAAAAAAAAAGTTGGCCATGCCCACCCGGTCACATTACCCTGCCCCCCCAGCCACACCCACAGAACTGGTAGTAACAAATTTTAGATTTCACCCCTGCTGTAATGTGTAACTTAAGAAGCACAATTACTTTGTAATCATTCTTAAACCATATGTCACAATAGTAGCTAATGATAATTAGATTTTGTTTTTCTGAGCAGAAGCATGCTTTTGCATGAACCATACCGTACCAATATGCAGTAGCTTATACAGGCAATTATGATGACAGTGTAAGGAAAGATACGATGTTTTTGGACTTAGTCTTTACCATCCCCTAATTTTGATTTTCTTATCCTACCTTCCTGTGATGCTTAGGTATCATAGAATTAATTTGTGTATATATCATAGGAACAAGTTTGAGATGACTGCTTATATATGTGAATCAGTGGTGGGTTTCAATTTTTTTTACTACCAGTTCTGTGGGTGTTGTTTAGTGGGCGTGGCATCGCTTGGTGGGTGTGGCTTGGTGGGCATGGCAGGGAAAGGATACTGTAAAATCTCCATTCCCACCCCGCTCCAGGGGAAGGTTACTGTAAAATCCCAATCAGCTGGGACTTGGGAAGCAGAGAATAGATGGGGGCGGGGCCAGTCAGAGGTGGTATTTACCGGTTCTCCGAGCTACTCAAAATTTCCACTACCGGTTCTCCAGAACTGGTCAGAACCTGCTGAAACCCACCTCTGATATGTGAACGAACCATGAGTTCATATTTTAATTAACTACACATTTAACCTGCAAGTAACTGTATATAAAGTAAATTGCATTTATACATGAATCAAATATTAAGTGCTTGGAAACCAAAATTATGTGGGATTTTTTTTAGGTACTGCAAGTTTAATATGGCTTTTGCTTTCATAATCATAAAATCTTTGTTAGTTGCCAGGTGACCAATAAAAATGGCCCAGAGTGTTTCTATGCCCTGAATAACAACTTGATCAATAGTTTGTCAGATAAAATTGGCAATTAGAATTAGAAGAGTACCTATAAACCGCATGGCTTACCAATTGTAAGCATAGTTTCTAATGTGCGCTTTTTGATATTCTCTGGAATTTCCCCCCACCTCAGGAGTGCTATCCCAGATAACTGAGTGACTCTTATGTTTTTGAATTATGCAGGTTCAACATATGGGAAAGGAAAATCTGCTGATTGAACTCTGTGACATGTGGGTAAGAAATAGGTCAGCAAGGCTCTAAAATCAAGACTGTTTATAAAATATAATTAATACAATTAGCAAAGTCTGTTTTCATAGCTAAGAATGTCCATGGATTTCCATTGCATTCTTGCAGGATGGCTTTGTTTCCCCCAATTTCCAGTCTTAATCAGCAGCCCTGGAATTCCAGATGGCCTCCGTCCAAATACTTGTCACCCTTCAGCTTGTCACAGCTCTAAATCTAGGTTCTTCTGATTCCCCACACCTTATTCTGGAATTGGTTTACTTGGTGGGTGGATTCTCAGACATGACTCAATTACAGTAGTAAATTACTTCGTTGCAGACAAGAAAGAAACCAACTGCAACAGAAAATTTGCCTGCTGCAATTTATATCAACCCGATCTTTTATATATGTCAATGCTACAGGCTTTATATTCTAGGCTTTTTTAGTGAACGGGCACGTGGTGATTCTGATCAAGGTCACAGAATGGGGACTGGGTGAGAGACTGCTTCACCCAGACTGCCTGGGAAATACTGGACTTTTGTGGCTAACTGCATTTCTAATAGTACTTTGGTAATCAGGGCTGATCAGACTTGGCTTCTGAGATTAACCAAGCCCAGTTAGATGTAACCATCTGCCAAAACAGACAGACATGATCTTACTCATCCTACTCATGATGTTATGCACATGGAGATACAATTAAAGATTGCAAACTTTTAGAAGAAGAAGAAGAAGAAAGCACAGAGCAAAACAATTGTAATGTTCCTGTTTCTATTTCCATTACTTTTGATTTATAGTAAAATCACAAGGTGAGATTTTTCATGACATAGACCTAAATGCTATGAAACATTTGTCAAGGGAATGATTACAGAAGGGTTGATCAAAAGCTGGAAATTCTGCTTACAGGTCAGAATTTGAGATTTAGTCATGGGCATTTATAGCAGTAGAGGTAGTCCTTGACTTATGACCACAACTGAGCTCAATATTTCTGTTGCTAAGCGGGAAAATTGTTAAGTGAGTTTTGTCCCCTTTTGCGATCTTTCTTTCCAAAATTGTTAAGTGAATCACTGCAGTTGTTACGTTAGGAACACAGATATTAAATGAATCTGGCTTCCCCATTGACTTGGCTCGTCAAGAAGGTCACAGAAGGGGATTACAGGAACTCATGGCACTGCAACTGTCATAAATATGAGTCGGTTGCCAAGTAGCTGAGTTTTGATCACGTTTCCATGGGGATGCTGCAATGGTTGTAAGTGTGAAAAATTGTTCATGAGTCACCTTTTTTCTGTGCCATTGTAACTTTGAACAGTCGCTAAACAAACTATTGTAAGCCAAGGACTACCTATAATAGACATAGCCTAGGTTTATGGGACAAAGTGAAACATTGACGGATGCTATTGCAAAATATAGAAAATGTAAGAACCATGAGGCTAGGAATTTCTTATGAATCTCCAGTTCTGGGTAGGGTACTAGCAAGAGGTGGTATTCAGCCGGTTTGGACCAGTTTGGGTGAACTGGTAGTGACGACGTGCAGGTGGACCCATCCACCCTCCCGGACGCAATCCTGTCCTATATTGTTTTTGATGCACGAGTGAATTGCCGTGTTGTTTGACATCACACGCATGTGCAGATGGCGCAAGCAAGCGAATTGCTGTGTTTTGTGATGCCGCACGCTTGTGCGGATGCCGCATGCTCACATTTACAGTGCTGGCTAAACTGGTTACTATGGTATGTGAATCCTCTGGTAATTTGGTACTACACCAAATTCCATTCCTTTCTACCCATCTTTTCTCATTTCAGGAAGGGGGGGGGGGGAAGTCATTTTATTAAAGGTTAGCATTAAATAACAAGGAGCCTCCAATTACCTACTTATTGGATATCACTCAGAAATGTATTGTAAGATCTAGATTTACCTTTTGTTCAGAAACAACCAATAAGATAAATAGTGGGAAATTGAATGCTCATCTGTCCTGTGATTTACTGGTCTGCTTGAGCTATGAGCAGCGGTACAAATCACATTGATGGTGAGGCCTTAAATCCCTTTCTCACTAGTTGGCTTTCTTTACTTCAACATAAGCTACAATGTGATAACCTTCAGAGCCAAACACAAGGGAAAGTGGGATGGGGTGTTGCAAAGCAAGATTTGATTTTCTGCTTGATTGCAAAACTAATAAAGACTATCAGAGGGAAAACATTTCAGATTTTAAATGTATTTCTGAAAAAGCACAGGGGCAACAATTTTTAAAAAATGTGCTTTTTTGGGGGGGGGTGGGTTCTAAAAGAATCTTTTAAAGGCATGGATTCCAAATCAGTAGCCTTAAGGAAGAATGTAAAATTAGTGCATCTGGAGCAAAACAACACTCTCCTTCCATATGTGAACAGCAGATAATTTCAGAAAGATATACTGAAGGCCACACTTTTATCTCCCTGAACTGTTTAAATTTAAACCATAGACAGGTCCCGTCCCACTGAATTGTTAGATGGCAATGCCTAATACTGTTGCATCATGGCAGGAAGATTTCCGCATGGTATGGCAGAGAATGTGATTAGCAGGATGTTCCTGCAAAATCCTGATTCACTGAATTCTCCAGGCTTGAGCCGATTCTTCAGAATGATGTTTATGTAAGCTGGTTTATCCAATTATTCGTATATAAAAGCTGAAACTCACTGGAATACTTTTCAGGGCTACAGTATTAAGTTCCAAGGCTTGCAAACTTTGTGCCAATGGAGATGCTAAAACATAGTTAATCTATTTTGCATTCAGCGGGTGGTGGAATGTCATTTTCCCACCTCCATTTGCCAAATATTGCAAATATTGTTTCCCGCAAGTATTCATATTGAAGTCAGTGGGGATCATAAGGCCAATTGTAGCTTGCAGAACAAAGCTTGACTTAATGGGCTGTGTGTCCTCTATTTCTTAGCCAGGATTATTTGATAATTTGGGAATAATATTGTTTGTTTATTCACATAAATTGAGAATTTTATTCCACCTGCCATATATTATTGAATGCTTTGCTTCATAGAGTTTCAGGAATGATTTTAAAATAGCCTTTAGATTGGGTCAGCCCATCATAGTCTTTTGTTCCTTTGCTTTGCTTTACAAAAAAAATCTTTTCTAGATCAGACAGTGACAGCTACAATCACTGATACATTAAGCTCATTCAATTTAACCTTAGACTTGAAGAATTCTTCTGTAAACGGTTATATTTTTGGGAGGTGGGGTTTCTTGCTCAAAGCAATCAGTAACGAATATATATATATGTGTGTTTCTAGACTGCTGGTATATTTCACTGTCCTGCCTTACAGCATTTTTACAACAATGTTATTTCTAAACTAATTCTGTTTCCAGACAGTAGGATAGAAGAAGGGACAGTGCTTCAGGGAAAAGGAAAAGGCAGAAAAAGTGAAAAACTCCTGGAAGCCACTGATGTTGTTGTACAGGACATCTGGAAGAATAGACATAAGAGAAGTATACCAGCTAGGATGTTGATGTAAAAAAAAAATATAGAAACTTTCTTATTGATCTCATCTAATCAATTTAGAAAGTAACACTAACTGGAGACAACATGCAAGCAGCCAACCCTATAAATATTTCTAATGCAATGTTTTTATAAGCTAAATAGGTCTGGCCAGCTAATTTTGAAAGATAATAATAGACGTTCATTGCTTTCATGACGATGAAAGATTCCCTTGTGACTGTATGCAGATGAAAAAGAGTCGCTTTCTAATGTTATGTCTGATCTGGCCAGTGGTGAAATCCATTTTTTTTTTACTACCAGTTCTGTGGGCGTGGCTTGGTGGGCATGGTGAGGCTTGGTGGGTGTGGCTTGGTGGGCATGGCAGGGGAAGGATACTGCAAAATCTCGATTCCCACCCCACTCTGGGGCCAGCCAGAGGTGGTATTTGCTGATTCTCAAAATTACTACTCAATTTTGAACTACTCAAAATTTCCACTACCGAATTCTCCGAATTGCTCAAAATTTTTGCCTTCAGTTCTCCAGAACCTGTCAGAACCTGCTGAATTTCACCCCTGGATCCGTCCCTTTCTGCCAATGGATGGGATTGTTTGTTTTAGTGGCTTTCTTACTTTTTCCTCCATCCCATGGTTCTGGTTTTTCAAAGCAAGCTAGATCAGAACATGGTGTGGGTACGGGTTGAATCAGTAGGGCCCAAGCTTTGTCAATGTAAAATAACTCTTATTTTGCTTTGTCTCCTTAAGGTAAAATAACCTTCTTAACATCTTGCTTCCCAAAGTTGTATGATTCACCTCTTGTAAAAAGAAGTACAACTGTTGTTTCTCTATTATTTGCCCAGCCATAGCAGTGGGGCTAACTTCTTCCCTTCACATTTCCTTACGGAGAGAAGCCTAGAAAACAAATAGCATATACTTTGGGTAATGCTATCAATGGACATAAAAATAATAGTCAAATTATTACAAATATGTTCATTGAGCAACCAGCAGACCCACAGAGGTCACTTCTTTATTAAACCAATTGAACTTTAATTGCCGTTTTGAATTTACCAGAAGTCTCAGTTTAGTTTTAATGCCAACTATACCATTTAAATACTCTTCTTTCTCCAATTTATATTGGAAATAAATTAGCTTGATCAAAAAGTTTGGGAAAGTTGCGAACATGTTATTATAAAACTTCAGTTGGCTTAATAAAATTATCCAAGTAGTTTTGTAATCCTTATGTGAAATACAGTAGTTACCTAATCCAACCGTTCCTGGGCTGGAAAGGACCAGTTCCTAAGGATCACAGACTGAATCATACTGGTTGTTTTCTTTAAGCATTCCAGAATCCAGGCTAAATAGCATTAGTCTGTTGCTAGATTTCCTAGCACACTGTATTGTCTACAGGGGAGAATGCTGGGAAAGAGCAGGTACTGGAGTCAGTAGTCAGAAATTAAGTGCATTCTTGAATATTACCTTGGACAATTTTATCCCTACTATATCAGCATTATGTGGAGAGCAGATGGAGCAAGGCGCCACGAGGGAACCACAGATGGTATCTGTGAGTACATCAGTGGCCATCGACTACACGCCGATGTCCTCAGAGTTATGCTAAATAGCAGGAGTGGAAAAATCTTTTTTTCTGGGGCTATAACATAGGGCTGAATAAAACTGAGAAGAGCCAGGCCTTTCTGTTTTTCCCTAACAAGAGAAGGGCAAATTGGTCTTCCTTTCAAAAACAGATCAAAAGATGCACCTATCCAAGTTGAGGGCAACAGTTTGCAATTCTAGGCATAATGTCCTAGCTGCCTTCATGTTGTGATATACAGGCTACTAGTTTCCTCATCTCAAGAAACCCACAGCAAAGCCAGATCAAGCTTCTATGTGCCTGATGCCCGTTCCTTTCCTCATTTGAATTTTAAGTCAAGAAAAATGGCACCTACTGCAGGGAAAGAAATATGGAATCACCGACTTAGAAGGTTCTTAAAAATCACATTTCCAATGCCTCCTCAAGGCAGGATCCACTAGAGCAATGCTTCTCAGCCTCAGCAATTTTAAGATGCATGGACTTCAGCTCCCAGAAGTCCCCAGCCAACCATGTGCATTCATACTAGTTTGCTTTTTCTCTTGAAAAGGCATTCTTTTAAGATGGATCGAATTAGCTTCTAATTCTCAAGAATTGTTGTATCGTACCATCTCGATAAGGAATGTTTGGGGGAGGGGAAGAAATTTAATTAGTACAAAACAGGTGGCTTTAATAATACGTAATCCTTTACAAAGGAGCATCTAGGGTGAATTGTTTAAATTAATGGCAATTTGAACAGAATCTATGATTCTCTCACGATGAGGAGATTTTTCAAGGTGAGACAATAGGAACTGATAGAGATCCTATCATGAGGACCTGCTTTTTAAGTTTCGCATAAGGCAATACACAAAATGATTAGCTATTCCTTCAGCATTTTTACAATATTTCTTTTTGTGAGCCTCTGGCAACAATAGTAATATATAGCCTTTTGTGAGTATGATTCTTTCCTGCAGGTCTGTTGCTTTCAGCGTTCATACAAATGGCATCACCCCGATGTCAGTACAAAGACCAACATAGGGATATAAAGGTGGGACCACATATCCCGTTTGCTGCCTCCAGAGCTCTTTCAGAGTGTCTGGATCCTTTTTTTTTTAATTGGGCTACTTGAAGAGAAGATTGGATACAGTAAGCCTTGTAAAGGCTTAAGGGAGCTATTTCATCCCTTAACCTCTGATCCCTCCAAAAGGCTTATGACCCCGCCTACTTTTGGCATGCAGCTTTCTACCTGCTGTGTGAAGTCTGGAGCAGCCTTGAAATCGATGGCAAAGATGCATCTCTGATTTAGAGACTGCCTACTTTTTAACCAACATCTGTCTTTGACAGCAGTTTAATGTATTGAAAAGAATTGTGTTCACATAGCAGGCAGTCCTTGCTTAGCAACCACAATTAGGATTGGTAACACCATCAATAGCGATGCTGTGGCTATATGGCAAATCATATGACTGTGGTGGGCTTGCGCCCTACTTCCTCTTCAGTTGTTGAACAAATCATGGTGGTCATTAAGCAAAACACCACATGACCACAACTTATGATTTTACTTTGCCTTTTCTGTTAACTCTGCTTGTTGCAAGCCAGTTGCAAAGTTGCAATCACATGACCACAGGACGGTGTGACAATCATAAATGCATGTTGGTTTGCAAAGTGCCTGAATAGCAGCTCTCTGACCATGGGATGCTGCAACAGTCATAAATGTGAAGACTGACTATAAAGCTGCTTTTAAATACCACTGTACCTTCAAAGGGTTGCTAAACAAGGCAGTCGGTAGGCAAGGCCTACCTGTATTATAAAGCTTTACTTGCTGAATCTTGCACATAAAAGAGCTTTAAGGAGGAAAAACCTCAAAGTTGGTACAGTTTTTTTTTCCTGGTTAGATAAGCAAGGGAACTCTCTTAAGAGACAAATATTGCAGTAGAATAATACAATTAGGATAATTAAGCTCCTTTCACAAGAGGGAAAAATACGTTTACATTCTGGTGTAAGCAATCAGTCAGATGTAAAACCTATGTGGCTAGAGAGTAAATGATTTTATTTTAGTCACATCCCCAGTATTCACATATGCCAATGAACTGTGCAAGGACTCTTTTACAATGCTTTCCTGGAGGCTTAAATGGTTTATTTACCCCTCTTGTGCCATTTATGTTACTACGAGAAACTCAAACTGGACGTTACTCAGGAAAACGTGAAAAGTACCCCTTGCCTCACCTTTTAAAACCTTTAAAGCAACAATAACAAAGCCATCTCTCTGAAGTTACTAGTTTGAGGGGGATAAATGGAAAAGAAAAGGGTAAAATTATTTAAGCAATGTATCTTAGCTGGTTTGGCCCTTATCGTATAAAAGTAATAGAGACCATTCGGGACAATTGGATAACTCAAGTCTATTATTTATCATACGCTTTCTCTAAGTTAACAAGCATAAACATTTTTACATCTATACATTTCTCTGTGAGTTACTGAAGAGCAAAAACCTAATTTACATACCATTGCCTGGTATAAAGCTACAAAGTGCTTTTCAAACTTTGTTCATTTTTATTTCTTGCGTCTTTTCAATCACAATTCAGCAAAACACTTTTCTAGGCATTCTGAAAAACGAATCCTCCTGTAATTTGGTAATCAAAATTGCTTTTACTACGTTTTCCTTGGTGTACAGGAACAATAAAATTTTTCCTCACCACCATCAAGCCTTGACTGAGAATTTGTGCAAACATTAAACAGTTCATACAACAAATGAAGGCAAATATCGTGTCCCAGGATAATGTTGTGGGATCCAATCTGGGTCAGTCACCAGGACCAGGGGTTTTGTCTTCTGAGCTTTCAGACTCGTGCCGGAGCCCATCTTCAGGGAACTTCTCTCTAGCAGAGTGTGTGCTGTTCTGTGGGTGTATTTATAGTTCATAGAGCACATAGCTAAGTCAAAACCATACTTTAACTTTTATCCTGTTACACTATATAGATCTGTAGTTTAACCATTTCAATGACTTCCTTTTCATTATTTTTTTTTCTTGGACACTTAATATACACCATACGTTTCAATTCCACTCTTCGGCCATTATTGTTCCCATACAATGTCTGAAACACTCCTTTCTGTTGGGAAATTAATTTATTTCCTGATACTTTTTTTCAAGCTGGACCTGTACCTTTTTTTCTGCAGTCTTGTTACTTCCCTTTATTTTATTTTCTCCCATCTCTGTTTTGTCCTGATATCCACAATTTCAAGTTTAAAAGTCCCTCTATCCCACATTCAGAACATCTTCTAACCTTTGTATCCTTCATGAATTAATTTAATTAAATCAGCTTTGCTTTTTGATTCTTTTGCCATGTACGTGCATAAATAAATAAGCTTAAATGATGCATTTGAAATGAACAAATCTCTTTCTAAGTAAAAAGTGATAGTTATCATTTCGGGTCTCAGAAGAACCCAATTATTTTTTGGGGGGGGTACTTCCTTTTTTTAAAATTTCCATCCATCCATTCATGTCACAATATTTTTTTCTCTCTGGACCACATTCTTTCAGTATGTTCTTTCCTTTCCCCCAAAAAACTCATTTCTGATTCTTTCATCATCACCATTCACTGGAATGTAACTTGCAGCTATCACTATCTTTTATTCTTTTTTTTTACAGATTTATCACATCTAGGAATCTTTCCCCTTTCCCCTTCCTTTCCCTGTTGTAATATTCTATATTCTATGGTCATTACCTCTATTACCCATTATGATTGTTAATATTTGTCTTACCATGGATCATTTGTGCACATTGCTTTTTATAGATTGTTTTTTCCCAAGAGAAAAGAGGTAATAATAGGACTCCCTAGATTTGGGAAGAAATTCCTAGAACTAATCACAATTCAAGAGCTGACAGCTCTTTGACTCTCCATTTAAAATAAGAGTTAGGATTAGAGATAAACTTTTACCTCTGCAATGTACCAGACTTCTCTGTAGTGTAGTGAGGTGCAGAACTTTCTTTCATATAGAACAGGGGTGTCAAACTCAATTTCACTGAAGGCCACATCAGGGTTGTGTTTGACCTCAAGGAGCTGGGGTGGGCATGGCCAGTTCGACGTCACTCATGTTGGGGGTGCCTATGGTGGCCCGAGTGTTCTACCAGTGAAAATGGGCTCCTGAGCTCCGTTTTTGGCTGGGATGGCTTCCTGTAACCCTCTGCCAGCGAAAATGGAGCTCTATTTTTGCTGGCAGAGGCGCCACGGGCCGTTCCTTCATTGTTTCCAGGGCGGCCCTGTGGGCCAGATCTAAGCACCCCATAGGCCGGATCCAGCCCACGAGCCTTGAGTTTGACACCCTTGATATAGAACATATTTCTATAAACATCTCAATGGACTTTGCCTGAAGCTAAGCAAGCTCAGATCTGATTAGGCTTTGTATGGGAGACCAGCTGGGCATCCCAGAGCAATTGGCTAGACCGGAATGTAATAAGTAAAATAAAAGGCAGTGGCAAGCAATTTCTGTAAAGTTGCTGTGTAATTTTATTGGCCATATATTCCCCACATCTAGCTTGATTTCAGGGAATCTTGATTACGTATGTTTTCTATAAGCCGTGGTTCAAATTCCATTTTGTCCAAAGCCAGGCATACTGCACTACAAATCCTTGTGAAATATAATAAAAATAAATTTCAGCGTATCTTTTAACAGAGGTGTTTTATCTAGATGGTATTTTATGCCTTGATGTTTGTTTAAATAAGGTAACTAAAAACAATGTTTTATTGTCTACCTTTATTATCTTTGAGCACATGCATTTTGATGATACAAGGCTTATCTCTTGTTAAGAGTGAGCATTTCTGACATAATCACAGACTTCTGATTAATTTTATAATATTGACCATCACTTTTTAGTCACTGTCAACTGGTTTTAGAAATGGTTTCCTGCTTCTCTCTTTAGACTACTCTTTTGTTAGAAGTCTCGGCTAATTCGTTTGTCTATTGTATAATCTAGGAGATGCTTCCCTTGATACATATTTACTGTATATTAGTGTTTGCAAGAGGCACACTTTTTGACTCTTTCCATGGCATCTTTAATTGAGTTTTACTTTTGTGCAGGCTGGGTATGAATCTGAAGAAACAGTCAGTTTTTCTCTCCTGAACATTTACTTTCTGCTTTTGTTTTCCTTGCAACCTTATCCATTGAAAGCACTTTTGGGCTCTACTGTCTCACAGTCTGTCTTCAAGGTTAGCCATTGCTAAGCAACCAGCACACAAAGTTCAAGGCTGGTCAGCCAAGTGCAATGCATTTCCCAGGTTATCTCTCCGATATGAAGTTAAGGGTGACTGGAGTTGGGGGGGGAGGGGGGAAGCAGTCCTGGGTGAAGGAGGATGGGGGAGAGGAGAAGCACACGCCGCTGTGACTTTGAACAAGGTTCTGGCGAGAGAAGGGATTTCAATTCTCATCAGAATGCTTCTTTTCCTTGAGAATGGAATAGTGCGCCTGAGATCTGCCCCATCGTATTAATTCCACCCCTGCTAAACTTCCCCACTGGCCAGTTGTCTAGCAATCACGCATGACTCTTCTGGAAAAGAAGCAGCTGCTATAGGGTTTGGAGTGCAGCTCCCCCAGCAGATTTTCACAGTCACAACCCCCTTGCCAATCAAGAGGTGCCACGGTTCAGATCTCATCTTCATTATGTCTGTATATAGTTGTATGAGTGAGGTTGTACACATGTTATTTGCATGTATTACTTGCCGTTTAAAATTTATTTGAAATGAGTTGGGTACCACCACCATCATTATCATCAGCATCAGCACCAATCATCAATCATCACCATCTTTTTGGTTTTAGATAGCTTAGTGTTTAAATGCAATTATAAAATCCTGTTCATTGGACCCATGTACAGTGTGAAAACAGAACTGTTGACATTCATAACAACCGGCTTTCATGCATATAGTTCCAGGCACAGAGGTCTGAGATCAGGAGATAGAGAGTTAGTGACTGTGTCCACATTTTCCAATTCACAGTGGTTACACAAATAAATGGGTTTTATTCTGTTAGTCAGCCTAGTTCTTGGGCCAGAGTCTAACCAAGCTCTAATGAGGCAACTTGCCAGATCAAACTTTCAAAAGCAAATAGCATAGTGGTGTTCAGATGTGCCAGAGAAACCTATCCCAACTGGGTGTGGTTCTGATCTATTGAGACTCAAAACCATATCCACAGTTGGAGACTACCAAATTGGGAATTATATACCCAATCACCACTGCGCTATTTGCTGTTTGATTTGGCAAGTTGCTTTAGCAGATGGAGAACCCTTCCTTTCGATATAACAGGCGAAGTCTTCAAATATCTCCTGGTGATTTTATACTGGACACATCCATGTCATTTTCTTGGCAGCAATATGGAAGTGGCTTACCCTTGCCTTCTTCTGAGTATTTTTTCTTGTTGTTGCTGATTTTACTTCCCCCAAAGAGCTAATTTTGTCAAGTACCGATTGTCAAGGTGTGGTAGAGGAGAACGAAGCTGCTGCGGCGATTCCTTCTTTTAGAGAGTAACTAAACTCCATGCGGATGTTAAAAGAGTAACAGAGGTTGGTAGGGATTGGATGTGGATCACATATATAGAAGATATAGATCTTCTAAATTGTGTGTAGTTCCTGTACAGTCTGCTTATGTGGGATAAGAAAACTGTTTTTTTCCCTCAGGGTTCCTGATTGCTCATGGAGTTTTTAATCTGCATAGAGATCATACTCACCAACTAGCAAATGCCCAAAGGTGAAGGGCGAGGCTTGCTGCCAAGTATATTTCTCCCTTCCCCCTATGTACACATTTATTCTACTTGCTTAAAATGTTTGTATTGGACTCATAAGTCCATTGCTTCTGGAGCAATCATTCCCTGGAATACAGGAACCCTGAGGACAAGACATTTCTACTACGTTTATTGGACTGTGATGTTGTCAGTTAAATTGGCCATGATTTTATTGTTTCTTCTATAGAATGCTAGTTAGGGTGGAGCCATAGCTTAGAGGTAATGCTCAGGATTTTTTTAAAAATAAAAAAACCCAAGAGACCACAAGTTTAGTCTTGGCATTATTACATACCAAAGCAAAAAAACAGAACAAGAAACATCTACTTTACTCTTTGCTCATTCTATCTATAAACCCACTTTTCCTCCTTTTTCTGTCCTGATATACAATAAAGCTAGATGACTGTTTTTACTTAGAATATATTTTATATTCTATGTAAAATGTGTATTATATTAATACAAAATAAATCTTATATATGATGTAATATTTATTGGTAATCTGGATGATACCAATGTCATTCAGTACAGGTCTCATCCTTTTGTTTTTCTAGTATTTTCCATTTTTCTCCTGATTTAGAAAAACGAATCTCTGCTCTTAGAAGATACATCTTCTGTGGTGGGCACATTTGATGGGGTCACTCACTTGGGCTTTCCTCAGAGCATATTTCCTCACTTGACATTTCAGAGGACAGGTGATATCTGACTAATGCCAGAGGACATATCATTTATTTATTATGGATAGATGTGTGGCAGGGCAGGAAAAAAAACCTGCTGGTTTCTTTCTGTGATGAGAGAGTAATGTGTTGTTCTCCCTCATACCTGCCACCCAAGTCCTGAGACATGTGCATACTGAAATGAAATAGGGAAGGACCGGGGTGGGTTCTAAATTTTTTTACTACCGGTTCTGTGGGCATGACTTATTTTGTGGGCGTGGCATGATGGTCATGTGACAATTATTTAGGATTTACCAGAGATCTACCAGGCTTTTAACAGCTTGCAGAGCTGTACCAATCTACCCATTTATTTTTTGCAGGCACTGATCTACTCATGTATTTTTGCAGGCACTGATCTACTCATGTATTTTTGCAGGCACTGGTCTACTCATGTATTTTTGCAGGCACTGATCTACTCATGTATTTTTGCAGGCACTGGTCTACTCATGTATTTTTTTTTAAATTTGATTTATATGTCGCCCTTCTCCGGAGACTCAGGGCGGCTTACAATGCGCTAAGCAATAGCCTTCATACTTTTGTATATTTATACAAAGTCAGCTTATTGCCCCCACAAACTGGGTCCTCAATTTACCTACCTTAGAAAGGACGGAAGGCTGAGTCAACCTTGAGCCTTGGTGAGATTCGAACCTGCAATAATTGCAGGCAGCTGGTGTTAATAACAGGGCTTTAGACCACTGTACTATCCAAGGCTCTTTTTTTTTTTTTGCAGGCACTGGTGTACCCATTTATTTTTGCAGGCACTGATCTACTCATGTATTTTTGCAGGCACTGGTCTACTCATTTGTTTTCTTTTAACATTGATCAGCTGTAGGGCGGCCCTTTGAAGCCCCAAGGCAAGAGTTTAAACAGTTTTTTTCCCTCTAGCCATCAGCTGGGACTCAGGAGGCAGCAATAGATTGGGGGTGGGGCCAAATAAAAGGTAAGAATAAAGCGGGGGGGTGGGGGGGTGCGGGGGGTGGGGGGGTGGGGGTGGGCAGAACCGGTTCAGTGACGTCATATCATCACCACTACCGGCTCGGGAGAACCGGAGAGAACCGGGAGGAACCCACCACTGGGAAGGATCTGTGGGTTGACTTCAGGAAAGTTCGTGATTCAAACTGCTGCAATCAATGACTGGCTGGCATAGTTAGCAAACATTTTAGCATTACTTGTCCACAGAAGGGGGCAGAACATGGAGACATGAATACTTGGACAAAGCAATGTCTCTTCCTTCCCCCAGACTTGGATAAATTTGATCCAAATAACATGTTTTTGGAACATGTTATGTGTGGAAACATTCCTCTATCTTTTAAAAATACATTACTTCCTTTTCCTTTTCCTTTTCCTTATTTCTTTAAATTTTCTTCTTTGAGAAACTTCAGCACCTGCCTGCGGGAGGCAGAGATATTGGGAATTGGTTGTTATATTCTGGATTTCCTCCACATACCATTCCGAGTAGGGTTATGTATTATAAATTGAGGGATGATATAGCCTATTATGTGAGAAGACCAACCATATGTTGGGCATTGGAATGCCTTGGGAGCAGTGGTGAAATGTAAAATTTATTACTATCGGTTCTGTGGGCGTGGCTTGGTGGGGGGGGGGAATGTGACTGGGTGGGCGTGACCAACTTTTTTTTTTTAACTTTTAAAAGCATTTTTTTAACCTCGGCTGAAGAGGTTGCAGGAAAAAATAATGCTTTTAAAAGCCTCTGATGATCAGGCAACTCAGCTGGGATCATCAGGGGCTTTTACAAGCATTTTTTCCTACAACCTCTTCAGCCGAAGAGGTTGCAGAAAAAAAATGCTTTTAAAAGCCTCTGATGATCAGGCAACTCAGTTGGGATCGTCAGAGGCTTTTAAAGGCATTTTCCGCCCCCCTACAACCTCTTCGGCCAAAGAAGTTGTAGAAAAAATGCTTTTAAAAATTAAAAAAAACAGCCTCTGATGATTGCTCAGCTCAGCTGGGCATAGTGGTGGTGGGGGGGGGGGGGCAGGGATTTTTGCTACCGGTTCTCTGAACCACCCACCGCCATCGCTACTGGATTGGGCAATCCGATCCGAACCGGGAGCATTTCACCCCTGCTTGGGAGACTGCTTTTCAGTGAGGTGTAGTGTCAGTGTTCCAGAAAACCCCCACAACTCCAAATAAAAACTCTGAAGCAAGCATTTTTCAAAGTTCTATTTACTAGAATAGGTAAACTGACACATCTTGGAAAACCTGAATCTGAGAGGTCTGGGTTTTCCCTCAGTAAATCAAAACCTCCTAAAACCATCCCCTCCCTCCTCAGTCGATCACATGCTCCAATCACCATCCATCCCATCTTGAGACAGCACTCCGACCACTCCTTCTCCAGATACAGGATCGGCCTGACCTTGACCGACAGGAAGAATGCTATTATGTCTAAAGACAACCCCTCTACTAAATCCCACCTCTTACTTTCCCACACATGAGAAGGTGGCAGCATGAAAGCTTCCGGCCTAATATGGCTTCCAAAGCTGACATGTAGTCTGTACAGTTAGTCCTTGACTTAGAGCAGTTTGTTTAGTGACCATTCAAAGTTACAATGGCACTGAAAAAAGTGCCGTATGACCATTTTTTACACTTACAATCATTGCAGCATCTCCATGGTCACATGATCAAAATTCAGAAGCTTGGCAATTGGCACCTATTTATGATGGTTGCAGTATGATGGGGTTTATGGGGAAGCCAGATTCATTTAACAATTGTGTTACTAATTTAACAGCAACAATTCACTTAACAACTGTGGCAAGAAAGTTAATAAAATGTGGCAAAACTCATTCAACAAATGTCTCACTTAGCAGCCTAAATTTTGGGTTCAATTGTGGTCGTAAGTTGAGAACTACCTGTATAATGCTAAAAAAAAGAAGAAGGAAGAAGAAAGAAGAAGGAGGAGGAGGAGGAGGAGGAGGAGGAGGAGGAGGAGGAGGATAGGTTTGCCTTCACTTAGTATCAATCCATAACATAATTGCATTAATTTTCTACATAAGAACAAATGGCAAACATTTGCTTTTATGGGAGAAAGTAAAAGAATATGAATATATAGAAGCATGTATAGAATTTAGCCATATACAGTACTGAATTGAGGTGATTTGGGTGCTAGGCGAATTAAATCCAGCTGTAGAAAGAACCCAAAATTGATTCCCCCCACCCCCAAATTCTTTATCAAGTGATGGGAGAATTTGTAGGAACAGAAAATCTGTTCACGCATAATGGGATGACATAATAAAGTTGGCTTAACTGGGTTTAGCTGTGCGTCTCCGGGTTCAGTGTTTGCTGTTTGTGGTCTGCCCACTTGTAGCATGGAACAAACTCTGTGTGGGTTGAATGAGTCCTTTTGCATTTGGCCAAAATAAAACATTGTCTATGTTTTGACACTCCCATTATTCAGTCTTCCCTACAACAGATTTGGATGAAAGAGAAAGGTCAAGGAAAGCAGCATTTATTCATGTTCCCTCTCTAAGAAAGCCATATTAACCACAGACCTCGGAAAAATAAAGCAGGGTAGCCGCTTAATGTTCTGGTACTTTAAACATTCCTGTACACCCTGTGCTGATTTATTGTACCGCATGTTCTACTCCCGATGCTCTAATCATTGGCTGATTCTAACAATTTGTGTAATGGAAAGGTCTTTTTGGGGTTTTTTTTTTTTTTTTGGTTAACAAACCCTGGGAAACCTTGTGACTTTTTTTTAATGCTCATCTAGATCAATGAATATTTTAGAAACTCCTTGCTTAAATGACCTTCCATTGGATCAAACCTTTCTCCCTTTCTTCCTCTCCTTCTCTGAAAGAGAAGCTTGTAATTAGACGAAATGAGGACAGACTATGCATAAGTATCTGTTTGGCTGGGATTCCTGCCCAGAAAGGAAATAAATGAACACTTTGAGCTGGTCAAAATCTTTTGCATCTTTTACATTATTGACAGGTTTATGGTTTGACTGTGGAAGGCTGGAGAGTTTATATATACATATATACAAATCTCTCTCTCTCTCTCTCTCTCTCTCTCTCTCTCTCTCTCTCTCTCTCTCTCTCTCTCTCTCTCTCTCTCTCTCTCTCTCTTCCCCCCTCCCTCCCTCTCTACACACGCACACACGCACACACACATATACACATCCCACATACACACAGAGAGCAAGAGCTGCTGATTCTCAGCAGTCTTTCCAACAGACTGATTTTTTAAAAAAATAATAATATCTTAGATATATATCCTATATTAGTAGACAGTACTATTCTCACATCTTGTACTGTGGTAGAAATTTTGGTTAGGTCCAAAGGAACTAACTCTGTTTTAGCTGCTTGTAAGCAGATCGTGAATGATTCCATATTTATATCTTGGAAACATTTCAAGGGGTTACTAATGAACATACTTAGCATAAATTACAAATAACACTCAATCAGAATTTCCTGTTTATTTTTTATTATTATTTTTACTTGGTAACAGAGGTCCATTCTCTGTAGTAGTCTAGGGCTAACCAGCTTATTGTCCTTATTGTCCAATTAATGGCAGCAACTGATACTTTTCATCTAGGCTAAACAGAATAACCATGTGCATGTCTGTTCTTAAATAAAATGAACCCAGGAGTCATGGGGCAGTCACAGGGAAGCATAGCTTTAGATGGCAGGTTATGTAGCTGAATTTCACTGAGTTCAGTTTTTTCAGTGGGACTTAAATTTATGAGGAGACATGGATAGCGTTAGATCTATCCATGTAGGATCAGGTCTAGGCCTATCTAGACAATACTCTGTCTGCTGTGAGAGGTGCACAAGTAGAAGATCAAGGTAGCCCTTCTCTCCAGTCGCTGCTCCTGTGCATTTAACATGTTGTAGAGGCTTACCAAATTTTTATATTTAAGCTCCAGAAAAGAAATGATTGAATATAGGTATAGAGAATAATCAATTAATTGCATTTAATTTTAATTACATATGAAACAAACTTGTGTTTTGCCTTGGTCAAATTTCCTATTTGTTAGGATGCAACACCAGATATATGCCCTGCCATCAAAATGCAAAATGTGTTTCTTGCCCTTCCCACCAAACATTATGTACCCCTGTAATCGTTGAAGGGCTGAAAAGCAGATTATTATGTGAAAATAGACATTGAGATTTGTTAATTGTGTATGAACATAGCCTAAAAATATCAAAACCCAAATTCTGAAATCCTTCATCAGGAAGTACAGTCAATAATATTAATCTAAACAGCAAACAAGCAGCTTACAAAAAACTTTCTGTTATTGGGGTAGCATTACTAAAATATTTCCTGTGGTAATTATTTTTTCTGGTTTTTTTTTTGTTGTTGTTAATATCTTTGGTATTTGGAAATCTGGGGAAAAACATTCTGCAGATTTAATGCATGTATCAATACATAGAGAAGAAAATATACTGAGTTATTTTGGTATTTATCCATCCATTTTTCTAGTCAAAACCTACTCACTGAGGTAGCCTCTGAGATAGCCTAATGATTTACTTTTGTGATCACCACTAAATGATATAAATCTTAGTTCCTTTCCAGAAATTAAGGATGGTTTTGTTTTTGAAGAGTACAATATTTCTTTCTTCTTCTTTTTTTGTCTCAGCCTTCAGCTCTGTGGGAGGTCAAGATAGGGGCAAGTGACACATTGTATGTAATGTGTGTCATTATGAAAAACCCACAACTTAGTACTTATGTCAAACATCAGAAAATAAGTGCATAAGGGGAGAGTTTTTCATGATGTCACCATGTGGATGTCATCATTTTTACACCATCTCAGTTAGCTGTGGATACCTACAGTCTCAGCTGCTTCTGAGTTATAATAAGCATACATTTGACCTAGATGTAACTGGAAAGACTGCCTCTTCTAAAAATTGATTGACTTTGGTCATTTTAAAAAAAATGTTGTCATTTGATTGTGGACAACTCTAATTGATCAAAAGACTTTTAACTGCTTAATCGGAAGGCATTTCAACAGCAAGGTGTTTGTGCTACTCGATGAATTGAATCTACACCCCTGTAATTTCAGTCTAACCTAGACATGGATGAAATTGACAAGATCTTGTCAGTTTCCACTTCTTTTCTCCAGGAAATCAGTGCAAATACAAAGGGCTTGTACCGGAATGTGTATACACGTGTATACACATTTTTGTTTCTTGTTCTTATTGTTTCAGAGTTGGCAGAGGTAATTCTTATTGTGGGTAAATTCCAAACTGCTTTGGAGGGATTGGGAGTGGAAGTGGTAGCAGCATAGAAACATCCAAAACAAAGAATTGGGCCAACAATTCTCTAGAATTATACTAGACCTATAGTATTTTCTTGGGAAATAATTATGAGTTTCAATAGAGTGTACTCCAGTGTTAGCATAAACAAGGATTTTCTGCTTATGGGATGTATCTGCCTATCTGCAATATGTTTAAAACCATGTGCAAAACCTATATCCTACAGTTTCTTTTGTGAACTCATCCAAATGTGTGGCAGAGAATTGGGAGAAGCCATGAGGTAGACAAGGGAAGCTGCTAGGCAGAGGAAAACACAAGTGGATGTTTAAGGCACTTTAAAGTTTGAGAGCTACCAAAAGGATGGACAATTCATAGATGCACATTGCGCACCAAATGCACGGTTGACTTTAACAGGTGTGTGGCTTTCGGGGAACCCTATAATTTATAGCAGGAATCCCTAATCCCTGGTCCACAACTGGGCTGTACAAACAAGCAAAGCCCCACCCGTGGGATGCTGGCAGCACACAAAACCATGTCCCCTCCGGTCCGTGGGAAAACCTTTATCCATGGAACTGGTCCCTGGTGCCCAAAAGGTTGGAGCGGCAGGGGAGCACTGACCTACAGAATATCAGTCTTAGTGATTTAAGCAGCTCATTTAGCAGGCAACATATACAGTATCTCTGAAAACTGTAGTGATAATCAAGGTGTGTGAACCTGACAATGAGCCTCCTCATTATAAAGAGCCTTGGTAGTACAGTGGTCTAAAGCACCCTGTTATTAACACCAGCTGCCTGCAATTATTGCAGGTTCGAATCGCATCAGGCTCAAGGTTGACTCAGCCTTCCATCCTTTCTAAGGTAGGTAAATTGAGGACCCAGTTTGTGGGGGCAATAAGCTGACTTTGTATAAATATACAAAAGTATGAAGGCTATTGCTTAGTGCATTGTAAGCCACCCTGAGTCTCCGGAGAAGGGCGGCATATAAATCAATTTTTTTAAAAAAGTCCTATCTTTACAAAGTATACAAGGCCAATGGCTTTTGCCTGCTCCTTCTGTCTTTCTCTCTGTTTTTCTATTCTTTCATTTTTCAAGCTCCAACAACCACTCCTCAAAGAATCTGTGGCACCCGTGCCATAGGTTCGCCATCATGGCTCTACATTATTTAGAGTATCCTTTATAGACTCAATTTAAAGTTTCAGTGACTTACGATGTCCCTTCTAACTGAGTCCCATCTTTGATACATCCCCCACTGATTGGAAACCACTGCCCTAGCTTATCCTGATTTATTTATCTCTGTGTTCCCACACATCTCATTTATATCACAATAAGTAAGCTGTGTCTTACAGTCCAGAACTATGCTTGATTACTCAGAATGAATTTTGTGCTGAGCGTAGCTTCTTCCAAGTTCCAATAAGTGGGTTTAGGATGTGATGGTGTTACCTAGTTTTGGTAATGAAATATCTGCAAGGAAAAAACCAAACTCAGAGAGCACGAAGGACCCCAGATTTTGAATACTTCAGCGACCACAGGCAATCAGTCATTTTTTAGTTGCTTACTTATTAGTATGAATAGTTTAATTTTATTTATGGATTCATTTGAATTTATTAGCTGCCCAATTCTGTTGGACTCTGAAAATTCAACTTTATGAATGTTGTAATGCACGCTTGAACTTTAAAACAGATATTTAGCCTCATTTCATTTTTTTTCCTATGAGTTCAAAACTTAACAGGAGCAACCCAACAGCTTCTGATCACATATCATAATTTCCTTGATGTCAGTTCTGGAGCTACGGCAAGGTTTCTATGTGCATGTTTTTTAATTGTGCAGTAAACTGAATCTAACCCTTCTACAGTTCAAGAAAGCTTTTAGTTGAATGGCTCAGGAGACAGACTGATTGCCTGTTATGTTTTGTGGAGATGTCTCCAGAGAGAAGCATGTTAGATCCACATTAAATTGAGAGTAATATATGAGGGCTATCACAGCAGGCACATGCTCAAAATAGCTTCAGATTCCTATAGAAATGATAGGAGAGGAAGCACAACCTGTTTCCACATCTGGAGCAGCCCCCTTTCTCTCTCACTTACTCCCCCTTCCCCCCAGCGACTTTCATTTTTTAACGTTATCTTGGAAGAAAATGCAGCTCACTAGCACATAATTCTCTTGTTGCATCTTTAAAAATCTGTCTCTGAAGCCGTTCTATAACATACAGTGTAGGATGATTTTAATTATCTGTCTCTCTCTCTCTCCTTTTAGTGTATGCTGTTGTAATACACTCTAAATGCCTTTCTTTATCCCTCCACTCTTTTATTACTGTTGGTCTTTTATGATTCTTCACTTGCGTTGATTTTGATGGAAATCAAACTTGATTGATTTCTTGAGATTCACACATTTAGAGTTCTACAGCTCTCAATGAGAAATTGAAATAGTTGGAATAAAATAAATAAAGGTCATAAAGTATCAATTGATATACTAAAACAAAACAGTAGCATTAAAAAGGACTATTTTTCCCCCTATGCTAGCGATGCCAACAAATAATATTGGTAAATATCTAAAGTTTCCGTTACTTGTCTCAAAAACAGCTGGAAAAAAAAAACTGAAGAAAAGGAGATTTTGTTAGTGTTCTTTTCAGATGCTCCTTTCCTTAGGGATTTTCCTTGTGGTGTTGTGACATTTTAAATGTACATGAAAAATAGGAATCTGTGAGCTAAACTGTTTACGGTTTTTTCATCATAGGACTTTCCTCACATCCAGTTTCTGGGGCTCAGAGTCATCTTTCCCTTGCTAAAAAACTCTAATATCATTTATAGGTAGTCCTTGACTTGCAACTATTCCTTTAATGATTGTTCAAAGTTATAGCAGCTTTGAAAAAAGTGACTAATGATCAGTTCTCACACCTATGAGTGTTGCAGCATCCCCACAGTCACACTTCGGGTGCTTGGCAACCAGCATGTAGTCCTGGGATTGTCATTTGCAATCTTCCCTGGGAGCTTCCAACAAGCAAAGTCAATGGGGGGGAAGCCAGATTTGCTTAATGACCTCTTGCTTTACTTAACAGTTGGAGTGATTTGCTTAACAACTATGGCAAAAAAAAAGGTCATAAAATGGGGCACAATTCGTTTAACAACTACTTTGTTTAGCAGCAAAAATGTTGGACCCCATTGTGATCGCAAGTCGAGCACTATCACTTGCCCTTCCTGAAGCATGATTCTATGGAAAACCAGTTTCATATCAACACAGAAGTTGCAAATCTGCATGACATTGCTCTCCTTCCCAAATGCATACTCGTATCTCAATATAATTCAATAACAATGCAGTTGTTAATTATTACCATGCGGATTAACCCCCAAATAGACTTTTACGATGGTGATTCTTTTGAAGCTTAAAAGGGCCCTTTCCCACAGATGTGAACATGACGCTCTGTTTCCACTCTGTCTTATGAAATACCCCCTCCCCAGTCATCTGAAACTGGTAATTCTCTCCAGGTCTGGTGACACCTGGAGAAATATTCCCATAACAAACAAATCAGAGTTTTGCCAGATGTTTCTGTTCTTTAAATCAATAAGAAAGAATGTGGTTCACCGAAGGCCTCAGATTGCTCATAGAGAAGTGATTTTAATCCTCCAATACCTTCCTGTCCAAGATAGGTTACAGGCATCTCTTCTCTGCTTAACTCAGCTGAAAGGAAGCCCATATATTATTCTGGACAAAAATGTATTTAAAACATACCTCTTATCAGATGTATTCAGGTAAGACTGCATACATCTATACTTCTAATGAACTGTTGATAATGTTATTTGGATTGATTAGTTATATTTTAAAATTTTGCTAGTTTTTCTTGTGGGGTTTTTTTTTTGTCTTGCAAAAATAAAGGAGGGAAAATAAAGGGGGAAAAAACTAAACATACTGTAAGTCTGTGCATATCTCTGCAGATGTAAACTCTACTGAAGTCAACTGGACTTATTCCCACGTAAGCACTATTGGGCTCATAGTTTATAGCTTTAGGGTCACCTAGAGGCCTTCCAAATTTTAATTGTGCTTCCAAAGCCTTCTAAAATATTACTCATCAGTTTGTAAGTTGTAATGTGACAGGATAGTTGCTAAACACGCAGGGAGTAATCATTGCAATAATATTAAATTAATTTCAAATTAAATGTAATCAACTTAAGTTTCCATTTATGTCTTTATCATGATTCTATTCTTTTTTAAAAATTGCATTCTCCAATATGCAACTCAAAAATAAGAGCAGCCCCAATCAGAAGTTTCAGCCTAGAGAAGTATGCGAGAGACTCCTCCTTCTTACCACCCTGTGAGATGCTATTTATTTCCACCCTCATATCTAGTAACACCTGTAAAGCTGAAATTTCCAGCCTGATTGTCCCCGAAATGTCATGATATTGCACCCAGCACATAGCAGGGGAAGGGTGGAAGGAGACTTTTGACAGAAGGCTCCTGAGAGGATTTTTTTTTTTTACTTTTGGTAAAAGAAAAAAGTTGCAGTGGACTGGTCAAGTGATTACATTCAGGTTTTGTGAGGAAATTATTTCTGGTAGAAATTCTCCTGGATAGGAATCAAATATAGGAGGAGCTTTTTTAGGATCTTGAAATACAAAGTTTAATAGGGAATATAAAGGTGAATAAAGAGACCATATACTTGGACCCAGGGGTGGGTTCTACTTACCTTTACTACCGGTTCGCAACAGGATCGCATGTGCAGATGGTCTATGATGACATCCGGGTGGGTGGGTGGAGCCTACCCCCGGTTTTACTACTGGTTCGCAAGAACCGGGCCAAACCGGGGGCAACGCACCACTACTTGGACCTATAAACTGTCAGCTTTGGAGGGAGATAAAAATGGTCTCCCTCAATAGAATAAGAGAAGCTAATAAACGATAGAAAGCAATGCTTGGAGTAGCTCATATCTGTGTACTTTTGTAAATATTTTCTTTTGTGAGTCGTATCTACCATCCTTACTGAATTGATGCCTAGCCATTGGATCCTTATTGAATGCCAGGTTGGTATGTAACAAGGCTGACTTCATTTATAGTCTTATCATGGATGAGGATGCTAACCTGGCATGCTTACGTGAGACCTGTGTAGGTCCAGAAAGGGTCTATTTTCCTAGGATTATTCCCATTTGGATTTTGCATTCTGCAAAAGCTAAGACCCTAGGGAAAGGATGGGTTTTGTGTTATTTGATGTTTCAGCCATATCTGGTACCATCAACCATGGTATTGTATATAATTCTGGAAGTTGGGATCTTGTGTCACTATTTCATGGCAGTTATTAACCTTCCTTTGGGGCTGGTTTCAGTCAGTGTTGCCTTGTGGGGAGAGGATACTCTCTAGTATGGGGTTCTACAAGGGATTCTATTGATGGGGTTCTACAAGGCTTGTTCCCTCTCTGGTTCAACTACATGAAACCTCTGGGTGAAGTCATCCACAGATTTCGGATGCCATATCATCAATATGCTGATAATATCCGATTATCTCTGTTGACTCCAGGCCAACCAAATGAGATTGATGAAGTTTTGCTTTGGTGCTTGGAGGCCATAGGCCTGGATAGAGAAGAACTGATTCCCACTCAATCCTACTAAGACAAGTGGAGGTGTGGACCACATGGATATGGGAAAAATTACATTATCTAACCTTGTACAGGGATGTACTTCCCTATTCAAGAATGGTGAGCATTCTGGAAATTTTCCTCAATAAGCAAGTGGCAGCTGTGGTCAGGAAGGATTTTGCATGCCTCCATTTCAGAGGTGGGTTTCAGCAGGTTCTGACCAGTTCTGGAGAACCGGTAGCGGAAATTTTGAGTAGTTCGGAGAACTGGTAGTAAAAATTCTGACTGGCCCCGCCCCCATCTATTCTCTGCCTCCCAAGCCCCAGCTGATCGGGAGGAAATGGGGATTTTGCAGTAACCTTCCCCTGGATTGGGGAAGGAATGGAGATTTTACAGTATCCTTCCCCTGCTATGCCCACCAAGCCACGCCCACCAAGCCACACCCACAGAACAGGTAGTAAAAAATTTTGAAACCCACCACTGCTCCATTTGGTATACCAGTTGTGTCCTTTCCTGGGCCAGGATGTGTTTCAGATAATCACTCATGCCTTAGTGACCTTGGAACTCGACTTTTGCAATGTGATCTACATGGAGCTGCCTTTGAAGACCATTCAGAAACTTCAACTGGTGCAGAATGCAATGGCACAATATGCTCATGTAACACCTCTGCTTTGCAAATTACATTAGTTACTAGTATGCTTCTGAATGTGATACAAAGTGTGAGATTATGACCTACATGGCATAGGTCCTAATTATCTGAAGAACTGTTTATCCAGCTGGTATGAGCTGACAGGGTTGGCAGTTGACAATTAAACAGTGTCATCTGTTGGGATCCAGGAAGCATGCCTTCTCCGTAATAGTACCTGCTCCTACGCTGATAGTGTTCTGAAATGCTCAAAAGACCTGAATGTTCTCCAAGACCTTAGGTGAGATGGATGGGGGAATGTTTGAGGGATGTTTGAGGGAGTAGGTGCTAGTAGCTGGAGTTGCTATCTGTTCTTGCTCTTTATTCCCTTTCTTATTCTTTGTTATTACCATATGTTATATTCCTTTGCTGGAAGAAATATCCATCTGGGTTCAGCTCCAAGTGGGGAAAAAGACACTGGAAACATGGAGACTGCTTGGAAAGATGGTTTAATGGTGGACAGGATCACATAGTTTGAGTTCCTGAACAGAAAAGGGGAGAGATGCTGAGCATGTCTTGGTTTTATGCCCTCTCTGAGCTTTGAACTTCCTGGGGCACAGGAAGTGTATCCTGATTGGCTGTCAGACTTCCCGGGAGTTGGGGTCTTAGCTAGCCTTGCTGGTTGATGTAATCTTCCCAGGTGCCATGTGGTGAGTTTCTGTTGCTAGATGGGTCCTATTATGTTGCAGATGATGGTCCATTGACAAAGGTGGGTGGATGGGGGAGGCAGGAAGGTGGGAGCTGCTTTGTCTTTAAAACATGTTTCTCCATTTCTCATCCAGGGAAATATTTTTATTTTATTTATTTTATTTTATTTGTTGCATTTTTATGCCGCCCAACTCCCGAGGGACTCTGGGTGGTGAACAACAAAAATAAAACAATGTGAACAATATCCCATACAAAAGTTAAAAACAACATTAAAACCTATATATTCTGCCTTTTTAATATTTCCTAAAATATTTCATTCTTCTAGGAAAGGGGTGGGTGCTAACTTCCTACACCTTATATTTTATATTTTGTGTGGTTTTATTGCACACTACCCAAAGTCAGTTTGGAGTTAGATGGTACCTATATTGAATAAATTAAATGAAATTGAGCAAGGAAAGTCCAGGGAGAAATTACCTTGGTCAAGGTGACCTTCTCCTCTACAGTTTGTTCATTCCAAGTGACTGATCAGTTCAATATTCCTCTACCTGTTGCCCCTGAGGTAGACCCATATAGTATGCCTAACCAGCAAGACCAGTGCATCTGGTGGGCATCAAGTTGAGGACGAGTACAGCATTTGTTTATGTTATTTTAGGTAAAGCTGTCTTACATTGAAATAGTGGAAAGTCTTGTGCATATTTAATGGAGGACTGTTGCCACTGTTGTTGAAAAACCAAGTTGCTTTAATTTAAGCCAAGCCTGCACTAAGTAAGATGGGTCAGACAAATATGTGGGGGTAGATAAATTAGATTTACGTTTAAATTCATGTTAGACTAATTACAGTCTCTGTATCTATGTCTGTCTGTCTGTCTGTCTTTGTCTCTCTGTCTCTCTGTCTGTCTGTTTGTCTCTCTCTCTGTCTGTCTATCTATCTATCTATCTATCTATCTATCTATCTATCTATCTATCTATCTATCTATCTAATCTCCTGTGTAGGTAATAATTTCCCCCTTGTTCCACATAAAACATAAAATTCAGTGGCAACTTGGAAGGTCTGCATCCAGCCTTGGAATTTGACCTTATTAACCTCTACTTCAAGGTAACTAGAAGTGCTGCTTCTTTTTTTCCTAGGAGTTGAAACCTCCTATTCCACTCTTTTGCAAATCATCTTTGGTTATAAATGGTTTCAGGACTTCACAGAGCAAAATAATACTTTATGAGTAAACTGTTTCTAGCTTCGACAACCTGCTCAATAGATGTGCTTATCAAAGTCAGGGACAGGCATTGCCTAGTGCAGCTGCTAATTCGTTGTCCATGAAGTAACTTTACAGGGATCCTGAATTAAAGGGCACTGCAGTTCCCCCAGCAGTAGAATGGAGTTGTATGTATGCACTGCTTACATCTTGCTTGTACTATCTCTTTATATCTTAATGTGTATTTTACTATTTTTTTAAAAAAAATCTCATACTAAACAAACTAAAAATTGTTTACTGAAGAATAAACAAACCAATACAAAGGATGAACATAATGCAGTAGAATAGCTAGAGCACAGAATTTTAAGTTTGAGGCAATACTAACAAAATGTTAGCAAGATTTTTAAGTCTTGGGCTTCTCCTCTCCCCTGCCACAAAGTACCTTTAATCTCTTAATCTAACCTATTCTTTTTGCTTAATTTCATTGTGAATACAATATATTCATGATGCATAAATATAGCCCCTATACATTGATAGGAATTGTGTTCTGTGCATGTAATAGTTTGGCAAAGTTCCATTTACCCCAACTGTTACTGATATCTAATTGAAATCATAAGGTTAGTTAGCATTTTCTTATTCTGCTATATTTTTTATACTGGGAAAAGAAAGGAAGTGGGAGATTACATAATTGCTGCAGGATATCTGTTAACACTGTACAAATGGAAAGCCGAAACTCTAAAATGTAATGTCTTTGTCTCAAGTGTTGTGGCTCTCCCTCTCTAATTTTGCTGTGAAGTAAGTAGACCAAATATCCAGGCCTCTTAATGTGCTCAATATATGTGCACATTAAAAAACCAGGATGAGTTTTGTGGCACAGCTGCGGCTGCCATTTTGCCTTTTCTGACCACACCCTGTGGACACTCCTGAAACACAATCAAGGAAAACTTTCTCTTACTCTGCTAGATTCCATTCTTATTTGCAGACTTCATATTATGTGGCCGGTCTCATCACTGAAGCAAAGCCAACTTTACAGAAGGCAAAACTATTATCAAAAAAATGTGTGGTAGTCCTATTTTGAGGAAAAAAACCAGTGTCTGTCTGTCTGTCTGCCTGTCTGTCTCTATGCCTTTGTTGCTAGCAAGAATTTAGCCAAGCTATTAACAGGAAAAGACCCTCTGCCTCTCCCTTGGGGCCCCTCACTCATAGCACCTTGGGCAAGAAAAAGCTCACTATCCCATGTGTAAATAGCTGGATGTTGAAATTGTACAGGAAGGATTATTAGTATGCAGCCTAAGTGGATTCAGGGTTACGGCTGTAGAATTATTTGTCAGTTTCTTGCTCACCTAACAAAATACTAATATACTCTCATTTGTTCTGCAGGGATGATGGAAACATGGAGTTTAGCAAGTGCAATGAAACAGAGGAAATGCACTTGATCCCCTATGTCATGCATAGTAATTTTACGCATTTAGCCCCATTTCTAAGACATTATCTGTTCAATTACAATAGTAATAGTATGAAGGAACTTTGGGACAATGATGTGATGGAGCACAGGAATGGTAAAATAGTGAAGTTATTTTTCTAATTTATGGCTATGTCTTATGGCTAAGTTTTACCATTCTGATCAGGGTTCATATTGCATCAGGTATAAATCCAGCATAATGTGCCCAGATACATGTGAACATACTCTTTAACCTTGCTCAGTTTTGAGAATCAATATTTTCCTTTTCCCTCATATGTTCTTGTAAAATTTCATTTTGTTTTCTTTCTACAGACCTAAGAGATGAATGATTAAGCACACTCAGAGATAAAGCCTTAAGATAGCGCTGTGCACTATATTTTAAAAGAACAAAGGCAGCTTGTGTTTTCAGAGATGCTAACATCTAATACTTGTTCTTAATATAGAATAAGTTTTGTAGATGACAGAGTACACCAGGAATGGAACGGAAGTCATATTATGACAAACATACCCTCTCAATTTCTGCTGGAACTGTGCTTCTCTTTCTGTAGAGGTTTTCTTCATTTCAATTATTCATTAAATAATTGGTTCTTAGTCCCATTTCCCATTCTTCCAGATTTAGTTAAATTTGTATTTTTTTTCCCCTTTGCAAACTTGTATTATGTACTCGTGCCAACCATATGTTTGCCATCTCCCAAAATGATAGTTATAATAATTATGTTGCGCTAAATGCACAGTTTGCATTTCATAAGCATACAATAACAAGGAAAGGACTGGAACTAAAACTGCTATTATGGGCACGTCTAGAGTGCCACCAGAATTGAAAGACTGAATGGATAGAATTCTCTTATTCCAAAAGGACCTCATAGAGTTAAAACAAAGGTATTGAATTGGACATTCAAATTTATCAGTAGCTTAGACTGTTAATCTAACAAAGGGGAAAATTACATGTTTGATAAATCATAGCTTATGGAAGAATATAATATAGGTGTACAAAATTATTTTTATATGATGTAGATTAATAAGCCTATAAAATAGCATCCAAACATAATATCATTGTTTGTATCCATTTTCTGAAATTGACTAGAAGTAGATTCAGGACAATCAAAGTATTTCTATAATCCTTTTGGTAAATACATCTCTTAAGCACTGAAATAGGATTACAGTATATTATTTAGAATATCTCTCATCCATCCTATGAGGAAAGCTATTTAACTGTTTCCTTTAAAGGGTGAGAGAACAGATGAAAATGTTCTGCTAAGCATAAATGCCCAATCTAAAGCTATTTAAATCCAGATCCTTTTAAGTAATTAAATAACAACAAATATTACTGCTTTTCTCCAATGATTTCTTTAACTTTTGTGCTGTCTTATTCTAATTCCATGATATGTGGGGGGCACTGTTTGTGATTAACCTAAGACATGAACAGGCGATCTTCGTTCACAGCTGTTATTTTGAAATATTCTGGTTTTCTTGCTACTATTTTAGGCACAAAAGTGCAGACTAGACAGGCATGAATGCTAACCTTCTGTTGCCAAGACAGCCTTAGATGTCCTCCTCCTCCTCCTCCTCCGTGTTTGTCCTCCACCCACAAGTTTTCTGTCCCTTGTTGTTTACAGGAGCTTCTGTATACTTTTGATTTTACAATTTATATGGTGGGAGGAAGACCTGATTCACGATTCCTATTGGCTTTCTGATCACCTTGACCTAGGAAAACCCTTCCAAAGTTCTCATCTTGGGCAAAATTTTGCCAAATTAGTGCGATGTGCTCCCAATGAAACCATGCCAGAAAAGCTTATCATGCCTCATTACAATGTTTTACTGTTTCGGATTTAGGAGCCTAGAATAATTGTTTAGATCTGTGCAAAATTATGATAACGCCTTTGTGAGACAGCAAAATGGCATTACAGAAGATGTTCTTGGGCTGAAATCATGGACAGAATTTTGAAAGGATTAGATTTGAGATTTCATGTGCCATATTTTTCCAGCTCCCCACAGCTATTCCTAGGTCAGTCTTCCTCACGATGATTTCCTGATGCCTTAAAAAGTCTTCATGTTTCGAACTGCTTGAACTACAGATCCAGTCCCCCTGGAACAAAACTCTGTTCTAGATGATCATGGCTCTTTCTTGGTTAATTACACATTATTATGGCTTTTTTTTTAAAAAAAATAGTGATCTATCCACAATACAGGTACCTCTTTCTTTGGTCCAGGTATTCAACAGGTTAACTTTCCATCTGGCCACTGTAGTCCTTAGGCTGTACTATCTGGGTTAGGGTACAGGGGATTGGAGACATTCCCCTCCCTGTTTTAGTGGATTAAGTTGCATCAGATTCAGCTTCTCCTTCCCCTTGAAATCTGTGGGCTCATTTGGATTTGAGCCAGCTTGTTTCTTTTGTATTTCTGCTCTTCTGTTTCAACGCTTGATTGGCATTTTCTGTTGTTATTTGTGGTGTGTTTTTCTCAGACTGTCCCTCTGTCAAAGTGTGATAACCTCTACTCTAGAGCACTGCTGGTTTATTATGGCAGACCCATCACTCTTGGGTCAATTTGAATTTGTAGTATGTTTTGTCACTTTTATTTATTTATTAACATAGATGCTATATTGGCACATAGCTGTAAGAAGCCTTCATGCCAATCAGGGGTGAGTTCTACTTACCTTTACTACCAGTTCACAACGGGGCCGCATGCATGCGTGCACTCTTTTGTTCATGCGTTCTGATGGCGTCGGGGTCGGTGGGTGGAGCCTCCCCCCAGTTTTACTACTGGTTCTATAGAACCGGTGCGAACTGGGGGCAACCCACCACTGATGCCGATACCTTTGTGGAAGTTGGAATGGGGGCTGTGCTCCTTTTTACATGGCAAGATTGTGTTCAAGCAATCTTTACATATCTCACTAACCAATATGGTGCAATAACATTCCCCCAATTGGACTGCCAGCTGCTATCACAGGTATGTGATTTTATGGGAAGTCAAAGTATCTGCTTAAGGTATCAGAAGCTTGTCTTGTTGTTATGTTGCCTTTCTTGTTAAAAAGAGATCCTGAATTCTTCTTCTCCTAATTTGCAGGATAAAAGGCCAGACAGAGGAAACAGTAGAGTTGAAAACATTTTATCCGCTGTGTACACAATTTCATGATGCGATTAGTGAGGAGCCAAGCATCTATGATGAACTCTATAATAAAATATTGTGGCAAATATTTTTCTTTCTTAACTTCGCCTCCCAGTCTACTACTATTATTAGCAGTATCCCTAATAGTGCTCCTCCTCAATTCCCTTATTGGGGAAATGCTTCGTAGCTCTTAATTTCATCACATATTATTAAAGGGAAGACAAATTAATGTGCCTAATAAACAAAGGAGCAGAGAAAATCTTTCTTGGTTAAGTCAGTAACCATGCTAGGAGAGTTGATGGGAAGTCCAAACATCTGAAGAGCGCTAAGATGCTGATCCTTGAATTATGAATATTAATATCATGAAATATGATAACTTATTTCTGAACAATGCAATACATATATTAAATTGGAGCTAATGTCTTCTGGCTGACAGCTTTCTCTGCTTGTGATCTGAGTCTGGCGCAGTAAATTAAAAGTGCAGGAGGCCTGCAACCTGGTGGACTTTGAAGTGTTTGTTAGCTTGCCGAAAGCAAAACCATTTTCCTGGCAAGGAAGAATAAACCCTATTCCATCAAAACAGGATTAAATCTCTTCCCACTCTTTTCTAACCTACCCTGGAGTCTTTAAAACCCAGGCTGTGTTAACAGAGCAACCAAGAATGCTGCTGACACCTACTAGAATGCAGCACTGGCAACGTAATCCTTGCCTGCCCTAAGAATGTACATACGCTGGCACAGGATCATTTGGGGAGTGGAGCTATGGAGGCAATCACAAAACACTGCATCTACGTGTTCCCCTTTACAAGTGTAGCTGTGGGTATGTCTTCAGAAATAGTATATACTTGACAGGAGAGATAAACTGAAAGAACAGAAGCTAGGATCAAAAGGCATTAAAAGGGCACAGTGGAGTTGCCCCACAGGTGCTTTTTCAAGAGTCAACTTGAACTGGACTTTCTTGTTTTTTTTTCTTTGAAGGCCTTTCACTTCTCATCCAAGAAACTTCTTCAGTTCTGAGCTGAAGAAGCTTCTTGGATGAGAAGCGAAACATCTTCAGAGAAAAAGCAAGAAAGTCCAGTTGCCTCTTGAAAAAGCACCTTTGGGACAACTATGGCCTGGAGGACTGAGAATCTCCATAGATGCACAGTATAGTTGTTCAGCTGAACGCATAGCAGTCAGAATCTCCTATAGATTTTGAAAAGGGTCACATTTCCTTGGGACTTCCCCCTTTTGCCAAATTCTGTGGCCCCTCATTATGCAGCTGCTCCTTATAGAGCCTTCTCAGGAAGGCGAAGCTTTTAAACTAAATAAGGATCTGACCCATTGACCTGACACCTAAGAGAGGAAAGGTGGATGACATGATCCCCTTGGCTTATCAGTAGACACTTGGCACCTCTGTAAGAAGATCTCTTTTGCAGGGCTGCTCCTGCTTCTCAGAGGGGGAAAAAAAGATTCACCATAATGACAATTTTTAGTTGTCAAATAGTGAAAAGAAAAGAAAAGAAAAAGGAAAAGGAAAAGGAAAAGGAAAGGCAAGCCATTAAAATGTTAAGGATCTGTAGATGTGCTTTAAAATTTATTGGATGAGTTTTCTGTAAATTAGATTACTGTGGATAGATGTAGTTTATTTAAACTAAAGCCAAGCAATAAATAACTTTTAGAGGAACTTATAGTTATATGATTTAAGACATTCTTCCAACCTAGGTTCTCTCCAAACACATCATCTAAAGGTCCCAGAATCCAAAGGGCAGCAGGGTAGTGGTGATTGACTATAGAATGTTTTAAAAATTGTGTGCTTTTTTAAAAGCAAGTTTTTCTCAGAGTGGTACTGGAAAGCACCCTATTGGAAAAAATTTTTTTAGAGGAAGTAGATTCAGGATAAACATCAGGAAGAACTTCCTGACTGTATGAGCTGTCAGCCAGTGGAATAGATTGATGTGAGAGTTCTCTTCTGCAGGAAGAGCTGGATGGTCTTCTCTTAGAGAGGGATCCTGCAACAAGCAGGGACTTGGACTAGAGGATTTCCAACTCTATGATTCTATAATTCTATGAATAAGGAAATGCAAATATCTACTCAACAACTGACATGGCTCTGCAAGGATATGTTCTACTGAAAAGGCTAATTTCATACCGATTTAGGGCCTTGGCTGATCCACCAGCCATTATGAGCTGAAGCCCAATTAAACTGTTACCTTTAAACATCTGAATTTTGTGGAAGATTGTACCCTGAAATTCAATATACACTTACAGTATTTAGGAACTCTTTCCCTTAAACTTCATTCTACTGTTTTGCATGGGTACTTTAAAAGGTTTAGACATGAGTTAGTATTTTCCTTATTATTTATTTAATAATATTTAATTTATTAATTTAACAAAACTTGATCATAAAACCCAGAACAGTTTATCTTGTACATATACAATCACAGATATCACAGATATAGACACCTACCTGTATGCATAAATATCTAAAACAATTACCAAAAACATTTGGTAAAAACATAATAGCAGAAATATTATTTTAAAAGTTGCTGTGTAAAATATTAACACACTACTGTCATAAAGGGCCTGGGAGAATAAAACCAACTTTGCTTGGTGTTGAAAAGACAAAAAAGACACCTGGCACATCTCACTGCTTTGGGGGCTATACCTAAGAAGGCACCTATAATAACATTGATGAATTTAATCAATGTTATGCATAGGGTTTAGATAAGGGAAAGAAAGCTTTGTGGATTGGTTGGGAGTTCCTTTGTTGTTCATTACTGTGGCTTTCAGACTTTTTTTTCACAGAAAGGGAGTAAGGGGGAGTTTAGACAGGATGCTGAAGTAATCCTCTTCCTTGATGGTGCTGTTTTGCTTGGCTCTGCTTCTGGGTCAATTTGACACTCGAAAAAAATCGAGAAAGCACAACATGTTTCCGCTGCATTTCCCTCTATTATTCTCTTCCTGCTTGCTTAGAAGATCAGATGAATGGGAAGGTAGGCCTATCATACCTGGGCTGGAATAATTCATGTGACCGCTAAATGCCAGGAAAAAGACATACTGGACAGAAAACCCCAGTATCTCTCCATGTCTGGAGGTTTGTACCCCAAATATGCCAGGCCTAGTTGAGGGGGAGGAGCAATAAAGCAGGTTATAGGTCTCCTATGAAGGAATGAATGTTAGCTGACTATCTTAGTTCCTGGCTTAGGAAATCCTTAAATTGCCCCAGCTCAGTTGATGAAAGAGTGCGTAGAAGACTCCTGTAATAACTCAACCTGACCTCCTTCATAGTAACACCCACAAACATTTGGCTCACCATGTTCTTGTCACAAGCAGCTTTGTCTTTGTATTATAGGGGTAGTCAAAGATGACTCACAAAATTACTATGCAGCCGTGCTTGGATTTAGAGATGCCAGTTTACCATGTGGAGACCATGTTTATGTTTTTAAATTCTTTAGTGTGATGGATGATGGAAGGAATAGTACAATACAATCATTTCATGTCTTAGTCCCTTACCGAAGGGCTTTCATGAGCAGGACTCCAGATATTCTTTGATCCATTTTCAGGGTGGAGGTGGGGTGAACTAGAGAAATCCCACTGTGAAATGATTCTACTGAAAGAATAAATTCCAACCATTTGTGTGTGCTGAATATTAACAAAAAGAACAAAGGATTCTCCCCTCCATGCTAACATTTTCATACCTTTCGCACCCAGGATTGAAAACGTAGTGGTGGTTTCAGAATCAAATTCCTTGTTGTTCAGTTTTAGGGTCTGATAGCCAATGGTAGGCACAAATGTAGAGTGTATTATAGTTTGTTGGAAGAAATGTCCATCTGGGTTCAATTCCAAGTGTGGAGAAAGACACTGGAAACATGGAAGCTGTTTGGAAAGATGGTTTAATCGTGGACAGGACCACATGGTTTGAGGTTCTGGGCAATCGAGCACATGGGAGATATATATATATTTATACCCTCTTTTGGACTTTGAGCTTGCTTCCTGTTCCTGTGAAAGAAGTGCATTCTGATTTTTTGTCAGACTCCCATGGGGCCATGCAGGGGTAACTTTGTAGGTTGTCTTGAGTCCCAGGCTTGGTTGAATCTTGCTGGGTGATGTAATGAAGGGGCAATTCCCCTTCATTGGGCAATTCCTCTAATGGCTTAATGGCTTTGTCATGGTTTGGATCTTTTTTTTTTTATTGAAAAAGTTTTAAAAATTTTACATACATTTTCTCCCCCCTCCCCAACCACCCCCCCTGACTTCCCAGAGCAAATACAATTACAAGATAAAATACAGCTCAAATTCTCTAAGTTAAACTCCATTTCACACTTATCATAATCCTAATCATTAAACAAGTAGATAAAAGGAAAGCAAGTCTTCTTTCTTCTTATTCCATCTAATTCAACAGAATTAATCTCCATGTCTCCATTTATAATTACAGCAGTTGATAAAACAATTAAGTATTACGTAATCACACCTATCATTACTCAATATAACTAATTAATACTTAGCAAATTATTAAGTCTATACGATCTAACAAGATATTTTATAACTTCTTTCATTTAAAACAGAGAAAAAAGAACCCCCAACAACAAAGAAAAATAAAGAAACCCTCAATCAGAACCCCCCCCCAAATTTAAAATAAAATACTAATGTAGCTTCTTCTGGGAACAGCTCTTCATCAACTTCCAGAGTTTCTTGCTCCTGCTCAACCTTCATCTTTCTCTCTTCTATAAGATCGGCTATGGTCTGTTTTTGTTTTTTTTCCTCTCCCAGCTCTTCATTCAATCCCCCACTGCTAGATTGCAACTCAGTATTTCCATGTATTTCATTGTTTCCAGCTTGAGAAGCCTGAAATATAGTATCAATTCTTTTCAATAAAGCAGAGGTAATTGAGCTCAAAGCTTCCTCAAAGTCAGACCATTGAGGGTTAAATAACCCTCCTTTACTTTCTTTGTTTTCAAAAAGCCCAGCCATCTTGCCCCCCTTCTTCCTTCCCCTCCAGAAGGACGGGAAAAAAAAAGAAGAAAGAAAAAAAAAGAATTTCAAGAAGAAAAAAGGAAAAAAAAGACTTTTTAATTTATATTGCTGCTTGAATTATTATTATTATTTCATCCACTTTTCAAAAAGGAGTTTTACGTTTCAAACAGGGGCTTATCAATAGTTGCTTTTAACTTTCATTTCTTCACGCCCCGTTGAAACTCAAACGCCATCTTGCTTTCACTTTCCACTTAAGAGAAATCTTTTAAAGAAAGTAAATCCTTGGAGTTAAAAAAGAAAGAAAAAAAATACTTGCTGTTTCCTTCGTGCAACTTGTGCTCTGCCATCTTAGTTCAAGAAGTATTTGTTTAAAGTTGTTTAATGGGGTGGCCGCGGCATCTAGTTCTGACAGGGAAAAAGTTCCCCGTCAGAGGCATCCCAGGTCCGGAGCTCTGACAGGCTTCACGGGGAGCTCTCATCTTTGAGCACCAGATTATTGGCAAAACTGGTGCTCTTAGGGAGCTCTACCCCACCCGTCTGCTCTCCTTCCCCCCTTCTTCCTGGGGGGAAGGATTCCAAACCGCAAGACAGCCGATTTTCTCTGTTCTTGCGATTCTACGGAGTCTGGGGCTGGCGCTTCACAAAGAAGCGTCTGGTGATGCCGGCGGCTCAGCCGGAAGTCGTCATGGTTTGGATCTTGAGTGAGGGCTAATGCTGGAGCTGAAGGTCTTTTGTCTTGTAGATAAACTGGCACCAAAATATCTGCTGGGGTTAAGTTTCTATGTTAATATTTCTATTTTTCTTTTAGGGGAAATATTCTACCTTTTTAATATTTCCTAGAATATTTTACTCTTCTAGGAAAGGGGTGGGTGCTAACTTTCTACAATTTGAAATTATTTTTGAACAAACATGCACAAGAGTTCGCTGTAAACATCTTATGCAAATTGTTGGTTTTTTTGGTCTATGCCATTTAACTTTGGCCTGTATTTCTCTTCCATCCCATTGTTCACAAATTCTAATCCCATGGTGAAAGTACAACGGTTTATGAATCGGTGAGATGTTATAGAAGCTAAAGGATATATCAAGATTAATCTTCAGATGTACTGCTTAACAATTGCCATGGCTTCTTCCAATGTAACTTCTGAACGTCCCCTGTGCTCATATATCTACCATTCTCCAAAGTTCCCCAGGGAAAGGGAATGGTTATTAAATCAGCACATCTGCAATGCAGAAACACCCTGAACAGAACAAAGATCAGAAACAGATGTTTTAGGTAAGTACGTATATAGATCAGACAAACCAGCCGAAATCCAGACTAAGCCACATTTTAATCCATCTTTCAGCAGCCTGGTGCCCTCCAGATGTGTTGGGAGTACAGTTCTTAGAATTCATTAATCAAGCTGCTGGGAATTCTGGAAGCTATAATCCTAACACACCTGGAAAACACTACTTTGGGAAAAACTGTTAATCTCTCTCTCTCTCATTCATTCATTCACTCACTCATTCATTCATTTTCTATAGTCACCCATCCCAACCAACGATTGTGGGCGCTTTGTAAGTTTAAAACTATAAAAACAAAAGAAACATCCAAAATAAATACATACATCAGATGAGACAATTAACTAATTAACAGAAAAGCTCCAACCTGGCGCCCGTAGCACATTCAAAGCCCCAGACTCAGTACCCAGCCAGGTTTTTAAAGTCTAATGAAATGCCAGCAAGGTTGTGGTCATTGTTGTGTAATGGGAACTAATTTATGGAACTAATTTCAATGAGGTTAAGGTAAATTTAATGTAATCTGGATTTCATTGCATTTATTAGTTTCTTTAGTGACTTCCTATGTACCCTACCTATGGAGGGTGGAGAAGACTCCTGAGAGTCCCTTGGACTGCAAGGCAATCAAACCGGTCAGTCCTAGAGGAGATCAACCCTGACTGTTCTTTAGAAGGCCAGATCCTGAAGATGAAACACAAATACTTTGGCCACCTAATGAGAAGGAAGGACTCACTGGAGAAGAGTCTAATGCTGGGAAAGATTGAAGGCAAAAGAAGAATGGGATGGCAGAGAATGAGGTGACTGGCTGGAGTCACTGAAGCAGTAGGCGTGAGCTTAAATGGACTCCAGAGGATGGTAGAGGACAGGAAAGCCTGGAGGAACGTTGTCCATGGGGTCACAATAGGTTGGACATGACTTCGCAACTAACAACAACAATGTACCCTACTTTCATATTTGTAGAATACTCAAGGACAAGAAAGCAAACACATTCTAGTAAAACAATGTAAATCAATTAAGGCAATGGAAGAAACAACCTAACAATATTTAGTATGTATCATTTTGTAGCACTTTGAAGACTAGTTGGGGTATTTGAATATTCAAAGCAACTTCTATTTAATTTACATAAAATCAGAGACCTTTTCTGTTCTTGTTTGCTACTTCTAAGGATTATTTCCTACATCAGTCTGACGGGGAAAAAAATTCACATAAAATTTCCTTGACCCTTTCTTCAACAGCTCTGAGTTTCCCACTAAAGAAATGGCTGGGAAAATTTAAACTGGTTGAGCTGTGGCAAAAAAGACAGGGGAAATCTCTAAACATGATGAAATTCTTGCTATTGCAAGTGCCCCCAACACTTATTTGTGCTACTTGTTACTTAGGTAAATAAGTAGCACAAATCAAGCAAGAGAGTTGTGAACGTGAGAAGGGAGGACTAATGAAGACAACTAGATACAATCTGCTGTTGGTTCAGGTTTGACTATTAACTGGAGAATGAATGAAACTGACAGAGGATGAGAATGAAAGAGAAGGAGCATTTCTAATTTCATCCACACAAGCTTGGTAGGCAAGAAAGGACAACCCTGCATTAAATGCAGAAGAATAAACAAAATGGTGCATAGGCAGAAAACTGGACCAAGAAAGAAATGAACAGAGCAGCAATTGGAGCTCCCAGTCAAGAGGAGGTCTTTATAGCATTTTCTTGCTCCTTCCATTCCATCATTAGGAGGTATATGACATAGGCTCACCTTCTAAAGACAGGAGTATTTGTGTGGCATTCTTTTTCATTTACCTTTGTTATATGCCAACATTGCAATGCTTCACACATGGAAGAGTGGATCCCTCTAAGATCTGAATATTCAAAAGACATTATTCAAAAGAAACAATTAGCATTCTTTGGGTTACCCAATATATACAATAGTTGAGAGTAAGAGTAGCCCCTGCATTGGACAGGCAAACCTCAGGGTCATTCTTACCTTCCTTTCTATTTAGGACCAAAGCGTTACAATGTGACAAAATTATCACCCAATGAGTACTCATTTATTAAACTTTATATAGCACCAGCTGTCAAGGTTAGTTAAGGATGTCCTGACATGCTCATATAAACGTCTTATCTGGCCACTGGATGAGTAGCACTGCCTTGGCAATTCTTTTCTAAAAATAGGTTTATTGTACCGTAATTTCTTGCAAGCGAGCATTTGCCAAGGATATTCTGAAAGAGAAATATTTCTCTTTCAGATCACTGTAAGTTAAATTTCCTGGCACCATCGGCTGCATATAGTTGCTTCTTCTGTTACGCTACCTGGAATAGTCTTCAGTAAGCAACTTCCTATTTCACGAAGGCCACTTCTATACTGTGAAAATATTCTCAAATTGCAGTAAATGTTACTTTTCCTGTCATCAGATTGCTCCAGTGGTGAAATGCTACCGGTTCACACAGGTTTGGGCGAACCGGTTGTGATAAAAACTACCAGTTCGGGCGAACTGATAGTAAAAAAAAAAGCTACCGATTCCTCCAAACAGATATTTCTGATGATCAGCTGTACCACATGATTTAAAATGGCTAGAAAGCAGGAAATCTAAATTGCGTGGCACAGCTGATCCCCACCACCCCGTTGCTCTATTATGTTCCCAAGCCTCCTTTTGGCACATACTGTGCATGCACGCACACTGTGTGCGTTTGGTGTGTACTATGCATGCACACATTTGGCACACAGTGTGCATGTGTGTGCACGCAGCACACGTTTGGCACACAGTGTGCATGTGCATGCACAGTGCGCGCTTGGCCACAGCGCGTATGCCTGCCCAGCGAACCAGTGGCAAACAGGTTCAGATTTCACCACTGGATTGCTCCCTTTCCCCATTTCTACATACTATTTCTTAGTCCACAACTCCTCCTTTTTCCATGACAGTGTTATACTGGTAAATCCTCAACTTACAACAGTTCATTCAGCGATTGAGTTGCAATGGCACTGAGAAAAGTGACTTATGACCATTTTTCACATTTACTGCTGTTGTAGCATCCCCATGGTCACATGATCAAAAGTCAGATACTTGACAACCGGTTCCTATTTACGATGGTTGCAGTGTCCCGGGGGGTCATGTGACCAGCTTTTGCGAGCTTGTGACAAGCAAAGTCAATGGGGAAGCCAGATTCACTTAACAACCATATTGCTAACTTAACAACTGCAATGATTCATTTAACAACTAGGGCAAGGAAGGACATAAAATGGGGCAAAAATCCCTTAACAAATGTTTCATTTAGTAGCATAAATTTTGGGCTCAATTTTGATTGTATATCAAAGTCTACCTGTACTTCTTTGGTAGTATCAGAAATGGTGGGTTGCTACCGGTTTTCCCCAGTTCTTGCGAACCGGTAGTGGAAATTTTGAGTAGTTTGGAGAACCAGTAAATACTACCTCTGCCTGGCCCCGCCCCTAATCTATTCACTGCCTCCCGAGTCCCAGCTGATCAGCTAGAAGGAAAAAAACTGTTTAAACTCTTGCCATGGCACTTCAAAGGGCTGCCCTACAGCTGATCACGGTAAAAGGAAGTGTGGTGGTAGACCAGTGCGCTCCAAAAACAAATGGGTAGACTGGTGTCCTCCAAAAACAAATAGGTAGACCGAAACGCTCCAAAAGCAAATGGGTGGACCAGTACGGCTCTGCAAGCAGTTAAAAGCCTGGTAGACCAGTACTTCTGCTAAATCCTAAGGAATTGTCACATGACCATCAAACCATGCCCACAAAATAAGCCATGCCCACAGAACCGGTAGTAAAAATATTTAGAACCCACCCTGATCAGAAGTCATAGACTTGATGGATGGAATCCATGGTAGAGCTTCTTTTTATGCTGGAATTGCTCCAGTTAGAAAATTCCTAAGCCATAATGATGTTTGCATGGTTTTGCTTTGTGCAAAGTCAAGCAACTGTGGTTTATGGTTGACCAGCTTAGGACTGACTATGATGTTTCAGTTATAGGTTCATATCATACTATGTAAGAGTTCAATTGTTGTAGCTCTTCCTCAAGGAAATTAGCTTAGCGCAGTGTTTCTCAACCTTGGTAGCTTGAAGATGGGTGGACTTCAACTCCCAGAATCCCCCAGCCAGCAGTGCTGGCTGGGGGATTCTGGGATTGAAGTCCACCCATCTTCAAGCTTCCAAGGTTGAGAAACACTGGCTTAGCGGAATCGTTTTCTATGAGATCTCCAGCCTCCTTGTAGAACTAGTTACAAACAGAATGGCAAAACATGGAAGTGGTAAATAGTAAATGTTTGTGCTTGGCTTGACTAGTCCTCACACTGTCACAGCATCCCCACATCATGTGATCAAAATTTGGGAGCTTGGCAACATTGTATTTACAATGGTTGCAGTGTCCTGGGGTCATGTGATCATCATTTGTGATCTTCCTAGCTAACTTCCAACAATCAAAATCAATGGGAGAGGCTGGAATCGCTTAATGAGTGTGTCATTTACTTAATAACTGTAGTGATTTGGTTAACAACTTTGGGGAAAAAAGCTCATAAAATCAGGTGTGACTCACTTAAGAACCATCTTGCTTAGCAATGAAAATTCTGGTCCCAATTATGGTCGTACGTTGAGGACTACCTGTACAATTAATCTATGTTAGAGAAAGCTTGCTTGTTGTCATTCAACATAGTCCTTGAATTCCAAGCTCTGCATGTGGAATAGTTTACTTAAAGAAAAATTAACATTTCCTCTAACTTTTAACCTACATATGCTGACTGACATTGTAATTGTCCAGTGCAGTGGAATTATGCCAATATTGCAGGGACCTACTGGATATGCTCTCTGATGTAAATAGCAATTACCTAGTTTTCTCCATCTGACTCTGCTCGCATTGTTTTGTGGAACTGTGTCTTCAGGAAGCTGCCACTGAAGCTTTTAATGGCTAACCTTCGGAGGTAGGGTCTCCAAAGTCCTCTTGCACCTGCAAAGGAAACACACTGTCTTGAATGTGAGTGTTGGCACAGTTCAGATTCAGAATAAAATTTATTCTGCTCGTTTGGCCACATCCTGTTTCACTTGTTTACTGCACTGAAATCAGGCAAATAATTTTCAGTTTGATGGAGGCAAAGATAGACTTTGAGCTACTATTCAGTTGGGAGTGAACATTTGTTTCAATGGTTTGCCTGAAAGTCCAAGGCAACAACCCCCATGTCCTAAATTAGTGGTATTATTTTCTTTTTACAGAAAGAGCTTCATTTTCAAATAGTTTAGAAACTTTTGCAGGAGAAAAAGAAAAAAAGAAAAAGAAAAAAATGCCAATCTTTTTGTTTTTACTACATCTGATTTTATTTCATATTTTAAAATCTCTCAATCAGTTTGATACTTTATTAATCAATTGTTAAGTTGTCAGCAGTTAAAATAGGCCTCTCTTTTTTGGAGTTCTATCTTCTGCTCAGTTCCTTGATCACCAATCTTTACATGTAAAGATCACCAATCTTTACATGTAGTACATAGAGACTTTTAATATTACCTATTGCTGGTGATTTGAATGTCTTGAAACTATTCTTGTTCTGCCTGAAATGGGAGAGGGATGATTTTATGAATGCTTAAATTGTCAAGGACCATCGTGGTATGTCAGACAGGTTATCTGAAGTGATTTGTTTTCTGTTTACAAAGGAAAACATTTTTTTCTGTGAAACAGTCCTGATTCAGTGTTTCCCATAAATGATCCAGACTTCAGAATGTTGATCGCAAAATTACAGAGGTGCCATTCTCCTTGTTGTTATTTCAGCTTGTTGTCTGAGCTAATACTCAAGATTTTGTGGAGTTCAAAACAACAGGGATCACAGACTACAGTGGGAGAAGTAATCATCACAATCCCCATGCATATGTACATCAGCCTTCCACAAATAGTCTGAGGGGTTGAATTGTAAGTCCTAAATTCCCAGGATGGTGGGCACATTGGAAGACCCCAGGCTGAAAAGGTTGGCATTTACCATAGATATCACCGCCTTTAGCTTTCCATTTTAATCTTTCCTAAGAAATTGTGTCTGCCAATAGCTTCAATTTACAGGTCTGTGTAAGGAAATGTCATTTAGTCTCTTTCTTTATCTCATTTTTAAACCACAATAGGACACAATTTCTTGATTTCTATGATTTTACAGTCTGGCAGTAAATGTGAACTTTCCCCATCTATAAGAATATCACTAGATCTATTCTAGAAGGGGCACGGTGGTTAAGATGCTGGGCTGTCAATCAAAATGTTGGCAGTTTGACACTCAAGTACCACATGATAGGGTGAGCTTCGATTACTTGCACCAGCTTCTGCAAACCTAGCAGTTCAAAAGCATGCAAATGTGAGTAGATAAATAGGTACCACTTCAATGGGAAGGTAACAGTGTTCTTTGCGCCTCGGTGTATAGTTGACCATATGTGATCACAGAACTGTCAGCAGATAATGCTGGTACCCTTGGCTAAGAAACTGAGATAAGCACTGTCCCCGAGATTTGGAAATGACTGGACAGGGGAAACCTTTACCTTTAGATCTAATCTGAATCAATTGCATCATTTATGAAAAATTAAGTAGAACTATCTGTGTAAAAACTCAGCAGAACTATCTGTGGTATCTTCCTAGCTATTGGTAGAAGCTTGTTGATGTTCTTTATCTATTGTAGTCTCATAGACTTCATCTCAAAGCAAGGCTGGGCAACCTCTTCAGAGCAGGGGGCTTTATGAAAACAAAGATTGGGCCCTCTCATAAAATTACTTCTATCCCCTCCTGCCTCTTCCCTTAATGATATATCCTCAAAATGGCATGTGCCCTTGAGCCTGGCTATTCATGATGGGAATCTGTGGCTTTTAATATCTCCCTGGATTTTGAGTGGCAACTAATTCATAGTACGCACTCACACTAATTATGTGCCGGTTAGTTACAGAGGTATGTATATGAATGTGTGGCTCCTAATCTTACAGCACTATTACATCTTGAATTAGAGTTGTCGCTTGGTAGAAGATTTGACTGGATCTTGTGACTGTAATAGAGATTTGATGTCTAACATTTATCGCAGGAGGTCTTGTCACTATCAATTTATTGTGAAAGGACAGCTATAGGAAATGGCTTCGAAGCTGGCAACGCTATATTGAGTTGACCTAGTTCTGCACCTGAATGACTAGGGAGAAAAAAAGGTGGAAGAATTCTTTGGTTCAGAAAACTCTGGAGCTTTACACAGAATGTTTATTCAGCTCCCTAAAGCAATTCCTTCTTGGAATCTGGGATTCTGCATTTACTGTGTTCTCCTCCTCCCCCTTCTCTCTCAATTTTCCTGCAGTTGTATAGGAGATGATGATTATTCCCATTGTGAGACAGGGATGCATTTGAGGCCGCTTTACTTGGGCCATTCCTATACTGTAGAAACTCCCTCTTGCCTTTTGAGAAGAGAATGCTTAGCATTATTATCTTCTGTTTAAGAAAGTAGAGATCCTACTAGGATGATCTTTCTTATAAAAGGAATGTAACCTTTCACTTTAGTCTGCATTTGTACCTTTGTTCATTACTGTTCCTTTATAGTATTTCTTCCACTGCAGTTTACTTAGGACAGCTTTTTTGTACATGCCTTCCACTACTATATTTATATTTGATTTTAAAAAAGTATTGCAATGTGGCAGTCAAAATAATTTAAAAATATTTTTATTCTGAAATTGGAATGAAAGTACTTTCATTTCTTTCCTTTTGGCTTTTGATACTGTAGTTCATTCTGTAGGGTCACCTTTTATCTTGTGCCATAAATCTTAACTATGTTTACCTGGAGGTAGGTCCCAATTATTTTATTAGGCCTTACTTTTCAGTCCGTGTGATTTAGCGCTAAATGTCACCTACAGAAGAGAAAGCGCCTTTGCGACTTGATTGCCAAGCTTTTATTAGGATTTGTTTTAATGTTTGGTTGCCATAATTGAATCTTGGGTTGATAAATTTACAAAGTTGTGGTAGTGTGGTACCTTTAAAATAGGTGAGTATAACTCCTAAATCGGGACACTGTCATCTTTTCATAGTTCCTTACCCTTCTCCCTTTAATCTCAGAGTCATAAAATATATATTAAGCTTTACTGGGAATAAAGACAAAATGTTAGGGTTACACCAGCAGTTTTTGCCTGTCAAAAATAAAACAGCAAATGAAGAAAAACATGGTTTTCATGATTTTAGGTCACGGGTACAATATATATAGATTTTAGGTCACGGGTACAATATATATATATATATTATGCTCAGTAAATAGATTTTGATGGGATTAATTCAGATAAAGGATTTACCTTGCCCACATGATAGAGCTGCCCAAAGAATTTAGTCTTGATCTTTCTGGTAAGAACCATTCTGATTTGCAAAATAATTCTTTGTTGTATTTTGCACTTTTTAAAATGTGGTAAAATCAGAAGAGGGATTGGTAGATATGTTGTTGTTTGTTTCTGGATAAAGGATATAAATCTAACAAAATAACTAATATGGCCAACCATTTAAATTATTGCAATGCATACACTTAAAGAATATGCACCTTTCTAAAAACAATTGCTAGGTTTAAATATCCAAATAAATTCTTTGTATTTATTTTATGTGCGGAATGTTGCCCTGCCTGAAGCTTTCTTTTGGATGACAGAGACCCTTCTGGGTAAGGAAGGCTCTGAGAAACTCTAATAAAGGCATATGGAGAAATTTGTGTGGCATCTGTCAGATACGATTGCTTGGATTTATTCTCAGTTGATTTGCTGGCCTCGTCGCAGGTCCAAAAGAGATACCCAGTGAAGAATCTTGTCCAGTTATCTGGGAATGGTTTAAACCCATTGGACCTGATGACGGACTGCACTTCACCCACCTGCACTTTAGATTCATGCTCCTTCTGACCTTTTAATGCAGCCTGTGGGTGTCATGTGAATGGGTTTTATGATCCCTGGTTCTTCTCTGAATGAGGAACTTGTTTCTCTACTTTTTAAAGAAGCATTGGTTTTTTTTCAAGAAGCCATTGCTAGATCCCATGCCTCTTTTTTGGGAAAGGTAGTGGAGAAGTGGTCAAGCAACAGCTTCAGAGGGCCTTGGAGGACATAGATTATCTGGACTCTTTTCAGTCAGGATTCAGACCTGACTATAGGATAGAAATGGCATTAGTCATACTTCTGGATGACTCCAGCATGGGTGGGATGGGGTTAGTGCATCCATCCTTGCCCTACTTGACTCTCAAGTAGCTTTCAATATCATCAGCCCATGGCCTCCTTTTGGATTGGCTTGAAGGATTGTGGCATGGTGTTGTTGTGGTTCCTTCTTTCAGAGCTGATTCTAGTCAGTGTTGATTGGTGAGGAGAAGTTTCACCCTTGGCCCTATTATGTGGATAAACACTCTCAATAGCTCTACTCTAATTCTTCCCTCACACTTCACTTTTTCCTCATAAAAACTTCACTATGGGTCTTACAAATAAGCAGAAATTCTGTTAGCTTTCTTTAACATAGATGAAAGCAGAGTGAGTTTTTCTAACATCACTAAAGCAAGCCTACTAATTAAGTCACACTCTAGTTGTCGTCAGACTACAAAGCTAATAAACTGGTATAGTGTGTTCCTTATGGACCAAAAGAGGGAATTCTGCTCAGGTGTTTGTGGATACCTCTGAAATTTAAAAGTTGCCATGATAGTTACACCAACCATAGGCTATTATGGGCTCCATCATGGACCATTCTGGGATCAAATTCGGGATGCTAGATAAAGCATCCTAATTCCTAATCCCTTTGTTTCTTGATAAAGGCACAGAATTAGGCCTTTATTGATATTGATTACTATAGGATAAGGAGGTATACAGAAGAATGGGAGTTTTAGGGTTTATCTGCATTGCTTACTTACTCTGTCAACAGAACAGGCCATTTTTAGAGGCCAGGATTAGATATTGCAAATGTTACCTTCCTGCTACACAGTTCTTCCATTGCTTGGAACGTTCCTGCCAATTTTATTTGGCAATTTTACTTTCCTCAGTAGTTCATTGTCTACTTCATGGAGGAAAAAAAAAATGCCCGAATTGGTAGTTACCATGATCTTTAAGATATTTCAGACTGGAATCTTGATTAAGCAAATAAATGATTAAGCAAGATGCCTATATGATTACTTTCCTCAACGACAGCAAATTTGACTTTCTCCATTGCAGTCGTTAAGTGATTGTGTGAGTTGTTAAATGAATGGAGAGAAAGAGCTGATGCCTAGGAACAGTAGGGAGATCCTATGGGAGGATGCAGGAGCACACCTCAAATTTTAGGGATCCAAACTTCGTTTCTGCAGTCTGATGAAGAATTTCCCCTTCCTTCTATCTGCAAAAGGAAACTTCTGCAGGGGGCTGCATAAAAAAAGTGCTCAGATCCTGAAGATCTGAGCTCTGTTTCTGGGCTCCGCTGTAGGATTTCCCCTCTTCTCTGTGCACGGAAGGGAGCTCCTTTGTTCAGCTGCAGAAAACAAAGCTTAGATCCCCAAGATCTGAGCTCCATTCCTGCAGCCCAACAAAAGGCTCTCTGTCCCCAGTGCATTTGAAGGGAGGGAAAATCCTTTGGTTTCTGGAGGAGCCGGTAGAGATTGCAAATGGCAATCACATGACTGCAATGAGTTTAGGTGCAATGAGGTCATAAGTGGAAACAGTTACCTAGCACCTAAATCATGATCATGTGACGGGGGGGGGGGGCATTTTACAATGGCCAGAAGTGTTTTATGAACTGTAAAACACCCTTCAAACGGGGTGTTCAAACAATTGTTAAATGGCTGGTTATAAATTAAGGGCCCCCTGCTTTACTTTTATCAGTAAACTACAGTTTCACAATAGTTGAAATGCTTGCCTTGCAAGCAGACGTTTGGTGATTTGAAACCTGCCAGAAACGTGTTGCTTCTAAAGGGATTTTTGCAGTCATTTGATGTAGAAGGTTTTTAGTGGAAAAAAAAGATGAAGTGGTGTACCACTGGATTTAATTACCCTGTTACTCTTAAAAAAAAGCCAAAGAAAAAGTAGCTAGCACAGGGAAAGGAGAATAGTAATAAAAAACCTGCCAGGTTTTGAATTAGCAATCTTCTATTTGCGCAGCAATAGCTGTAACCATTGAACTGTTCTAGCATTTCTGGTTAAGTTTAGAATGTGTTAGAAATTACAGGGCTGAAAGAAATCTGGTTTTTGAGATTGCACATACGTACTTTTGGATGCTTTAATCTTGGGTATATAAATTCAATTCAAGTATGCGTGTGTTACTGTGTATTTGTGCATATGTGTAAAACACATAGATATAAAAATACATACATGTCCAGTAAGACCCACCCAAAGCTGGCAACCATTTTCCCAGGACGGAAATTGGAAGAGCACAGCAGCTGAAGGAGGAGGTAGTAGCCTGACATTCAGGCTGAATATTTTTTAGCTCATTGCCAAAGTGTCCAAGACCAGACAGATTTTCTGAAGATAGCTCAGAGTCAAGTTGACCCAAGCACAAGATAAGTGAAGCTTAAGGGTGCAGTGTGAATATGCTTTACTTTACAGTATGGTTTACTGTTTCATTCCCCTCTTGAACCTGATCTTCAATCTCTTTAGACCAGATCCAGAATATAGAAACTAGAGGCTTTTCATTAAAATAAGGGAAAAAAGTGATTTAACCATCCCTGAGCTTACCTGTGTTACTTCTTTTGAAATCTTTTGTGTTGTGAAAAAATGGTTGAGCTAGGGTTTTTTGGAATCACTGGTTTGACACTCTGCTATGTTAAAAAGGCTGCCAAGAAACGAAACCCAAAACCCATGTCAAAATCTTTCTTATTAAATGGTTGTATTTATAGCACCTGGGAATTTGGGACTGATGGATTTTCTTTGTGGTATTACTCTGCACTTGATTATATTAACAGAACAATACACAAAATATTATGAGACTGCTAAAAAGTACTTTATGAATAATCAGGTGTAAAAAAACCCCATTGTTGCTGATTTTTTTTCTTTAGCCATAGCGCTGACATTTAAAGATATAAAATGTAAAATGTACCAATTTAAAACAATCTTTGTCATAGGTCCGTGATGGCGAACCTATGGCACACGTGTCCAAAGTGGCATGTGAAGCCATGTCGCTGGCACACACAGCCTTGCCTGTTTGTCTTCCGGGATTCTGGTGCGCATGTGCGTGCAATGATCAGCTGTCCTTGGCACATGCGGCAGTGCCAAAAACCAGTTTACACATTCATACCTACCAGCTGATTGTCAGGTGCGCATGTGTGCCAGAACCCAGAAGTTCGGCTTATCCGGAACACTTTGTGCGTGGCAGTGCTGAAAACTGGCCTGCACATGCGCACCAGCCAGCTGATCATTAGGCACGCATGTGCACTAAGACCTGGAAGTTTGGCTTTTCTGGAGCACAATCCCTTCGCACGTGGCAGTGCCAAAACCAGCCTGCGCATGCATGCCGGCCAGCTGATCGTCGGGCACACATGCGTGCTAGAACCCAGAAGTTTGGCTTTTCTGGAGCGCGGCCCTGACGAGCGTGCGTGCGTGCCTGCAACATTTCCTCACAACATCACTGGAGAAGAAGTAGCCATCACTGTCATAGGTAGATTGTAAAAAATTGCTGGCATGACATCTGTAGGACAGAAATTGAACAAACTGTCAAGTAATAACATGCCTTATTGCTGAATAGGATGAGGAGGTGACCTTCCAATTGATCCTAGTTTCTAGTTTGAATGTTGACTGGTTGTGGTGAAATTGGGACAGATATTTCCTTAGATTTTTCCTGAAAGGATAAACATGGTTGTTACCCAGTGGAAAAATTGCAAGGGCAAAAGAGTAGGATAATTAAAAGAGTGTGTTTTATCAGATCTGTTCATTTGTCCAGGTTAGCTTAGCACTGATTACTGTCTCAGGCTGCAGACTTACCATGATCTTTGGCTGTGGTCTTTCTAGTTTTGTGTGGCCTGATTCTTTGTTTAAAATAGAAATGCCAACTGAATGTTGATCTTTCTGCACATGTCGGAGTTAACATTGACCTATAGTTTCATTAAACAGGATCACCAACAGCATTAATATCATTGCCTTATCATTATCTTCCTTAGGCTTCTCTATCCATTCTCCATCCACACAGTCAGTTCCTAAATTTGATAGATGAAAGAAAGAAAGAAAGAAAGAAAGAAAGAAAGAAAGAAAGAAAGAAAGAAAGAAAGAA
>WNWU01000001.1:38571989-38589877 GCA_012654045.1 Ptyas mucosa | reverse complement strand
GAAAGAAAGAAAGAAAGAAAGAAAGAAAGAAAGAAAGAAAGAAAGAATAGGCAGACAGACAGATAACCTTTCTCAGTTATTGGCTGGATTCACAGTTTCTTAATATATAGATTGGTTTCGTCTAGCACCAGGCTAGAAAGCAGGAGACCATGAGTTCTAGTCCTGCCCTAGTCATGAATGCTGGCTGGTTGACTTTGAGCCATGCATTCACTCTCAGCTCAGTCCACACCTAAAAGGTTGCTGTGGGTAAATATAGGAAGAGGTAGGAGCGTTAAGTATGTTCACTGCCTTGAGTTATTTATAAAAATAACAAATATGGGATTAAAACAAAATATTTGTTATGTTGACTTTTGAAAATAAACTACAGTGAAACGATGACATAATAAAATGCATGTTAAGGAAAGGGAGCAGAGTTTTCAGATTGGGCATATCTCCAAGTGTTTTTGTGAGGATGGGCTTCCTGCAATCCCTGGTCATATTTGGCAACCCAAGCGATCTTGATCAGCGGTGAGGGATGCTGGGAGTAGTAGTTCAGCTGTAGCTTGAGTGGGAAAAGGTTAAGAAGGCCAATCCTAAAATGAGGCACCGTATGCAGAAACTACAATATTTTGCACAACTATAGGACAAGAAGTTTCTTCTTGTTTTTCTGCTCTCCTTGAAGCAGGGAACATCTTCAAGACACAGGAAAGTATATGATTTAAAACTAATAAGTATATCAAGAAAAAGAAGGGTGAAGAGCATGACATCACTAGCTATCCTCATTATCTTATTTCACAAACCTGGGGTACATTGATATAGTTTTCTGTAATAGATAGGAACTCGGTCTAAGTAATATGTGTCTAGTAAAAAAAATAATTTATTTCAAACTTCACTTGCTCCTAAAATAGCGACACAACATACTGAGTTGGCTAGAAATGCTTAGCACATTAGTGGGTTTACTTATCCCAGTCCATGGTTGCATGGTTTTGAAGACTGAAGAAGGACATAGATTTCTTTTTAGGATGTTTTCCAAATGGTGTTTTTTTTAAAAAAAAAATGTACTCAATGGCAGAATTACAAATGCAGGAAGCATCCATTTCAGGTGAAATATGAGTTACTGCCACTCTTACATGGGGAGGATGGGATCTAAGTCTGCGGGAGCACAGAGAAGATTATAAGATCAGTTTGATTATGTTGGTGGTGAGGGAAATATGATCTGGCTGGCTAAGGTTTCCCCTGTTTACTGCTCAGTAAAGAGAGAGAGAAAAAAGGTCATTACTGTGGTTTCTATGCGCTTGAAGATGAGCATTTTTGCTGAGCTGTACTTTTTTGTGCCTTCATGTGAAATATTTATGCCTTGTCACCCCAGATGCTCAGGATAATGCTCCAAGTGATCCTCCACATTATTGTAATTGCTTCTCACTCTGACTCTGTGATCTGGTCTCCCATGGGTAAAAGTTTCATCCTGGTGGGTTCTTCTCAGTTCAGCGGAATGTCTCTGCCTTTACAACCGTTGCAACTCAGCGTAGAAGTGGGCTTGAGGCCGAGAGCTCAAAACACTGCTGCTCAGAGAGCGCGCAACGCTTCCCAAATAGCTGAACTGAGTCTGACAGCCTCTTATCTCCCCTGCAGACATTTGTGTGTTTGTTTTGCTTTAGCAAAAAGACCAAGTGAGATTGTCCCGTTCCAGGTATTTTCTCTCAGTGCTTCCTCCTTGTGAGGAGAAAATGCTGAAGAGGAGTACGTTTTGGCCTAGGATAGTTGCTGCATAGAAAAAGAACAGATGTAAGTCAGGGGTGGGTCCTAAATTTTTTTACTACCGGTTCTGTGGGCGTGGCTTATTTTGTGGGCGTGGCTTGGTGGGGGGTAATGTGACTGGATGGGTGTGGCCAACTTTTTTTTTTTAAAGGTTGCAGAAAAAAATGCTTTGAAAAGTCTCTGCCGATCCCAGCTGAGCCGCGGGATCATCAAAAGTTTTTTTAAAAAAACTTTTAAAAGCATTTTTTTGGCCGAAGAGGTTGTAGAAAAAATGCATTTAAAAGTTAAAAAAAAAAAAGCCTCTGATGAGTTGGGGTAAATGAGCGGTGACTGGGCCGGGGACTGGTTTGGGGGAGTGGCCAGCCAATGTTATTACCGGTTTTTCGAACTACTACAAATATTTACTACCGGTTCTTGCGATACCTAAGGTAGAGGGGAGAGGACTCTCCACTAAGATAACAGCATTAAGTGCTTTAAACAAAGCTTTAGGGAGGAAATACATCTGTTCTGTATGATTATTAGGTTTGTAGCCTGATCAGTTCTAGTCTTAAGGCTGATAGCAGTCTCTTCAACCTGAAACACAATACATTAGTATTCTTCAACCTGATCCCTTCCACCCCAGGTTAAGTTGCAACTCTGAGAGCCCTAGTCGGGATTAACAGCAATCCCAAGACCTCCTCAGGCTACCATTAGATGGTACCATTCTTCCCTGAAGTGATCAGGTTCTATTACTGTAGTAACAAGTACCCCAGGACAAAGACTTTCATAATTGGCACTAAATGCAATTGACTTTGAGAGTCAGTTTGGTGTAGTGGTCAAGACACTGGCTAGTAATCAGAAGACCATGAGTTCTAGTCCTTGCTTGGACACAAAACCAGCTGGGTAATCTTGGGCCAGTCACAAACACTTCTGAAAATCTTTGCCAAAAAACTGCAGAGACTTGTCCAGGCAGTCTCTGAGAATTAGACACAAGTGAATGGAAGGAACAAAACTGATCTTACATCAATCTGTGACTGGCTGTGAGTCAATTGTTTTAGTTCTGTGAGTTTTCCAGTCCCCCCCCCACCCCGTTTTGCATGGGTTTTATTTCATGCAGAAACCCAATTTTACTTATCCATATGAATCAAATTGGATGAGGGTACAGGGAGGCACATGAAATATCTTCAAGAAATGCAGTTAGTTGGATAAATGGAAATGGTATTTGGATAAGGTTATATGTAATAAGGATCATATGGTGGAAAAGCAGATTAATCAGATTGTAAAGAGTTGTGCAGGTTCAGCTGTTGTATATATACTTTAGTGAAAAGTACACCGATAGGGCAGTTCCATTTTTAAAAAGGGCAAACAGATTTTTAAAGGCCCATTGCTTTCAATGGGATTTTGTCAGAGTCCGTAGCTATCCAGCCAGCACACAAGTAAATAATTCAGCAGGATTCATTTATAGAAGAAACTTCTTTAAATACAATAATATAAAACATGATGCATGTATACAATACCCATGCAGCTCTTGCAACATGGTAGAGAGGAGAAGAAGAAGTAGCAAGTGCAAGGACAAGAAGTAGAAGCAAGGAGAAGCAATCAAGCAAAGACAAATGAACTCTTATATACACAGAACAGTTAAACTAAGCCACACCCAGGCTCTGAGCTGTCTTACATGGCTCACAACAAATCCTATGTCTCAGTTACCAAACAGTTCCTATTTGGTGACTTGCTGCTATGGCTATTCCAGTTCATAAATTCTTATACACTGACATATTTAGCTTTCTCTGCTTAGTACATACAAAACTTTAGATATTAACTATGAAAAGATTACAGTACAAAGCCCATGTTTTGTATGCAGCAAATTTGGGATTCAGACCTTGCTGTCTCCAGAAAAAAGATGCCGGCAACTGACTGAAATCATGGAAATGTGTTGCCAGTCAGTGTAGACTAATGTTTCTCAACCTTGATGAAAGTTAAAATGGCCAAGTGTTGAGAAACACTAGTATAAACCACAGGAGGGCAATCTTTTGCATTCTAGATGTTCTTTGACTTCCATTGTCACCATCTAAAAGGCCACAGGTTGTCTATCAATGGTATCAATGACTTGAGCAGGACAAATTAACCATCTGATTAAGCTTAATGAGACAATTTCTCATAGTTCTTAATTAGAATGCTACTGAGAGATCAAGGCAAGTTCTTGTGGCAAATTATGATAAAGCAATAAGCATATGCTATAAAGAGAATAAGCCATCTGTCTAACTCTGTTTGAAAGAACATTTTTGCCCTCATTATGAATTATTCTGCAAATTAATTAATATATTAAGGGGCAAAAGTCTTGTTTTGGGTAACCGTGGATATTCCATTCTTATTTAATTCTTCTCCTCCCTGAGTTTGGTGGCAGGTAGTCCCATATGAGTGAAAGGAGAAAGAAGGTTCAGAGGTTTTTCATAATTTGTTCTTGGGGATCTGATATGATCCTGTAAATCCTCTGTGTTTCTATCCCCCTGTCTTTTGTTTTCTGTGGGGTTTCTTTTTGCAAATGTCAAACAAAGATCAGGTTATTTTTATGAGATTTTCATCATATATGGCCCTGCAATGAAAACTTTCCCAATTTTTTTTTTAAAAAAGGGATCTTCCATCCCTGGCCAAGAAATTCATGAAAGAAGAAATTGTGTTTTGAGTCATTATGTTTCAGCAGAGATTGGGGTTATGGAGAGGAATTCAAGCAAATAGCAATAGCGCTGACCACTACCCCCTGGTCACAATCATTGGGCTCTTTACAAATATACATCTGCCTAAGGGCCCCCAAATACTGGATCCTTATGTGGCCTCTTATGCAAGGAGGATCAAATGGTCTCCCAAGACTGAAAGAAAGTTCCACTCTCTTTTATCATCCCCGGAGTGTCTTAGCCTATACAATCAGGCCTTAACATGCAGTGACTCAGCGGCAATCTCGACCTTCGAATCATTAATTAATAGTATCCAAAGAGAACTAGGAGCTGACCGTAGGCCAAGTGGCCCATATCGTCCAAGAAGCAATCCCTGGTTCGATGAAGAATGTGTGCTGCTCAGGAACAAGATTAGACAGGTTTACCTGCTCTACCGTAATCGAGGGGACAAACGCCTACCCGAGGACTACTATCGCCTGAAGCAGGAGTATAAAAGACTAATTATTAAGAAAAAGAGGGCTAAAGAAAAAGAGAAGTGGGACCTACTTCTCTTCTCTATCCAGCAGAAGAACACTCGATTATTTTGGCAAATTGTTGCCAGTTCGCTGCCTGGCCATCAAGAACTCCCTCTCTGTTGTATTTCCAACAGAGATTGGGAAAGCCGTTTTGGATCAATCTTCCAGGCTTCAATAGTCACGACCGGACTCGGACCACAACTGCCCCCTGCAATTCTGGACTGGCCCCCCATGATGCATGCTGAGATCAATGAGCTTATCTCTGAACTCAAGTCAGGCAAAGCTCCTGGCCCTGATGCTATACCCCCTGATCTGCTAAAATCTAATCCCAAGTGGTGGACTCCTCTCTTAGCAACACTTTTTACCCATATCAATACCTCTGGCAGGATTCCTACCTCCTGGAGCCTAGCAATTATTGTTCCTATTTTTAAACGAGGAAATAGGAACAACCCAGCCGATTATCATCCCATAAGCCTGCTCTCCATCATTGGAAAATTGTATGCTAAATATCTCCAACGCCAACTCCTCACCTGGGTCGAGGAGTCCAACATTATTGGTGCTGAACAGATAGGGTTTAAAGCAGGCTGTGCCACATTGGACCACTGCTTTGTCCTAGCGCACCTGGTTGACAAATATGCCATCATACCAGGTGGTAAACTTTTTACTGCTTTTATTGATCTAAAGGCAGCGTTTGATTCAATCCCAAGGGAATTGTTGTGGTCAAAATTGCTCAAAAGTTCCATTGATAGACGTCTTTTGTTCTTAATTAGATCCCTATATAATCAGACTTCTAGTCAGGTCAGGTGCGGTTTATAGGGAGAACTTTCAAATCCCATCCCGATAAAGAGTGGAGTAAGGCAGGGTTGTGTCCTGGCTCCTCTTTTGTTTAATTTATTCTTATGTGACTTGGCCTCTTACATTGGACGTATTGAGTCTCACGCCCCAAAGCTGTCAACTACGAAGATCCCGCTTCTCCTTTATGCTGATGACGTGGTCCTCCTATCAAGGACGAGGCTTGGTCTGAAAAGGCTTCTTTCTGCATTTGGGTCCTACTGCGCTGAGAATCACTTGTCCATTAATTACGACAAATCAAAAGTATTGGTGTTCTCTAGAGCCTGGAAGCTACATAACTGGGCTAATAAGGGTAATGCTGTCAAGCAGGTTTCCCATTTTAAGTATTTAGGTATTTATTTTCAGAACACCGGTGCTTGGACTAGACATCGAACCCAGGTACAGAATTCAGCCTCTTGTAGCCACCAGCAGATTTTAAGATTTTTCTATACCCAAGGTGACCAATCTATTCCTTCTGCTCTGTGTATTTACAAAGTCAAAACCTTGGCCCAAACTCTTTACGGAGTTCCTATATGGATACAGGGCTTCAAGGAGTGTATCGAAAGAACCCAGGCTGCTTTTTTAAGGAAACTTTTGGGTCTCCCTCCCTGTGTTGGCTTTGCTCCAATGTACCTGGAACTGGGCATTCGATCAGTCGAATGCATGGCATGGATCAACACCTTTAAATGGTGGTTTCGGGTGCTCTTTTTGGCAGCCCCTGGTAGCTACCTCTCCCTGGTGTTAGCTGACCCCTATACGTCTCGATGGGAGAGGGAACTGACAAAGAAACTCCACCTGTTAGGCTTTTCGGGGGATGCCATGGGAGACTATGGCCTTAAAGATGCCCAATCTAGGGTAGTCCAATGGCTTGTGGACATAGACTTACAATACCTGAGAGCCAGAGCCAATAAGACCTGCTCCCCTCTGGTCTTCAGCCAATTTAATAATTACGGACTGAGGATGGCCTCATATTTCTATACTCTAACCATCCCCAAGTATAGAAGAGTCTTCTCCCTTGCTCGTTTTAACATCTTGCCTTCAGCATTGCTGGACGGACGATTCAAGAGGCTCCCGATGGACGAGCGGCTATGTCCCTGTGGCAGAGCGGAGGTAGAGACTGCGGAGCACGTCCTGTTACACTGCCCCATGTACAACGTAGACAGGACCAATTTGATGTCTCTCTTAGAGACAGACCTTTGTGGGCCCAATGCCAGTAATTTGGCCTTGTACTGTTTAGGGGATGGCTCCTCACACACTACCTCTCAGGTCTCAAAATTCTTTTTAAGAGCCGTAACCATTAGAGGAGAGTGCTGTGGTTCCTCTCGGCCAGGGCTTCTGGAGGCCAGCTGTTCGTGATGATGCTTTTCCTATGTTTTTTTTGTAGTTATGCTTGCATTTTGGTCTGTGACCGTAAATAAAGTATTATTATTATTAGCAATAGCGCTTAGACTTATATACTGCTTCACAGTGCTTTACAGCCCTTTCTAAGCAGTTTACAATATCAGCATTTTGCCCCCAACAATCTGGGTCCTCATTTTACTGACCTGGGAAGGATAGAAGGCTGAGTCAACCTAAATGTGATCCAAACCTGAAACATCTTTGATATTTTATCTATTTATCAAACTTATATAGTTCCCCATCTAACTAGAAGTGACTCTTGTGTTTTGTGCCAGGCAGCTTTCTGTCTTTCCTTAAGACTTTTGTCCCTCTGACCGTTCCTCCCCTCCACAACCTATGTTGCTTGCTTCTTGCAGGACTGTATCCAATATTCCAGCCCTCATGTAAAGCCTTGAATTAGCTATCACTCTTCTTGAGATAATTATAGGTTAGTATAATGTACCTATTGTTCTGTTCCACAAAGCCTTGCTGTCATCTAGATGTCTGTGGTGGGGAGATGAGAGAATCTCTCTATGCCTTTTGCAGCCACACTGTGCTGCTAATTAGCATGCTGCTTGTGCCTCTTCCTTCTTAGGGCTTCCTCTTTGAGAGGCCAAATTCTACCCTTTTCCTGGCCTGTTTATTCTTGCTTATTGGCTCTTGTGTGGTACCACTGCAGATGTGTCAGGCAGCCTTCTTCACTACTTGTTCTTAGAACCACATTGATTCACTCACTATCTACAGGTACAGGGTGTAGGATGTGGTTGTTTTTGTAACAGACTTACAAAGGCAATTGAAGGTTCGCACAAGGAAGGAGCATCTTGTTTCCAAATATCCTGCCCTTGGATAGCTGTCCAAGATGGAACATTACAATGATTTCTTTATAAAGCATCTGATTCCCCCCCCCTTTGTATCAAGCATTTTAATGAAAGAGGATTTTCTTCATTAATGTCTAAATTACTAACAGATGGTGATCAACTTACACATTGGCAAAAAGAATCAAGACACAAAATACAAGCTGAGTGGACACGACCTTGTAGATGACCCTCACTCTGTCAAGGACCTTGGAGTACTCATATCAAATGATCTAAGTGCCAAAGCCCACTGTAACAACATCGCCAAAAAGGCATTAAGAGTTGTAAACCTAATCTTGCATAGCTTCTTCTCCAGTAATATCACACTACTAACCATACAAAACATTTGCTAGACCAATTCTTGAGTACAGCTCATCTGTCTGGAACTTGCACTGCATATCGGACATTAATACAATTGAACTTGTCCAGAAATATTTCACAAGAAAAGTCCTCCACTCCTCCGCTCGCAACAAAATACCTTATGCCACCAGACTTGAAATTTTGGGCTTAGAAAATTTAGAACTACGTCGCCTTCAGCATGACCTAAGCATAGTTCATCATCATCATCATCATCATCATCATCATCATCATCATAATTTAATTTGTATCCTGCCCTTCTCCCAGAAGGGACTCAGGGCGGTGGACAGCCAGAATTAAAATACATACAATACAAAAATTAAGATAAATTAAAAGATATTAAATCGATTGGCCTCCCAATTTAAAACCCCAAGTCTATAAAATTCAAAATCCCAATTTAAAACCATTTAAGCTAGGCCGGCTTGCTGGAATAAGTAAGTCTTCAAGGCTTTGTGGAAGGTACGAAGGTCCGGGATCAGTCGTATTCCAGGAGGTAGCTCATTCCATAGGGCGGGTGCCCCCACAGAGAAGGCTCTCCCCCTGGGGGCCGCCAGCCGACATTGCTTGACTGACGGCACCCTGAGGAGGCCCTCTCTGTGAGAGCGTATTGGCCGGTGGGAGGTTATCGGTAGCAGCAGGCGGTCTCGTAAGTACCCTGGCCCTAAGCCATGGAGCGCTTTAAAGGTGAGAACCAATACCTTAAAGCGCACCCGGAAGACCAGCGGGAGCCAATGCAGCTCGCGCAGGAGAGGCGTTACATGGGAGCGCCCCGTCGCTCCCATAATCACCCGCGCGGCCGCATTCTGAACCAGTTGGAGCCTCCGGGTGCTCCTCAAGGGGAGCCCCATGTAGTGAGCGTTGCAGTAGTCCAGGCGAGATGTAACGAGGGCATGAGTGACCGTGCATAAGGAGTCCCGATCCAGAAAGGGGTGCAACTGGTGTATCAGGCGAACCTGATAAAAAGCCCTCCTGGCCACGGCCGTCATGTGCTCTTCTAGAGACAGCTGTGTGTCCAGGAGGACGCCCAAGTTGCGAGCTCCCTCTGTAGGGGCCAATAACTCGCCCCCAATAGCCAGCGATGGCACCAGCTGGCTATATCGGGACGCCGGTATCCACAGCCACTCTGTCTTGGAAGGGTTGAGTCGAAGCCTGTTCCTCCCCATCCAGACCCTCACGGCCTCCAGACACTGGGACATCACTTCGAGGGCATCATTGGGGTGGTCTGGGGTGGAAATGTACAGCTGAGTATCATCAGCGTACAGATGACATCGCACCCCAAAACCACGGATGATCTCACCCAGCGGCTTCACATAAATGTTGAACAGGAGCGGTGAGAGGACCGACCCTTGCGGCACCCCGCAAGCAAGGCGCCTCAAGGTCGACCTCTGCCCCCCTGCCAACACAGACTGCGACCGGTCAGAGAGATAGGAGGAGAACCACCGCAGCACGGTGCCTCCCACCCCCAATCCCCCCAACCGGTGCAGCATGATACCATGGTCGATGGTATCAAAAGCCGTTGAGAGATCTAACAGGACCAGAACAGAGGAACAACCCGTGTCCCGGGCCCTCCAGAGATCATCCACCAATGCGACCAATGCCGTCTCCGTGCTGTACCCAGGCCTGAAGCCGGACTGGCACGGATCTAGATAGACGGATAAAATCATCTGCTACAATGTCCTACCTGTCAATGACTACTTCAGCTTCAACCACAACAATACACAAACACACAATAGATACAAACTTAAAGTGAACCGCTCCAAACTCAACTGCAGAAAATATGACTTCAGCAACAGTGTGGTCAATGCCTGGAATGCACTACCTGACTCTGTGGCTTCATTCCAAAATCCCCAAAATTTTAACCTTAGACTGGCTATTGTTGACCTCACCCCTTTCCTAAGAGGTCTGTAAGGGGCGTGCATAAGAGCACCAGCTTGCCTATCGTCCCTGTCCTAATGTTTCCTTTAATTGTATTCATTTTATGTATTCAATTGACTCAACAAAATAAATAAAATAAAATAAAATAAAACTTTCATCTTCTTCAGCCAGGATGGCCATACTGTACAGCAATTTCCATTCAAATAGAGGTTTCTGGGAGAAAGCTTTCTTAGCTTGAAGGAGAACTCAAAATGTATTGGCCAAACTTACATGACTTTGAAGTCCAGATTCAGCATATACTTTCATAATAAGTATAGGAAAGAAATATTGGCAAGCTGTCAAGACTTTTAATACAGTTAAAAATTCTTGCAAGGAGTCCTTCATTCACATGTATATGTGGGTTTACCCACGGAGTTCCATCAACTGAAACAGGCAACTGTTATATTCTAATATGTTTCCCCAATAAATGAATAATCATTTCAAAATTAGAAATAATTAATTAAAGCAATCACTGAAATTAAAAAAAAATACCAGCTTAAAAATTCATTTAAAATATATGTACAAAGACATACACAGAGTAACAGGCATGCATAGTCCAAAAAGGGGGAGGGGGGAGGAAAAGTGCTTCTATAATGAGCCACTGAAACATGAGTGATATCTTTCTACTCATCCTAAAGGAGGTTGAAAAAGATAAAAATGGGAATTGATCAAATGAGAAGTTGAAGGACATGCTGTAGAAATGGCAAGATATGGGTTGCTCTTTACCACAGTAAGCCTGAGCACTGATAGAAATAGTAAGTTATAGGCCAAAATTGATAGTGAAAATGGTAATGAAGAGTAAGTATACATAGTTAGGATTGCCAGAGTAAAGTGAACACTTTACACTTGCCAGAGTAAAGTGAACAAAACCAATTTCATTTCTTAATTGACTGATTATGTGTTGATCCTATGTATTTTAAAAAAATAATATGAAGATAGGCAATCTATAGTTTTCCATTTTATTATGAATCTATTCATTTAAATAAGGTAAAGGACTCAGGGCTATATTATACAAGACGGACTTAAAATTGAAGTTCTGTTCAACAAATTATGACAGAGATTGAACTGAAGCTTAGATGGTATTATGGTTCCTGATTTGATATAAATCAAATGCTTATATAAGTTTGATGTAACTGATTTAAAATAATGAAGTTTTGCTTGGTTTTACCTCCAAATAGTCCTTGCTAAATAAGCTCTGGTCATCATAGTTGACTTTTGGCCCATGCTCATCATTCCAAATACTCCAAATTTGGTAGCTTTGCCAATGGAATTAGACATAGGACACAATGGTGCTTCTACAGAGAGAAAACTCCTTTTCCAAGAGTGCAAGGCAGCTGGATCTCTCTTAGCCGCCTTCTCCAGTCTGGAAGACCTCCAATGTGTGAATTGCAACTTGCAGGATTCCTTGGCCTTCATGTCTGTTGCTAGAAATTGTCAAAAGCTGCTTTAAGCAAATGAAACTGTGAGGTGGCTTAAGGAAAGAAATAGCCAGTTTTCCAATGTCCTCTGTGACAAAATCTCTGAAGCTGAAACATAGAAGTAATTGCCTCTGACAAATGGCAATCTCTCAGCTTGACCTACATCACCAAGATATTACAAAACTAAAATTCTATTTTGAGTGTTTTGGAGGAGAATCAAATGCCACTGTAACAAATATGTATGTGGTTTTCATTGCACCAGAAGCTCTCTTGCCCAGCTCTCTGAAACCAATCTGAGGAAATGTTCTTTAAAATATTTCAGATCTAGATAAATAGTGTTCATTTATTTAGATATTGTGTGCATAAAAACAAACAAACCAAAAAAGAGGCCCACATGGAATAAGACAAAATGTGTCCATTGTTATGCTATTTTCCCAATTGCAGATTTTTTTAATGTAGAGAAGCATTCAAAGACATGAGTCCAGGTACAATCTATAAGAGGGGTGTCCAACCTCAGCAACTTTAAGACCTATGGACTTCAACTCCCAGAATTCCTCAACCAGCTGGGGAATTCTGGGAGTTAAAGCCCACAAATCAAAGTTGCCAAGGTTGGACACCCCCAGTTTATAGAATCCCACAACCTCTGTACCTTTCTATCACCTCCTTATTCATCCTCTCTAGCTCTGCATTTTGGTTATATGTAGTACCAAACTGAATGCATGCTGTTCAGATGAAAATACATGAAGCTGAATGACCTTAGGAACTGAATGTAAAATTAATGATCATGGTATAACTTATAGTACATTAAGTAATCAATTTTTTCCTATACTTGGTATAAAAACCAGATCCGTCTGCCATCTTTTCTATGATAGCTGACAAATACATTTATTTTTACTTTGTCTTTAAATCAGGGCTGACTCATGGCAACTGCCCAGACAAATCCCTGTAGTTTTCTTGGCAACATTTTGAGAAGTGGTTGGTCATTGCTTCAGTGGTGGGTTCCAAAAATTTTTACTACTGGTTCTGTGGGTGTGGCTTGGTGGGCGTGGTATGGATTGATGGGCGTGGCTTGGTGGGTGTGGCAGGGGAAGGATACCGTAAAATCTCATTCCCACCCCACTCCAGGGGAAGGATACTGTAAAATCTCCATTCCCTCCCTACTCCAGGGGAAGGTTACTGAAAAATCCCCATTTCCTCTCTATCAGCTGGGACTTGGGAGGCAGAGAATAGATAGGGGTGGGGCCAGTCAGAATTTTTACTACCGATTCTCCGAACTACTCAAAATTTCCACTACTGGTTCTCCAGAACTGGCCAGAACCTGCTGAAACCCACCTCTGCATTGCTTCCTTCCTAGGGTCAAGAGAGAGTGACTGGCTTAAAGTTCCCCCAGTTGACTTCAGGACTAGAACAGGACTAGAACTCAGTCTCCTAGGCTGTGTGGCCTGTGCCTTAGCCAATACACCAAACTGACTTTCATAACAAATATGATATCCTTGTTAATTACTGATGTTGTGGTAATTTGTCATACAAGATGAAGGCACTGAACGGAATATCTTATTTTGCACCTTGTTTAGTAACTATGCATCTTGGCAACGGAGAACTTTAGAAATCTTCTTTTATTTCTCATAAAGATTATTTCTGGATGTGTAATGGAAATAAAAGAAAAGAAACAGATGCAAAAGCTTCAAGACAGGCAATAAATATAAAAGCTCTAATGTTATTTCAGTGGTATAAACTTTTTAGGAGAAAAGTTATTTGGAATTCCTAAAGAATTTTGAATATTTGGTTTCTGGATAATTAATACATGCCCATGCACTTATGGTGACTTGGGCTGATTGCTTTGCACATGGCTATCTTCCTTCAAAAAACTTGCAGCCTGCCTTTCATTGTTTTAGCTTTTTTCCCTCTATGACCTAAAGCAGAAATTCACAGATGCATTCCAGGCAAAAGTGGATGGTTTCAGCTGGAGCAATTCCAAAACATTTTCCCTTTGTTTTTGCATAGTGCAGTTTATTATTGTCTTGACACTTTCCTTTCTGGATTTCATTCCCACATATGGATGCTTCAGGTTTTAGCTTTGATCTTCCCATTTTAAAAAGAATGTTCTCTTTGTTACCATTCAGATATCCAGCAACGTGAGTGCTTCTCAGCTTTCCTTTTTCCTTCAGTATGGTAAAGAATGATGGTTGCTGTAGTCTCTTGTTTCTTAGCCATTACTTTACATTGTTCCTTGATTCTAAATTAAGCATTAGAATTTTTGGCATTAGGATTTTTTTTTTAAATTGACGCTGATCAGAGTCACCTTGCAGGGGAGATGAGTGGCTAAAATAAATAAAATAAATAAAATCTGGAATTTGTCAAGAGCCAGTCACAACTGATCTGGCATTAACGAATGAGAATTACTGTACAACCTTTTCCCACTAATTAGCTGAGACTGAAGATCCAATGATAGCTTTTCTGAAGGATAATCTCCAGAAGTAACTTGTGGTGATATCTCAGCAAAGAAATAGTTTGCTACTTCTTTAGAAGCTGAGGGCTACCTTATTGGCTTGTCAGCAGCAGAGCAGGGCTGGCCCTCCAAGACTGACAGAGGACAAGAACTAAATGGTTATTATTTCATTTACATTTAATCAAAATGACTTATCACTACCATTCTATCTGTATATCATTTAATATTTTCTCTTTCTTAGCATATTAAAATATGCCAGTGGATAACTATTTTTTATTTTCTTTGGAATACCATCCAAGGCTTTCAGGAGTTCATGTGTACAGCCGGTACTATCTGAAAACTTTCTAGGAACTTTAGCAAGAGTGACATCACATTTGGAACATCAGCTATTCACAATATTTTTTTCCACTTACTTATTTTAGAGAAATGATAGCAATTCACTACAGTTTAATCATTAATTTTTTTACTTCCTTTGCCTATGCCACTGGCATTGCAAACACAGATATTTGTTAGAAGACTACTACTAATAGTATATAAACATTTTCTAACACCCTAGTTTGTTCCTTTTGTTATAGTTTTGGAAACTAAATGACTTGATAGGTAAACTAGTCAAGGTAAAGAAATGATGCATCTAACTGCTGTGTTTCCCCCAAAATAAGACCCTGTCTTATATTTTTTTGAACCCCAAAATAAGTGCTTGGCCTTATTTTCGGGGAAGTCTTATTATTTTGGGGCACATGGAGCAAGATGGGAATCCTCTTGCTGTCTTACTTGATTTCCAGTTCTGTCTCCCTAACCCTAACCCTAAGAGGAAATGGCGGGAACCGGCTGTGCATGCGTTTAAATATTTTCGGGGAGGGCTTATTTTCAAGGAAGGGCTTATTTTTTGGGGAAAGTTTGTTTTTGGGGAGGTATTATTTTCGGAGGAGGTCTTATTTTTAGGGAAACACGGTATTTAGTTATTATTTTTCTTCTACTGTGCAAAATGAACAAGTAGGTTTTAAACCTGTGCCGGCCTCTGCAAGATAAATCACAGTCCAAGAAGGGTTCTCTTTTTCACTTTCATTTCTACAGTTATTTTCTAGCTACTCCAATCCCCCAGATAAAGAATGTTTGTCCCTTGCTATGATAAAATTTTGACATTGTCAACTCTAACAGGGAGTTAGTGATATAGTATTGGCATCTTGGCAAACCACCTTTGCCCTTATCTTGTCAGGTTAACTTACGGTTAACTTAATCCATTCAGTCTAGGACAGCCTTCCACCATCTGTTTCCCCCCCTCCCCCTCTCCTCCCCTCACTGGCTGTGTTAAGTCTGCAGTTCCCAGAATTCCAAGTTTACACAGGAACTGCAGCCCTGACACTCCTGGAAGATGTCAGATTGGAGAAGAGACAAAGAAAATATATTCCAGGTTGGGTTGTAGTTTCATGTGATATCAGGAGCCTATGAAATTGTCCTCCTTGAATGCAAGGGTGACAAAAGTGATTGTGAACTGCTCACAAGGTTCTGTCTACAACAAATGTAAGCAATGGAATAAGCTGACAGATAACATGTTCAAGTGGGCTTTCTCTCCCTCCCTCCCACCCACCCACATATAGTAAATTACTATACAGCTGACAATTAAAATAGGCATCACAGTTCCTTTCTTCTGATCCACTGTTAAATTGTGATTTTTTAATTCTACAGGGATAGCTGGGTTGCTGTTGGTTTATCAAAAGTTGAAAGACTTGTACTACAATTTGTCATGCCACTGTCCTGCATGATAGAAATAAGTATTTTTAACATAATTTTTTGCATTAAGCACACATGCATACCAGGAGAGAATTATCCAAATATGTTTGCTTTATATGTGTTTTGGAATAGAAAATCAGATATGATCTCCTCGTTATTAAAATATTTAGTGTCCAATGAGCAGAATCTTTAAGAGAGAATAAGAGAATAATGAGAATAAATTCCATTTTACGCCGCAGTAATGATGCATAGAATTTTACAATTTCCCATTCTTTTGTAATTTAATTTTATATGTTAGAATAAAAATTCTTATTATACTTGGAAAGCAATACCGTATAGTCTTAGCGAGTAGAAGCCACACTTAGGAGTTTGGAGAGAGCTTGAATTTTCTATTTTTCCAAAAATAGTCTGTTTGAAAGTAACAGTTAAAGATACGTTTTAAACAAACAAACAAACAAATGAATGAATGAATAAAGGAATTTCCATTGAGTGGGATTCTCTTTAAAGTTAACTATGGTTCAAAGAAACTGGATCAATCGGTAACTGTGGTCTTGGGTACCTCTTAAAAACAGCTTAAATTAAATTGAATTTTACTGGGAATTTTGGTCAGTGTTCCATTTCCTCCCAGCTGCTGCATGAGGAGAGGAGAGGAGAGGAGAAAGGAGACCACATCCAAAGACTATAGACCAGAGGTGTCAAACTCACATCAACACGGCAGCATCACGTGACGTATTGGGACTTTCCCCCCTTCGCTAAATTGGGCCTGTGCGTGGCCAGTGCATGACGCATCTGTCCCATGGGCCGGGAGTTCGACAACCTTGCTATAGACAGATGTTTCTAGCAAGGAGGCAACCTGGAGGTTTGTGGATATTTCAGTCTTTCTTCAGAAACCATATTTATTAGAAAGTGAGATAAAGTTAGAGAATTTTAGGGGGTGTTTCTTAGCATCTGGACGCCCTTGTTCTGAAAACGTGAAAACTGCCAGTTCATGAAATACATCATCCACTGCCTGATGTATTGCCTCTGTTGTACAACAGTGTGATTCACAAGCTAGCCAACCCTATTGTAGACTAAGATGTTATGCACATCCTGCCCACCATTTCGTTTGAGATTCCTGTCCCAGAAGTTCTAACCTGGTTGTGTTTTGAACTGCGATTGAGATGGAGATAAATTTGTCCCATTGCCCGCACTTAGAGATCAGATGAGCATGGAACCAATCAAGGAGTGACACAAATGCTGTGTAATCCACTGCATAGGATAACTCTTATGATGTATCCTCCATTCACACAACAATGCAATCTCACCTTTTTTTTTTACTTCTTCCTCTATTCTCAGTTTACTGGTTTGTTGGTCTTAGTGAATAAAAAGGAAGAAAAAAAATATTGGCTACCATAGAGTGAGAAGAAAATCTGGGGACTTTCAAATGAGTTTTCTAAACTTTAGCCTTTCAGAGCTGCTAATTCAAGGAGATTTGACCTTTATGAACTCACTAATTAAAAGAAGGTTGAGGCTCCCTTTACCGTATTCAAGATTCTGTACTTCCCTACCTTTGATTCTTTTTGTTAAAACTCCTCTTTGAAGTCTGTGAGATTCTGACTTTCTTGATTTGTACCCAGTAGTAGAAGGCTTGACAGTGTCCAGACGCTACATAAATCGATAAATAATTGACAAATATATAATTTCCAGGTTGACAGACATTCGGGAGAACAGGCAAACTTTCCCCCATGTGTTCAGTTAAATCAAGGTTTCAGTATACATTTAAGCTTGGAGTTCAATACATATTTATTAATATATAGTCATATTAAGTAATTCTAATTAGTTCACTAGATTATTGTTGCACATTGCCAAACAAACAGAAAAGAAAAAGAAACAAAGCACACATACCTCAAAAGGTGCCATGAAGTGGCATAAAATTAGCACTTGTCAATTTTAAAGTGAATGGAATGGAATGGAATGGAATGGAATGGAATGGAATGGAATGGAATAGAATAGAATAGAATAGAATAGAATAGAATAGAATAGAATAGAATAGAATAGAATAGAATAGAATAGAA
>WNWU01000001.1:38560197-38571979 GCA_012654045.1 Ptyas mucosa | reverse complement strand
AATAGAATAGAATAGAATAGAATAGAATAGAATAGAATAGAATAGAACAGAACAGAATAGAATAGAATCTGGAAGGGACCTTGGAGGTCTTCTAGTCCAACTCCCTGCTCAAGCTGGAGAACCTATACAATCTCAGATAAGTGACTGTCCATTAATTTGGAAATAATTACAGTACTTGAAACAGCAATGTTATACTTGCATGAGTTCATCTAATCTTCCTTTCTGCTTAGCCGGCGTACCAGGGTTCAGTGTGTATAACTTCAAAGCCCAGCTTATCATCCATATGGGTTTTCCTGATCAAACCACAATAGGACTGCATGATTTTTCTCATATAAGCCAATATAAAATAAAAAAATACAACTGAGTCATCTGAGTCAAAGTGTGTATTTTTAATTTATTTTTTCAGTTCCCAGTACAGGTAGTCCTTGACTTACAACCACAACTGAGCTCAAAATTTCTGTGGCTAAGTGAGATATTTGTTAAGTGGCTACATGGCTCAGGGCCAGGCTATCTTCGAGACCGCCTTCTACCGCATAGCTCCCAGTGACTGGTAAGATCCCACAGAGTTGGTCTCCTTTGGGTCCTGTCAGCTAAACAATGCCGGTTGGCAGGCCCACGGGGGAGGGCCTTCTCTGTGGCTGCCCCAGCTCTCTGGAACCAGTTACCTCCTGAGGTTCAGACCATCCCCACCCTATTGGCCTTCCGAAAAGCGGTGAAGACCTGGCTTTTCCAGCAGGCCTGGGGCCGTTGATCTCGCTGTTGCAGTCTTCCAAGATCTGGCCATGAATGGTGTGCATGGGCTTTTAATGTTTTAAAATGTTTTTATAATGTTTTAAAATAATTTTTCTATGTTCATTGTTCGCATTATTTTTGCTGTAAGCTGCCCAGAGTCCCTTGGGAGTTGGGTGGCATAGAAATGCGATAAATTAAAAATTAAATTAAGTGAATTTTGCCCCATTTTATGACCTTTTTGCCTCAGTTGTTAAATGAATCACCACAGTTGTTAAGTTAATAACATGGTTGTGAATCTGGATTCCCCATTGACTTTGCTTGTCAGAAGGTCACAAAAGAGAATCACATGGCCCCGGGACATTGCAACCGTCATAAATATGCATCAGTTGTCAAGCATCCGAATTTTGATCATGTGACCATGGGGATGTTGTAACCGTCGTAATTGTGAAAAATGGTCATAAGTCACTTTTTACAGTGCCATCGTAACTTGTAATACAATTTGTCATGCCACAGCCCTGCATAGTAGAAATACATATTTTTAATGTATTTGTACATTGGGGACATTGTAACGGTCGTGTCATTGTAAGTGTCATTACAAGTGCCATTGTAACTTTGAATGGTCACTAAATGAACCGTTGTAAGTTGAGGACTACCTGCATGCATTTCATTTCATTTCATTTCTTTTCTTTTTTTCTTTTAAATTTTTATTATAAATTAGACACAAAAAACAGAAAGAAGACTATAACGAAACACAATCACATGCATACGACTGAGGTTGATTCAACCCCCATATATATACAGTTTCTAACTAGCTTCACATATCATCATACTATATCTTCAAATTGGTTTTTCATACTGCCTCTTGCATTTGTTAATCTTCTTATATCTAATATAACCTTATTTATATTTAACTTGTTATTTACATATCTATGCTACATGCTTCCCTAACAACTGCCTCATGACATTTTTACTTCTATCCATTGGTACCATTTATCCCAAGTTTGATTAAAAGTTGATTCTTGTCTATCTTTAAAAATATATGTTAGTCTATCACATTCTGCACACCACAAAATTTTGTTGATAATCATCTGATCCGATGGTACTTCTTTCCCTTTCCAAAGTTGCGCATATGCAATTCTAGCCGCAGTGGTAATGTGTATGAAAAGATACCAGTCTGCTTTCCTTATGCCCCCAGGGTTTATTCCTGACAGGTAAACCTCTGATCTCAGTTGAAATACCACAATGCAACAAAAAATAATATGATACAATAAGAGTAATTTTAATGAATTAAAGTTGTGTAAAATGTTAGCAATACTACATCCAGCCTGATGGAATTCTTATATTCTTTTCTACATCTCAGCATTAGGCTTCTCAATGGAGGGAGGGAGTAAAGGCAGTACAGATGCCATCATTGGGAATATTTTGGTCACCCAGTTCACTTTTAGATATCTGTGAAATCAGAATGTCATTTATACCAGCTTTCCTCAGTGGACGGACTAAAGACATTAGGCTGGTAAGGCTGATCTATGCTTATGGTGGATGGTTTCAGAAATAAATGCTTCTGGAGATAACCTGATTTCAGACCATTGGCAGAGATAGTAGTGTTATTAACCATGGTTTCTGAACAGCATATGGCTCTTTAATCCTTTTTTGCACCTGTCAAATTTCTTCAATAAGAAATGGAAGTAAAAAACATACCAAAGCAGGTTCATACACTTTGGGTTAGACTTCATACAAATCTGTACCTCAAATCTAGTCCTTACCCACACACATTTTCATGGAAATTCTGACCTATTAACGTTGATAAAATCACAGCATTCCATGCACTCCTTCCTTCCTTCCTTCCTTCCTTCCTTCCTTCCTTCCTTCCTTCCTTCCTTTCTTCCTTTCTTTGTTCTTTATTGGCCAAGTGTGATTGGACACACAAGGAATTTGTCTTTGGTGCATATGCTCTCTGTGTACATAAAAAGAAATAAAAAGAAAAGATACATTCATCAAGAATCATAAGGTACAACACTTAATGATAGTCATAGGGTACAAATAAGCAATCAAATCATACTAGGAAAACGTAAGAATACAAGCAAGTTACAGTCATACTGTCATCAGTGGGAGGAGATGGGTGATAGGAACGATGAGAAGATTAATAGTAATGCAGACTTAGTGAATAGTTTGACAGTGTTGAGGGAATTATTTGTTTAGCAGGGTGATGGCGGTTTGGGAAAAAACTGTTTTTTTTCTAGTTGTTTTGGGGTGCAGTGCTCTATAGTGTCGTTTTGAGGGTAGGAGTTGAAACAATTTATGTCTAGGATGCAAGGGGTCTGTAAATATTTTTCACAGTCCTTTTATCTTCCAAGGAGTTTGCAACCATCCTTTTAGAGAGTTCTAAATAAGGCTAATAGCTTGGATGAAAATATTCATCCTTTTCCATGGAATTTTCCCACAGGTGAGCCCAGTGTTTACTTTTCACAGATACAGATGTGACTAATGAATAGAAATAACCTGGATGCATTTTTTATTGTATTATTATAGAATTTGAGATGGCCTTATATTTGTGGGCAGATATTATTAGTGTAGTGTAATTCAGTGATGTTAGTTTGAGAGAGAGGTGAATTTAAAATAACATTTTCTTGCTAAAGGGAATCTCCTTAAAAGAGCAGAAATTTTAATTTTCAGTCTTGTGTATTTTTTAAAGTGATAATAATGTATTGGATGAGACTGCTAAAATTGGTTTTAGCCTTTCATTATGTATGCTGATTGTATTTTTTATGCATTATCAAATTCTATTACTGCAAATCTATTCAAGGGAGGTAGATGTTTAAATATATCTTTGTATTTGTTTTGTTGAAGGCCAGACTCTGGAGCAAAATAAAATCTAATTATTACACTAATGTAAATTTATTATAGAGTTGTTAAATATAATTGTAGCTTACGAGAATCATATTGCAAAGCCAAAATTATTTTGCTGCATGAAGCTAGTCATTTGAGGACAGAATTACATATTTAAACAAATTTCTTTTCAGTTTTGCAAACTTGCAGTGTGACAGACAAATTATGCAATTATGGGACTGGATTGTGCCTTAAGTTTAGGTATGCTAGACAAATCCAAAGAAACACAATGAATTACCGTAATCCATTTTGCACAATGTCTACCATATACTGGCATCCATGGGGGTGAGCAAGTGGGGAAGGGGAAATGATGAAATATGCATTATAATGTCAGCATGTAAATTACATCAATTATGTACTTGCATTAGATATCATGATGTCCTTACATCACTTAACATAATTAAATTGCACCATTTAATTGTACCATCATGACAATTACACTGTCTTTTGATGTCCTTGGTACAGATGCCACTGGGGCCATTATAAAGATTCTGTAAGTCAGTAATGAAATATATATATATCCAGCACTGGTATTCATTATTAACTAGATTAATTTCCTATTACCTTCAACAGGAGCTTAAGGAGTCTCTCCTCTCATTTCTCTCTCTATAATATTCCTGTAATGCAGGCTGAGTTAAGAAAGACTGACTGGCCAAAAGTCATCCATAGTTGAGAACAGACTTGAATTTGGGACTCCCTAATCTTAATCCAACATCTTTATCACACTGCTCCTAATGCGAGATATGATGCCCACAGAAGGGGAGTTGGTGTGATGGACTATGTACAGTAAACCACCAATTTTCCAACAAGGAAGGAGCATATTCCAGTTTGGATGTGGGGTGTGGAAACCAGACAAGAGGCAGCACAGGCTGGAGCTGCATAGGAAATAGAAGGAGAAAGTAAGGATAGCTACTCCCTAGAATCTCCCAGGGTATATCTGTTAGGGTGAGAGTTGTAAAGGTTTAGTTAGGCAAGATTCCGTCTATTGTGTGTAAGCAAATGAAGAACTGAGTTCTGGCAGAATTGCTCTCTGCATTCATTGGGGTTAGCCTGAATACCCCCATCACAGGTACCATCTATCACACCTGATGACTTTTCAATCTTTTCATTCCAAAGGTTTCTAATAACTGTTAAATGATTAATAGGAATTTTTTGATAGTTAGTGAGGTTTGTGAAAGTTATGAATAGGCAATTTCTGAAAGATAGTAGGGAGTACGATTTGTGATTTCAAGCAAGTTAGCTAATCCCATTGTTCTCAAGTGCTCGAACCAAAGTGCTGAAAACCGTTGTCCTGTGGTCTCCTGGTGAGCAGCAGCTCTCTGGAGCACATATGGGCAATCTCCCATCCTCTCCCTTATCTAAAGAGGTTTCAGGAAAGTGGTCTACTCATCAATTCCTTGATTTTTGCCACCTTCTTTAACTCTTCTTTCACAGGGATATCTTTAGTTCACCAAACCTTGCCTGGCAGTCCAACACATCAGTATAATCGTATAATAATGGCATTATACATATAATAATGACAAGCTGTCTGTTAAACAGGAAGAACTCTGTATACAAAGTGTGATATTTTCCCTTTACTAGAATAGATGTCCTTAAAGATTGCTTTTATTGAACTGTTTGTCAGTAATGCTTTCACTTGTCAATGGGTGATCTATCACCTCCAAAGAATGGAATAATCATGTTTAAACATCCATGTTAATTCAATTCTTTTGTACCGGTTCATAGATTCAACAAAGATTGCCAAAAAAGTGCCAGCTTTTGATTTTTCAGTTTTCTTCAGAATAGATTTTACAAAAAACAGATTACTCTTGAAAAGGAGGGAAAAGGAAGGGTGAAGGAACTACACTCCCTTGCTACCTCTATAGCTAGATGTGAGAAGAATGTACAGTTTTTTAAATTAACTCTTGCATGCTATGGTTTCAGTTTCCTTTCTCTAGTCTACTGGTAATAACATATCTTTGCCATTTTTCATGACTTCAGAGTTGGCCAATAAAGGTTGTAGTTCTCATATTATTTAAGGAATATGCCTTCTGGTGGAAATCCTTGTAATCTTGATTTAATTTAATTTAATTTAATTAATGTATATGATTATATGTGAATAAATTGGAGGTTTATTCTAATCAGATCTTTGGTGGGACTGAACCCCACAATTGTTTTTCTTAACACACGAAAGCTACTGGAAGCAGCTGTCCATTAATAGCAATAGCACTTAGACTTATATACCATTTTACAGTGCTTTATAGCCTTCTCTAAGCGGTTTGCAGAGTCAGCATATTGCCCTCAACAATCTGGGTCCTCATTTTACCGACCTTGGAAGGATGGAAGGCTGAGTCAATCTTGAGCCTGGTGAGATTTGATCTGCCCAATTGCAGGCAGCTGGCAGTCAGCAGAAGTAGCCTGCAGTACTACATTCTAACCACTGCGCCACCTCGGCTTTTAAGAGTCTCTTGGTATTTCTTAGAAAGGAATAAGTGTTAGCATTTTTCTAGCATTGACTATATTGGCAGTATCTCTCTACTTTGGCCCTGCTTCATGGCTGTTAACACATAGCAGCAACTTGGTTGGCTTTCCTTCTGTCGAATGTGTCACTGCTGCTTGCTTCTGGATATGAAATGTATGAGGAAAGCTAGATGATGTTGCACTTAGCTTGCCAACCTTATCTGATTTGTCTGCTAAAGAAGGAATTTTGAAACTCAGTTAATGGTTGAGGAACTGAATTCTTGATCCATTTGATTGTATAGTTACAGTATTCATATTATACGGAACATTTTAAAAAGACTAAAGCCTTTGTGTGTTCATCTTCAGCACCCTCCCAACAAATTTCTGCAATAGGTTAAAGTTGGAAGTAGAGGAATCATTTGATGAAGGAGTTGAAGTCATTTTCCCCTGCTTGTAAATTAATGGAGAGAGAGAAAGGGAGAGAGAGAGAGAGAGAGAGGGAGGGAGAGGGAGAGGGACACCCTTGTAGTGGATTTGCAGATAAATTTTCAGACAGGAACATCCATAAGAAGGGGTTTCTAAAAGTCAAGATGGCAGCTGTGACTGCATGATTTAACCTTTACTCTCTTTTTTTCCCTCCAAGTCTTGTGCATGCAATGCTTACAAAAAGAGATGGATTTTTGGCTGCGCAGTTGCAATCACCATCTTGACCTGCCCTGGTAAACTGCACTGCTGGCAATCCTTCTAATTATCATTCCTGTTGCTTTGCTGACCAAAATCTGAAGCTAAAATATTGTCATTTGCTTAAGGTCAGATAGTAAGTCTGTGAGAAAGATTTGAGCCTCTTCTCTTTTGTGGCAGCCCCACCAAGATGCTAATATTATTATATAGTGTACTTGAAATTTTGCCGTAATAATAAATATCAGGACTAAAAAAAAAAAAAAATAACGGGAAGAACAGCTGCGAATGGCATTTACAGCAAACTGTCTTAAAGTTCATGTTAGCTTCTGTCTTTGTAGTAGATACTAAATAACTTTAGTTCATTTAGTTTATTCAATCTGGTTGAGTAAAAAACATTAGTCTAGCAAGCACTTAAGCAATAGCTGCATATTAGCCTAAATAAATTATATTCGCTGTTTGCAGCTTGTAAAACCCTGAGCACTTATCAAATAAATCAGTTATTTTACAATTATCTGTTTTGCTGCTTGCTCTGTAAACATTCTTTTGTGACGTCAGTAAATAATCATGAGGGCAAGTGTTTTTGTAGGAATTTTAAAAATAGTTCTGATTAGTTTGGAAAACAGATAAGACAAACTGGGACCCATAACAATGGTCCCCGTTTGACTTCAACAGAATGCCAGCCATGTTCAACCACTTGACATTGCCTATAGCAATGTTTCTCAAACTTGGCAACCTTAAGATGAGGGGACTTCAAATCCCAGAATCCCCCAGCCCGCAAGGAGAATTATGTTGCAGTCCATCCATCTTAAACTTGCCAAGATTGAGAAATACTGTGCTAATTTGTTGACATTCCCCAGCTATTTATCAATTAGCAGAACTGAAAACATGGTCACCCCAAGGCTGTGCAAGGCATTTGAGAGAGAGGCTTGACTGAGGAACACCAGACAGTCCTTTGGATGACTTGCATAGCTGCTTCACAGGCAGTCCTCTCCATTGCTTGTGCAAGTGTGCATACACAAGCACTTCTGCGTGGCACACTCATTGATAGCGTGCTTCTCTGATTGTTCTGTTAGGTTCCAAGCAACACGTTCTTTTTTTGTGGCTTTGTCTGAACTTTGCTTATCGTTCTAACAGGGAGACAATTGAGCAGATGATTTTTCAAATACATTATTTTAAAATTGCTTGAAATTATTTGCTGACCTACAAATAACTTTTTTCAGCCATCGGTTGATAACTGCCAGGCCCTTCAATTTTTCTGCAACGTTTTTTCTGCCTAGAGCAAAACTGGACTTTAAACAATCCTCGATGCTGCCAGTTTAAAGAAAACATTTAGTTTCAAAAACTTAAGTTTTATTTTTAGGCATTCAACTAAAAATAATCCCTTGAAGGGAGTGCTGTAGTTTATCGTTTCATTGGTTCTGTTAATACAAAGTGACGGGCACTGCTCATATTTCATTATTGGAAGGAATGCTCCGTGAAGGGGTGGGGGGAAACTTAAGCAAAGGGGAGTTTATTTTGTTTTCATTCAGCGTGCTCTCTTTGGAGTTTTATTGTGCATCTTCATTTCAGCAGGGAAAGAAATTTGAGATAATACTGATAAGTGGAATGTACTATGAAGGGGGAGGCGGGAAATAAAACGTTCGGTTTCCTTCTGAGTTAGATTTAAAATGTGCATATTTTCCATCTTTAATTATAGCTTTGATTCGGAGTCATGGCTTTGTAGTCGGGCTTGAGTTTTATTGCTTTCCTTTTCTCCCACTCCCCACCACAAGTTTTTAATTGAAAACAGGGGCCTAAAGAGGCACCCTGGAAGTTCTTCTGTGTAGTGAACTGTCTTGGGAGGCTGGCATTGCCTTACACAGCTTGCATTTCCTTCCCGCTGTCCCTCTCCCTTACTATCCAATCCTAACTGGGCTGCTTTGCTTGTAGTTCCATTAGGAATTGAGTCCATTTTGTGGGACCAGTTTTCCCATACTCTTTGACTGCTGGGAAATCCCAAGAATTATTACCACAATTTCTGGTGACATTTTGTGTGCCTTTATTGTTTATGCCACAGACAAATTCAACAGTAGGTATTAATCTTTAATCTTCCCTGCCCCTTGGCTTTAGTTAACAGTAAACTCCTGTAGTTGGGTACCTTATTTATCATGCAGTTTTTGAGGGAACTTGCCACAAATGGTGGTCTTAGTTTAAGCAGGGAGGGGGGAAAAGAAAAGCAGAACAAGGTTGTATTTATGTGTGATTGCTCTGTGGTCTTAAAAAAACATAGAATTGGTAATTCATTTCCCAGTGGCTGAAAAGATTAGCATTGCATCTGGAGATATATATATATATATATATATATATATATATATATATATATATATACACACACACACACACACACACACACACACACACACACACACACACAGAGAGAGAGAGAGAGAGAGAGAGTATATGGTGCTATGTTTCTGACTTGGAAAAGGTGGATCAATCTTATTTGTACAGATCATCCGACCTGTATTGTGCTGGAAATCAAACCCGTGCTTCATGAATAAATAGCAATAGCACTTAGACTTATATACTGCTTCATAGTGCTTTACAGCATTCTCTAAATGGTTTACACAGAGTTAGCATATTGGATTCTCAGTCTGGGTTCTCATTTTACCAACCTTGAAGGATGGAAGGCTGAGTCAACCTTGAACCCAGTTAGGTTCAAACTCCTGGCTGTGAGCTGAATTAGCCTGCAATACTGCACTATGCCACCACGGTTCATAGGTAAAGGGAAAAATATTTAATGCGTAATGATAATTGGATCTGTACTCCAAGAACAGATGTAGCATCAGGATGCTTACAGTGCTTATACAGACACACAGCATTATGAGTCTCTTTCTTATTGGTTTAACTTGTGCTTTTGCATTATATGATTAAACTTTACATTTTCACACATACAAAGCTCTCCCTATTGTTGTTGTTGTTGTTAGTTGTGAAGCTGTGTCCGAACCATCGTGACCCTATGGACAACGTTCCTCCAGGCCTTCCTGTCCTTTACCATCCCCTGGAGTTCATTTAGGCTCACACCTACTGCTTCATTGACTCCATCCAGCCACCTCATTCTCTCTCGTCCCGTTCTTCTTTTGCCCTCAATCTTTCCCAGCATTAGGCTCTTCTCCAGTGAGTCCTTCCTTCTCAGTGAGTCCTTCCTTTGTCCCTATATAGTCTGTTAAAGCGCTAACTAGCCACTTTTCTTTTTTAGAATGTCCTGACAGCGTATGGATTTTATTTATTTTTTTGCTTTGTTTCATTGTACATGGCCTGTCTGTTTAGAGATCATGGAAGGGAGCTTCTTATTGATGCTGACAATGGCATCTCCCAGGCAAGGCTAAATTGTAGTTCCACATCTTTTGCTTTCTCCTAGTGCATCTTTTCATCACTGCTTTCCACAGTCAACACATCATTCCCCATACAACACCTTTTCTCTTTCAGTTTCACCTTTTCCTCTCATTTGTTTGTTAGAATTATATCCAGTCTGTCCTCCAAGAGCTCAAGGGGCTGCATGTAACTCACTTTCCTCCTTCTTCCAAGGCATGGTTGGGATGCCCAGTCCAACAGTTTTCTTGACAATGAGACTGATGTGGGTAAAGTATATCTCTGCTTAGTTCCCTTCTCTGAGCTGCTCACTGGTAAACATCACAAGACAAGAGAGCCAGTATCTGTCAGCCCTTTGAAGTAGCCCAGACAAGAAGCACTAACCATGAATACTACCTTTATTGTAAGATGGTAGTAACAAAACCTTGCATGTCTGATATCATATGTCCCCTCCTGTACTTTTACTGTCCATAAAACTAGGGAGGGTCCGTTCTGAGATGCTTCCTATGCTCTCCTTTTGCTTATCTTGGGCTGAGATATCTTTTACATGGTGATTGACTACTCTGTGGTTCTCTTCTCTCTCAAGATCATTCCTACATAACTTTTATGTATCCAGTTAAGAGGTTTTTCACCACTATTAAAGGTATCAGGGTAGAGATATCTGCTGGCTACCATCTCATTCTGAGTAATAAATTAGCCTAATTCCACTTCAGGGCTGAGGTAAGGGTTGCAAGATTTCACAGAACCCCTCTTCTTCCACCATACAGTGCTGAGAGTTTACCATATTCCAGCTGGATCAAATCAGATCCTCACCTTTTCTTTTTGGAAAAGGGAAGCAAGGCATGGCAGAAGTTGGCTACTGCAGCGCTCATGGATTCCAGCTAGCGTGTAATGTACGTGGCTCTGTTTCAACCATCTCCCACATTCATCAGAGAAAGCACAGATGGCAAATGTGGCTGAATTTGATAAGAACGGCTCTTGTCTGAGAGGCTTTCCTTCAGCCATGCTTTCCATTTTGAGGGTGGCTTTCTGGCTTTCATCCATTGAAGAGAATTGGCTCAGACAAGATGGCAGCAGGATCCCTTGTTGGAACTCTTCTTTTTGGATTCAGAGATTTGCTACCATCATAGAAGGAAACATTACTTCCCCTTTCCTCCATGGAGAATAGAAAACAATTGATATTAGGGGTCAGTCTTCTACCTGGTTTGGATTTCTCTCCCTAAGACCTTCAGTCTTGATTCAGTTCCCAAACCCTGAGGGAACTTTCTCTTACTTGTTCCTCCTTACTTATTCTGCCTTTGCTTTTTAATAATCCAAGTGCATCATATACTTCCTCTTTTCATTGTTTTCAAAAAGGAGGGCAGAAGCAGCATAACATTGCAGGGATTCTAAGCCTACCTACCTAGTTTGAAACGTACATATAACTTGACAATTTAAAAAAAATCATGCAAGCCACATTATTTTGCAGCATATATCCACCTCTGATTCCTAACGGATTTAGTGGGAAAGACTTACTGAATGGAAATTTAATAGGTCTGGAGCTATTATGTTAATATTCTAGTTTCGGGAAAGACTGAATATAAACTCAACTTGAAGCAGGTTGTTCAGAAAGAAGTTCCACTCCTTTCCTTTCCTTTCCTTTCCTTTCCTTTCCTTTCCTTTCCTTTCCTTTCCTTTCCTTTCCTTTCCTTTC
>WNWU01000001.1:38535951-38560097 GCA_012654045.1 Ptyas mucosa | reverse complement strand
TGCCCTGCCCTACCCCTCCCTACCCTTCCTTTCCTTACCTTTCCCTCCCTTTCCTTTCCTTTCTATCCCTCCCCTCCCCTCCCCTCTCCTCCCCTCCCCTCCCCTCCTCCTCTCTCCCTTCCTGTCTTCCTTCCTTCCTGTCTCCCTCCCTCCCTTCCGGAGAGGAATGCACCCTTTGAAGGAATGCATAAGATAGCCATTAGTTCAAATGACAAGCTTTCAGCTTGCTGACTGATGCCTGTGTCAGCATAAACAATTGTCCACAAAGAAGTGTACTTGTCTTCAGCTAAATTATATAATTGCCTGTCAGGTGGAAATTGTTAAAGGAATAAGAGATAATGGTGAAATGGGCACTGAAGTTTAAAACCAGTTTTGTTTCTCCTTCTCTTTTTCCTAAAAAGATTCTGAACATGCATTTTTCACATGTAATTCATGCAGGAGCCCTCTCAAGGACAGCTGTACTGAACAGAGAGAGGTGCATCAGATTGCATGTGCTGGAAGCAATGGGGGTGATGGGGTGGAGAAATATAGAAAAGTGGAGGAGTGGGAGACTCGTGTGTCATACAGCCTTCCAATAGCTGGTAGATCTTGGCTATACTGTCATCTGCTTCAGAATAAAATTTAGCCACAAGTACTGTAAGCTTTGTATATGGAACTGGAGAGGGTGGTATATAATCCATCATTTCAGGCAGCATTTCTTTTGTGCCAGCTCCGGATTGAGCCAGTTTGGACCACTGCTGTTTTTTCCTTCTTGTGCGTCATTCGGCATGGCTGCCTTCTGTGCCACCTGGACCACAGAATCCTCGGTGACACAGCAGGGAGATTTGGGATGCATTTTCACTTAGTACAAAATTCCCAGTTTTGAAAGCTGCTAAAAATGTCAACTGATCCTCAGATCTGGTTTTTGTGCTAAATCATAATTTATCTTAATGGTTCACTGTGGTTATATCATAGAAAATATATGAACAATACTCTAGACTTCTATCAAAGTCAACCCCAACCCATTTGGTTTATTTATTGGATTTATACCTTGTCTTTCTATCAGTATACTGATCAAGGAGACAAGAAAAATAGGGAGATGAGAGAGGAATCTATCTTCCTTCCTTCCTTCCTTCCTTCCTTCCTTCCTTCCTTCCTTCCTTCCTTCCTTCCTTCCTTCCTTCCTCTCCCTATGTTGCTGTCTTAGACTTTGGCTGATCCTAAACTGCCAAATTTCCAAGCTTTCCAGGAAACAAGAGGTTCAGAGGTTTTGGAGAAGAGATGCAAAATTGAAGATAGAGAAATGAAACAGGCTTCTGGATAAAGAGGGTGCAGTATCTTTTTGGGGTAGGGATGGGGATGGGGAAGAAATCAGATAGAAGGCAGATTATTTTATTTACACTTTGTTTATTTTTTAAATATCTTTTTGTCTACTCTTACTCAATTTAAAGGTGCATTTTTTTAGTTAGTGTCTAGTGGCTGTTAATGCCAAGGATAGCAAATCTGAGCTGCAAAAACATGGATGAACAGACTTCTTTAAATTACTAGGGATTGCCCTGATTTTTGTAGTTAAGGTATGATGAGAGCCTTTGTTAGAAATGGAGACAGCTAAGAAGGGAGGAGTGATTGCAGATTGCCCAAGTGAAAGAGTCCAGCAGATTATATTGAAGGAGAATTTGGTGATTTTAAAATCTCTGCAATACTGTCTGTCATCTGGTAACTCTATCTTCAGGCAAGAAGTGACTGAGGGAGCTGACTTATCAAAGGAATGAATCTCTCTCTCTTTTTCCTTTCTCACATTCAGCATATAGACTTTTGCAGTGACCTGCAAAATTTGGAGTATTAAATAAATGGGACAAGTCCTTTGTAGGCTAGTCTGGGCAATATTACTCATGTCTAAGCTGAAAAATAAATAACCCCACCTTTGTAAGTCAACAATCCATTTTGCTCATACATTTTCATTTATCTTTATCCCTTGCATGTTACTCCATACACTTCCCCCTATTTGTGCTAGCTCATTCCTGGGGTAGATGGAGTTACTTTATGGGTACTCTGTCTTTTTTCTCTCCTCTGCAGTCTTGGGGACCAGTTCTACAAAGAAGCCATAGAGCACTGCCGCAGTTACAATTCCCGTCTCTGTGCTGAGCGCAGTGTTCGTCTTCCGTTCCTGGACTCGCAGACTGGTGTTGCTCAGAATAACTGTTACATATGGATGGAAAAGCGGCATCGAGGACCAGGTACAAATATGATCTGTGGGAAGCCATGTGGGCGTCCTTTACTAGAAATGTTAAAGTTCTGAGCAGCTACTTTTTGAAGAACCAGCCTAAAATGGCTGACTTGGTAGCCACAGGAGATGAGTAAGTCTTGGTTATTCTCCCAGCTGCATTCTCTGTCAGTGAACAGACAAATTTTGCCCCATCCTCAACTTATATCGCTCCATCTTCTTTATTTCTATCGAATAGAAAAGCAGTACTTACCAGAATTGACAATTCAGTAAAACATTTATTGAACAAATCCATATTTAGCAGACTTTAGATGCAATGGACAAATTTTAACTGTGGACATCCTCCCCAAATCACATAAAATTTTGCTGCATCAGAGGAAGTTTGGATGAAACAGTTCAGTTTATTTTCATTTATTTTAATGAGCAATTCATATTGCTGGTGTAATAATGTCATTACACTAACAATTTACATGATTTGTGTAATGACATCATTGCATCAACATTATATATTGATGAAAGGGATATTTTCATATTTAACAGATGTTCAGATATAACATCTTTCCTCATTTAGTTCCTTAAATCAAAAGTTTAACTGTGTTAAACAGAGCTGAGAGGAAAAGATTTTTGAGTCACCTGAGAATAATGTACATTATTTTTCAAAATAAAAATCCACAAATGAGCGCCACATCCATTAATCCACAAAACCACTAACTATTTTGAAAGACATTCAATTTGAGAAAGAGTTTGACTTGCAACTATAATGTAAAAATAAAGTGATGTATTATATGGAATTCTGTGATTTTCTCCTTCTATTTTGTGTGTCTTTGTGTGTGTGTGCACGTGTGTGTGCATGTGTGCAAACAATGTAAGCTGTTTCTGACTGGGAGAAATGAGGTATAGATACCCTTAACTTTCCCCCCTCTATTTTAAAAAGAAATTGTAATTTGGCCTTTTCTGTATAGCTTTTTAATTGCTGAAAGAAGCATCCAGTGAAGACACAGAGCTCTTGGTTTAGTTGGTTACCTGAATAGATAATAATTAAAAAAAACTTGTAGTAGGTGATTTTGAACTGAAGAACATGAAAGTAAACAATATTTGTCTGCATTTGTGTTTCCCTTTCTTCCATTCCATGAGAAAATTAAGAAATATGTAGAAAAGAGAAGAAAGAAGATAGTTGCAAAGAAAATGACAGATTTCAGTTGTTCAGAGGGTCAGTATAGTGTTCTATATCAGTGTTCAGATTCATTGTAGATCAGGCGTGTCCAACCTTTTGGCTTACTTGAGAGAAGAGGATTTTTCTTGGGCCTTTTATAAAATATATAATATATTTCATGTATATAAATAAAAACTCCCTTTATTTTATATTTTCTTATTATGATCTTGTGAGGCCACATTACTAGTTGACCAGGGCTGCATGTGGCCCTCGGGTCATGGGTTGGAGATAACCTGTTCTAGATGAAAAATTCTGCCATTGTATTCCCAATATGGGATGGAATTAGGGAGAACAATATAGAAAGAGAATAAGAGTCAGTTAGTCAAATGCATAACACTATTATGGTCAATTGATAAACAATTATGCCAAACCTTCTACCTCTGTGATGGTAGGGTGCAGGGTGCAGGCTGAATGCGGGGGTGTGCGCGTATGCAGGGGGCAGTGCATGTGCGGGGGCCATGCACACATGCACAGGGTTTACTCACATGCGTGGCGGGTGGGGTGCTTGCACAGGGCATGCACATGCAATGAATTCTGGGGGTTCGGGCACTCGGTCCAGAAAAGGTTATTCATCACTGTTCTACCTTCTCTGATTCAAGATTAAATGCAGTCACTTCAGGATGTGTAAAAATTAGTTGAATCAAAATGGCCCCTGGATTCTTGTTGCACAAAATTCCAAAATTAAATTAATAATCACTATTTCCTCCATTATCTTATACAGAATGTAAAAATGATATCTAACTGATAAATCTTGAGGGTTAGTCACTGATATATACAGAAAGAAACATCATACGATTTTCTCTTTATTCTCAAGATTATGATAAATGTGGGATCAAATCAGTTCTTACATTTTTTTTTGGTACAGCATGAGTTCCTTTTCTCATTACTGTTGAGATGTAACCATGGACAGCTTGGGTTACCAAGGCTCATTTCCCAGCTGAGCAGGCCAATTGATGAGGAACAATTGACACTCTGTGTGTGGGCACATGAGAAAGCAGAATATAGGTACTTATGTTGGAATAATAGCTCCATTCTTTAGTTAAGTATTATGAGGCATTTATTATCTTCCTTGTTTTTCATTTGCTGAGTTATCTTTTAGAGAAATCATTTTGGAATATTTTTATATTTTTGTTCATGTATTCGTTTTTTCTCTTGAACATCAACAGCTTTTGTCTGTTCAATCTAGAAAGCTTAATTCTGCAGTTATGACCTAACAATGTATTCTAGCAATCTAGTCAAATCTATCTTTGTGAGTCAGGACTACAATCTGAAGAAAGCTAGAAAGGGCCTTGAAACAAGACTGAAGAATAAGTCAGTAAATTACTGGAAATAAAGGAATGATATTCAATCTGTAATTGCTCTTGTAAATTTTACAGAGAAGAGTTGGCATGTGGGGAGTTTAAAAAAATCAGTTATGGGAGCTCCCTAAAATAATGATAGGTACAGAATGTTTTGCTTCTGCTACTTCATTTGAGGAACCCTTCCAATTTTTCTTACAAAACAATATCTAGGACCTATCGACAATTCTTACGTAAGAGTTGATGTATGTGCTCAAAGACATGGTCTTTCCTGTAAAAATTCAACTTCCCTGATAGGTCACTGAATGATTAAATATTTAGCATCATGGTTTAGGGCTCTAAGGCTTAGGTTGTAACCTAGTCTTATCCTGGGTTGTTGAACATTTTCAAATTACAGATGATCATCTTCTACATACCTGCATACTTCAAATAGATTGGATTTAGGCTTTAAAAAACACACATATAAGTAGCATTGACAATTTGATGTTATAAGCCTCCCAGAGTCGCCTTGTAGCAAAATTAAATAAATTATTAATAGTAGTTTTAACTGTTTACTTGTGTCCAACTCTTGGTGACTTTATAGGCAAGTGTGCTAGACTGTCAAGCACAACTTCTTTTAGTGATTGAATTTCATCTTTGTATCAGATATGATGGTATCAAGCCAGTGAGTTCTTTGCTAGCCTCTTTTTCTTGATCCACTAACCATTCCTGGCATCATTGACTTCCGATGAATTTGCATGCATGACTTGGCCAAAGTAAATCAGATTTAGTCTTGTAATTTTGGCTTCTAGTGCTGTTTCTGGTTTTATATGTTTCAGCACCTCTCTGTTGGTTGTTCTGGCTGTCGATGGTATACTCAATAATTTACGCCAGCATCACAGTTCAAAGGTGTTAATTCTTCTTCAATCAGCAGTTCTTAGTGTATAACTCTCACACCCATACATCATTATAGGGAAGACTATTGCTCTAACTAGCCTGCTTTTTGTATTTATATCAGTATCTCTGCTTTTCCATATCTTATTCATGTTAACCATTGCAGTGCAATCTAAGATTATCCTGCATTTGATTTCAGGTGTAAAACTGCCATTGTGAACAATTTTTGATCCAAGGAAGATAAATTGTCAAACTATTTCAATTTCCACTTTCTTGATTTTAAACCTCTCATGTCCATCTGCAGCTGTTTTCATTATCTTTGTTTTCTTGAAGTTAAGACTCAATCCTACTTTTTCACTTTCATGCTTGATTTTCCAGATCATTTTTTTCTTCTTTATTTTCAGCCAATAATATTGTACCATCTGTGTACTTCAGATTATCTATGGTTCTTCCTCCAATCTTCACTTCCAAACCAGGCAATTCTAGATCTAATTTCCACACAATCACCTTAGTACACATGTCCCAAAGGTACTTTTTCAAGAGGGAACTGGACTTTCTTGCTTTTCTATGAAGACGTTTAGCTTCTCATCCAAGAAGCTTCTTTAATGCTGACCAGAAAGTCCAGTTGCCTTTTGAAAAAGCACCTTTGGGACAACCATGACTTGGATGACTGAGAATTTCTATGGACCTCAGCATACAGATTGAACAAAAATGGTGATAAAATATATCCTGTCTGACTTTGCTTACTGATCCTGAACCAACCTGTGTCTCCATAAAGTGTTCTCACTATTGCCTGCTTTTGTGTGACACCAAGATCACACAAAGCCATCCGTGGCTTATTGTGTTTTATATGGTCAAAAGTTTTTCTGTAATAGATAAAACACATACTGTATATAGACCCTTTTGATATTTGTGTGCCTTTTCCATAATCCATTGGCAAAGTGATCTCGAGTACCACACCCCTTTCTAAAGCAAATTGTATATCAGCAAATTCTTGATCAATTTTTGACAAAGTAGTTCACCATTGCTTTCTCTAACCCTTCCCATTTATCCAGGCTTGGAACGATGCTGAATCAGCCATGTGGCTGAGTTAAGAAATTAATAAAAAATAAATACATCAATTGACAGTGATGTATTTGTCCCCAATTCCCTTTCTTTTTGACTTATGTACAGTTCATGGCACTGCTGCTTACTTACAGTAAGAAGCAAAATCAACATTTATTTTAAAATCACTTCTCTTTTGCACTGATTCCTCAAATAAAGGCTGTATTTCATGGTGAACAGTTCAGGGTTAATCTTAAACAATACAGTACACGTCCTTCTCTTTCTTTGTCTTCCTCCCCCTGTAGCTTTTTCACTAGCTTTGAGTTATAGCTCTTCCACACTAATGAGATAAGCAACATAATTCACTGTGGATGTGTGTATTTCCTCTATAATCAAACGGTTAGAACTTTTGGTAAAAAACACTGAAAGGCAAGGCAGCTCAGGAAAAGCGAAGATGATACCCAAGCCAAGCCAAACCCAGCCTAAACCAAAACCAATGCTCGCCTTTTCTATTCAGGCAGACCTGGCTGGATGTATGCATAGGCAGGAACATCTCTCTTTCTTGATGTTTCCCCTACATTTGTCTTGCTTGGGATCTTTTGGGTAGAGGAGAGAAAGAGAAGGAGAAGGAGAAGGAGAGAAAGATGGAAAGAGAAAGACAGTAGAAGAAAGAGAAAGAGAGGTTTTTTCCCTAGGAAATTACCTTGCAGGTAATTTGCATCTCACCATATAGTCAATAGCTTCTACTTTTAAGATTGATGATCATATGAAGAATTCTTCTCAGATGAATTAGGCTGAAGTTGCCCTGCTTGCTTGTTAGCATGGAACCTTGTCAATTAGTAAAGGAAAACCAGATTTTTATGTAGGATAGTTTCCAGTCTTGTTGTGCCTCTTTTGATCTGGGCTTCTTGATGTTATCTGCTCTTTTTTCTCAGTTGGAAAGGTTTTTGTCACTTGGAAAATAGAGTGAGTGACAGAGATTTGTTTCCTCTTGCATTTTTCTTCGGAAATACAATTGCTCTGCAGGAATAAAAATGTACAACACAAAACAAAACACACAAAAAAATTCCACCCATCTGCAGCTTCTTCTTTTTAAATTAACTGGGACAATTGTTTGTTATACTTACCAGGCGACAAAGCATCTTTGCATCCCGCTTTTACCATGTGCTTTGCCTGAGTTTGATCTTTCAATTTTGTTTTGCTTTGTATGTCTCTCACTTGATGTTTTCAAGCCACAGTACAAATTGAAGCTGCTGTACTGGCCTGACCATTCCCCACCTTTAAAAAAAAAAATCGTTCTTTCAGTTTGGGTGACCTAGTTTGTCACAGATGGATTATTTTGCAGTTGAATCTGATTCTGTGATGCAAGGTTGCATAAATGGTACTTTCAACATGAGAAGCAGACTGCGAAGTGTCACTTACTTTGAAGACATCTTGTCTTTTATTAAGGCTCGTATTATATTATAATACATCATGCTTCTTCCATGTTTCCAGTTTTAACCACCTCATAACACTGTACAGAATTATCCATCATAACTCTGTGTGCACATCTGAACACTTGATCTCATAGGTGGAAGGCAGGAGTAACACACATAAGGGTTCCACTTTATTATATGTCACTTCGAGTGAATCAAACATCAAAGTATCAAATATTGCTTTATTTAGCATGAGAATTTATAAAATCTCTCTGAAAACTGTTTAATATTCTTTTAATCACAAATAATTGGAAGACTTTATTTTTTTAAACATTAAGGGTATGTATATTAGGAAGGGCCAGTTTGGTGCTTACAGTATTGGAGCAGGAACAGGGAAAAATGAGTTTAATTCTGCCAACTGTGTGACATTGGGCCAATCACTCTTTCTTAGTCCTTGAAACCCAATCCTGAAAAGATTGCCTAGAAAACTGCAGAGTCTTACTAGTCAAATCTGAAGACAAATAGGATTTGGGCATTTGTGGGTGCTTCCTGTAGACTCTGTTGGGAACAAAGTAGATGGATTATGACAATAATTGGGGCTGGAATTTCTGTTGCTAAGTGACGCAGTCATAATGCACAACATCCTGTGACTTTAGCAACAACAATCCTGGCAGTCCCTGTTGCCAACATTAAGCAAGGATCCTAAGCCATTAAGTGTGGATCTCATGTGACTATGACTTGTGACTTCCTGCCAGCTTCCAACAAGATGGAAGGAAGTTGCAAGTTCCAGACACAGCTAGTTTAATTAATCAACTTGCAAGTAGGTTGGTGGGCAGGTGAGTGCTACAGCATGTGTGCAGGCAAGGAGTGGATCCTGCTACGTCGTATAAGTGCATACAAATGGGGTACAGCGTGATGGTTGGGAGGGAGTGCTATGGCAGGTGTGAGTGCAGGCAAATGAGGCATGATGGTGTGAGTGTGGGAAGGCAGTCAGCTGCCTACTCACAGGGGGGCCACATTCTCCTTGCAGCCTGATGGCTTCTTGGCAGAAAAACTGGCAGGAGCAGGAAAAACTTACCGGAGTGACCTGCCCTATTGATTTTGTTTGTGGGAAGCTGGCAGGGAAAGTAAAAAAATGCTGATCATGTGACTGCGAGATGCTGCAATTATTGTGAATGCAAGCCAATTGCCAAGTGCCTGGATTGTGATCATGTGACCATATGAATGCGATGGCCGCAACTTTAAGAACCAGTTGTAAGTTCTCCTTGTTCAGGACTATCGTAATTTTGAATGGTTGCTGAATGAGTAGTTGTAACCCGAGGCCTACCTATGTGACTTTTTTTGAGGTTAAAACACAAACTGTTGTTCCTAGCAGATTCTAGATCCTTGAGGACCCTTGTGCTCCAGTAAACATTTTGCCCTTCAAATCTAGATGGCTGCACACACCTAATGCATATTGTTGTGGAAACTTTAGGGAATTAGATCCCTCTGGAGGTTAGAATGTTAAAAAGGCTTAATAAGCCAATAGCATGGAATGCAGTTTAAATCAATTAATTTAATAAAAACAAACAAAACTTGAGACGATGTTGAACCGATGAAACCATTGAACAGATTCGGTGGGAAAACCTAGCCTGAGGTTACACAGTAACATATATGAAGATGTTTTGCCACCTTCATATTTGGATCCAAGTATCAGGTTGGTGAATGTGAAATTAGATGAGCTGCCTAGGATCTCCACACTTTTAAATGTATTAGTTGTACTGATGGACATTATAATTAATTAATTAAAATCATTTAAAAATCTTTCTCCCCGATACAATTTTAGGAGTAACACTTCAGGCTGAAGGTCCTTTTTTTTTTACTCTGTGAAACAATAAATATAGATTTTAAAGAGATCTTCGATTTTTTCATCATGTTAATCAGAGAACAAAAATAACGTATTTGAGAGGATTTCTTGGGAGGAAGAAGGGAAGGGAGGTAGGAAGAAGGGAGGAAGAAGGGAAAATATCTTGGGGCTTGTTTATGTTTATAACTTTGCTTTACAAAGGAAAATTCAAGAATTAAAAAAAAACACCACCTTCTACGAAAATGTATTTTCTAATAAAATTGTTCAAGATCAAACAGTATATGTAAATATATTTTAAAAGAAAACTCAATTTCTATATTTTCCACATGAATGTGAAAAGCTGCGCATTGAATGCCACCATTTATATGGTATAAAAGTTCAAGTCCTAAATAAAGATCCAATGTGACTTTTTGAAAAATAAATAAATCTAAAGTGCAGCTTTCTAGAATAAAGGACTCTCCTTTATAATAAAGGACATATAGTCATTGAACCTATACAGCTCTACATGGCATATGGCCTTACTATTTTTGTGAGATCACCTCTCTCCCAAACTGTTCACCTGTCATTTGGCTTTAAGGGATGTGGTGGCTCAGTAGCTAAGACACTGAGCTTGTCAATCGAAAGGTTGGCAGTTCAGCGGTTCGAATCCCTAGTGCCACGTAACTGGATGAACTCCCATTACTTGTCCCAGCTTCTGCCAACCTACCAGTTCAAAAACATGTAAAAAATGCAAGTAGAAAAATAGGTACCACCTTTGGTAGGAAGGTAACAGCATTCCATGAGCCTTTGGCGTTTAGTCATGCTGGCCACATGACCCCAGACATGTCTTCGGACAGCGCTGGCTCCTCGGCTTAGAAATGGAGATGAGCACCACCCCCTAGAGTCAGGAACAACTAGCACATATGTGCGAGGGGAACCTTTACCTTTATCAGGGGTGGGTTCTACTTACTTTTACTACCGGTTTGCAGCGGGGCCGTGTGCAAACGCAGAAGCTCCTGTGCATGCGCAGAAGCGTTTTGATGACATTGCGGTCAGTGGGCGGAGCCTCCCACCGGTTTTACTACCAGTTCTATAGAACCGGGGGCAACCCATCACTAACCTTTACCATGTCAGGGTCATGTAGCAAGATCCAAGAAGTAACTTTTTTCTTTTGCTAGACCTATTTTTTGGAAAAACACCCTCCCTCTCCCTTGAGATACATATTGTTCCCACCTTGCCTGCCTTCAAGTAGTTTTTAAAGAAATATTCTTCCTCAGGCCTTAGGTTGTTTGAGCAGGTTCCTTTTAGATGAGGGTGATGATAAGACACATTTTGTTGTTCCTCTCATATGTTCATTTTGATTTTATATAATTCCGTGTATGTGTTTTATGTACGGATACTATTTATTTATTTATTTTATTAAATTTATATACCGCCCTTCTCCCTGAGGGGACTCAGGGCGGTGAACAGCCATAAATAAAAAACATATATACAAAATTTAAAAGCCAAATAAAACCAAATTAAACATTGGCCCCAATATTTAAAATCCCAATTTACAATATTAAAACCCCAAATTAAAATATTACAATTTAAAATTTCTAAATTATTTTACAACAGAAGGGGAAAAGGGAAGAATTAGGCCAGGCCTGCCTGGTGGAACAGGAAAGTTTTTAACTCACGGCGGAAGGCACGAAGATCCGGGATCCTCCGTAACTCTGGGGGGAGCTCGTTTCAGATAGTGGGTGCCCCCACAGAGAAGGCTCTCCCCCTGGGGGCCGCCAGCCGACATTGTTTGGCCGACGGCACCCGGAGGAGCCCCTCTCTATGGGAACGTACCGGTCGGTGGGAGGCTATTGGTGGTAGTAGGCGGTCCCATAAGTACCCGGGTCCTAAGCCATGGAGCGCTTTAAAGGTGGTAACCAACACCTTGAAGCGCACCCGGAAGACCACTGGGAGCCAGTGCAGCTCGCACAGGAGAGGAGTAACATGGGAGCGCCACGTCGCTCCCATCACCACCCGCGCGGCCGCACCAGTTGGAGCCTCCGGGTGCTCCTCAAGGGGAGCCCCATGTAGAGAGCATTACAGTAGTCCAGGCGAGAGGTGACGAGGGCGTGACTGACCGTGTGTAACGAGTCCCAATCCAGAAAGGGATGCAACTGGCGGATCAGGCGAACCTGATGAAAAATCCTCCCGGTCACGGCCGTCAAATGCTCCTCAAAAGACAGCCATGAATCCAGGAGGACGCCCCAAGTTGTGCGCCCTCTCTGCCGGGGCCAATGATTCACCCCCGATAGTCAGCGATGGTACCAGCTGACTATATCGGGACGTCGGGAACCACAGCCACTCGGTCTTGGATGGGTTGAGTCTGAGCCTGTTCCTCCCCATCCAGATCCGCACGGCCTCCAGACACTGGGACATCACTTCAAGGGCATCGTTGGGGTGGTCTGGGGTCTATTGTCTTTTAATGTTGTAAAACCACCCATAGTCATTTTGGAGTTGGGCTGCCTAGAAATTTGACAACTAAAATTAATGAACAAATGAATACATAATTTTAAAAGTAGGAAATCTTACACTCTTGTGCGAATTGTATCACTGCAGCCCTTTCCAATGAAACAAAGTGACTTGTAATTGTGCATGATGGTGTCAAGCAAATTGTTCACCAGTGGACTTTCCTAGTGGAAAGGCAGGATTGAATTGATCTTCTGGGAAGGTCATTGCAGTACTATAGAAATATGCAGATCAAGATGGTACCAGCATTTTAACACCTGCAAATTAATTTGAAAGTCCAAGTTCTAGAACCGTGATGGCGAACCTATGGTACGCGTGCCACAGGTGGCACATGGAGCCGTATCTAAGGGGACACAAGCATTGCCCTAGCTGAGCTCCAGCACACATGTGCGCGCCAGCCACCTGATTTTCAGACCTTCCGGGCCCACCGGAAGTTGGGAAATGGGCTATTTCCAGCCTCTGGAGGGCCTCGGGGGGGGCAGTTTTTGCCCTCCCCAGGCTCCTAGAAAGCCTCTCGAGCCTGGGAAGGGTGAAAAACAGGCCCACCGTTCCATCACTTGCCAAAAGCTGGGGGAGCGGGGTGGGGGGAGGTCACGCGCGCATGTGCGGGGATGGGGTGGGGTGCATTGAATTATGGGTGTGGGCACGCACACGTGCAAACCCCCCACGCTCCCCCCATTTTTGGCACGCGACAGCAAAAAGGTTAGCCATCACTGTTCTAGAATCTGATTTGGATTAAAGTAGCATCGCATCTTATATTTTTGTTCTCAAATCTAGTTGAGATAACAACGAAATGTGTTCCCCCACATTTCTGTGTGGGGTTATAGAATAAATGAAAATTTTTAGACGTTCTCTGGTTGATTGCTTCCATTTTACCATACTTTCCTTGCTTCTGAAAATATATGATAAGCTTTCAAATTTGACCAGCTGGAATCCTATAGGGAAAACATTTCCCTCAGATGTACAGACACCCATAAAATATGATTGATAGAAGCTGGATTAATTACAATGCACAAAATTGCTATGATGAAGCAAGGGGCAAAGGACAGTGCTATAAAAACACTTCCCCCTCAAACCTTGGTTCATAGAAAGTCCAAATATTTGTTTCTCAATAGTGCCTACTGCCAGTGAGTTTCCAGATCTCCCCTATGGACCTTGCAAATGCCATGTATTTAAATGTACAATCTTTTATTTAAAACAAGCTACTGATATTGGCCCTTTCTTTTCTAATATGTTAATATTGAGCAGTATTCTCTGATCTTCCTCCCTCCCTCCCACCTTTAACTTCCAGAGAAATATATAATATTCAGGTAGTACTCACTTAACTACAATTGAGACTGGCAGCTCCATCAATAAGTGCCACGGTTGTTCAACATGTTGATCATGTGAGTGCAATTTCAATTTTATTCCCATCTTCTCCATTGACTTAGCTTGTTAGAAGCTGACTGTGAAAAACACAAATGGTAATAACATGACTGTGGGCTGTGATGATCACAACTGTGACAACTAGTCATAAAGATACTTTTTCAGTGCTGTTTTAAGTTTGAACAGTTACTAAACAGGGCAGTCGTTAAGTAAGGATTACCTGAATATTATTTGTCTTAACCCATCTAAAAAAAATCTTGTAGGTGGAGATTTGGCTAAATCTCAGCTGTTCTTGGTAATAATTGCATCTTGGCAGCACCTTGCATAGAAATCTTGGATAAGAGGTCCTGTTTTGCCAGAAGCCATGATAGTTTAAATCAGCAGATCTTCACATTAGCTAGCAAAGAAACCTTAAAAGATGGTTATTGGGGGAAAAAACTGGGGTTTTTTTTTAATGCTGCTAATTAAAAAGTCCAGAAGATCCTATTTGTGAAGCTGCTCTAAAGAGTACCTCTGCGAACTCATCAAAACTGAAATATTACAATGTAGAGCAACATTTAGTGATAAAACCTTTCCAAGAAATAAGGGAGAATGGAAAACTGTTTTGTATTGAGCTGGACACTGCAATTTTCAATATGTGCTTTCTGTGCTAGAATGATTAATCTTGTGCTCCCTCTCCGAAACATTATTTTGTAATTATTCTGAACCTTAAACATATATATTTGAGAGAGATTCTTACAGGTAATTTTACATGTAAGAGACTTGGTTATTTGTATTTAGATTTCTCCTGCCATAAACGTTTTGGGCCTTATTCTGATTTCTAGACTGTGAAAAACACATGTAAAAACTGCTTATTTTTCTAACTGTGAATGGAAACCAGTATTCAATCTACTGATATTGTCAGAGTTATCATTTGCTCTTACTAAATTCCTGTAATACTTTTTAAAGTTCTGCAAAATAAGCAATGGCAAAATTGGTGAATATTGGTCAAGAAATGATTATAATAGGGTAGAAAGCCAACATTTCCTGATCCTAAATAGGAGGAATTCAAGGATCTCTTGCTTTTACACTAGCCTAACAAAATTGACTCCACTGAGTCTGTATTTTCTAATTTATTTATGAATCATCTGATAATTTGTTAGCCTCAAGAGGAGGAAGGGTGGATCAGACTAATTTCATTCAAACTCTTACTGCCAACAAGTCTGGATAATTCACAATGAAAACAAAGCAAAACCCTACAGTTATAATTGCAAAATTCAATCCAGTTTGTTTAGGGGTTTTTTTTGTTTTTGTTTTTTAAGAAACGAGGAAAGTGAAATACTTTCCCCCATTATTAAGTACCCTGTTTTTTTGCTGGAAAAAGAAATACAATGTGATTCTTCTTGTGCTCTGCTTTTCTAAAACTTGTCTCCAAGGTCTTGGCCATTTCTTTATGCTGCAGTTTAACATTACTAGCCAAGCATTGTCACAATTTGACTCACTGCCAGCCTCCAACATACTGAAGTAATCTCCGCCTTGGATTTTATATATTTTATGTTTTTTCAGCCTCTTAGATGCAACGATCTTTGGAGATAGTGGTCTTATCTCCCATTTCCAGTCTGCTGCACCTTAATGGAGAAACCATTTGCTCATAGAGATCTCTACATAGGAGAGAATGTTGGAATCTCTGCTTCTGCTTAGCTATGTTGTTTAGCTTTTACTTTCCCAGGAAATAAAGAATTTTAGTCTATTCAGCACTGGGTCTTATTTATATGATTGGAAGCTGTAACAACATGTGATATAGCTCTAAATGAATATTTTGAAGAAAAGCCGTGATATTCTTGAAGAAACTTTTATATGAGTGTTTTGTATTACCTAAAAGTCTACTTTAAAAAAAAAAGCTACTTCAACTAAAACAGGGGTCCCCAACCCTCAGGCTGTGGCCCACTACTGCACGTGACCCATTTGGAACCGGGCCATGAGAGCAACAGGGGAGTGGGTTTGCTTGTGCAGCTCCACTCACGTGAGTTGCAGGCACTCACACGAGCGCACAAAGCTCCATTTGCATAAGCAGTAGGCACAATGGAGCTGTGTGCAGGTGCGCATGCACCTACCACTCACCTGGAGCAATCCCCCCTCCCTCCTCCAATCCTCCTGTGCTGGTCTGCTAAGCCGGAAAGGTTGGGGACCACCGAACTAAAGGAATAATGTATCCATCCATCATTGTCTGTCTACTTTATCTATCTATCTATCTATCTATCTATCTATCTATCTATCTATCTATCATATCTATCTATCTATCTATCTATCATCTATCTACTGTATCTATCTATCTGTCTGTCTGACTGTCTGTCTGTCATCTATCTATCTATCTATCTATCTATCTATCTATCTATCTATCTATCTATCATCTATCTATCATCATCTACTCTCTGTCTATGATCCATCCATCCATCCATCCATCCATCTCTCTTTCTATCTCTCTATCTAGTCTATCATCCATCCATCCATCCATCCATCCATCCATGCATCCATTCATCCATCTATCATCTACTCTGCCTGCCTGCCTGCCTGCCGGCCTGCCTGCCGGCCTGCCTGCCGGCCTGTCTCTGTCTGTCTGTCTACCTACCTACCTAACTGGAAACAATGAAGGCATTTTTTGCTATCCCTGTCCAATCCTGATTTATCATTTCTTTTAAACTCTTTTTCACTTTATTACCAGCTTGTCTCTTTTGCTGAGCTAAGAAGAGCAACAATCCTGTCCTAAAGTTTGTGCAAATTTGCTCAGTGCAGCAGCAGATGATAGGGCATAGATGATTACCAATGTCATTGGACAAATTAAAGACTTTGTCAGGAAGTATGGCTACTTGTTGTGGTGATATCCTGCAGGGCCACCCAGAAACAGTGACATCCAGAAAAAGCATCCAGAAACAGCAACATCAGCTGAAGCCTGTGTTTCAGAGATGGAGTGAGGCCTGAGTTCTGCCCCAGGGAGAAAAACAACAACAACAGATTGCCCAGACGTTTGACAGGATTTTCAGTGCTGAACCAGAAATAAATCAAGTAGCTCCAAACACAGGAAATGATTACAGAGTTGTGGAACTGATTCTGGAGTGGTGCAATGACCCCATGTTTAAGTGCCCAGGATTTAGAATATGAGCACAGCATATTCTAAAGAAGGTTTGTAGTAAAAACAAAAAAGTTTCATATAATAGCTTGCTTCACCTGTGGAGTGGTTTTTTTTAAATTTCCCCCCCAAAAATTTCATCCATGTGCACTTGATGTGGCTCTAAAAAAATACCTTAAACCAAACTAATCTTTATCTGTCTGCTAAGTCTCTGGGGGAAAGGACAGATAGGAAATGCTCCCTGCCTTCCATTCTCTAGTCAATTTCTCAATCTGATCTTATTAGAGAACCTGATTTAATCAGTTTTGCAGTCAGACAGAAAACTCCCTGGATTGATTTTCCTTGTTTATATAAGGAAGGCACACTTTCCCCAGCAGTAAAATTGATAGCCCAGACTGTATTTGGTAGTACATAGGAATCACACTGGCCTGAAGACCTATAATAAAAGCATTAAGAAAAAGGAGAGAGGTGGGTTTTTTTGAGGGGGGGGGGAAGAAAACAGTTTCAGGAGAACTTTTTTTACATTTTCTGTAGATAAGGGAGACTTTATTCTTAAAGGGTAAAATGTCATGTGGATTATTCTGCAAGCTGATATCATATACTGTACATGCATGTTTGTGTGTGCGATAGATGTAGCAATGCCAAAGATGTGTATTTCTGTGTGTACACTTGTGTATTTACACACGTGCGCACACTCAGGCACACACACATGATACCACTACATCTTATCACTGCTGCCTTCTTCTAATCCTTGCCTATTCTCATGAAATCTAGTTAGTTTGCCAGCAGGTGCCTGTCCATCTGGATCTGGAATGCCCACAGGATCTTAGCTCTCTTATTCGCCGTGGCCTTCTGTGGAATCTCCCCTGTGGACTTTGGAGAGTGTAGCCCATACACTTTGGAGAGTGTAGCAAATACTCCTGTACTTGGTTGTGCCGTTTAGTAGATGCTATTCCTGCCTGCATTTGCAGTCTACCATGTTGGACTGTCTCTGATGTCCCTCTACACCTTGAGTCCTATCTAGGGTGGTGGACCCCTGCTTCTATGGATCTGCATTTTGTGCCTGTTGTTGTGCTACAATTATCAGTGGCTCCGTTCTTTTTTTCTAGTCTAGCTCTTTTCAGCCACTGGTAGAATTCCCAATGTCTGCCACCTCAGCTATCAGTTGATGGAACACCCCATGCAAGGTCTTATTTTGCCATAGCATTTTCTTCGCTTTCTCTTCCTCCCATGTCTGCTACTGAGCCACAAGGGCACAGTGGTTAGAATGCAGCATTGCAGGCTAAATCTGCTCACAGCCAGGAGTTCAATCCTGACCGACTCAAGGTTGACTCAGCCTTCCATCCTTCTGAGATCAGTAAAACAAGGACCCATATTGTTGGGGGCAATATGCTGAAATTTGTAAACTGCTCAGAGAGTTCTGTAAAGAACTATGGAGTGGTATATAAGTTTAAGTGCTATTGCTTCAGGCATTCTCTCATCAGATTATCTTTGGGTGGCATTTTACTGATGTATTTCTGGATGTTCTGTGTTTTATCCAGGACAGTGGCTTTGAGTCTTATTAGATGCCACCCTCCCTCTTTCTGGTTGTTGTATAGTCTCTGGGTGTGGGACATGGAGTGGAAACCTCTGTACATTGAAAGGAACTTCCAGGTTTTCATTTCAACAGCCTCCTTGCCTTCCTCTGACCAGCTCACTATATCAGCAGGGTATCTAACAACTGCTAGGGCATGTTGGTGGCCTGAATCTTATGCAAGCTGTCCTTAGTTGACTTCAGGTGTTATCTTCCACAAACCCATTGCATTTATATAGTGCCAGGGATCCACAGATGTATCTGTGGGGTATTGAGACATAAGTTATCCTATAGTCAATCTAGGCTATGCACAGATTGGTCAGTCTAAAACTTGAGTTTTGGGTGACTACTCAACCTATGAGCCTCTGGTATTTTAAGCTTCTGGTGATGGAGTGTGTGTGTGTGTGTGTGCACATGTGTGTATTTGGGCATGCGCATGTGAGTGTGTATTGTTATCTTGAAGGATGAGAGCCTATTAGAAGATAAATTAATAAATCCAGGCTCTCAAGCGAATTGTTATGTTGCTGCCATAGTTTTTGAGAACAACTATCACTGAACACATTCTTGTGTTACACATTTGTAACACTATAATATAAAAAAAATTGGTTTCGCTGAGTGTTTTACATTTGTGGCTAGACAGCTGGGGAAGTAACATGCATCTAAAGCATATTAAAGAGATCTTTAGATTCTTCCTTTGATCTCCTAGCTTAACTTCCGTAAAAAAATACAGTAAAAGCAGTAAGTCACCTAATTATTCTAATTGGTCTGCCATTCAGTGATTAACTATTTTGTTGAGAGAGAGAGAGAGAGAGAGAGGGAGGGAGGGAGGGAGTGAGAGAGAGAGAGAGATATGAGCTATGTTGTTGGACAAATCAAATGGCTTAGAAACAGTGAATTAGTAGTTGAAGAAGTAATCCTTCAACTGTTTTTGGGAAGTTTCACCAAGTCCAGTCAGGTTCTGGGATTCAGGATCATAGACAAAAAAGCGGCAGAATGAGCAAAGGATTATTTAGTAGCCCAAAATGAGAGTGAGAGCAGAATGACCTCTAAAGTGGAATATTTGTAGCTCAGGGTTGAATGAGCAGTTCTTGGTGCTCTCTGAGCTTGGTTGTTTTCGTGCATGATGATCTAGTTTGGGTAATGAAACTTCTGCAAGAAAACAACCAAACTTAGAGAGTACTAAGGACCCCTCAGAATGCTGAAGTTAATGAAAATGCTTCATTGACTTCTGGACAGTCCCAAGATCAGTTACAACTCAATGCTCTATATTTATGTACCCTAATAAGACCCCTGGTGGCGTAGTGGTTCAGGTCACAACCAAATTGGGTTGCAACCAAAGTTATGGAATGAATTATGGTCGTGACCAGAGGTTCTACTGTATGTAGTAAAAAAGATAGTTACAAAAATTACAAAGAATATAATCAAATAACACGGAATACTTAAGATTAAAAGAGGCAAGTAAAATGGAGTGATTTTCTGGAAAAAAGGTCTTTACAATGTCTTTTTTTTTGTTATCTCATGTCTTTTAGTTGGGTTGGGTTTTTTTTTTTTGCTTACCAATTATTACTCTTTTTCTTCACTTACATAAATTGCTTACCTTCAAAGGGAATTTTATGAGATACAGTATATGTATGCATATTTCTAGCAATATCACTATTGTTTACAGATAGTTTCCTTATCCTGAACAAGATGCTCAGGTGGACTATTACCAGATTTAACTAGTTCATTTGTAAAGTTTAAAATTAAAATAAAGTAATTCTCAGTGCTGATAGCAGTAGTTTTGCCGATCAGTATTCGGTTATTCTAGAAAGTGATGTTCAGCATAGAGTTGCCTCCTTTCTGAAGAATCAACTCACTTCACAGTTTAGGAGTTTTCCTAGATCCAGCTGGATTACTTGAAGCCCAAGATGTACATTCTCTTGCATATTGTACTGTTCTTGGCTTAAGGTTATGGTTAGACATAAGTAAGATCAATTGCTGGGAAAATCTTATGCTGAAGTCAATGAAAATGCTTCATTGACTTCTGGACAGTCCCAAGATCAGTTACAGCTCAATGCTATATTTACGTACCCTAATAAGACCCCTGGTGGCATAGTGGTTAGAATACAGTATTGCAGGCTGACTCTGCCTACAGCCTGAAATTCGATCCTGACAGAATCAAGGTTGACTCAACCTCTTATCCTTCTGAGGTTGATAAAATGAGAACCCAGATTGTTTGGGGAAATATGCTGACATTATAAACTGCCCAGAGAGTGCTGTAAAGCACTATGGGCTGGTATATAAGTCTAAGAGCTATTGCTATTTATCGGTTCCTACAAGATTTGTGGCTTAGGTGCTCAATGGAATATCTGCTTCCAAATCTGCTTTCCCATTTAGTACAGAGTATACTAAGATTTTTCCCTGAGTGCTATGAGAAATAAGGTGAGTAGTAAGTGCTACAGATATCTTTTTGGTTATGGCTTCCCTCATCTGTGGAACTGTCTCCCTGGTGAGATATACAGTGTTTTGTTTTCCATGAAAGAAGGGACTGCCCCTTACATTTTAAAATGCTTTAATCAGTTAAACTAATCCTATTTTCAGCGCCATTTTTATTAGATGCTATTGTATGTAATTTCTACCAAGATAAGTGATAATTTTACCTGCTAGCAAGGATATGTTATTTCTATAAGCCAAATAGGTCAGCTTCTAAGTAAGGGAATTAAAGGACTTTATAAATTGGAATATAAAAATAGAAACATAGCACTGAAGCACTTTTGAGACTCCCTGCCTCTGGCCTCATATTTTGGATATTTAAGAGCATTAGCATGAGAATTAAAGAATTAGAATGAATGGTGTGTGAGTAGAGTTCATTATCAATTTTACTACTATTTATTTCTTGCACCAAATAAGCGCTATGCAAAATTATTGTCCGGTGTCAGTTATAGTGGCTTATTCTTTGATGTTCTGGTAAATAGAAATCCCTGCAAACAGGACTATTTGTTCCCAGGGTCCACTTCCCAATCTTTAAATTGTACTTGTTAGCCTACTTTTGCCTTCTAAATACTTACTTGCTTTTTTACTCTGTGTATACAGTGCAGTACAGAAGAAAATAGTTTTTTGCATCCTGAAGTCTGTGCCACAATTAACCGATTCATTGCCAACATCCAGCTAGACTCTTTGTCGCTTGTTCAGTGGTTATGAGGCAGAAAGATCAAAAATTCCAGATTGAATTTTTCTGGGTCACCTGTTCATATCTCTTCTTTAATCTGAGTCGTGTTATTATACTGTGATTTCCCAAAGATGCTGAGAAAAATAAAATTAAAAAAAGAAGCTTATTTTCAGAAGAATACAAAACCTGAGCTCTTTTTTAAGCTTCAGAGTCCATGACTGAGCCATTGACTTTTATCTCCTCATAACGGAACGCAGTGCATGCAGTCTTTGGTACCAGGCCATATTCACTCGCCAAGTGAGAGAGATGGATTATGCTCTCAACACATAGCATTGCATTATGCTATATAGTATTATGTATAGGAATTTGTGCTGCAAGTCCATCGTTGGTCTAATGTGATCGTTATACCTTGTACATATCCTGTACATATATGTAGCTGTGTATGATGTGCAGCTACATATATGCAACTATGACCCTAACTGAGGCAGAATTGTTCTAAACAAAGTCATTTTTGAATTTTAATTTTTGAATTCTCTATGAGTCATTTTGAAACTAATAGAAGGACAATGAAAAGAGATAAGGAACACCATTCTGAATGCAAGAAAGACAGATACGGGAAGTATTCTTCATCAGTTACTGTACATGTGGTCTGAAGAACTAATTTCTCTTTCTATATCTGAAGAAGCCATGTACCACTGCGGGAAATTAGGGCATATGTACACTAGATTATATGCTCAAAGTTCCTCCCCCTTGTTAAATAAACTGATTTTAATGTTAAATGAAAAACATTATATAAAGATGTATATACTGGTAGTCCTCGATTTACAACAGTTCCTTTAGTGACTGTTCAAAATTACAGTGCACTAAAAAAAGTGCCAAAAAAGGTTTTCACACTTATGACCATTGCCCCATCCCCATGGTCACATGACTGAAATTCAGGTGCTCGACAACTGGTTCATGTTTATGATGGTTGCAGTGTCCTGGGGTCATGTGATCCCCTTTTGCGACAACTTTTTGACAAACAATCAGGAAGCTTGATTCAGTTAACGACCATGTAACTAACTTAGCAACTGCAATGATTCACTTAACATGTGTCGGCAACAAAATGGGGCAAAACTCAACAAATGTCTCACTTAGCCACAAAAATTTTGGGTTTGCTTGGGGTTGTAAGTCAAGGACTACCTGTATTTTTGTTCTCTTTTTAAAAAGAGTGAGTCAGTCAGTCAGTCTGTCTGTCTGTCTGTCTGTCTGTCTGTCTGTCTGTCTATCTATCTATCTATCTATCTATCTATCTATCTATCTATCATCTATTCTTTGTGACTCTCTTATTTTTATTTCTTTTTGACCCTCAGGACTAGCTCCAGGGCAGCTCTATACATATCCTGCTCGGTGCTGGCGCAAGAAGAGACGTTTGCATCCCCCTGAAGACTCCAGGCTGAAGTTGCTGGAGATTAAACCTGGTACGTGCTCTTCCTACTCCTTTCTTTTCCTTCCCCATGCTTGCCTTTGCCCACTGGTGAGTCGTATCTGTTCATCCTTGAATTGGAAGAAAACTATATTAGCATGAAATGGGCTGTCCTCATTACTGCTCTCTTCTGTTGCCTCTCTTTTAAGTCCCTTAAGTCACATGAATTTCCTCCAGGGTTACAAGGTGACAGTACCCTTGGACCAGGTGGAATAAGAAGGACTATAGCAATTTAACAGTGCTTCAGCGAAGCATGATTTAATGCTGTCTCATTCATGGACAAGGCAGGAGGATAAAAACCCTGTTGCTGGGACCCTTCCTTTTCTTTTGAAAAATGCAAGAGAAAAAAGGCCTTAAGTGTCTTTAAGTTACTGTTGGAGTAGACTAGAGCACTAGCTACTGCCACTGAAGAAAAATCTACAATGCAAACTTCAGTGTATTTTCTGCTTCTCATCTAGTTTTATCTATCCTTTGTTGCACTGACAATGTGCAATAGAATTTAAAAAGCCCATTCCAAATTCAGGTACAGATGTGGGAACTACAGTAGGTATGTGAGGACTTCGTTTTCTTCCACCTTTTAAGAACCTGACTTTTGGAATGGAAGGAAATCTCTTGGTTATTACACAAGGCATTACTGTGGTAGGTTCAATAACTCCTTCTAAGGGCATTGCTACTTGGTGCTCTTTTCACTCCACAATCCTCCAAACCATTTTGAAGTTATGTTTGCAGTTCCTTTCACTCCTACAGACCTCAGAAGGTAGAGAGCAGGAAGGGAACAGCGTAAACCAATTAGTGCTCTCTCTCTCTCTCTCTCTCTCTCTCTCTCTCTCTCTCTCTCTCTCCCTCTCTCTCTCTTTCTCTTTCTCTCTCCCTCCCTCCCTGCCTCCCTCCCTCCCTCCTCTTCTGACCAGGAGGAACATGCAAGAAAACCATGTGGTTATTATCAGGAAGTGAGTCATGGCAACTGGACTTTTTTTCTTGTTGGTTTGAGGTGTTTCACTGCCCATCCAAGCAGCTTCTTCAGTCTGAACAAGTTGGTTAGGGCAGGGGTTCCCAAACTTGGCAGCTTTAAGACTTGTGGACTTCGACTCCCAGAATTCTCCAGCCAGC
>WNWU01000001.1:38511647-38535551 GCA_012654045.1 Ptyas mucosa | reverse complement strand
GCTGGCTGGAGAATTCTGGGAGTCGAAGTCCACAAGTCTTAAAGCAGCCAAGTTTGGGAACCCCTGGGTTAGGGGAATCTGAACAGGCAGAGAGTCGCTGGAATGTACCAACTTCCTAAAATTCTTAGGGGTATTCCTGCCCCAACCTCAGGGTTTCTTCTGCAAAACCTGTGGCTTTCTTGTTGGTTTGAGATGTTGAGCAGCTGCTTGGATGGGCAATGAAACATCTCAAACCGACAAGAAAATCAGTTGCCATGACTCAACTTCCTGACAATTTTACCTGGATGACTGAGAATCTTCACCGACCATTCAATCATTACTTTCTCCAAGAGGCAACTTCTAGGCTTCCTTTCCTCTGTTATTTCAAAATAACATTACCTTTGCTAGAAGGCAATCTGGCAATTCAATCCTCTCCCCAATAGCTCTAACCTTGGGTGCAAGATGCTAGAGTGACTGAAGCAGAGGAGAGGTGTGGGGGGAGGGAAGGTACATTCTAAGCAGAGAGATACTTTGGATTAGGTTCTTGAAGGTTGCTGTGGGAGCTGGGGATAGCAGCAAGTGGCGCAGTAAAACTCCCGTCATCCCCACTCCACACAAAATCAACAATCCTCCCTTATGAGACAGTTGCTTGAAAGGATGGCAGACAGAAGTCAGCACCTGACCTGTGGGCTACTGTATGGCAGAAACACACGAAGCAGGAACCCCCAACCTTTTGGGCATCAGGGACTGGTTCTGTGGAGAGAAGTTTTCCCATGGACCGGAGGGGGCTGGTTTCGTATGCTGCCTGCGTCTCGTGAATGGGGCTTCGCTTATTTGTGTGGCCTAGTTTCTGGCATGCCACAGACCAGTGCTGATCCACAGACCAGGGGTTGGGACCCCCTGACATAAAGGATCTGAGATGAACCAAAAGAGCTGAGATCAGTTTTGGCTTCTGCTTAAAGTGGGATCAGCAGTGTGGTTTGCATTTGCTAATCTGAGGAATTGGTATGAAATGGAACCTGTGAAGCTGTCAAACCATCTTTCTCTCAGAATTAGAATGCTATGTCAAATGAAGCCAGGAGACAATATCTGCGATGAAGGAGCCCACATGTTCTGTGGAGCTTTACTGTTGCTTACAGAAAGATAACTTGTTTGTGTAATTTCATTTGGCTACAATAGAAATTGATTGGTTTAGCTTCTAAAGGTGTGAGAATGCATATCTTTGGACCTGATTTTGAAGTGGTAGAAACATTCCCTATGAAAATGCCCTAAAGTTCCATTCACCTACTACCATACTAGCATAATTGGGTATTGCCATTTGCAAATGAGCACATGGGAAAGATATAGTGGGAAGTAACTTCCATATTGTTGATCGGTCAATTTTAAGCAGTTCCAACAGCTAGAGGAAATTCTATATCCACAGGGAAGTCTTGTATTATAGACTATATGAAGTCCTTCACTGAGATACACTAAGATGTAAATGAAAATTAGCAAAACATTACGTCTCTACTACCTGTGCTATTGAGATGAAAAGCATGACTATTTCTAGTATCATAGAACTAGCAAGGTGAGAAGCGATGATGATTTCCTGATTTTAACTAAATTGCATGTCTAATAATTCATATTTATTTTATTTTCTAATTGCTTCATTCATAGATTTCCTGATTTATAGTAGGGAAATCTGAGAACATACATCTGAACTGCTAAAGGAGAATCAGAACTAGGGAGAGCTAAAGATCATGTACTCCTCCATAAGCAATGGAGTAGTATAAGTGAAAATGTGGAGCTGCTTATCTGTTTTTCTCTGTGCTTCTGAGGCCTTCATATATCATTGCTGGAATTTGAACTGCCTATGACTTGGCTCATCCTTGAAAGATAGCAGGTGGCCTTCAGAAGAGAGAGAGAGTCTAATTTGAAGAACCAACATATTTTTGTGTGGTTTCTAACTGCTTAACCGAAACATTTTTCTACCATGTTATTGCGCTCAACTACTTTCAAACCACAGCTAGCACTTGGAACCACAGCACCATATGATGGGGACAGGGTAGACAATGGACTCTTCTCTGTTCTTTCAATCGCTAGTTAGGTTAGCATTAATGCATGCAAGGATTGCTTCCGTGGTCTGCCTCCACACAGTTCTTTGTTTGCATTCCGAGGCTTAGTTCAGCTTCTGTTATCACATCTGTTTTAGTGAGCAAAAGGTCTTTTTGGATGGCTTGTTGACTTAGGAGGAGTCTTTGAAAGCAAAAAAAAAAAAAGGCTGCTAAGTTTTTTGTTATCATTGAGACAACTTGTAAAACACGACTACTCCAAGTTAACAACCTTGTCCATTTTATCAGGCATTTGTAGGTGTGTGTACATTACTGGGTGTAAAAGGTCCCGTGTGATTTCAACTGGCCTTGTAAGGATATAGAGCAAATACTAGCATATAAGAGAATTCTTGCTTCTGCTTATATTCCTTTACTTCTGTTAGATATTATTTGTTAAGTCTATGAAGGTCCATCCAATCTTCAGATACATTTTCTCATGAGTACAATGAAGAGATTTCTCTGGACTTTTATATTTTTATCTATCTTCTAAAGAGCCAGCCAAAAAGAATAGACTGATGTAAGAATCTCAGCTGAAGGAATGGAATAGAAATTGAGTAGCTGGCCTTTGGTTCATGGCAGCAATTACATAGCAGGCATTCCATTTTAGTGCATGTGTAGCACAAATCTTAGATAGAGATGAAGGCATATGCAGGAACAGCATAAATGCCTTTTACTAGCTCAAACAGAATAGCTCCACTATCTCCTAGAAACTGTTGTGGGGATAATGGATGTCCCATGATTTCTTTTGATTTGGATTTTTCTTTCTTGGTTTTCTTTTTCAAATGCAATTGTCTTCACGAATAACTGCTTAGCCACTTCAGTCCAATAGGGTTAGAGCGTTTGGGTCATTCCAATTAGACAATTTCATCTATTGAGGCCTCACTGGAATGAGGCTTTCCCTAAGATCCAGGGGGATCCTACCCTACTTATTGGTCTTTCAAAGGGCCTGGAAAACCTGGCTCTTTGCTAAAGCCTTTCTTTGCCTAGGATGGATACGTATTGCTGCTCAGTTTGCCATCTTTGCTTCTTGTTCTTTTGCAGTACTGCTTCATTACTTGATAGTTTTTCATATTATTGCAAACTGCCCAGAGTCATTAGGAGTTGGTTGGTATACACCTGGAATTAAAGGGGGGGGGGAGAATAAAATGGTTAGCAAATCTCACCAGGGAAAAATGTTAGGAGTGAGGAGTTTAAATCAGTTCAAATGTAATAGTAAAGAGTTCTTGTTAGGATTTTCTTTCTTTTGATTTTATTTACTTTCTTTTGATTTTCTTAGATGAAGAAAAATCAAAACAGTGTATACCGAGCCCCCATTTTTGAAAATGTAGAATTTTGTAGAATGTTTGGGAAAAGTGTGTCTTATAGTGCGAAAAATATGGTAAACATAATCTGAACTTGTCTGCAGCTTTGCTCATATTAAAAAAAAAACAAAGCAGTTTCTCATGACTTATTTTTTCCACCTAGAAACCTAGACATTTTGCTCTGGACTCAGTGGGGTTTGAAAGTAAAACTAATTGCAATTGACAAGTTAAAAAGCCCCATAACTGTCCGATATTGACTTTTTCAGTTTCTATTATTTGAAATGTCTATTTAAAAAAAAAACTCATGCTTTACAGAGTTCAGAAGTTTATTTTAGAATTTTCTAAGAAAGGTACAATTTCCTTTTTCTTTTAACAAATAGCAACACAAAATCACTCTCTCTCTCTCTTTCAATACGTAATTCATAAAGGTTTTATTTCTTTGAATCGATACAGAAAAACTACTATCTCAGGACCAGCAGAGGGAGTAATATTACAGGACTACTTGTATAAGGGGTTTGTTTCTGCTTCCATTACAGATGCTACATATTTAAATCAAGTGATTCATGGAATAAACATAATATTGTAAACTTAACCTTTTACTCACGGAGTAAATGCAGTTCCAGTTTTGAAAGTTTTGATTAGGGTCTGACTACCAGCTGAATAAACCTACATGGAAAAAGGAATTGGCCTATTCTGCTCCATCACTAGCAGCTGTTAAGTACTTGCAAGTTCTGAATTTTCATCTAGTAGTATGGTGTGTAGCCATGCTGGCCACATGATCACAGAAAATCTGTTTGGCAACATTGGCTCTTTTGGCCTAGAAACAGAGATTAATGCCGTGTCCACGTCCAGACAGGGAAATCTTTACCTTTTCATACGTTTGTATGAATCCAGTGCAGCCTTTTATACAGAGGTATGTTTCAGCAGGTTCTGACCAGTTCTGGAGAACCGGTAGCGGAAATTTTGAGTAGTTCGGAGAACTGATAAATACCACCTCTGACTGGCCCCACCCCCATCTATTCTCTGCCTCCTGAGTCCCAGATGATCGGGAGGAAATGGCGATTTTGTAATAACCTTCCCCTGGAGTGGGGTAGAAATGAAGGTTTTGCAGTATCCTTTCCCTGCCACGCCCACCAAGCCACACGCACAGAACCGGTAGTAAAAAATTTTGAAACCCACCACTGCTTTTCTATCAGAAAGGTGGTACATGGGGTTATAGTCAGTGGTGGGATTCAGCCAGTTCGCACCTATTCAGGAGAACCGGTTGTTAACTTTCTAGGCAGTTCGGAGAACCATTTGTTGGAAGAAATCTTATTTTGTTTTTTTCCACTTTACAGGACTAATCCTGTAGGGAAGGCAGGAAGGAAACATTCTGGTGTTATTTCTAGCCTAAACTTTATTGCCCTGCTTACAGAAACTGCCTCTCTGGTTAACCCTTATTACATTGTAATAGCTAAGGCGAAGCACCCTTCGATGTGAGTGATGGTGAGTTGGCCACGCCCACATGGTCACATGATCACCGAGCCATGCCCACCCAGCTGGTCATTAGGGCAGAGAACCGGTTGTTAAATTATTTGAATCCCACCACTGGATAATAGTATATATCCCAGTGGTTACTCTCAAGCTGTATTTTTGTTCTTGGGTTTTCTAAATAAATAGGCATGGGGTTGGGGCTTTTAGAGAGTTTTTCAGCTAATCTTCAAGTCAATGTCTACAGGCCAATGATTTACAAGGTGATGTGACTTTCCCACTCTGAAAACCTGTCTTCTTTAACCTTGGATTCAATGATAAGGGGCATCCTGCACAGCATGCAATCTGGGGTGCTGAATTTTCTAGCTGTCAGGCTGATCAGGGATTGAACTGTTGCCTTATGTGGTGTCATGGCAAAAGCGATGCCCAAAACATGGAGTTTATTTATGAAAGGAAGGCAGTCTTTTTAAGCTAGACTCAGCAAAGCAGACTAATACTGAAGAACAAAACTAATCAGAGACGGGAAAATCAAATGAAGCGGAAGATAGAAAAGTAATCAGCCAGTTAAAGAGCAATACAGTAGCATGAAACCAAAAGCAGCAGAGGTCTTTTACTCATATGGAAGCTATTGTGCAAGTCATTTTATGTGTGAACGTTTTCTTCCGGCAGACCTCCATGCAATATGCATAGGCATTCTTGGGAAGCAGGTTGTAGAGGAATGCAGTGATAAAGTTGGTGAAGGAATGCAGGAACCATTAGCAGATTAGCTATTAAGAGATAACAAAACAGAGCACAATTGACACTGTGGCTCTAGAACAGGGGAATTGTGGGAGATGAAGTCCACAAGTCTTAAAGTTGCCAAGATTGGAGACCCCTGCTCTAGAAAAAGAGAGAGCAAGAGAATAGCTCAACTTTGATCCTGTTTGCCACAGGGAAACTGGCAGATTTACAAAAGTCTTGCTTGCCCTCCAGAAATGTTCGCTGATATGTACTGGTGTGGTTCACCTGGCCATGTGGTAAGCCCCTAAACTTGTTTCATAAGCATAGGGTTCATAAACATATGATTTAAAAATATGGGTTTTAAATATAGAATTGTGCAATCATAGAATCAATGGAATAGCTTGCCTCCCGGTTTTGTGGGTGCTCCATCGTTGGAGGTTTTCAAGAAAAGATTGGACAGCCATTTGTCTGAGATGATACAAAGACTCCTGCCTTGGGGGAGGGGGCTGGACTAGAAGACCTCCAAGGTCCCTTCCAGTCCTATGATTCTATGACATTGTAACTACTTAGAGCTGCCCAGTTACTTTGTCTTGAACTCTAAAGTTTATTTATTTAGTTAAGAAAATTTATATGACTGCCCAACTCATGCTCAGAGGCTCCAAGCAGTTTTCAAGGATAAAATCCCACAAACAAAAGCAATTAAAAGCGATAATCCCCCACCGCCCTGGTCAATGAGCCAATTTATGGGCTCCATTTTATTCTGAAGTCACCAGACCTGTTGGCAAAACCAGTGTCAACGTTGAACCGAACCTGGCCACAGCTGTCTTTCTATTACTCAGTTGCCACACAGAGGGGGAAGGGAGGAAAGAGGTTGGAATGCATTACCAGACACAACAAAGAGCTTTCTAGTGAGAACCAAAGTCATCTCTACTGGCAACCGATAAGGCTGGGGAAGGAGTGCCTGAATTAACCCGTCAACCCAATTGGCCAATGTGATCTGTGACACTTGGGGATGGGGTTATTTCCTAGTTTAATTATACTGAAACCATGGAAAGATTTAGAATTGGTTTTCCATTGAAGCTATGCCAATACGATGTACTCAATAAACAGGACCTTTGAGAAGGAGCCAAGTCTCAGAGTTCTGATTCTGATTGATAGTCAGAGCCTTGACAACAAGGTCTTCAGGGCCTTGCAAAAGAGTGTCAAAATAGGGCTCAATGATATCTCTGTGGGGATGAAGTTCCACCAGGAGGGACCCACCATGGAGAAGGCCCTTCTTCATGGTCCCACTAGATGGACCTCCTTAGGATAGGGGTTATTAAAGTTGTTAACAGAGTAGGTTCAGGTACTCAGTACTGTTTTCTGATTGGATGTCTAACATTGGAATGGATATGGATACTGGAAGCAAAAAAACAATTGGCCTCCCCATAGAGATTGGCTTTTCCTTATCTCTGCTTTCTACAAAGCTGTAAAAGTATTTCTCTCAAAGATAACAATTGAAGGAAAGGGCCATCCAGCTAATAAAATTTAATTAGAAAATTAGGATATTCTCTATTTCAAACAATCCATTTTGCAGTTAATTCCGGTATGCTCTTAAACCCAAATCCCATTCAAGTAAATAATATATTCATTTGTAATTATTGACTGGTATTTGCTTATCAGATCACTGAGGCTCCTTATCCTACTAATCATTCTGATCCCCCTTTCTCTTATCATTTATGTATTGCCCCTCCCTTCTTTCTTACCTTTTGTTACCAGATGAATAAAGTATTGGTACTAGTAGGTTATTGTTGGTGAGATTCTACATCTTATGTTTAAGGGTTTTTTTCTCTATTTAATGGTATATTTGTTTTCAAATTCTTATGCTGTGAGCTACCTAGCATCAATCTGGAGTTGGGCACCTGAATTGAAGCAAACAAACTTTTTTTTATTAATCCATTTTCAAGCAGAAAATAATGAATGACAGAAGAAAAAATTGGATTCTGAAACTGAATTATATAATATTAATAACATATTAGGTATTTTAGCAGATGTTAAAGCACTAGGGCCGTATTGAACTATTAAAATGTTTTGTCTGGATGTATCGCCATCGTTGCATTGATGGTAAAGAAAAATCTATTTTTAATTGCTGAAAAGTTTTAAAGTAATAATGGAACAATATTGATCTAATGTAGTGATATATTTTTGTACCCATCCTTTCCAGTAAAAAGTTTTACTATGTGGTGTGAACCTAGAAATCCAAATTCTTTCACTGAAAAAAATATATTATTTCCATGTAATAATAAATGTTGAAAGAAGGTATCGGTTGCTCACTACTGAGATGGCTAAGCTTTTTGTTCATGCCCCAGTTGTGCCATACTTGGATTATTAGAGCAGCTTTATGTCTGAGTTACCTAAGAACTTGCTTCCTTTGACTGATGTCTAGAGTACTGTTCCTTCTTTTGCTGCTAGCTCTTGATCTTAACCAGTTGTTACACTGGTTGGGAATAATAAGAGACATACCAGTACAAATTGAGAGTATTGACATATCAAGATTTGCATATGAACACCGTTATTGGAAGGTGCTGCTGATGCTCATGGACCTATACTGTTGACCTGATTATTACCCAAGAATCATTTAGTTCCCCTAGAGGAGTCACATCATAGCTATGAGCCTTTTCTCACCAGGCTCCAGTTTCTTCACCAGGAATTAGACTTCCACCAGGATTACACTTGGAATCAGATTGCTTCAAGTTTGAAAAAGCACATTTCTTTTTCACTGGCCTCTGTGAAGTTGCTTTAAAATCAATACATAAATAAATACCTGTCACTTTGAAATGTCCAGAGGTCAATAATATTACATGTCATGGAACTTTTAGTTTAGAAACATCTTATATTATGATGTTATGACGGAGTGAAATATATTACAGTGTATTGCTGGAATTGCAGTTAGTTATAAATGCATCACAAATGAAATTAATAGTTCAGATAAAAACATTGCATGTTTGTATTGCTTACCTCCTTTGTTCAGTTCTCTCCTCCCTTCACAACGTTTGTTAAGTTCTCCATTTCTGATCATTGCCCAGGAAAACCCAACTATTTTTTCCCCTAGAGTTTAATGGACTTTCACTTTATGGTGAAAAAGTTTGGACTTGAAATGCCTTAAATGATCAGGCTAGAGTATGTCATGAAATTAGATCAGATAGTGGCAGATGACAATGTCAAGGGTCATGATCATTCTTTAGAAGAATAGCAAAATCATTCCAACATTTAACTAGCAGCTTTTTTCTATGTGTGTGTGTGAATCACATATTCCATTTAATATCTGTTTAAAGCAGGGGTCCCCAACCCCTGGTTTGCAGATCAGCAACTGTCTGCGGCATGCCAGAAATCTGTCTGTACAAACAAGTAAAGCCCCATCTGTGTGGGATACAAGCAAGGCATGAAACCAAGCCTCTTCCGGGTCCGTGGAAAAACCTGTCTCTACGGAAACAGTCCTTGGCGCCCAAAAGGTTGGGGGGCCACTGGTTTAAGAACTAAATCTATACAGCTAGAAATAGTGATCAGTGTGATAGAAAGCAGAATAAAGTTTCATATACTTTATATGTTACAGAAATCTGGAATCATACTTAATTAAAGTGTCATATTTTTTCTGTTCAATTTCACTGTAGGCTTGTAGATAAAACTGTTCAGGGGGTTGAAATAACCTAATATTGAAATAATGTCCCCTTCCCCTTTCTCCAGTGCACAGCATGAAGGAATCAGTAATAAATGATATTAAACTCTTGTTTGAAATGTTGTAAGCCAGTTTTTATGGTACAGAGAAAGCAGAAAGACTGTATATAATTTTCCATTGTCCTCATTTGTTGAAGTGAGTATTTTCAATCTCTTGTCTTTATTCTTCTCTTGGGTAACTTTTTATAGTGTAATAATCATTTTACTTTTGATGGATAGTAAATAATTTTCTACTGGTTTCTAATTCACTTTAATATCTCCTTGCAATTTGCACTTGATATCCTAATAAAATTTAAGTGTTTTATGCTAAAATAATAGGCCTGCCAAATACTGTATCTGATGAATTCAATTATTACATGTGTTTGTGCCAATATTATAGGATCAGATGAAGAAGGACAGGTGATGCCGTATTCATTAAAGCAGGATACAGCTATATAGTATGATTTGTTGGAATAGATACCCTGTCTTCTATGTAACATGACATGTTAATATCAGAAAGTAGTTCTTTATTAAGCTGTGCTCCAAACCGATGGGAGTAAGACAGTTTAGGAGACTGCACGCAAACATCCAGACAATTATTTTTTTTATTTTTTTAAAATTTGATTTATATGCCGCCCTTCTCCGGAGACTCAGGGCGGCTTACAATGCGCTAAGCAATAGCCTTCATACTTTTGTATATTTATACAAAGTCAGCTTATTGCCCCCACAAACTGGGTCCTCAATTTACCTACCTTAGAAAGGATGGAAGGCTGAGTCAACCTTGAGCCTGGTGAGATTCGAACCTGCAATAATTGCAGGCAGCTGGTGTTAATAACAGGGTGCTTTAGACCACTGTACTACCAAGGTTCTTTTTGTGACAGACGAGGTGTAGATATTTCTGTGTCTGTTTCTATCTAGATCACATGTAGTAGTCTTCAGTTAGATTTATCTCTTCCTGGAAAAAAGGTGATTTCTTACATATAGGCCCACTACTAGTAGAAATAATAATTTCATTCCTGTGGTGCTACAACCAGGCATAAAAAGGTTTTTTTTTTAAAAAAAAAGTCTGGAAATAAAATTGGAATTCTGGAAACTTCATCAACATGTTCCTGAAATTCTTGGCAGCAACATAGCACCCATGACCTTCTCCCAGGTTGTTTTCTTATTTTCCTGTCTAATTTATAGTCCAGCCACAGGCCAACCTTGTTTAGCTCCTATCAGCACACAAGGCCTGTCAGATGCAGGCACCTGGATGTACAGCTTCCAAAAGCTTTTGTGTTACTTATTAATCATTAACAAAGTAATTATTTAAAATGCAAATTAACTTTAAATTATATCTAGCATTTCCCTTGTCTTTATGTACCTTCTAAAGTGTAATCCTCTTTCAGCTCTCTCTGGTAAACCAGATAGGAAACGCAACTAGATGAGCTAATTCTATGTCAGTGTTTGTCAGTTTTGGCAAATTGAAGATGTGTGGACTTCAACTCACAAGAATTCTCAAGGTTGAGAAACACTGTTGTACTTTATTGTAAGCCTATAGTAACAGAATCTTGCAGATCTAAAGGCACAAACTGCCACTTTTGAACTGCTTGATCTGTTAGGGCGAGTCTTTCCTATGTTTCTTGCTCTGACCATTAATCCATTGGGGGCTCATCCCTCTCTTATATGATAGTTTCCTAGGCAGCATCTCTTTCCTTCATCCCCCAAGGTCATCCACACATTCCATTACATCAGGGGTGTCAAACTGGCAGCCCGCGGGTCAGATGCATCATGCCCAGGCCTTGCCCACACCAACTCCATGAATGGGAAAACGTCACAAAACGTCACATGATGGCAACGTGACACGGTGAGTTTGACACTCATGAATTACATCCTTTGCCCTATGGTGGACTTTTGGCTTCAACTCACAGCTTCTGTGCATTCAGGATTGTATGACTTGATATGACTTGGGATCAATACTCCTACCTTGACATTAACTAAAACACAACTCAACGATATCCTGTGCAATTCCTGTTGCATCACAGCATGGTAGTTCTCCAGTGTAGCTGCAGGATAATCCAGGAATGGTTTGCTACAGTCGGATCTGCCCAGAGACTAAGTCATAATTCTTTATCCACACCCTCCTGTCTCTCTTTTGGGCCCAGTCTTTCAACTCAGTCGGCCTGAGAGAGATGTTTTTGGAGACGGCTGTAGTTCTACCTCCAGTCCTGGACTATCCTTCCAATACACACAGGTTTTTCCGACTCGGTTTTACTTAAGGAGGGCTTGTTCTTTGATTGCGCCAGTTTCCGAAGAGCATGCTGGCTAGTTCAGCCTGGCTGGAAATGCCAGGATGAATTTTAGGCCCCCACTGCCATCCGAAAGTTATTCAACTATAAGTACCCCGTCACTGTAACTCAGTGCCCTTCATTCTGCAGGGTGCAAGTGCTGCAAGAGAACTGATAATTGTTATGGATCACAAACCTGTGAGCAAATAATGATCATGTTAATGGCACAGGGCATGGCTTGAGCTTCTGTGCCTGCAGTTGTAAGCTACACCACAATGTCTTTGGTATATGGAGACCATTTAGGCCTAGTTCTACTTGCCTAAATGATCTCCATATAACCTTTGCCGCTGAGAAATAAGGTTGCTGGAATAGGTCCAATCACCTGAGCATTTAGCCTGGTAATTGCTGTCCTATTACAGACACTAAATAGATGGTGAAGGTCCTCAGAGATGGAAGGAGGGCCTTTTTCCTCCTCCCTGAGGAATGTAATGTGGTCACACTTGCCTAGACAATTTGAAGAGTTACATGAGGGAGAGCTGACTTGTCCCTTGGTTGTCCTTCCATTAACCCTCTGCCATCTGGATTGCCATAATTTGCTTTACACGGGACATCCTTGAAGTCATGTGGAAACCAGTGCCAGCTGATGTGCTTACTTGTGAAGAAATTTGGAGTTGACCTTGGGGATAGAGAAAAAAATGGGCCAGTTGTTACGGGGAGCTTGCAGAAATGATTAGTATTTTTCAACCTTGGCAACTTTAACATGTGTGGATGTCAACTTAACACATTGTAAGCCGCCCTGAGTCTCCGGAGAAGAGCGGCATATAAATTAATTTTTTTTTAAAAAAAACCACCTCCCAGAACTCCCCAGCCAGCATGTTTCCAAGTCCATTTTATGGTGCAGATTATTATTTATTCTCTGTGAAGACTTTTTCTGAGGTCTAGGTATCTATAAGGTTACTTTTTTTGCAAATGGATTCTGCCCATCTAATCCAGGTGATTTGAATATATCTGGTGAGGGGCCCCATTTATCAAGAAAGGGGATAGAATAAGCATAAAGCAAAATGAATATTATTTTCCAAGTTTCCCACTTCCGAAGCCACCCTGGGGCAAAGGTGATATCTACTCCCATACCTTTCTGAACTCATATAAATCCTTGGCTTTTCAGTGATGGATGCTATCCATGCAAGATTGAAAGATTGCTAAAATATCACTGTTGTTATTTTGTTATTTTTAATTATTACATTTGGTTTATATAATTACTTCTGCCTTACTGTTCTTCACCATCTATTTTTGATTGAATGATCTGATTTTTAGAACATTTATTTGGAGCAAACTGTTATATAAATAAATAACCAATCATCTCAAAGGTTTTTAGAGAGTGTGAATTTGCAAAATGCATTTGGTGAACTAAGAATTTAATAATTTTTATGTAATTCAGAAAATCCATCTCAAAACATTCAAAGTAGTAAAAATAGTAAAAGAGGCTAGGCTTTTAAAGCCTCGTTTAGCACCCTATTTTAGCAGGAAACACAATACAAACTTGATTGTTTGACAGTGTGTAAGCAGAGCAATTAATTAGGTCTATACTCAGAGGTTAGTTCAAATGAAGGCTGTAAAGGCAAATTAAACTTGAGTTGACTGCTGCCATTAGTCTTACAAGGGGAGGGATGCACCTAGCGAGAGTTTTTAAGTATTTGGTGCTGGAACCAATCCAAAGGAGGCAGAAGATTCTGCATTAACTTCTACTTGTGCTATGGAGTTCTACAACAATAGGAATCAGAAATATGATGGAGCATTAATCTATGAATCCAAGTTTTTTGTTTAGCCTATACAGGTAGTCCTCCACTTACAACAGTTCATTTAGTGACTGTTCAAAGTTATAATGCCACTGAAAAAGTAATTTATGACCATTTTTCACAGTTACAACCTTTGCAGCATCCCCATGAATATGTGATCAAAATTCAGATGCTTGGCAACTGGTTCCAACTTATGACCATTGCTGTGTCCCAAGGTCATGTGATTACCTTTTGCAAACTTTTCACGAGTAAAGTCAATGGGGAACCCAGATTCATTTAACAACTGGGTTACTAACTTATCAATTGCAATGATTCACTTAACAACTGTGCCAAGAAAGGTCATAAAATGGGGCAAAACTCACTTAACAAATGTCTCACTTAACAATAGAAATTTGGGGCTCAATTGTGGTCATAAGTGAAGGACTACCGATATATATAAAGCATACATCAAAATTGTTGTAAGTAGCTTCCTAAGTGAAATACCTGTACTCTTCCAGTGACAGAACATAGAGCTAATGAAAATTATAGTTGTAATTGTAGATAATTCTAATTTTATAATTATATTTTAAAGACACTCATCATTGGATTTAATGTAAGGAAATTTGTAAGTTTCCTTCTACATTCTTGTAAATGTAAATCTTGTAGGCTCTTATGGGGAAATTTAAGACTTTTTAAAAGTGACATTTCTTTTGGAATGGATAGGCTCATTCCAGGCTTAAGAGCCTTGGTGGAGCAGTGGACTAAAGCACTGTTAAGTAGCACTTAGCTGCCAGCTGCCTGTAATTACTGCGAGTTCAAATCTCACCAGGCTCAAGGTTGACTCAGCCTTCCATCCTTCTGAGGTAGGTAAAATGAGGACCCGGATTGTGGGGGCAATAAGCTGACTTTGTATAAAAAAAGAACACCGCTTGGGGAGGGGGCGCGCGAAAGCCCTACTAAGCAGGTATATACAAAAGTATGAAGGCTATTGCTTAATGCATTGTAAACTGCCCTGAGTCTCCGGAGAAGGGCGGCATATAAATCGAACCAATAAATAAATAATAAATAAATATATCTCTAATTATATACTCTGGCAATTCCTACTTTTCAATGTAGGCTGGTGACCCCCAGGGGGAGGGCCTTCTCTGTGGGAGCTCCTACCCTCTGGAATCAGCTGCCCCCTGAGATAAGAAAAATCCATGACCTCCGTGCCTTCCGCCGGGCCCTTAAAACTTTTTTCTTCCAACAAGCCGGGCTGGCCTAAGCGAAGCCTTTTAAATGATTTTAAAGTGGGGTGTTTTTTAAATTTTTGGGCCAAATTTAGATATTCTTTTTAATTGGTTTTTAATGTTTATATTATGTGTTTTTACTTGGCTGTACACCGCCCTGAGTCCCCAGGGAGAAGGGCGGTATAGAAATCTAAGATAAATAAATAAATAAAATAAAATAACCTAGCAGGCAAAAATCAACCAGTTTTCTCTTAGAAATGATGCCTGAAAGGAATCTAAACTATCATTAAGATGGCTGAAGTTAAACCTTCCAACTCTTTTGGCCCACTCTTCATTCCCTGAATTTTAATAGGTCTCCTACTGCTTTGATACACGAGAGAAACACATTAGTGGAGCTAAGATGTCTTCCAACTCACTGTGCCATTGCTGCTGTTCCATCTTTCACCATCACTGCCAATTCTCTCTCTCTAAAAGCAGCTTGCAGGATGCTCAGCAGCAAAACAGATCCACAGATTGATTGGCTTTATTACCTTTTCGGTTTCTGCAGTCTTTTCTTTACCTAGTAACATAAGCCTTGCTTATGTTCTGCAGACTGATGAATGTCCAGAGGAAGAAGAGTTGTTTAACAAATCTCAGGGACAGATGTTAATGAATGGACACACTGACCTTGTGTGGGAGCCCAAGGTTGCCTGCGTGTTCCCTCCTTCTGAGCGAAAGAATTAAACAAATCCAAAGGGTTATGCTCCCTAGGAGCTCCATCTGCCTTCTGTTTATCTGACTTTGAAACAGGGACATGACATGCCTGGATTTGGCCTGGCTGTTCAGAAAAGACATTTCTGTTCGCATCAAGGACAGATGAACAGTCATTCATCTTTGCAATCCAGCACCTCTCTGCAGCCATCCATCTTTTAGCCAAAGCCACAGCTTCTGAGCTCATTGTTAAATCAAATGAAGGAAATCCAAAGTCACTAGCATTTCACCTTCTTCATTATAATTTGCTTCCCCCCCCCCCTTTATTATGGAGAGATTTCTTTTTCTTTCTTAAGTTTTAGACGTTTTGGTTGGGAAACAAGGGTGGAGTGAGAACAATTAATTGAATGTAGGGATTTAGTTCTACTTCCCAATGCTCTTGCTAACACTTGGATAAACAATGATGGGTGATGATTCCTATTTTTTGGCCTTCAAATCTGCACAGTTACACTCAAGGCTGATTCTATCTGAAAATCAGCTGGCTACCTTCCAAAATCAGACTGACCAATCCCATTCTATCCCTGTCCTCTGCCTCCAGCAGTGGTGGTATTCAGCCGGTTCTATCCAGTTTGGGAAAACCGGTAGAGGCGGCTGCGGGAGGCTCCACCCACCCACCTGGACGTCATCATGTCCTGTTTTTGATGCTCTGTGTATGTGCAGAAGGTCCTCGCATGCTCACATTTGCGAACCGGTAGCGAAGGTAAGTGAATACCACCTCTGGCCCTCAGCATTGGTCACTCAGAAGGTTATAAGGAGAATATTGAAATAAAAGTAATCAGGTATTGCCTGCTTCTAAAATTTAATAATTAAAGAAACATCATTTATTGTTTATCCCTTTATTGTTCATTTATTACATTTTCTTCCCCTTTCTCTCTCTCTAGGATTAGGGAGGTATGTATCAGTCATATGTTTCCTTTTACCTCAGAATTAGTGACTCATCCAAGGTCACCAAGTACCTTTGGTAGCTAAGAGAGGGTTTGGATCCTGTTGGCTATGGTACGAGAACACCATGTCTGGCTATGTGCGCCATGTTTGCTCCATAAATTTGGTAGGTTAATTGCCATACATAGAGCAGCAGTCTTACAAATACTTAATTAGACGTAAGCCCTGATGAATATGTTATCATTTATATCTAAGTACAAATGCAAAGCACTATGCTATTGTTCTTTAAAAATGGATGCCTTTGTTCTCTAGTTAATATTAGATGTCTACAATAGTTTATTTTTATAAACTATTTTTATTTTAATAGCATAACAAAACAATCTTCTTACCAATAAATTTCTAGCAGTGATGAAATGTTTAAAAGCAGGCCTTTAAATACTGAATAGTTTTTCCAAATTATTTTTTAAGAGTTCAGATTTTATCACATCTTTGTGACTTTTTAAAAAAAAAAACTTGCTTCCATAGATGGGAGATTTACATAGATTTACTGTAGATTATCATTTGAGCACTTCTGCATTCAGTTAAGTAAAAACAAAATATCAAAAAAGTTACTATGAAAGATGAATGGGTCCTTTTTTTCTTTTCATTAAAAAGACTTTAACAATGATACAGTATATACATATATATGTGTATGTATGTATGTATGCATGTCTGTCTGTCTGTCTGTCTGTCTATGTACATGTACATGTATATGTATTCACTAGCTGGACGCCCATGCTTCACTACGAAACGACAGTATGTGCTTGGGCTTGATAAATTGACACTTACAGCCTGAAACTTAATCCACAATGTGTAACTCCATAGCATCAGAGTTCGTTAATATAATGCAACTGGCAGTTGGAACAGATAGGGAGTAGAATGTCCCAGCCCGCAGCATCCATCAGAATTTATCTGGATAGCATCCTGTCAGTGTGTGAGAGAGTTGAGGGGTATTTGGAAACTCAAACAGTATTTGCTGTGTGAGCAAGAAGGAGACAGGAAGAAGGCTGGGCATGGCTTAGCTCAACTGTCCTGTAGTAAAGTTGCTTGCTGCTGTGAAAGTAAAACTGAAAGTGAAACTCCTCTCATCTGCTTGTGTTTTGCATTTGGAACATATTTCTTTTCAGGTGGGGAGGAGGAGTAGAATTCCTTAGCATCAGAGTGTGTTAATAATAATATAGGAAATACTAATGCTCTGATGGTCATTTCGAAAAATCCTTTCATAATGAGCACCTAGAAGCCAAGAGGAACATTTGTGGCAAATTTCAAGTTTGTAGGCTTTACGGTTCTGGATATTTTGTGATTACGGCGTGAGTGTTTTTTGCTTTTATATATAGAGAGATTTACCTCTTTTAAAAATCAACAGTATTCTGTGCTGGTTTTAATGTTTCTGAGTTCTTCAGCTTTCATATAAAAGCATAACATAGTTGAACAATTGCTGAAAAATAGTTATATAGTTATATTCAAAGAATAAGGGATGTGGTGGCTCAGTGGCTAAGATGCTGAGCTTGTCTATTGAAAGGTTGGCAGTTCAGCGGTTTGAATACCTAGTCCCACATATTGGGGTGAGCTCCCATTACTAATCCCAGCTTCTGCCAATCTAGCAGTTTGAAAGCACATAAAAAATGTAAGTAGAAAAATAGGGACCACCTTTGGGTGGGAAGGTAACAGTATTTACTGTGCGCCTTTGGTGTTGAGTCATGCTGGCCACATGACCACGGAGACTCTTCGGACATCGCTGGTTCTTCGGCTTTGAAACGGAGATGAGCACCGCCCCCTAGAGTCAGGAACGACTAGCACATATGTGCGAGGGGAACCTTTACCTTTATTCAAAGAATGCTAATGCAGAATTTACAATTTTTTTACCAGACAAGATTTAATATGTAATGCTTAAAAACTATAATTATCTCTGTAATTTAATTCATTGTATTATTCTGAATTGCGACAAGGATTTGTGGAAAAGTATGCTTAATGGTTATCAAAACAGTTTCAGGCATTTTTCTGATGGGAGAAAGGTAAACATTTCCACCTGTTAATGCCTTTGTATATACAGTATAAGGTTCTACAAATAAAGGAATTATATATGATGTGTTAAGGTAGAAGTTTGTTTACATAGTTCTTGAAAAATAACTGTCCTTGTGTTCTTAGTGAAAGGAATTTCTGGGGGAACCCATTTTGAGCAAATGTATAACTAATTTGTAGTTTTCTTGGAGATTAATTAATTATGTGTTCCCAAGTCAATGTTGATTCTTAGTGACCACATAAATAATAGTTTCTTGTAGATACACATGAATCTTCCACATCTTTAAATAACTCATTTTTTTTCTTTGTTATTACTATACAAAAATAAAGCCATCACTTTTTAAAACCCCTTTTTGCCCCCATGAGTCAGTCTGGGTGTCATCCTTCAGTCAAGGAAGATTTCTTCACTACTGTAGTATCTGCTGTTGACACTCTTAGAAGACAACAGTATTTCTGCAGGAATTTCCTTAATGTCTTTATGGGGCTGACTCCATAAAGTTTAAGACTGTCTTTGCCAAGGTATCACTTCAAGAAGGGCCTAGGACTGTGATGGCAAACCTCAGAGCTTTCTCTGTGGACACGTGAGCCGTCGCACAGCTCAGCTCCATCCTGCATGCGTGCGCGCCTCCTGCTGGTCAGCTGATTTTTGGGTCTCTGCTGTGCATGTGCGGCAGGTGGGGTACATGGCCTGTTTTGGGCCTAGCAGGCCTCCCTCAAGCCTCCTGGGACCAAAAATGGGCTGGGGGGCCCCACAGCCCATTTAAGGGCCAAAATGAGGCATGGGGATGCCGTGTGTGCATGCGCAGGGGGGCAGGGAGCATGGGGGGGTCACACATGCATGCATGGGGGGATGGGGTGGGGGGTCAATGCACATGCACGTGCAAGAGAGCTTTTGGCACGCAATGACAAAATGATTTGCCATCACTTGCCCCAGCTGACTTGCTGTGGCCGATTTGCCCCAGCCATTTTGCCCTGACCATCTTACCCTGGCTGACTCGCTTGGCCAACTCACCACTGGAGAATTCAATGCAACGCAATGCAACTCAAGAGAGAGACAAGTGAATTGCAGCAGTCCTTGTCTTGCTTAAGGTTTGAACCTTTTCAAGTTCAAAGTCCTTGAGGGTGGAGTAAGCTGCAATTCTTCTTGTTCCTTTCTTGAGTTATCCCATGTTGAATTGTCCTGCAGTGAGTTGTCCTGTGGCAAGTCAACTGGGGTGAGTTGGCTGCAGTGAGTTGTCCCATTCTACTTCAAGAGGGCTAAAGGATACTGCAACAATGACATATTTGGGAAGCAGTAAAATCAAAGTTATCCTACAGGATGTGTGGTGGTTGACTGTCACCTTGCTGCTAGGTTAGGTACAGGGGTGGGTTCTACTTACCTTTATTACCGGTTCACAACAGGATTGCTTGTTAGTGGATACATCTTCAACAGGGATTTGTGGCTGATTTGGTCGTCCTTGGATATGAATGTTATAGGTCAGTGATGGCTAACCTTTTTGCTGTCATGTGCCAAAAGCGGGGGGGAGTGGGGGGGTCGCGGGTGCAGGTGCCCACATCCATAATTTAATGCGCCCCACCCTCCCACGCATGCGCATGTGACCCCCTCACACTTCCCCCTGCTTTTGGCATGCGATGGCACAGTGTGCCCCGTAGGCCTGTTTTTCCCCCTCCCCAGGCTCCAGAGGCTTTCTAGGAGCCTGGGGAGGGCAAAAACGACCTTCCCCATCCCCCCAGAGACCTTCCGGAGGCCAGAAACAGCCAGTTTCCCGACTTCTGGTGGGACCAGAAGGCCTGAAAATCAGTTGGCCGGTGTTTGCATGCGTGCTGTAGCTGAGCTAGGGCAACACTCGCGTGCCCACCAATATGGCTCCGCGTGCCACCTGTGGCACCCGTGCCATAGGTTCGCCATCACGGTTATAGGTCCTTATAAATACCCAGTTTGTCACTTTTCAAAGACAGCATTTTTTTAAAAAAAATGAAGTCTTAAACCAAAGTTCCTTTAATCTAATCTTAGAGTTTGCCATTTATTTTATCTGGATGATTCTTCCTTGTGTGTTTTGTAGTTTTATATATTACTTGGTATTTTTCTTGATAAATAGAATTTATCATAATGAATACAAAACCTCAAAGAGATCTCTCATCATTAGATCTGAGAAGAAACACATATGCTTTTTTCCTCTCAACCATAATATGCAATGGGTAAGTAGAATTTCAGATGGACAACAATCCTTCCTTGTATAGATTCTCTCATTCCTAAATCTTATTTCTTTCAATAATATCCAAAATTGCAAGAACTGCTTATTTGAATAATTGTTCTATGGTAAAAAGATCTATAAGGACGAGGGGAAATTTTAACTTGTTTTTAACTATCCTTGAGCATTATTCGTTTTATAAAAGATCTACCATTTTTCTCTAAGAATGGGATAAAACTTCCAGACTTTATTTTTTTATATATATTAACCTTTGGAAAATCTTTAAAAAGTGGAGACTTGAAAAATGAAGGTGACATTGAGGCAGGAAAATAATGTGAGGAGTAGAGCTTCTTTAGATCAAACAGGGAAATTGGGAAACCTACATTTCTCTTGGCTTTGGGAACTCGAGGAAATTTTTACATTATGAAGATTGATTATTGTTTGAGGCAGGTTAAAAATCCAACAGGGATTATCAAAATAGTGTACAATTTACTATTTAGCAATCCAGATTAAAGACCATCTGCTTTTTTTGCTATAATTTCTAATGCTAGAATAGTATGGAACTGTAAAGTCACAAACTATGTATTGCTTTCTTTCATCTTATGACACTACCTGTCTTTTTTGTGAAAAAAATCCTCCCTTAGGTCCCCTATTTTCCAGAATATTAAAAAAAATGAGCATAATGTCTCTTTAGACATTTGATTAAGATGTCATTATCCAAAGAAGAGCTCTGCTCGATCAAAGCGAAAACATTGTTGCTCACATAGGATAAGCAGAGGACAATATTATTGTTTGTGGGCAGGAGACTGGCAGGACATGTATGTCCCAAGAATAACTTGCAGAAATCTAGAGTGGCGAGTTTGGATGAAGTCAAACTTGGTTAACATTGGGAGACAAATGCATTGAATGAGTGTTACAAGACAATGTGGAGGCTGTTAGTTTGATTTTAGGGGCTTCTGAATCTAATAAAGGTCAATAAAACTATATGGAGTTTGCATAGTGCTAAAACAAAAAGACTCCACATTGATATGACATCATTGTTTATCTAAACTATCAACTACTCAAGGAAGAATGTTTATACTAGTTTCTCCCCCCTCATCCCCCATCTCTAAAACTCTATCCCTGCCTTTGCATTCTAATGTTGCATTTATGCCTTGGAGATGTGGAAATGAGCAATATGATGGATGGATGCAGCTTGCCTGGATTCTCTACCACCATTTCCCTTGGGGCTTTCCAGCTGCTGGCAGAGAGCACCATCCCAGAAGATGGTATCTTTTGCAAACTCGACAGCTAGCAGACAATCTCTCTCTCTCTCTGTGTATTTCCCAACAGAGTAAGCTTAATCTGTTTTTTCCCCCTTCCCCTGGCATACCTCATGATTGTCTTTCTGACTTTAGTTGTTTTGAATAAATGCCATAAATACTTTCCACAAAATAAAAACGGGAAGAATGGGAAGCAGAAATGGAGCTGGTATTTCATACTCTTATGATGTTGATAGATTCTAATTTGGAACTGACATGAGATGTAATTGCTCATTGAGCCACTCAGTTGCCCTTTAAGGCACTTTCTGCCTTGTTTTGTTAATGAGCTGTGTGGTTACATTCACCCAGCAGTAGATCTCTGATGTGCCAGGCATTTCATGCATTTCAATTTTTAAAAAATTGTTAAGAGGTCTGCCATGTTAAATGGTATCTATCAGAATCAGCTACAGTGTAGAGCTTATGAAAATAAACTGGTCCAAGGAATCCAAGTGACAAACTAATGATATGTGCATTGTGTAAAGCATTTCTTTGCGAGCCAGTTGGATGTAGTGGTTAAGGCATTAGGCTTAAAATTGGAAGACTGTGTATTCTAGTCCTACCTTAGACATGAAGCCAGTTGGGTGACCCGAGTCACTCTTTCTCAACCCCGGAAAACAGTCAGTGGAAAATCACTTCTGAAATCTTGCCCAAAAGACTGTAGGGACCAGACAATCACCAGGAATCAACATTGATTTGAAGGCAGCCCCTCCTGCCCTCTACCCACTAAAAATACCCCCTGTATTTTTTTTGGAAGTTGAATTGCTTTTTTATTTTTCACAGTCTCACAAGTGACAAAAAGGGAGCTGTATTGGATGTATTCTTTTCTTATGCAGTAAAATATTATAAAGTTATATGCCTTATATAGAATATTATAAAGGTGAAATGATTGCTTCAAATGGATATTAGTCTATTTTCGTGACATATTCGTTTGAAAGATGTTGGCTATTATCAATCCTCCATGGAGTCCTTGTCTTCCTCAAGTAAAGGCACTCTTTTGAAGGTGACTTTGACAGGGTTGGGGCCTGAGCCTAACTCTCTGAAGCCTAGCTGCTGTCATCTACAGTATTTGGCATTGGTCTTCATCCATTTTTGTAAAAAAACCCTTTATTGTTAAAAAAAAAGTGTTATACTTTGTATGGCGGAGATATCACTAAGACGGTTCCACCATGTACATTTTTTTTTAAACGATCTTCATACATTTTAACTTTCCACCAGTCATATAGAAACAGAGGTTGGTTGTTGATCTTTTGTCTTTTGCCCATTTAGACTGCATTAAAGTTAAAGACTTTTGTCTGTCTTTCCTATGCAAAGCATAGGAAAAAAAGCCATCAATCAAATAAGCACTTCCTCCTGCCCAATAGGAAAGAATGTAAAATTCTCTCCCCTAATCCTATATTTGTAACAGAACAATATAAGGGGGAGTTTTTAGGATGCTGAAATGATACACTCCTTTTTTCAAAACAATACTGCTTGTAGGAGGGATTTATTCTTTTTTTCCCCCCACCCTTGACCCTGGAGAAGAGAACAGGAAAAGTTATTTATCGGTATGCTCTGAATTTTGGCAGGAAGCATCCAGGGTTGAAATGACAATGTGTGTGAAACCGCATTTCTTTTATTTTTGGGGGGAATGTGATCAGGTGTCTGTTCTCAAAGCAGAGTGAGATTAGCTGGATAGCTATAAAAATATATAGAAACAGATTTGTTTGTTTTAATACACCAATATTTGAATGGAAAATTGGTAACACTTAATGATACATTACCAACATACTTTACTTTAGTTACTTTATTGTCATTGCACATGGTACAATGAAATTAAATGCCGTCTTCAGTGTACATTATAACTATAAAAATAAAAACACAAACATACATCCTTTACATTCTATATAATTGAAATTGAAAACTTGATATTGCACTATACCGTAGAATTCAATATAGTTATTGCCCTGGGATAGAAGCTGTTTTTCAGCATATTTGTCCTTGTTTTTATTACCCTGTACCGTCTGCCAGATGGTAATAGTTCAAAAAAAGAGTGCCCAGGATGAGATGGAACTTTAAGAATGTTTTGAACTTTCTTAAGGCAGCGGGAGCTATAAAGCTTTTCCAAAGAGGGGAGAGGGCAACCAATGATCCTCTGGGCAATGACATTGACAAATACAAATACAAATACAAATACAAATACAAATACAAATACAAA
>WNWU01000001.1:38494340-38505209 GCA_012654045.1 Ptyas mucosa | reverse complement strand
CTATCCTATCCTATCCTATCCTATCCTATCCTATCCTATCCTATCCTATCCTATCCTATCCTATCCTATCCTAGATTCCCAATTAATTAATTTCAGAGAACTAATAAGAAAGGATCCAAGGCAGAAATAATACAGAGAAATGTATATTCCAAATTTGTGCAGATCCCTTTCTTTCCACAGGATGATTTCATTTTTAATCCTGGGTGCCTTCATCTGTCCTCTTGGCAAGCATTCCCATTTGGCTGCATTTGAGTGCTCCAAGGCTGCTCTGCTGAAGCTTTTCAGCTGTATACATCAATTCTTGCTATACGATGGCAGAAGCTGAAGGCAGCTGTAGATGACTAAATGCTACAGATAGAAGCAATGAGAGCACGCATGAAGCTCTTCAGTTTGTGCTTCAAGGGTGGTTGTCTCTTTGCCAACTCCCCTGAGGCCAGGTATAAAATTATCGGAATGTTGATAAAGAGATTTGAAGGCCAAAGACATGTGAATCCACAGAAAGCAATTTAAGGACTTGGATTTATAAAGTGGTGGAACACTAAAATCTGAGGCTCTAAAGCACAGATTGAACAGATAACATGGATGTTTTCATGCTTATTCTGTATACTTGATATTTTATACACTTCCATGAAGATTAGGTGCAGTTGCAAATTATTATGCAAAACAGTATGCATAACACTAATACTAAAATTACTCAGTGGTAATATAATGTACACACCCCATCAACCACAAGTTTGAAAAAGGGAGACATTTAGAAATCAAGGTACAAACATGGGACTAGGTATTTTATTTTTTTGCTTCTCTTAATTCTAGCAACACATATTTTAATTTAATTTTAATAAGCCTCATTTAACTAATTCTTTGTAGTTCTTTTGAGAATTCATATAGGATATGAAAGAGTGAACTTGTTGCTATGTTGCAATTCCCACATGGTCCAAGACAATGTGGAACAATGAAATGGGAACTTCCCAATTTCCAGCAGCTGCAACTTAGATAAGGAGAAGAGTACCACAGTAGTGCTAATGTTATTTGAGGACCCTAGCAGTATCCAAGCATATTATTCTACCAACTATGTGGACCCAATTGCTACATTTTCCTGACAGAGTCAATGACTAGAATAGATGTATGCTTCTTCTTCTGCAGCTCTTCAACTCAAGCAGCTCTTCAACTCAATATCATAAGCAACTACACATTTTTGAAGCTAGTGTTAATTTGTTAATCTGCTCAAGGGCAGTTTTTCTCATGAAAGTGTAATAATAATGATGACAAAGCAGAAAGTTCACTGTATGATATGTGAAATTATTTTGAGTTTAATGTTTTGGGATAGCTATAAAGTGTAATTTTTGCATTAATACCTTGGTTTCATTCTAGGCCCGAGGCTCTGGTGGTGGTAGGCGAAGGAATGATGTTTCTTCTATGGATGACCATGATAAACCTTATGTTTGTGACAGTAAGTAATCTCCAGACTTTCACTCATCTTTTTCAAATGTAATTTTTACAAAGGATTTGATTACAGTAGTAAAATACCAATACAATCTATACTTAGAGAAAAAGAAGAGAATAGAAAAAAGAATAAAAAGTGCAGAAAAAGAAAAAGAAAGAAAGAAAAAGAAATATATATAAAGAAATGAACTCCAACCTTTATTACAACCAGTAGAAGTAAATTCAGTAACTCTTCACCTTTTTTTTATATTCAGGCTACCTCTTCTTCCCATATCCCATCTCTTATCAATAAATAAATCTGTAAAGACTCATCATTTCAATCCTGATTTTAGCAAAAGTCCATTAAGAGTTACCTAAAATGTAACTCACTGGAGAAGAGCCTAATGCTGAGAATGATTGAGGGCAAAAGAAGAATGGGACGACAGAGAATGAGGTGGCTGGATGGAGTCACTGAAGCAGTAGGCGTGAGCTTAAATGGACTCCAGAGGATGGTAGAGGACAGGAAGGCCTGGAGGAATGTTGTCCATGGGGTCACGATGGTCGGACACGACTTCACAACTAACAATAACAAAAATGTTCTATTTTAACCTTGATCAAATAAACTAATCTTATATTCCTTGCTTCTAACAATCTTGCTTCTGATCCTTTGATCCCTTTAAATAATGTCCTAGAAGTTGGTTTATTTTCATTTTTTCTTTGTCTCTTCTCACAAAATTCTTTAAAGTTTTAACAAGTCTCTTTTGTAAATCCAATGTAGGAAGATTCTCCAAGTCATTCTCTTAATTTGTTATTTGTATATCCCTTTTAATAATAAAGACATCCGCCATTTTCTATTGTATATCCAGTATAGCATCTTTTTCCATATCATTCTTGCAGCCTTACAAACTTTGTAAATCAACTTTCAGAACAGACTCAATCTTTTTAGGTAAAACTTGTTCTTCTTTCACAACATCTTTAAATACACTCTACTAATAAAATTAACTTCTGGATCCTATGGGAAGGATTCTTTATAATGAAAAAAAAAATTAAAAATCTTATTTCAAATTTATCTGAATCCTTAGTTTGTTTGTAACATTCTAAAATCAAAATCTAAATACCTCTTTTGCTTTCCCTTATTTTTTAGGTCCTTAAACTTGTATTTAAAACTTCTTAAGGATTGAAGGAAAGTCAACTGGTGCTTTAAAACTTGTCAATCCAAAGGTTCTTAATAACCTGAAAAGCTGTTAACAGGCCGTTAACAAGCTGAAAGTAACTAGACACCAAATACATAAATCTAGTGTTGTTTCAAAGGCACAAACCATTGTTTGAGCTACATGGCTTGTCTCCCAGAGTCCTATACTCATTGGAAAGCACTGTCTTGAGGTATCCTTGCAAAGAGCAACTGTCTGGAGCACTTATGAGAGATAATAAGTCCTCCCTTTGTCTACAAAGGAATTATGAAAGAGCTGATCTACGCCCTAGTTCTTCATTTTGCCAAAGTTGTTGCCTCTGTTTTTTGTGGAGTCTATCATTTCTTCCTCGGAAGTCTACTTGTTTTCCTACTATGATTTAGAATCCTGTGATTTAGAATTTACATTCTTGTTGATGCAAGTGAAATTTGCATTTGCTCCATGTTCAATTTTTATTTTCAAATCATTTATCTAGCTTATCAAAATTCTTTGGAATTTTATTTCTGTCCTTAGGGGATTAGTAGCACACAAATATTGTGTCATCTATAGATTTCATTAATATGCCCTCACCTTTATATCTATGTCATTAATAAAAAAGTGTTTAAAAACACAAGGTCCAGGACAAAACATTGTCATTTCCCGCCCCCCCTCAGAACTTCATTCCTATTTGATAAGAAATGATTGATGAGCCCTTTTTGAGTGTAACTTTCAACCAGTTATGTATCCATTTCATTGCCCTGCCATAACATTTGACATAGTGATAGTTTGCTACTCAGAATATGATGGGATATTTTGCCAAATGCTGAAATATAAGCATTACATTTACAGCATTCTCATAATCTACTAAGAGTGGTGCAGTGATCTAGAGGTGGAGTTCTTGCCTCACAATCAGGAGGCTGCGATCCTAGGTAGAGGCAGATATTTCTTTCTCTGGGCACACTGAGATTATATCTGCTGCATAAATCTCCACATTGGCGACAGGAAGGCATCCGGCCAGTAAACACTTAGCTCCATTCAGTTGCCCAGACTCCACTCCGCAAGGGATTATACGGTCATTAAAAGAGGACAATGATTCTTATAATCTACTAAGGAAGTTCTACATCAAAAAATTGAAATAAATTTAGTTTGGCAATATTTGTTCTTGACAATTCCATGTTAATTTCTGCCAATCACCATATTATTTTCAAAGTATTTACATATTCTAAAATATTCTAAAATCTAATTCTAGATTTTCTCCAGGTTTTAGTATTACATGGAGTTTACTATAGTTCTCTCAAACTTTCTTTTCTTTTCTTTTCTTTTTTCTTGTGAAGATATGGTCATTGCCCTCTGATAGCCATCTGGCAATTCCTCTTTTCTCCAGGACTTTTAAAGCATTATAACAGTTGAATAAAGGTCCAGCAAGGCCATCTCTTCCTGGGGATGTAGTTAATTTAACCCTGAAGATTTAAACTTGTTCCAAGTGAATAGTTGTTGCCTAGCCTTGTCCTTATCAGCCACTTCATTCTGCCTAGTGGAATCCATGTTCTCTTGCTGGAGAAGGTTCGAGATAAAATTGAAGATGAATAGCTTGGACTTTTCTTTGTTGAAGACATGTTTGTATTGTTTTGTTTCGTCTCCATTTTTAAAAATGTGCTGCATTCTTTTTAGTATCACTATTGGTTTTATATAACTTTCATTGCACGATGCATTACAGGCAGGCCTCAACTTACTGTATATCCAGTGGTTTAGTGACTGCTCAAAGTTACAACAGCACTGGAAAAAGTGACTTATGATCAGTCCTCGCACTTACAATGTCTCAGTATCCCCATGGTCACAAGATCAATATTCACATGGCAACCAGCATGTATTTACATTAATTGCAACATCCTGGCATCATTTGATCACCATTTCCAACTTTCCCAGCCAGATTCCGACAAGCAAAGTCAATGGGGCAAGCAAAATTCACTTAGCAATTGCTTAACAATCACTTAACTCCACCAATGAAAATTTTGGTCCCAATTGTGGGTTCTAAGTCAAGGACTACCTGTATTATTAATATTTTTGTTATTTCATTAATATCCATTATGTAAAATTATTCTGTATTTTATGTTTGTCTGCACATTGTTCCAAGTGATTTTTTTATATTACTAAAAGTTTCATACTTCCGTAAATGTAAGTGTCACTTAAATTATACATCCGAGCAATATCTGTGTACTCAGTTGAATAATTTCTGTTCACCTTGGATCCATTTTAAAAAAGAGTTTCTACAGAATGTAATGGAAACAAGATACTCAAAATAAGGTTGCTCTTTATAAGAATTCCATTAATGTTCTGTTTAGAAAAATCATGCTTATTTCTTGTTCTACTCTATTGATGTTCTGGAGAAAATCCATCTATAGTACATGGTTGCTAAAATTGACACTGACTAGATGGCACATAATCAATAAGTGAATCAAATAATCACTATATTTTGGGTTTTTCTCCAGGGGTACAAAATGCACATTAAGCATTCATCATCTACATATCAACAAGTACCTTGATCTCATAGACTGTGTTACTATTTTTAATAGTATCTATTATACTAATATAGAATTTATTTGGACTATCTTTCGTCTCCATCATATGTATGAAGAATATTTTTGTTTATAGAAAATTCAGTTCAAAAACAATATAGAATTTCCAACATTTCCTTCAGTTTTAGGTGCTTTATCCCTAATAACTCACTTTAGAGAATTTTGTTCCATCAAGCTGAACATTTTTCTGCTAAGCTAAATGTAGAGTGCAAGGTGACAGGTGTTTCATGCAAATAGATAGCATACTTTCTTATTAATTGTGGACTATATTCTTCTTACTATTTTTTTAGATGAAAAGGCATTGACTATAATCTTAAAGTCTGCTCAGCAATGACCATGTCATTCTTGCCTTTTGCCTTTAATTAATGTTCTTGGTTAATAACAGTGTTGAAATGCCTATGTTGCATAAGAAACATTGTTTTGTTCCTGATGACTAATACAAATTAGTGTGAGTTTTTTCTTCCCATGTTTCAAGGCAGTTTCCTTGTACCCCTAACTTTTCTTTCTTTTAGGCATTTTTCTTCCATGAACTCATTTCAATTTGAATGTGATAGCTAACAGTGGAAGTAATATTCTGAATTTTCACATTAGCTTGGTTTCTGTCTTACAGAGAAATGGGATGCATAAAATATGTTCAGTTTAAATATTGGTTATTCATTGCACACTTGTCAGTGCAGAATGTATCTATATCATATCATAATTATGTTCATGTGTTGATAAGCAATTAATATGTATTCATTATGCTGACTGTAAACTGCTTAGAGAGGGCTGTAAAGCATGGTGAAGCGGTATATAAGTCTAAGAATATGTAAAGCTGTATTTAAGTCTAAGTGCTATTGCTATTATCCCAGACATTGCAACTGTGATTCCCAAACATTGCATTTTTGATTTTCCAGCTCTCTGAAGTGAGGTTTAGCAGCTAATTGGCTGATTTTCTTCTTCTAGTGACCTAACACTCACTTAGACTAAGTTTCATTGGGGGCATCTATAGTATGAGTTTGTCTTGAGAAAAACCTATCCAGAAACACACACTAAAGACCACAAAGACATAAATACTATAAGCAAATTGCAAATATCTGATGCAAATGAAAATCATGTCATCATGGACCAAATATTACACTTTATCTGTGCTTGGTAATGCATTTTAGTGCAGAGTGCAGAGAAGTGCATTTTAGTTCAGATAGTGCAGAGAAGAGCAACAAAGATGATTAAAGGACTAGACTGGAGGCCAAAACATATGAAGAACGGTTGTTGGAATTGGGTATGTCTAGTCTGATGAAAAGAAGGACTAGGGGTGATATTGATGGCAGTGTTCCATTGTCTAAGGGGTTGTCACAAAGAAGAGGGGTTCAACCTATTCTCCAAAGCACTTGAAAGCAGGACAAGAAGCAATGGATGAAAACTAATCAAGGAGAGAATCAACCTAGAACTAAGGAGAAATTTCCTGATATTATCAGGAAATCATAATCAGTGGAATAACTTACCTCTGGAAGTTATAGGAGCTCCAACACTGGAGGTTTTTAAGAAGAGATTGGACAACCATTTGTCTGAAATGTTATAGGATTTCCTGCTTAAGCAGGAGGTTGGACTTTAAGGTCCCTTCTAAGTCTGTTATTCTATTATTCTATTATTTTTATTCTAATTTAGTATATAATTCACAGCAAGTAGATTCAAACCAATCTACTGTATTGAGTAAAGATGATGAGAGGACAGCTTTTGTTTAACTTAACATGAGCTATGCAGGTAACTAGTGTAGCAGTGAATTCTGCTTTGATCACTAGGGCTAAGCAGCTGATTTCAACTCGACTAATTTAAAGCAAAGTCTCACCTTGTCTTTTATATTCGGATATGGAATAGATTTTTTTATTAGACAGCACATATAGTATTTAGATGTTGCATGTATATTTAGCATGTGCCTCAGATGCAGGACCCAATTCTCCGAACGGTGGTCATTTCTAGATGATAAGAGTTAAGATGGGTGAGATAGTAATCAGGGAACCACATATAGCAATAGCACTTAGATTTATATACCACTCTAGAGTGCTTTACAGCACTCTCTGAGTCAGCATATTGCCGCAACAATCTGAGTTCACATTTTACCAATCTTGGAAGGATGGAAGGCTGAGTCTACCTTGAGCCAGTCCTGGCTATAGACAGAGTTAGCCTGCAGTAATGCATTCTAACCACTACACCACCAGGCTCACGTGCAGAATTGAAGCACTGACTTTTTTTTATGTGTGTCATACAGCTGTACTTGAACAATCATATTTGTAGGAAAAGAACTGGCAGAGGCAAGAGGCAGAGTTAAAAGAGGGATCAGCGTAGAATCTCTACATAGTCACAAATGGACTAAGTCCCCCCCTCCCCCCCCTGAATTTGGTTGATTTTTATCTAACTCCATGCAGGTGCTGACTATTAGTTGAGAAGATTCCTGTGCATAGGCTTTTAGCAATAAATAGGTTTAATAAGACTTTCACGTGTGGACTTGATAATGTTACTTTTAATGAATGGAATGCTTAAAGCAGCAGTACTTTTCTTTCAGAGCTGCTCAGAAGCCTGAAAAACATTAGGTGGCTTTAATGAATGCCACATATGTTCTGTAGTCACACTTGTATATGGTTCCAAGCAATTCTTCTGCATAATTTTTGAAGCATGCACAACTTCTTGGAGTATGACATTTCTTTGGGATGCAAAACTTTATGTCAAGACATAGAAATGGAACTTTTGTTGACTGACATAGGCAGACAACTTGTGTAGAAGTATGCAAGATGAGTTGCTTATTGTTGTCTGCACCTTCTGTCTTTGCAGTTTGTGGCAAGCGCTATAAGAATCGACCAGGCCTGAGCTATCACTATGCTCACACTCACCTTGCTAGCGAGGAAGGGGATGATGCTCGGGAACAGGAGACACGTTCACCACCTGTCCACAGAAATGAAAATCATAAACGTGAGTAGGATATATGTGTCCTTTATATTTTATAATGTAAAGCTCCAGTCCCTATTTTACCCTCCCACTGCTGCATCCAACTTTGCATTACAGTTCTGGCTACGCTTACTTTGCTCCTCTGTGAATTGTTAGGACCAGGCTTTTTAATGGAGCTAATCAGCTGCAGCTTTTCCAGATGCTGAGCTCAGCTAATCCAAAATTCATCTCAGACCTCCCATTAGCTCAGCAGTGGGTCACTTTCCATCACTGTTCCTTTGGGATGAACATGTGGAGAAGAGACAAGTCAAGCAGTTTTCTAGTGGTTCATTTTGAGAACAACATATACGTTCCTTTTTGTTTCTGTCTTTTTCCTTCTTGTTACTGGACAAAATTCCCAAGCTTTGTAAAGTTTCCTATTAAGGGATCAAATAAGAGACAAAGGTCTTGGTTAAAGAAAAAGATTTATCATGGGCTGTAGGTCCAACAATATTTTTTTGCTCCTGAAACTTTTGGACATTATCAAAAATGTATTGGGGCTCTATTTGCCTCATTTTTTTATGACAGAAGGTTGGATGTTGGATTGAAAGGTGAACACTTTATAAATTTTTATAAAGCATTGCGCCTTTCTAAGAGAGGAAATGGCTGTAGGAATATGTTGCTTCCCTAGAATGTATTTTATAATATGAATGTGGTATTGAAAGTAAAATAAAATTGGTGCTAAGATGTAACTCTTTATTTATAAGAATAAATAGGGGAAGTATTGAGTTGCATTCCTGTCAAAGTAGCCTAAATAATCATGGCTTTTTATCAGATGAAAGTATAGCTGAAGATTGGCTTTTAGTCTCTTATTAGAAGTATTATTCTAAATTAATATAAACTGTTATTTTGTTACATTTGGTTGGATAATATAAACTGGTGCTTCTTTTATTTTTTATTTTTAATAACTAAATACAAAAATTATAAAAGAAGGGAGGAATGTTGGAAAAAATAATATATAGCAATACATATCAATAACTTGAAGCCATGATTCATTACAGCCACCCATGGTTTTCTATGTTAATCAATTCTGTAAACCACAGAATAGTTGGAGGCTTATATATGTCTTTCTAATGCCGAATAATTCAACTTTTGATTGTAAATCTATTTTTTTTTTGGTCCAGAAGTCAACTCCCATGTGATTGAGATAAAATGTAAACTTATGAAAATATTAAATCTCACTGAATTAAGAAAAAAAATTGATAGTCTGGGGCATATATGCTATTTCTTTTAAAAGATGATAGATACAGTATATGTATCTAGTTATTTAAAAAAATAAAACTGCAAATATAGGCAAGAAAAAAATCCCTAAATGATTCAGTGACTCAATTAGATAATTTATTAATGCCAATGTAATGGCTAACAATAATTTTCTATGAATTATTTTATATATTTCATAAAATAAGATAGGAAGTTGTTGATGTCTGATCTGATATTCCAAAGCTTCCTCCTTCCCCTAAAGTGTGTCAAGCTGAGAAATGGAGAAAATTGGCTCTGACCGGCCCAATCCGTTTCAAAGTTAACAACTTATCTGACATGATTGTAATATAATAATAATAAAAAACCAGATGAGGCTTTTAAAATAAAGAAGGAAATAAAAATACCAATCCCAGAGACCTGAATTGAGAGAGGAAAAAACATTTCTAACTGGAATTACCTATAGATAAGCGTTGACTTATGGGGTGAAGAATTTTGTATCTATTAATAAGGAGAAGGTTAATAAAGAAGAGGTGAAGAGGCAATGAAACTGTTTCTGTGTGTTGTGGTCCGCCAGCAGCCTGTGGAGCTGGCAGTGGAGTCAGACAGTGAGGAGGCTGGGGAAGAACATGGGCCAGTCCTGGAGTCTGGGGAAGGCCTGGACGAGGGCTCTGTATCGGAAGCAGAGATGGGGGCAGGGCTATCTGTGAGTGATGTGCGGACTCCGGAGCCGCCAGAGTCAGAAAACAGAGAGGCAGAGGAACAGGAGGAGCCAGTTGCTGGTGCCTACATGTGCAGAGCTGCCAGGAGGCATGAACAGTTAAAACAAAAGGGACCATTCGGGAGTAACGCCTGGAGATGATTGGCCCCTCCTATAAGGCTTAAAAGAGGAGCAAAGGCATGTGGGCACTTTGCAGGAAAGCAACATTGTTAATTCTATTCCCAGTCAGCATCTCTGTTTGATTCTGGAATCCGTTTGGCTTTGCCAAGTAGGTCTTTGGCAAAGTGTCAAGGGAGATAAAGGTTGGTGATTATCCCAAAGGAGTTCTCCCAAAGAACTTTTTGCAACTAATTGGGACTCAGCTGTGAATGAACATAATTCATAGCTGTTGCAATAAAAGAAGTTTTGGGGACTACTCGTTTGTTTTAATGACTCAGGAAGCCTAGGTCACAACACTACGGTACTTATGTAGAGGGTGGGAAATTGTTCTTGTTTTTTTTTCCTTTCCTCTATTTTCCTTTCCTTTTTGATTTCTTGCACCTTTATTCTCATTCTTTATATTATCTTTTATTATTGTAGTTAATTTTTTTTTAATAAAAACATTTTTTTTAAAAAAAGGAAAATCTGTTCTCCATATATTGTATATCCCATCCATTGTCTGCAATTCCATACAACTTGGATCATGCACCTTTATCTTTTCTTTTTATGTACACTGAGAGCATATGCACCAAAGACAAATTCCTTGTGTGTCCAATCACACTTGGCCAATAAAGAATTCTATCTATCTATCTATCTATCTATCTATCTATCTATCTATCTATCT
>WNWU01000001.1:38430883-38494330 GCA_012654045.1 Ptyas mucosa | reverse complement strand
TCTATCTATCTATCTATCTATCTATCTATCTATCTATCTATCTATCTATCTATCTGCTATCTATCTTCTATCTATCTATCTATCTATCTATCTATCTATCTATCTATCTATCTATCTAATTTATTTGGGATTATTAAGAAATTTGCCTATTACTGAGGCAATCACAGCAAAAAATGGAGATGGTATGATTTCTCTGTGTGTTCTTTAAACAGTCACAGGGACTGGCTATTTAGAAATAAACTTTAAATACAAGCTTGGTGCTCCCCATTTCTGACTTTAGGTATTTTTTCAGGCTAATAGAATGGCTAAACTAACAGCCCTTCCCTACTCACTTTATTAAACTGTCATTTAAATTAGAAAGATTGGAAGAAATCACCTGTTATTCTATGATAAGGCTTCTTAGAGCATTTGCTACCTAAACAAGAAAGTCCAAGTGGTTTCTGCATAATTTTGTATATTTTATTTTACATGTTTTAAAGTTTCTTCTGAACAGAGTACTCAAAGAGGTTGACAAAATATATAGCATTCCATGATTAACTCAATGGAGTAGAAAGGAAATAAACAAACACATATGCTTGAAGATAAACAATTTTCCAAAGGAAACAAAAATTTCTACATAGACTAATATAGACTATTTTTTAAAAAAACAAACATAGTGGCCTCCAACCAATGGTGACAGATAAATAAAGAGAACCCAAATGTAAGAAATAATCCTTGTACTGGGGACTGCAACAAGAAGTGCTCCATTCTCATAGATGTGAAAGATATTTTTATTTATTTATTTTGAGACTATTATTAATGTCTTGGGGGTTGGGGTGGGATTTCAAACACAGTCATTTCGATTTAATTGGTCAGATTTAAAATATGCCGTGATACATGTAATGCTGCTGTACATGTAATTGTTAATATTGCTGTTCCATAGTATATTTCCTTGTACACGGAATAAAGCAAGGAAAGAGCGCCAGTTCCTTAAGTCTTGCTAGGGTGGCTGGCTGTCGAATTTAGATTTGACAGAACTCCATTGTTACATAGGCCATTTCCTCACTTGTGATTTATTTATAGCATCATCTAGTATCACCCAGCCACTGTCGAGGCAATATAGAACGTGTCCTCATTACTGTTATCTTGGCCAACAATGGCTAGATGATGCTGTGAGATGCCATAAATCATTAAGGGGAAAATCACTAAAGACTGGACTTGAAGAATCTTCTCATTAGCATGAATACAAGGTGAACTGATGGGAGACAGAACAGAACATCTCTTGCTGATTTAATGGAGATGTCCCTTTAAGGTAATTGTCTCAGATAATTTTTGTGGTAATAGGAACTAGAAATATCTTCAGTTTCACCAGTGGAGTGACTGCTAGTGACATTGGTATAAAGTCTGAGTAACATGTGCCCAAAAACCAGCTCTTGTCCACATAGAACAACTCCTCCCAACATTTCTGCAGCTGTATTTTGTACCTTTGCAAATGATTAAATTCTCTTGGAGAGTGTGATATAAGTAGTCATTTACTGCCCTTTTAAAAAAAGTAACCCAAATCTGGTGTTCCAGATGGGCTACAACTATGTGCAATGGAAGGACTTGCCTTGGAGAGCCACATATTAAGATAATTTCTATTACCACCTGCTTTAAAAACTTGTTCTTCTAAGAGAAAAAGAAGATTAATTTGGCAGTTCGAATCTCACCAGGCTCAAGGTTAACTCAGCCTCCCATCCTTCTGAGGTTGGTAAAATGAGGACCCAGATTGTTGGGGGCAATTTGCTGACTCTGTAAACTGCTTAGAGTGGGATGTAAAGCACTGTGAAACAGTATATAAGGCTAAGTGCAATTGTTAGTGCTATTGCTATTAACGTTTCCAGCATAAATCTTTATCCATTTTAGACAATTTCTCTGGTGACATATATCAACAATACCGCATTTTATAAAAATTCCTTTAAAATTAGAACATAATGTAAATTTCAAACTGTTTTAAAAGGGGTATTCATTTCTCTGATAGAAATGTCTTTCAAAACAATTATATCTTATTAATTTCCAATCTTGTAAAAAAATGCTATTGCAGAACTTGATTGCTTGTCGTCTTCTTCCTAACAAAATACACCAGAATATTCCTTGGCTTTTTTCTTGTTCTATCAATCTAGAATTTGTTTTTTTTTAACTTTAGCAGTTTCTGACTTCATATTTTCCTCTTTCCAATCCCAAAAAATTGCCAAGACTTTAATAATCTTTTGTCTAATATTTTCATTATAAGCTTCTGGAATAGACAACTCTCCCAGTTCCAATAAAGCCAAATTATCTAAAAAAAAATTCCAGGTCTTTATCAAGCACTTCTGTCTTACTCTCTAAAATTCCCACTTTATCATTGATTTGTTTTACCTCTCCATATATTTGGTTTAGAGCACTATCCAATTTTTAAATTATTTTTTTAAAGTTTTTATCTTTACAAGTTGTTCGTTTTCATAAGTTTCTATTTTAGACCCCTTTCCTCAAATAATTTCTAAAGCAAATTTGGTAACTGTTTTCTCTCAAGGCTACTCTAGCAAGCTCCTCCTGCCAGTGGTGGGTTTCAAAAATATTTACTACCAGTTCTGTGGATGTGGCTTGGTGGACATTGCATGGCTTGGTGGGCGTGGCTTGGTGGGTGTGGCAGGGAAAGGATACTGCAAAATCCCCATCCCCATCCCACTCCAGGGAAAGGATACTGTAAAATCTCCATTCCCTCCCCAATCCAGGGGAAGGTTACTGCAAAATCCCCATTTCCTCCCGATCAGCTGGGACTTGGGAGGCAGAGAATAGATGGGGATGGGGCAAGTCAGAATTTTTATTACCAGTTCTCTGAACTACTCAAAATGTCCTCTGCCGGTTCTCCAGAACTGGTCAGAACCTGCTGAAACCCACCTCTGCCTCCTGCCCTCTGTTGCAATTTTTCTAGTAGTTGCCATTGTATATTAAAACCAAAACTGAAAGTATCTCAAACAAACAAGAGGGAAAAAAGGCTTCCTTCTCCCCATAACTTCAACCCACATCACAACTGCATCAAAACATCACTGTCTAGTTCAGTACTTTATCTTTTAAGGTGTAGAGTACCCCAGTAAAGTGCATATGTTAATAATCAACAAAATGTATTCCCACAAAGGTCTGATTTCTTTAAGTAGCTAAGTTCAAGTTAATGCCAAAGTACTTTCCTCAAAAATAAAAATAACTAAAAAATAGGAAAATAACTGTTCCTTTTATCCATTTTAAAACTTTCTTAAACCTCTTTGTTAAGCTTTCTGCAAAATTTTCTTAAGTCTTTAAATCCTTAGAATCTCTTTTCATTTTGTAATCTTGAAAAAAAGTTTTTCAAGATAAAGGAATATTATCTATGCAGCAAAGGAAATCTCTCCATATCTGTAGATTAATTATTTCCAAAAGTGGTTAAGAAATTAGACTAGCAAAGGCTGATGTTTGTGTAAGTGACACTGCAATTGTAAGCATACATGGAATTCTGGGACTCCCTGCAGTTCAACTCTTGAGCTGACTGCAAAAACTTCCATTTCTGTAGTTTACCAGTGAGGATCCACTATTCAGAATGCACAAGGGTTATCTCATGATCTCCCTTTGATCCAAGGAAATTACTGCAGCGAGCACCCATCTTCCAGTTGGCATTCTCAGCCGTTGTGTCTCTTAGTTTATTTGGAGACATCAGCCGGTCATAATTCCTTACCGGAAGTCCCATAGTCAGCATCTCCATTTTATGCTGTATACAATCAATTAGAACTGACAAATGCACTCATCTGACCCTGCCCTTACAGAGAGAGAGAGGGAGGGAGGGAGGGAGGGAGGGAGGGAGGGAGAGGGCGGGAGAGGGAGAGAGAGAGAGAGAGAGAGAGAGAGAGAGAGAGAGAGAGAGAGAGAGAGAGAGAGAGAGAGAGAGAATTGTTTACAGCTTGGAGTTCAATTCACTCACTCACTCTTTTTCACAAGGCAGGATTTCATTTATGCTGTCATTTATCTTCTCATGTGAATGTGCTGTTCATATACCTAAGTTGTTGACTGGTTCTTTTGTGCCAAGGGATGAGGCAGAGAATGCCAGATCCATCTACTTCTGGGAGCATTTGTGAATCAGATTTGACAAACCTACAATGTCATAAGCCTGGATTTTGTGAAATCTCTCTGCCTAGCTTTTGGGGAGGGCATAAATTCATATTCTAATCTTCAGCTTTCTGAAATGGATAGAAAGGGCAGAAATACCCTAAATAGCAATCCACTGTTTATTCCCCTGGCTGCATCGATAGCAAATTAAGCAAACCAATTAAATGAAGGCAAACAAAACCACATTGAAATATAATGGGGGTGAGAAGGTAACAGACATCTTATTTCTGCACTGGCTTTCTTACATCTTCCCTTCCCCTCAAGTTCTTCCATTTCTTCCAATCAAGCATCACCTTGAGGCAATATCTGTTGTAGTAACAGGCCTGCTGATGCTGAATCTGTCAAAAACAGATATTGATTTGCTGCCTGATGCCAGCTAAACAGCTAATAGCATTTGTTCCTCTTATTATCTCCAGCCCTGTTCCTTTTTCTAGCATCTTTTAAACTATTTGGAATGGATCACTAGTAGATTATCCAGAAAATTATTGAAGCTAAGTCTGAGCTGTAGCGAGTCAGTACGATAAAGCAACAGAGGATCCATGAGCCCCCCTACCCTCCTGTGCCCCATTTTTGCTAGTAGAGGTATCACGGGTCAGTCCTTTGCTATTTCCAGGCCGGTCCCTGGGCCAGATCTAAGTACCTCACGGGCCAGATGCGGCCTGTGGGCCTTGAGTTTGACATCCCTAATCTAATTGAAGCTTAGTTTTGTTTTCCCAGACCAACCCTTATTTCCTTTTCTCCTTGCCTCCACTACTTCTTGCTTCATATTTCAGAAGTTTTCAAACTGTTTCAGGCTGTGGAATCTATTTTTTTTTTAAAAAGCCTTCCAGAGTCTCTGACCAAGTGGTAAACTCTCGTTATAGAAAACTGACTAAGTTCCTAGCTAAACTTTTCTAATTTTAAAACACTAGCCAGATCTTTTTGACCATTCATGTTATTACATATTTTTGCCTATCAGTATAAATGTATTGGGCAGTATTGATTACATGATTTCTTGTACTTGTTTTACTGTCTCCTAAATATTTTTGAAAGCCATTTCATTTGAAGTCTCTTTTTCATAGCAACTACAGGTAGTCTTGGTTTAGCAACCACAATTAGCATCTTAGTTGTAAAGCAAAGCAATTACTATGTGAAATTGCAACTGTGCTTATGATCTTACTTCAATTTTCCTTTGCTTTACATAACTGAAGATCCTAAGTACAAGGATTTGTTACAGATTTACTGTTTCATCACCGTATAACTTCGAGTGATGCTGTATGAGGCAGTCGCTAAATGATATACAAGTTATACTACTTATATAACCAAGGCAGCCATTCTGTGATTGGCTAGAACAGAATAGTAAAAATAAGGGCTCTGCCCTATTTAATTGCACCAGAAAGCCACTCACAGATCATAAACGGGACAATTTATAAAGAAATGTAATACCATGTTTCATTATAACCTTCATATTTTAAAACTGGAAATCATATCTTTTTTGCACAATTTTAAATAATTGTTTTATGCAAGTGTATAAAATCAGAATAATGAATACTTCAATTGCATAGTCATAAAAAGTACTTCAATAGTGCTACTTTTTGCTTTTGTGGTTGCAGATCTACCCTTTTACATGCTGATTCTGAATATTTCTGAATCACCAAATATTCATCTGAACTTCATTAGGCAGAAAACGTGAATGTGCAAATTCATCAGATAGAAAACTTATTTAGGGAAACTCAGTTATGAAACAAAGTAAACACATTCTCCCCAGAAAAATGCCATTTAATAAGTTCAAAATAAAGGTTTCACTGAAGGCCAGACTTGATTCATTTTATCTCAGGCATTGGACCTGAAATCCAAGACACTTCTCCCTGGTTTTTTTCACGGTCTTGTCATTTGTTCTTTTCTCTTATCTGGTCTGGCAAGCAGGTCTTCAGGTTCATCGTGCAGAAGTGAAGATAAGGCTAAAGAAGGATAGATGGGGACAGCCATTGTGTTCCATCTGCTTTTGAATCAGGAAATGAAAAGGTCTAACTCCAGTACACTGGAGTTGGAAAGCTGACCAGAAACTATATTTTAAATTACTTAGCATTGTGGGGTTAATTCAACCTTCAAGCTCTGGGCAAACATTATAGTTTACAGCTACTCTGCTGGAGAAATCATCTAAGGCAGTGGTTCTCAACCTTTCTAATGCTGCGACCCTTTAATACAGTTCCTCATGTTGTGGTGACCCCCAACCAGGGGTGGGTTCTAAATTTTTTTACTACCGGTTCTGTGGGTGTGGCTTATTTTGTGGGCATGGCTTGGAGGTCATGTGACTGGGTGTCCGTGGCCATGTGTATAGGGACTACTCAGAGGGCTGAAAAAAAGTCATTTCTGACAGGTCCTCGCACTTTTGACCGGTCCTCACACTTATGACCATCCTCCTGTGCAGCATTCTTAACAACCATGTCACTCATTTCACAACTGCTTCTCTTCACCATGGTGATAAGATAGGGCAAAAAACGTAAAATGTGAGGACAGCCATAAGTTCAAGGACTGGTCAAAAGTGCGAGGACCACTCAAAAATAACTTTTTCAGCCCTCTGAGTAGTCCATGTGCATAAAAGGATACAGCAATAGAGAGGGATGAAGGAATGGAAGGGAAATTAGAGTAGGAGGGAGGGTAAGAAAGGGAGGAAGAGAGGAGGAGAAGGAGAAAGGAAGAGGAAGTAGGGAGGAGAAGAAGAGGGGCGGGAAGAGAAAGTAAGAAGGAAAGAAAAGAGAGGGGTGGTAGGTTTGAGGAGAAAGATTGCTGTACAATAAAAAAGATGAAAGGGAAGAAAACCAACCCCAAACAAATATAAAGATATTAAGATAAAGAATGAATTGTTAAACTTTAAAGAATAAAAGAGAACAAATATGAATAAATAGCAATAATTAGAAACACACAAACATACAATGTATTTTCTTTGAACAGAGTATTTGGCCGGTTCACAGATTTAAACAGTGTTTAGTCATTTCAATTAAATTTAGAATTTCTATATTTCCTTTTTGCCATATTTATTCCTCATCTATTTTTTTAAAAAACCAATATTACCCTTCATCCTCATCTCTAATCTTAATCAAATTCAATTTTTCCCTTCTATTCTATATTATACCCCTTCCTATTGTCATCTATTTTTATATCCATCCTCACATTGGTTAATTATGTAATACAGTTGTTTAATACAAATTCAACATTTTAATATAAATCAATTAGTTATATAACTATCTTTTTTGTATATTAATCAATATGAACATGAATATTCTAATTATTTCCATGCAATCCAATTTCTTACAAATCAATTGATTATATTTACCAATAATAATAAACCAAATAATTTCCCCCATATATTCCTCCAAATCACAACTTAATCATTTCTGTTTTCAACACAATATACAATTAATAGTATCTCAATTATTACAATTCCCTAGTTAAATAGAGCTTTTTTTCTTTTGTGTTTTAAAATCTTGAACCTCCTCTTTTGCCCTAAATTTCCCATTGTTTGCAGTTTTGCACCTATCTTTTTTGGTGAGGAAAAAGAAAAAGAAATATCTCCCTGCCTCATTTTGTCACATTGCAAAAAAGACTCTGCTTTACTCTCAGTTTTGCTTTTCAGCATAGCTAGGGGAAAAAAATCTGCTCCAGCAATTTATCTCTTTGCAGCTAGCTAGCAACAGAGCCCTGTGCAAAACAGCTGAGAGCAAATCAGCTGAGAGTCGGGAGGCTGATCAAATCAACTTATGGTAATTAACCTATGCTGAAGCTGAAAGGGGCTGTTTTTTCTATTTTTGCAGGCACCGGTCTACTCATTTGTTTTCTTTTACATTAGAGGGGCTGATCAGCTGTAGCAATAGATTGGGAGAGGGCAGGGTGAGCGAATGGTGACCGGCAATCCAACAGAGGCAGATGGTGAGTGAAGGCGTGGGGGTGGTGGTGAGAGAGGGCTTTGGTGATCCCTGTGAAATGGCTGTTCGACCCCCAAAGGGGTCGCGACCCCCAGGTTGAGAACCGCTGATCTAAGGCAAGTCTTGCAGCTGAAGCTTGATTTGATCTATCATCTCCAGAGATTAAGAAAAAACTGATGCCATTATCCTACTGGGTTCCAAGCTATTCCCCCCATTTCCCAAGCAAAGCTTCTTTGAAACATTTTTAAAAAGTACACCTAAGATAAGTCTATGGATAGAGAAATAAATAAAAGCAACTTCTCTGATGGAAAGGAACTGTCCTTACCCCAAGCTGTTGTTTTAAAAATGTTACATTGGGGACTTCCCCTTTTCTTTTCTTTTTTTTCCCCTCAGTAGTATTTCCCTCCCTTGGTCAGTCATATGAAGTATATTTGAATGTAAAGTACTTTTTTCTTTCCTTTTTTAAGGAGGTACTCGTCAGTATAAATGACAAATATGAGGGAGAAAGTATATAATGTAATGTAATATAATGTAAGGTAAGGTAAGTCAAGGCAGTGTAATGTAATATATGTGTGTGCATACATGCACACATACACTCTCTCACACACAAACATAGAGAGACACAGACATTTTGTGTGTGTGTAAATACATAGAGAGACACAGACATTATGTATGTGTGTGTGTGTGTGTCACAAACACAAACATACATACATACATCTGAGGAAATGTGCAGACTAGCAACGTGCTTGCAGAAATTGCATGAACTAAATGTGTGTCTTTATGCATTTCTGTATAGAGCTAGATCATTGAGCCTGAGAGATGGCTTTTGAGTGAATATCTTACTTGCTAAACCATGGATGTCAAACTTGCGGTGTCACGTTGCCGTCACGTGATGTTTCACAACGTTTTTTTCCATTTGCTGAGTTGGGGTGGGCGTGGCCTGTGTGTGACGCATCCAGCCCACAGGCTGCCAGTTTGACACCTCTGTGCTAGACATTCTGATGCATGGTGTTTCCTAATAATGACAACTATCATTAAATACAATTGTCTCTTTATTGGCACATGATTGTGAACAGAAATAATGCAATCCTCTTGCCTAAGTTCAAATTCCTTCTAGAAGATAGAAGGTGAGGTATTATAGACTCCGACCATTACTTATGCACATCCTTTTCAAATTCCAAACAATTGTATAAGCATAGAGCACTCTTATAGTTTTAATGAATGTGCTTAGTTGCATAGTAAAACCTTGCCTTAATGTGTTTCTATATACAAATATTGATACTTCATCTGCAAAGACCCATCCTTCTAAAGGTGCAAAGTTTAATACAAATATTGATTTACAACCAAATCAGAAATTAGATATTTTAATGTCTGATTCCTGTTGTCTACATTGTATATGAAAGCCATTTTTGTGGGATAGTTGCAAAATTACAGTCCATATGCATATTTTAATAACACATAGTTCAGATCACATGGCTACTTTCCACATTGGCTTTAATGTCTTTCATAAGGATACTTGAGAACACAAGCAACCCCCCTGTCCAATTGTTCAATGGACAATATTCTGTTATTGTAATCTTACAATAAAGGTACAATACAATAAAGGTATTAGTACTCATGGTTTTGGTTTCTTGTCTAGTCTACCTCAAAGGGCTGGTATCAATCTTGCAAGCCTGAAAGAATTTCTCCACTCTCTAGCCTTTAAGAGAACTAGGGAAGGTCCCTTCTGAGACAACCTCAGGGCTAAGGTATCTTTTGCCTGATTGTTGTCTTTTGTCTCTCAAGGTTATTCTCACAGCCTTTACAAAAGGCCTTAATGATTATTCCACCAAGTATAGCCAATATGTCTGTGGCATATTTCTTGGCTGTTGGTTTCTTTATTGCTTATAGTCAATCTTAAAAGGGCAGAAGCTATCCGTTACTTCAATAATTTCAAGCTAGCAATCGTATCTATTATCATTAGTTTAGTCTTCTTAATATTCACTATGCTCCCTGACTTTCATTATTGGAATTTCCAAGTCATTTGCATTTTCGGCTATCATAATCCTTACCATATTATTGGGTCATAATAGAAGAATGCACTCTTCTGAAATCTCCTTTTCAAATATTTTCTGCTTCTTTCCTCCCAATGATTCAAAGTGTATTTTAAGTACAGACAGAATGAGACAACAGAGTTTTGATATGGTAGAATAGATACTAATACATTGTCTACAGGTGGAACATAATCTTTTTCAGTTCAGGCACCTGGAATTGTAGAGCTGCCCTATTTTTGAACCCACTAAAGTATTTTCTTTTCCTGATTTGTTGCACTGTTTGGCTCTCTTCTTTTTCTTTCCCTGCACAAATTTTTCTGTTCTTATCAGGAACAACTAGCCTCCTCCTCCTCCTCCTCCTCCTCCTCCTCCTCCTCCCTCTCCTCCTCCTCCTCCTCCTCCTCCTCCTCCACCACCACCACCACCACTAGCCTTGTCACTTGAGCTGACATCATGGGCTGAGAGAGATTGTCAGACCAAAGTCACCCACCTAGCTTTCATTCTTTAAAATGGGATTAGAACTCACAATCACTTGATTTCTAGCCTGGTGCTTTAGTCACTAGATTAAATTGGTTTTAATGACATATGAAAATATCATCTCATACCATTTTAATACTTTTTTTTACCAAATGTTCCTGATACTATCAGTACAGGATGAGATTTTGTAACAGAACCTGTAGAACAATTTTGAGATTTAGATTGTTACGTTAATTTAGTCTAGTATTGACAGACTAAATTGAGAAATTAGTATTTCTCAATTTATCCAAATAAGTTAGACTGCTACTCCAATTATCCACAACTAGTATACTAGCTAGAAGGTGACAAGTGCTCAAGGTAGTGGCAAACAGGCCTAAGATCAATACTTGAATGGCAGGGGGGGGGGGGGGGGGGGGGGGGGCAGATCTTAAAAAGACTGAGATTGTACCTCACAGCTTCCTACACTGTTTCCTTCTTTGTTTTCTTTGGTATTATATAGATGGCTGCTGGCAAGACATGCATTTCATTGTAGGAGTTCATTTATTATTTTGGCTTTTAAATTTTTATCTTTATAAATTATACTTAGTATTTTTAAATAATTATCCAGCACAAAGCTGATAAGCATCCCTGACTTTAAATAATATTCCAAAGGAAGGCAGGGCCAGGACAAAAACTACATTTAATTATATTTAAATTTAATCCACATTCACACAAATTAAATAAATATGGTTTACATATTCTTAGTAAATTCCCTCTTCTGTCATATTTAAAACACAGGCTATAGGTCAGGTTCTGAAGGTTACACCCAATGCTTTTACTAGGGTTGAGCCCTGCTGACCTAATGGCAGCACCGATGAGGCATATACTCAGGGGCGGGTTTCAAAAACTGTCGCAACTGGTTTACTTGTGGGCACGTGCTCTAGCTTGCGCACGCACAACACTTCTGCACATGCGTAGAAGTGTCCAGGGGCATGGACGGAGCCTCCCGCCACCGCCACTACTGGTTCGCCCGATCTGGGATGAACTGGTAGCAACCCACCACTGCATGTACTAAAATTCACTGCAAACAGAACAGCTTAGGGTTGTATAAAAGTTAGGCCTGGTTCCAGAAAGATGCTTGGGGGAATGCTCACGGGGTTGCAAATTAAATTATCCATTGTTGATTGTTCTTGTAAAATGCCATAGGTCCGTAGTCAATTAGGTAGTATTAAGTGAGATGAGTAAGTAAACAAACTGTCTAACCAGCTTCATCGTTTCTCAGTGTTGCATAGTGATGACACAACCGCTTCAAAGAGTTACAAACAGGTGCTACATTTGCACTGCCCTGTGGTTTGAAGCCCTTGTTTAGAAACAAATGCAAATCATTGAATAACTTTTGAACAAAATGGTGAGTTCATCTGGAATATTTCCCCTGATATGCTAGGTTTGTTTTACTTGCATAGAATTCTCTTTTTCTCTTTAGAAAGAAAGGAACATTGCAAGTACTATCTTCTCCCTGACGTTCAATATGCAATTCATGTTACTGTGTATCCCCTTTCCCCCACAATACCCAGAGCTGTGTAGTTTCCAATTTGCTCCATAAATGGAAAGTATTTTTTTTTCTGCATTAAGCGGGGCAGAGAAAGGCTTTCCCCTGTAGTGACTGACAGACACCTGGCTTTAGAGCAATGATAAGGGATCTTGGTTGGGGTGGTAGTGATATTAGCATTTTCCTATCACATACAAAGCCAGGCTATCAAAAAAGCTAAGAAACAGGAGTAGAGAAATGCAACAGTGGAAGCAGAGGACAGTACAAAAATCCTTTTGAATAAAGAGGAAATGTCTGAACTTTTTTTTTTTTAAAAAAAAAACGTAAGCTCCATCTGGCTTGTCCTTTAGCACTCTGGGAGATTTATGCTGCCTGCTGTATTTTGCTTCCGTCCCCACCTCTGTCCTGAGCAAAACAATGTGCAGTCTGTGCAGTGAGCCATTCCCTTTGAATCCCACCCCAATGACTTTCTTCATTTCTCATTAAACGTTGGGAGAAAGCCAGCCGGAAGTGGACTCCTCTCCAACAGGGATTCAATCGCTTCTTCTCTATGCACATGGCGCTTCCAGGAACGTGCCTGCTCTCAGTTGCCGGTGTTGTTCTCCTCTTCCTGTTTATTTGATGTGGCGATGGTGGTAGTTTTAATTTCTCAAACCCATCTATGCCTTTTGAAAAGAGAGGGGGGGAGAGGGAAGAGGAGGAGGGGGGAAAAGGTCACAAATCAGTTCTTTACACTTGAGAAATGGAGTAATAACAGGTGGCAAGATCAGAGGCAGCCGGAGCCTGGAATTTTGGTTGCCATGGAAACATGTCAGCCTGCGGAGAGATGAGCTCTGTCAGCAGTAGGGGGGAAAAAGGCACACGAGGGGAAACTCAATGCCATTTACCCTGTAGGTTCAGATTGTATGTCAGCCGTCCCTCCGAGGGATGAAGGCTGGAAAGATATGAAAATGGGGAAGCCAAATCCTGCCCACAGATTGGAACCGTTCAAAACCGGGTTCCTGCACAGCTTAAGCCATCAAACACAAAAGCTTTTTGTTTTTTCTTTTTGTAAAGAAAACACCCCAACCCTATTACCCATTGTGTTGTGTGCCGTTTGGTCTTCGTGCCAACAGAAAAGGCTCTGCTGGCAGGTAGACGAGTTGCACCAGAAGCAGATAACAGATTTCACGTTGCGGATGCCATTAGAGTGTAAAACGCTTCCCTGCCTTTATTTTGCAAGTTCTAGCGTATAGTTTCTTCATGTCGTTGATAGCAGTGTTTCTGGTTTTCTGATGAAATGCTACCCAGAGTATTAAATTCAAAAGAATGTTATGATGGTCAATGCTAGAGGGTGTGTGTGTGTGTGTGTGTGTGTGTGTGTGTGTGTGTGTTTCTGTAGCCCTACTCCACTCCAAAACCGACCCTTAAGAAAATCTATTTTAAAGCCCTGGATAAAGGTGGAGGACATCTTCAGGAATTAGCGCAGCCCAGAGACCAGAGGTGGGTTTCAGCAGGTTCCGACCAGTTCTGGAGAACCGGTAGCGGGAATTTTGAGTAGTTTGGAGAACCAGTAGTAAAAATTCTGACTGGCCCTGCCCCTATCTATTCTCTGCCTCCCAAGTCCCAGCTGATTGGAAGGAAATGGCGATTTTGCAGTAACCTTCCCCTAGATTGGGGAGGGAATGGAGATTTTGCAATATCCTTTCCCCTGCCACGCCCACCAAGCCACACCCACAGAACCAGTAGTAAAAAAATTTGGGATTTCACCACTGGAGTGAACCGGTTTGTCCCGATGATCAGATGGGCCCAGCTGTCCACCAGTGCTATTTTCCTACCCACCACTGCCAGAGACATTTTAGCATTTATTGTCTGGCATGGGAACAGAATGGATTAGAAAACAGACAAAAGTATATGATATCATCAAGAGAGTAAATGAATAGAAATGGAAATGAGCTGGTCACATAGGAAGAAGAACTGATTGCAGGTGGACCAAGGCAGTCATAGAAGGGATCCCATCTGATAAAAAGCGTTCATGAAAGAGATGTAAAACAAGATGGATTGACAACATCAGCAAGTATTGCAGGCCCAATTGGCAAAAGAAAGTTCAGGACAGTATTGGTTTGAAACATGCAGAAGAGGCTTTCATCTTGCAGTAATGGCTAAAATGATGACGACGACAATGATGATGATGATGGGAACAAAAAGGGAAGGAAAAAGGCAAACCAGAAAAGAAACTCTTGCCTTTCTAGATTTCTAGAAGGCCTCATTTAAAATTATTAAATAATTATTAAATAACATTAATGTGATATTATGTATTCCATTTGTATGTATTGTGTAGATATTTAATGATTTTCTTCCTCAGTCACATTAAAAATTACAACTTTTGAAGCGATGCTGTACCCAAGGCTTTCTGGAAAAACAGGTGGTTTTGGATTCATGTGTGGTGCACTTTCATGCTAAACCCGTGATGGTGAACCTATGGCATGTGTGCCAGAAGTGGCACACAGAGCTCTCTCTGCTGGCACGCGCACCAATGCCCCAGGTCAGATCTCCATGGCATTTCTTTCGTGAGCTTGTTTTTCCCTGCAAACAACAAAACAAAAGCTCATGAAAGAAAAAGATCTTACCTCTTGCCATGCTGCCGCTGTTGAGATGCCCAGCCTCCTGCCAGCCAGCTGGTCTCGGCTGTGCATGCGCACATCTTTGTGCATGCACAAATGCACATGTCCGCCAGTGGTGAGTTGCTACCGGTTTGTCCCACATTGGCGAACCAGTAGCAACGGCAGCGGTGGGAGACTCCGCCCACCTGCCCGGACACTTCTGTGCATGCGCAGAAGAATTGTGCGTGCACGCAAGCATGCACGAGCAAACCAATAGCAAACTAAATTGAAACCCACTACCGATGTCCACCCACACGCACCTTTCAGTTTAGGCATGCGCGCGCATGCAGTTTTGGCACTCAGTGTCTAAAAGATTCACCATCACTGTGCTGAACAATGATATTTATTTATTTTTTCTGGCTTAGAACCCATCACAAGAAAGAAATGGTGCTCATAAACCATAGTAATTGAGTTCATATATCATACTAAGCCAAAGATAAAACACATTATGGCTCACTATTGTATAACAATTGTTTTTGTCACATTTATTACTGCTTTTGAGTTGTATTACATTTTAAAACTTAACTTTTTTAAAAAAAATTGATTTATATGCCGTCCTTCTCCGGAGACTCAGGGCGGCTTACAATGCATTAAGCAATAGCCTTCATACTTTTGTATATATTTATACAAAGTCAGCTTATTGCCCCCACAACCTGGGTCCTCACTACTCACTAACTGGGATCCAACTACTTTAATTTCTTTTAGAGAGCCAAAGGATCAAAGCCCAACTTTGATCCTTTGGCTTTGGCCAGTTTAAATTTTCAGTTGATAAATACGCTGTCCAAATACAACTAAATTAATAAGAATAAAAGATACACATGGAATTTCTCTCAATTTAAAGTATTATACTTCTACCTGCAGCCCAAAAAGGACCAGATGGGGCCATCATTTCCAATAACTACTGTGATTTCTGCCTTGGAGGATCTAATATGAATAAAAAAAGTGGACGACCAGAGGAGCTTGTTTCATGTTCGGACTGTGGGCGTTCTGGTAGGTGATATGTTATTGCAGCTATCTGTGAGCATTAAGCAACAACAACACTCTTTTCATATCTTGATGTTTATAGAGATAAGATTAAGGGATTTTTGAGTGGATTATGTTTTACAATATATGTTTGAATGCATATTTTAAAACTAATGGACGAACACAAAAGTGGAAAGTCTTGTAGAAAGACATTTGTTCTCATTTAGATGAAGACAAGATTAAAGGAGAGTTTTTCTCTTGACATGTTACATTTGGTATTCAATAATGTGCCACTCAAATTTTCTACAGGCTGGATTATGACCGATAGAATGGGTCATTCTTTCTGTTTCTGCCTCTCTTTGTCTTTGTCTTTCTCATACATGCACACAAACAAGCACCCCTCAGATTATGGGGGAAGGTTGAAGACAACTGTCTAATATTATTTTTTAGAATGTAACTTTTAGGGAGTTTTTTATTTCTCCAATTAATATATTATGCTTGTGTATGTATTTATAAGTGTGTGCTTTATATAAATTACTTGCTCCATCATTAGTACTTTTTATTTCTTAGAAGTTGTGTTTGGATATTTTTATTTATTTATTAGAATTTATCCCAACTTATTAATTTATGAGTAAGTTGAATATTATTTTAACAAAGAAAGAAGCTGAAGTTTGTAAAAGCGTTGACTATGATGTATATGTTTTAAAAATCATTTTTTTTAAAAAAAATTACTTTAAGACTTAAATTTAAAACCCATTTTTTAAAAGTATACATGTAGCCCTTCTGTGACAAGGTTTTTATTTCCTATTTTATTTTTTAAGGTTCCAGAGATGTTATTTATGACAGGAACTATTTTTTGGTCTTAAATATGTATATGGATGGGGATAATATCACAAGTTATGCACTGCATATACACAATATAAAATTGAGTTTGTTGTTTCTCCTTCTAAAAATTGTTAACTTGAGACTATTGTTAAAACAATGCCAAAGCTTTTCTTGAAAAATTATCAGAAATCCTTCAGTAATTTCCCTTGCTTCACTAAATATGTCTTGTCAGCAGCAGAGTGCTTTTGTATTTTTCTGGAGCTTCATACTTATTAAAGGGACAACAGAGAACTGTGTAGCACTTTAAAGAATCAGCTTCATAAAATTAATTCAACTTTAGTCACCCAGTCTTTTGGAATGAGTGACCATAATACATTTAATAAAATTAAAGCTAAAGAAACTTATCCTAGGTAAGCAAATTGTGTGTATGTGTCACACATGCATATATGGACCTATAACTATAAAAACATGGCTACAGAATGCATTTTTCAGACACAAAATGCAAGAAAGGGATTTCTATGTGTTACATGGCCTCTAACAGGGGAAACCTTTACCTTTACCTTTTATCCCTGACCTTATATATATACACCTTATATACATGTTTCTTGTTCTCCATCAGAATAAATCACATTATACATTCTCTAGCTACACTGATTTCAGGATTTTGGTTGCAATATTATTTATCTGCTTATTTAACAGGATTTATACCCTGCTGCAATTAATTAAACTCTCAGCAAATTACCGATTTCTATTGGGCCATCCTTAAACTACACGTAGCCCATTCAGGTGGAAAAATAGACAAAACACAACAATATTGGAGACAGATAATGTCAGATTAATCCTAGAGTGGAGAAAAAAAGCCCAAACATCAGTTGTTCCAATTAGCAACATTTAAATATGATCAATTATGTAAAGCCCTACTTGAACAATGTTATTTTGTTCTCCTAGACCTTGAACAGTAGATCTGTCCTTGAGCATTGTGGGATTTCCCTCATCTGAAAGAACTATTGGTATATAAAAGCAGGCTGCTTATCAGACATAGAAACCAAAGGACAAAAACTTGCAAATTTGAGACTTTGTCAACCCAACCATCAATTTTATTCATGCATATATTTACAGAACGGTATTGCAGGATCTACAATTCCTCAATATGTGATACACCTGCATAAAAACCTGGCAAAGAGACATCCTGGTTCTGGGTAAAGATCCATCTAATCTAGCACTCTAGCCCACAATAATAGCCAAGCAGATGCAAATGGAAAGCCCCAAACTAAGATGTTAGTGTAATAAATCCCTCAAATGTCAGTCATATGACTAATACAATATAGACATATTTGTGGTATCCATTGATACTATATAAATGTAAGTAGTATTTACTGATATACAGTAGATGGTTGTGTCCCACAGTACCATCTGCTATCTAATAGAATAAAAAGGTATATATATGCAAAAGGCAAAATTGCAGTGGATGTAAAAAAAAGGCAGAAATTTGTGCTGCTGTAAAAAAAAATGACTTTTTTTATCCCTTGCTATCGACATCCTTGATATGACATCATTCTGAGGATTTTATGGGTGTTAGGGAGAGTATAGTAACCATATGCTGGCAGCCAATGAAAGGAATATGGTACTATCTTTGCTGCTGCCAACATTAAAAGCAGTCAAAAATGAAGTGAGTGATTTTAGTTTCATGCTGGTCCTGAAAGTTTTAAAAAATGGTTTTTGTGCTATGTCACATATCCCTTTTATTCCATGGCCAGTTGACTTCAATATTTAGAGGGCTCCTCCCTCTATTTCTTTATATCTATATCCATATATCTGTGTGATTCATGCATTCATCTTAGGAAAGCTTGGGTCGCTTTATCTTTAAAATACCACAAGGTGTTTTAATTTGCTACACCAGGAAAGCATAGCTTCCCTCTGGATATTTTTATCAACAATAATTAATTCTTACCATATTCATTGTCTGTGAACTACTAGCCTGAGGCAAAATTTCCAACTTAGTTTACTTTTCATGCTTACTTTTATATAAAAAAGTTTTTCTTATCTTCTTGTTCTCATATTTGTAAACCATCTTCAAAATATGCCATAGCTGTTTGATTTTATATATGGCTTTCTAATTATAGAGTTTAGTGTATATATAAACATATATATGTATATGTGAGTATATTTGTATGTGTGTATACACACACACTTATACCAAAACTTATTTTCTATATATATATAGCTATACTGTATGCTTATTAGACTACTGATCAACAAGGAATAGGGGAAGGAAATATTTTGCACTTTAAGGAATGGATTCTGTAACATAATGTTTCTGATATATATTAAAAATTATATACTGTATTAGAAGTCTTCCCCCCTCTCTCTCCCTCCTGCTTTGAAATGTTTACTTTTTACTTATATTCATAAGATATTTTTACAAAGACATTTATTGCAATATGTATTTATTGTTAAAAATATTTTCCATTTTAATTTGCAAAGAAATCACACCGCTTAGGAGAACTGGTACAGAAAGAGAACTCAATGAGGTTATTTTAAAAAAAAACATGGAAAATTTATGAAATGGGTTATTATGCTAAAATAGAGTGGTTGATAATAAATGAAAGACAATCATTGTACCCTGCACTTTTAATGGATACGTAATATAAACTCTGGGCTCAAGATAAAGTTACTCATATAATTACAAAAAATATTTTCTGTGTGTTTGAAAAGAGAGGAAAACAGGGTTAACCCTTTTGCTGCCTTAGATATGGGGCATCTGGAATGGTATAAATATTATTTTTTTTAAAAAAAGAATCAGTTGTTGTTTATAATTTCTTTACTATTCATGTTTTGTTTTTATTGCTTTGCATTATTGTCCTGAATATATGTGTGTTTGTGCATGTGTGCATGTATACACAGGCATATATACATATATATTTATGACTGAGATAAATCTTTTATCAGAAGTTTCTAATAATGATTAAAGTAATGTTAATGAAATAAATCGTGATGCCTGTTACTTAACCCATGTGCTGATATATTCATCATACATGTCAGCTCATTTGGGAAGAGAAAGCAGGAAGGAAGAAGCGGCTGCAGCATTTCCCACGGAGGACTTGTTCGGTTCCACCTCGGAAAGCGACACCTCAACTTTTCATGGTTTTGATGAGGATGATTCGGAAGAGCCTGTCTCAAACTGGAGCAGCAGCTCCCACTCTGCAAAGAAAAAGGGCGGTTGCTAAAATAACTAAAGCACACAAACTCTATGAATGACTTTTCTGCCCTTTCTGCTACTTTTAACTCTTACTGTTGTTACTGCATTTTTTTTAGAGCCACCTGTTTTCACTTTGGGGCGAATACACTGAAAGCACAACAAACTAATTTTTTAAAAAAAGAAAACCTGAAATCTTTTTTTGACAAGTTTATTTTCAATATTTCCTTAACAGTGCAAATGTGAAATGTGGATATCCTTTTTTTAAAGTAATAAGTAAACAATTAAATAGAAGAGCGCTAATTTTCTCAGCTTTTAAGATATATATAGGTATAGATATAGATAGATATATATATTATACCCAGGTACAACACAAAATTGGAAGGGTTGGACACCAGCAGGTACCTATCTCAAATAGTGTTTTAAATATTTATTTCTATATTCTATATATTATTAGAAGAAAGACTTTTGAGATTAAGGCAAAAAAAAAGCATGAAATCTATGCGGTTATCTAATTATTAAAAAAAGAGAAACAATGATAGTAAGACTAGTTCAAGGTGAAAAGGAAATCCAAATGTTTGCAAGTGTGAATTTTGCACTGCAAAAAGATTGCATTTATTGTAGCACACTGGATTTTTTCCCCCTATTCCCCTTTTGTACTACTGCTATGTTCACCTTTAAGCATATACCAAACACAAGGATGATTGACAAAGTCACAAACACAAATTTCCTGCCATCTTCATTTGGACACATTTTTATGTCTTCATCTCTCCAAGCTTGGCATCTTTTTACCAGATACTGCTTTTTGGATCGGTTTTGTTTGTTTTTTCCATCACCATTTTAGAAAGGACTTTCTGAGCACATCTGTGGAATACACCCATTAATTCTATGGATGAAATAAATAATGTGAATCTTGAAAGAAAAGAAAAGAAAAAATATACCTCATGTTCCTTATTTTATTTTTTAAAAATAATATTAAAAACCCATTTAGTCTTATTTTTGATATTTTTCTTGAAATAAACCAAAGCAATACTCACTAATTTTCAAAGGGCAGCAGAGAATACCGAAACTGATTTGCTATCCCAGCAACATAAATTTGAACAGCAGGATTAAAAAGGTAAGTTACAAAATAAGCATGTTTTGTTCTTCAAGAAATGCTTGTGCTTTGAATTTGTCGCAAATAACCACTGTGGCTAGTAAAACTCAAGGTAGAGATACAAATAAGCCAAGATATGAATGAGATAAGAGATATCTCTTTGTGATACAACCAATCAAATTGGGAAGTGTCTAATTAATATTAATATCCATTGCTTTTAAATAGGGAGAGAATGGCTACCAACTTCACAACAATCCAGGATATTATTTAATTTTAATTACCTGGATTCCAAAATTGAAAATTAGTTTCTTGGTTCAGACAGAATGGTAGTTAATGTGAGACTTCCTACTTTGTAAATTCTGTAAAGAGATTAATAAAGGATGGTCAAAATTATTGTTCATAGTATCTTAGTTTATTAGTTCAGTAGTTTGTCATATTTTACATTAATAATATTTCATACATAACTGTAGTTAAGATACAACTTTAAAATGAAAATGCGATTTAGTTAATTGAATTATGTCCTGTTTTCTATGTGTATATATATACATTTATGCCTTTGTATGTGTGTTTTGATAGGCAAGTATAAGTAGGGATATCAGTAATTGTGTCATCTTGTATCACATAACAAATACATTTCAAAAGTTGGGGAATAAGAACACTATTGAATTCAGCATTCTGTATCTTATTTTATTTTATTTTATTTATATGCCTTATTTATTTAATTTAAATTATTTATTTTATTTTATTTATATATTTAATATTCTATAATTTACTCTACATCATGTCTCTGAGTCTTACATTAGTCAAACAGATGCATGCTGAATGTCATAAGTGGGACATTAATACAATAGCCCTCATATTTAAATATGGTACTTTTGATTGAGGAAATAGAGCTATCAGTAGAAATAGTAATTCATATTTGTTAATTTTATGAATACATAGTTCCTTTTAAACTCATCTAAATGATACCATAACTTATTTGATGATGCAGATTTCTGTTTATCAGTCCTGAATTTCGTCACATTTAGTTTCATTGGCTTAATTTAAATTCTATTATTAGTAGAAAAACTTCTTGCTCAATACATTTTCTATTCTTTTTTAACTTAAAAAACATCTTAACATTGTACTCTCTCCCCACAGAACTACATCTCCATATAGTTTATATTTACAACTAATAATATAATATAAATAAACCTTCTAAATCTGCATTTACTTATACCTAAGCCAATGTTTTTCTTTGTGCTTTTTTTCTTTTTAATGATGACTAAGTGGCCATTCTATAGTCAAAAGCTTTTTCTGTAAAGATTCTGTGGGACTTAGTTGATATAAAACATACTCAGGATGCAAATAGAAGAAAATAAGTTTATTTAGACCTATAATTATAAAAAGAAGATCTGCCCAAATAGATTTAAATGCACAAGATCTCAACAGCAAAGCAACTAATAATATGTTAGTCCAAAGAGAATATAACATTCTTGTTTTCTGAATTTTAGTCAGACAGTCAAAACATTTTCAAGAGTTACTTGGCTACAGATAACAGTAGTTCCAGAAGAAGAGGCTAACAGCAATGGAAAACATAGATTGTTGTTTGGGGCACATAGTCTTCAATAATAAACGTATATAATAAATTAGATTCCTTATTTCCTTGTTAATTAACCATATCTGTCTTTCCATGGGTAGGTAACCTAATTTTATTTAAAATAAACAATGGGAATATATAATTATATAATTATTATTCATCTTCACAGTAAAACAAGATGCTCTCCTCTCCTTTTGGATAGATTTTACCATTAGGTGAAAGTAGTACTAACTGGAAATGAAGAAGTTGGAATTTAGGAGCTTGGTCCTAAGTATTGGAAATGTGGGCTTGGCCTTTCTAGGCACTACCCATTATTAGACATACTAATTTTAGTGCCATACATCCCTACAATTATAAGGAAAGCAAAATACAATGTTGCAGTAGCCTCTGAAATGATAGATGACCCAGTAGATATTAAGTAAAAGTAAACTTTTGTTCTCCCACCATCAGACTTTCAGAAGAAGTTGTCTAGGAGGATAGCAAAGTTAGTGATATAATAATTTGTCCTTTCCCCATATAATCTCTGTCTACGCTTAGGGACAATATAAGGAAATGAGTGATTGTTTGAAAACAATGAGTTTTTAGAGAAACAGCTTTTAATATACCATGAACTCTAATAGCAAATGGATACTAATTTGAGCATCATGTTGCCTAATAAAGTTTACAAACTAGATTTGATAAAAACTATCTCATTGTTACCTACTGTAATCCCAAAATACCTAAAAATAATGCTCTCTAGCTTCTATGCAGGATAAACACATAGTAGCATATTGATTTATTTTATCCTTAATCTTCCCTCCCTCAGTAAATACCCATAAGTATTGTTCATTGTTAGTGGTTGCTCAAATTTGCTGTTTTTTCAACAATGGCTGTAGTTTCAAAGATAGAGCAAATCATCCCTGCCAATGCCTGAAGCAGATCAGATAGCAAATACACACAGCCTGTGCAAGGGACACCATCTGTGATAAATGCCTTCTGTGCCTGCTGTCAAATTATAATCTGGAAAATTATTTTTATTATTGTCATGGTCAGAAACAAAACAAAAGTAGTTGTCCAAAATTTGAATTAGTCCCAAGTATAATTTGGTTTGCTTCTATAACATCCACAGTCTGGTTATTTTATTATACAGTAAACTGTATGATAAACCCCATTCTGTTCTGAGTCTAATGTTGTTATTGGTTGTGAAAATACCAAAATCAGGCCTAAAATGAAAGCTCTTGTTTTAAATAAAGATTTACTTGAAGGAAGGCAGGATAAAAAGTTTTAGAGAATTCTGTACAGCACATTATGAATTGTACAGAAGGAAAGTAAAAATCCTATTTTTTAATGTTAGAATTTCAATATTACTTCGTTTCTTTAGATTTATAGTTCCCCAATTTTAGTCTTAAAACTTAAAGCAGTTTGTATAATTAAACATTCATGGAATTTTGCACAGTATGATAATTTGTAATTGACATATACATTTCCCAAAAATGTTGTTCTTCAGTAAAATTTTCAAATTCTAATGATTGAACAGATATATTTGAAAAGACATTCTTTTTTTTTTTAAATTTTAAATAAATTTTTATTTGTTTAAAAGTACACACAAAACAAAACTAGTGATAATAAAACATACAAACCAAACATGAAAACAAAGAGTTCAAATATACATTTTGTCAACTATATCACAACAGTAATGTATGTTCTTATTTGTGTTTTGACTCTTGTTTGTTTGATCTTATTCATATATCTATTTTTATTATTTACTTATTTACTTATTTATTTATTTATTTACTTATTTATTATTTACTTATAAGAAAAGACATTCTTATGGCCACAATCCAACAAATAGCTTGTATTTATGTCCAAAGAATTCAGTACTATCCAGGACATATGGACCTATAATTGAAGTGGTAGAGCATAAACAAAGATGCCTCTGCTTTTAATATATTCTTGAAAGGTGCCATGAGCACCTGTCACATATGCCCCAAATCAAATTCTGGCTTTTGATTTTTCTCTTGCAGAACACTATTTCTATGTTGAATGGTTTTTACTTCTACCTCATTCTAAGATCACTCAGGGAGCAGCATAAGCAGCTCTTTCCCTGAAATTACAGCTAAGAAGTATTATCTTTATGTCCTTCTTGAATGCTGCACTAACTACTCCCCAGTTTTCATCACTATTTGCTTCAATCCATCACTATCTCTTCCAAAAATATCTGCATATCTGATATTTTTTTCTTTCATCTGTATGGATTATAGCCAGGGGGGAAAAGAGGGCATATTTGTATGATAATCCTTCAGTTTAGTTGTAGTCCCCTACATAAAGTAGAAAACAATTGTCAGCCTTCCCAATAGACCAGATCAGATAAGCTAATTTTATTTTACCATAGGGCTACATTAACAGAATCTTGCAAGTCTGATATTGTAGTACAAATCTCCTGCCATCTCTTTTACAGCCTGAGAAGTTAGGGAGGCTTCTTTCTTAGTTCTTTCTCTATCCCTTATGCAGCTCCAGGCTTCCCCAAGCAGCATTTGGTATCCGCTCCCAAGGTCATTCCCATATAACATTACAACAATGAAATTCATCTTCGCTAAATTATTATGGTATATTCACTACGTTAAGCAAGGGACTCCTCTTTTCAATCAATATTTATGGCCTTCAAAGAGCTGGCCCTTAATTTTAAAGCTGCCATATACTGACAGATCTGAATAATGTGATCTGATTGCAGAACACCATTTTATCTTCATCAGAATCTGGATGATATGAACACTTGGAGGATCTTTCCTCAAGGTAATAGTATGATGGTACTAGTCTTCTTAAATAAAAGGAAACATGTACTTAACAGAAAAAGAAAAAAACTAATCAAACCGAGTAGCCCAATATCTCATAGGATAGGGACAGAATTCACCATTAACAGTGTTATATATAAGAATATATAATAACTCAGTGACTAGTGAATGGTGTCATTGTCTATATATAGTCAATAGAGAATCACAACAGACCATTGAGAATTGAACATGTTTAAATGGCATAAAAAGCTGGCTGCCAGAGAGTGGAGAAAGAATAGAATGGTTAGATAAAGGAATCAAATGTATCTATATTATATATTTTATTGATAGGCACTATTCATTTGTCACTTAATCTCAGATTTCTTATCACCATGCATCTTTAAAAAACAAATTTAATCAGAAACTGAGTAATAAAATGCACAAATCAAATGCATTCCTAATAAGCAACTTTGTATGCCGAGGTGGCGCAGTGGTTAGAGTGCAGTGCTGCAGGCTCCTTCTGCTGACAGTCAGCTGCCTGCAATTTGGCAGATTGAATCTCATCAGGCTCAAGGTTGACTCAGCCTTCCATCCTTCCGAAGTGGGTAAAATGAGAACCCAGATTGTTGGGGGCAATATGCTGACTCTGTAAACCGCTTAGAGAGAGCTGTAAAGCACTGTGAAGCGGTATATAAATCTAAGTACTACTATTGCTACTATATGTTGCTTGGCCTGGTTTTTAGCAGAAATGTGAGTTAATTTGTAAAACTTCTGAATTTGATTCAGGCATAGTACGAACATTTGTATAATAAATCCTTCTGAAAATTTATCAAGTCCTAAAGAGGTTGGTGATTTTAGTAGTGCATTTTTGTAAGAGTTATCATTGTCACTATTTTTAGCAGCTCAGAAGCCGAAGGATTGGTATGTCAACTTAATCCCGTAGCAGATAGTTTAGGTGAAGAATAAACTGAAACTTTTTCATTCAGTTCCAGCATTAAAAGCAGGCAGCTATCATTCCCTTATATGGTCTACTATTCTTAGACTAGTCACATAATTCTACTTAGCTTTAAACTACTGTATGATGAATTTACAGTGTCAGTTCTTGTTGTAGTGAAGTGTATGGTCCTGGATTTCATCCATACTTCTGGAAGGTGATGACATGTTATATATAGTAGAGAGAACTTATATCTTTTAAAAAGTTCGGCAGAAGCCAGAATTCCAGTAGATTTTCTTTACCCTGAGTGTTATTGTGACATATGTACTAGCTAAATTCATGTATCTGTATAACTAGTTTAGAGTAATAGGGGTACATTAAATAACACACTGGGGAGGGATTCTGCAACTGAGGCCTGGACCAATGCATACAGGATATTGCCATGATTCTGCTCTTACTAATGTAGGCTCATTGTACAGTAGTGGCCAAAACTGTGGAAATCTTTTGGGAAAAGTGTATTTTCTAAAACTAGCTAATAACACCACTTTTTTTTGGAGTAGTACCATAAAAGTATATATCAATGGAAAGATAATTTAATCAGAATGTAATGCAATAACTTTTATGAAGGATTTGCTATTAGAATAGCAGTTACAGTATAAAGAAGAAAAGTGAAACACGTAGAAAAAAACAAGATATACAAAAATTATCACTATGTCAGTTAATAGTTGGGTAACCTTTAGCATGAATTACGGCCTAAAACGTCTTCCCATGGAGTGAACCAAGTCTTTTAGTTCTGCAGCTATTATAATGTGAAACCAAGATTGAATGATTGCTTCTATTAACTGAGTTTTATTGCTGGGTTGCTTCTGACTAACAGGTTTCTTTAATTGGCTCGATAGATTTTCAATTGGGTTAAGGCAGGGGTGATATTCACTTACCTTTGCTACTGGTTTGCAAATGTGAGCGTGTGCACTCGCTTTGCTCGCGCACGCCACCTCTGTGCATGTACAGGATCTACTGCGCATGCACAAAGCATCAAAAACAGGATGTGATGACACCTGGGAGGGTGGGTGGAGCCTCCCGCAGCTGCCCCTACCAATTCAACCGAACTGGATAGAGCTGGCTGAATGCCACCACTGGGTTAAGATTTGGGCTATTCCCAGATCATTCCAGCAGTGGAATATTATTATCTTGAAACTCCAAAAAAAAAAAAGTGGTGTTATTAGCCATCAAACCTCAAAAATACACTTTTCCCAAAAGGTTTGCATAATTTTGGCCACTACTGTATTTGCATTGAATATCTAAAATGTTTCAAGTGACATGGCCCCTGACTATTATTGTTTTACAAGTGTGAAGTAAGTGCAGTTATTAAATCATAGGCTTTTAATCATATAACATAAATGGAGCCATTTATGTCTAGAAGAATAGTGATCAGAAGTGAAAAACATAGGAAAAAGATGGCTGAGCATTTTTTAAAAAATACATTTCATCTGGAAGCTAGTCCCTATTCAGTAATGACAGGCTTATATTCTGAATATACTTTGTTTCGATTACTCCAGAGCTGTGAGATGATGCAGTGACACAAAGCATGTTCCAAAGAAAGATTTAGTGTGTTTTGGCTCATCCAAACTTGGAGATGGGATTTCTTGTTATACCAGTTATTGCTATTTTTTAAAAAAGAAAGTCCGCTTGGTGTTTGAAATATCTTTGAGCTTTTTTCTTTCTTTCTTTGCTTTTCTTCTACAGATAACACCCCTGTGCTTACTTGGAATCTGAATCCTTCATGGAATCTATGGAAGAAACCAACCAACTAAGAGTGTTCAAAATACTCTGATCTTTCTCACATTGCCCGATCCTGTCTCACCTGTGTCTTGTTCCCACACGGGAGTTTGGACTGTGGAATGCCTGCTGGCACTTGCTCAGAGAAGTTTTGGGGGTTCCCTAAGCTTGTGCAATACAAAAAAAAAACCTTACATTTTTTTAAAAAGAAAAATATCTTTAAAGTGTTGTGCGAGTTTGTGTGTGTGTGTATGCGTGTATATCTAAGTCCAGGTCAAACTGGAACTGTTCAGCAGCAGAAATGACTGAAAACAACAAACTAATGGGAAAAAAAACTTGACATAAACTAGAACAAGTTATTTTATTTATTTCAATATTTAAGAGAGAAAAGTAGTGCTGACATTGCACAGTATTTTTGTTTAAAATGGATTTTACTTCAGCATTTAAAGGCTTTTTTTGTGAAGGTAGGACTTTTGCAAAGCTCTTAATGCAAGATAAAGGCTGTTTACTTGCAGGATAATTTTTTAAAGTTATGAAAATAAAGATAAACTTTGCTCTCTCTTATACTTTAAATATGCCATTCATAGACCATGCTGGGGTTTTCATTTTTCAAAGTGGATGTGGTAAGTTTAAATTATTCTGGATTATTTTTTGAATGTCTGCTAATGTTTTCTACTTAGCTGTACTAAATTAGACAAAAACCCTAGTCTAAACAAAATATTTTGAAAAGCAAATGCTGACTTCTGGGCAGGTGTATAAACCATAGAATAACAAAAATGTAGACATTAGCAATAATGCTACTGAAGCTAGGTGTTTTTAAGGAAAAGAAATGCTGTTTTCTGTAACATTTTCACCTCATGCTAACAGCTCCTTGTGAAATAAATCAACAAAACATGAACAACTCAATATTTAATTACTGGAATAGTATATTTGGAGAAAAGCCTATACCTCTAATAGTATTATATGAAGCATTTGAAAGAACATTTGGGGACATTTAAAAGATTAATTTTCTTTTTTTTTTTTAGAAATTATAAAATGGGATGTAGTCACAGACCATAGCTGTTCTCTACTAAAGTTTTTTTTTTTAGGACCAAGGTATGATCCATGGACAATTGGTGCTTATAAAGTATGTGTCAGAAATTCTGCAGGAGACTTCCTATTAAAAAGTAACATGAGAATAGGTTTAATCTAATAATTTTGCTTGGAGCTGCATGTAAATAATGGAGCAATAAATGATCCTGGAAGAAGGTATCTGGATAAAGTTTCCCTCTAAATTAATTATGCCAGATGATGTAAAATAATCCATTGTATGTATGGACCAGCAATACATTGGAACTGGATGGTGCAAAGGAATTGTATGTGTGCTTGCCTGGAAGCAGATTTTGCAGAGTTTTAGAGTGACTTATACCCTAATAAGTGTGCATAGAAGTGTTTAATCTGGTGTCTAGTTAAATACAGTAATCCTTGGATAAAATCTGTTTGCCATAAAATTCAGGTAAAAAAAATTATATGCATTTCTAAAACCTCAGTCGTCACTGTATGCATGCACAACTCCCTTTTATATAGGCATCAAATCCTATTAGCCAATAACAGACATTCAGGTATAACATACCCTCACTCCTCACATTAGACTATTAAATTAAATACTTAATGTCATATATTCTTTTGGGGTGTAAATGTGACATCTATTCTCTGAATTTCTGGGAGCAATCTTCAGTTCGCTGCTGCACCATCACTGTATAATTCTTTTAGGATTTTTCAGGAGTTCAAGAATGTGAATCCACAGTTAAGTAAATTAAAGTTGCGTGGCAGTGGTGCTATAAATTGTGCATATCCTGTTGTCTCTCAGGGATGCTGGATATTAGGGCAATGCAGAATCTAGCCCAGAAAAAGCACTACATACATTCTAGTCATGGAATCCAATATGAGAACTTAATGTCCCAGGATATTGCATACTAAAAATAATGAAAATCCTGTTAGGAGAGGAAAAAGACTCCTAAAAATTACATCAATTACAACCCATAAATTACAATTATGCTGCCATTTTATATAAATATTCCATTAGGTTAAAAAATGCGCATCCATGTTGAAGAGCTTTTGTGTTCACATACAATTGACTTCCAAGACATATCCTGTACACTTTTCTGTAAATATTTATTTGTCCACCTTTTTTAAAAAGAAAAACTTGTGAAATTGCAATTGCTGTATATAATTTTTGAAGGTCCTCATTGTTTACAATGCTGTCCTCCAGTCTGCAAATAAAACTTCCTTCTCTATTTATTTTTGTTTTTTTTCCCAATTGATAAATTATTACTTACTTGGTTGCTTAAATGCTTTTTATGAAAGTATTTTTAAAATTTTCTCTATTGCTTTCACTCTGTAGCAAAAGAGAACAGGACATACAAAAACAGCTGATTTAAAGCAGACTTCTGCTCATGTAACCCATTCCTTTGCTCTTTGAGCAGCAAATTGATCTTATTGGTCTAAATAATCTCTTTCAACTTGTATGATTCCACTGCCTAATCTATCATCCATCTTCTCTGGGAGTTAGTCCAACATCAACAGGAGAATAAGACGTTTCACATCCCTGGCCTTTCCCAGTTCTGCTACTTCCAGTTCTAGGAAAGTCATGTTATCTGAACTTTTGAAAGTTGCAATCCTAATATTATCGAACCCAACTTTCAGGGAGACTGAAATGGTTCCTACCTGTAGGATGTATAAAAGAAGATTTAAGGACTTTTTAAATTGGTCTTTTTATGTTGAAAAAAATAGCTGCCTGGAACCCTGACCTGAATTAAACCGTGATATAATTCAGAAGACATAATATATCTTCTACGGAAAAACTACAGATGCAAACATCAGACACTAAAGAGTCATTTGGCCATATGCAAATTAGTCACAGAAGCAAAAAATGAGTTCTCTCAAACTCACATCAGATAGTGCTGAGTTTTAGAAGCAAACTAAAAGTAGATTTTGTAAACTTGTTTTTAAAATGTAATTTACATAATGTGTAGCTTAAATCTTATTTATTTAACTATAAAATTTATATAGTTTTGACACTATACCAGATAATTACAATAGCTTGTGGACCCAGAGAAATATAAAATTTGGAGCACATTACATTGGGGAAATCTGCAGGAAAGATCATGTGTGCATGCCAGTTCAATAGTGTTTTGTTACTGGAGGTGTTTTGATCAAGATTTTAAGTAGCATGGTTACAAATATATCTGTAATAAGTTGGGCAAGCTTAGTCTACACAAGCTAGAAATTAACTTCTGGTGCATGCAAAATACTGCCTTCTGAAGGAAGCATGTTTAAGATCACAGGACCAGAGATAATAATTCACTACTATACTACATATTTATATATATACTATATAAAGAGAATGTACTATATATTCCCTTTCTGTTCCTCAAGAGCGTAATGCTTTCTGTGTTGAAAGCTGAAAGCAAACAAACCATAAGAAGAGCCCTGGTGGCATAGTGGTTAGAAGGCAGTACTGCAGGCTAACTCTGCCCACAGCTAGGAGTTCGATCCTGACCGGCTCAAGATTGGCTCGGCCTTCTATCCTTCCGAGGTTGGTAAAATGAGGATCTAGACTATTGGCGACAATATGCCAACATTTGTAAAGTGCTCAGACAGTGCTGTAAAGCATTATGAAGCAGTATATAAGTCTAAGTGCTGTTGCTATTAATGCAACATAGCCTGTTCTGTCAGACTAGTCATTATGGTTTGTAAACCCTACTTTATGGCAGCTCTTCCCTAATTTGGATGCTTTCCAGATGTTTGGATTCCAGGTCTGAGAATTCTTCTGCTAGTGTTGATGTTGCTGAAACCTGTGGAAATTTAGGTCTACATATTTTTAGAGTTTATGGGTTTATGGCTTAGCATTGTAACTGAACAATGATGTAGCTTATTCAGCCAACCATGCTTAAGTCTGACTGAACTGATTGAATCAGGCTCTTACATTCCATGGTGTATTATACAAAGGCTGCATTAGATTTCTCAGACTGCAATTTCTCGATTCTGAAAGCTATTCACATATTTTACTTCAAACATACCAGTATAATCTATTTCGGAAAAGTTGGAAAGGAAGGTATAACCAAAATGATGTATGATAAGCAACAAGATAAAGCTGTTTCAAAAGAGGGATCATTAAGTGTTTGGATAATCTTTCAGTTTCAAAAAGTTACTGGGGTAGGTAGGTACAGGTGAGACTGTCATCACAAAGCAGTGTTTCTCAACCTCAACAACTTTTAATATCTGTGCTCTTCAATTCCCAGAATCCTGAGAGTCAAAGTCCATACATCCTAAAATTGCTGAGGTTGGTAAACATTGTCGTAAAAGATACATTTGAAACTTTTTCCATTTCCCAGTAAGAGATGACACTGTAGTACAGAGGCATAGATCTATTTATTTTAAGTATGAATTTACACTCTTTTATATGCTAAGCAGTTTCACAAGTCATGCAATCACAATACTATTTGTGTTAAGAGAAACAAGGTCAAAAAGGGTATTATATTAGCACTTTAAAGGTACCTGTGTGTTTATGGGAAATGTTAAGGTATTGTTGTTTTTTATCCAGTCAGACATTCTGCATTTTTGCATCTATATCCTTGTCTTTTTTTTTTCTTTCTTTTTTTTTTGCTTGGTTGCACACTTTCAAAAGGTTAGTGAGCTTGTCAATTAACTGAATGCTTTGTGGCACGTGAACCTGTCTGGGTGGAAAGCCTGTGGCAAACCAGTCATAAATTTCTGAGCCCTGCAGAAATTTTCTTCTAGGATAAACTTGGTTGAAGATGTCATGAAAACAAAAATGGGTGCAGATACAATATCTATAACTTTTGGGTTATAGCTAGTTATTCTACCTAGTCATTTGATTTTCAATTTCAGATGTGTTCTATTAATTTTTTGCTTGAGAAGTAAACATTGAAATGCCCCAGGTAGAGGTATAATATCTAATGACAGCTTTTGCCATCAATGGGTAAAATCTTCGCATTTTCCATTGCTGATATTATAAAGTTGCAGAGATTATTTTATTCTTAAGAGCACTTCACACTATTACATTAGATTTCAGCTGTTCAGATAAATATTCCTACCCTTAATTTCCTGTATTGCAAATTGGTAGAATAAGCAAAGACAGATTTCCTTCCTGTTAGCTACTTTTGGCAATGGGGCTTTATAACCCATAGTGTTTGTTTATGAGACATAATGGTGTGCTTCTCTGGAGGTTGCAGTGACCTACTTTGTTCCCATATGGTGTCAGGCTGATGCATTCTTTCTCAGAAGACTTCATGAACAAAGAGCAAGTAGCTTGCTAGCAGCTAGTAGTTTCAGGGCCAACAAGGTGAAACAGAGAATTAGCTATTTATCCTAACGAGGAGACTGTAAGTAGCCCCCTGGTGGTTTTCAGGTTAAGACTTTTGTCTATAATACTGTATACATGGATCTGGGGTGGGAGGGGGAATCAAAGATGATCCTTTTTAATGGAAAGATCAGAGCCCCTCATTTATATTGATAAAAGGTGCTTCCTTGTCAGGAGCTCAAATGTTGGAAGGTGGAGGAAGGGATGCCTCAGTTCTTAAGCTGACGAGGCAGTGAATCTGTGTGCTGCCTGATGATACGTCCTAGATTATGAAAGGTTCTATTAGGACATAGTATGCAAGGTTTTTTAAAAAATATTTTTATTTGCACATTCACCTTTTTTTCTCTTCATTTATTTGTTTACCTCTTCTGTCCTGGTACCTGGCAGAAAACACAAAGTTTTTTGTTTTTGTTTTTTACTCTGGGAATTTCCCCGGTCCTGCACTGCCCACCCGACGCACATCAGATAGACAAACAGTGCATAACTAGTTTTGCTGCTTCACTATTCTGCCATGGACACCTTGTTTTACAGAAGGAATTATCCTTTGAAATTAGTTCTTTCATTTGATGCCCTTAAGAGATGCGTAAGATTTAAATATATATCAATCAATCCTTTCAGCTGCAAGGATTGTGTAGTGCTTCAGCTGTGATCTGATCTCTAAAATACATTTTGGAGTATATGGGAGTGTAAACATTGTGCCTGTCTGCAATTCAAAGCAGCTGTCTCTTTTACCCTGGATCAATGTTTTAAAGCAGTATTTCTTAACCTCAGCAACTTTGAGGTATCTGGATACAAGCTCCTTGAGTTCCTCTGGTTGGGGAATTCTGAGAATTGAAGTCCACATGTCTTAAAGATGCTGAGGTTGAGGAACTGTTTTAAAATAAAAGCAGACTTGGCATATTCTTGTTCACACCCCTCTATAGTCTGAAGTATACCTTGGAGATCAAATCCAAACATTGCACGGCATTAACATTTAATAGCCACAAAATATTCAGGGTGTCATTAGGAAAGAAAAGAAAAAGGGAAGTGGAGTGAATGGAATGAAATAATCTAGAGAAGAGTGCGGCCAACTCTCTAAAATTGAGAACAAGAGCTCTTCACCTAGAAGGGCCCTCTAAAAGCTAGCATTATATAAACCATGTACCAAAATGTTACAGTTTGTCATAAAAACATTTCACTGCCAGAAAAGATTGAGATGGGGATAAAGATTAGGAGTTTCTCCCTCTGAAAGAAAATGTTTTCTATGCAACCCCCCAAAAATGCATTACTCATAACAGTAAATGCATCACATACTCTTGCTGCCTGTGCAAGATTAAAAAAAAAAAAATCCTTATTAGCCACCAGGTGACTGACCAATCCCAACCGTTTCCAGCCCCCCCCCCAAAAAAGCTTTTATTTTATGGAGTATGTAATTCAGAACATGACCTATATTCAGTTCCACTTGCACTATTGGAACTAACGATAGGGAGTGCAGCATGCATATCAGATTTGGAATTGAAACTGCTTATGTGACATCCTTTCCACAAAGGATGACCCAGAATTAGCTCACTGGATGGTGATACAAATTTGAGACCCCTATTGAAACTTTTAAGCTTTCTGCTGTCTGGGTCAAGGAAGGTGTTTTCTAAATAGCTGATCCTGAAGAATCTTTTGAGCAGGGCCTGCTGGTGTGGTGAGCTATGAGACAATTCTCAAAGCGAGCTGTTCTATTTTTGCTCCAGTGTATATCTCTGGTGTGATGTGTTCTGCCTTTCCACACTAAATCTTTTTGTCCCTGGATCTTTCCTTTATGGTCATTAACAAGCTCCCTGAGCTTGGCTGATTTGAAAACTAAGCAGGAGCAGCATTAAAAAGTATGTGAATAGGAAACCTAGGCTAGACTGGGAAGGCTAAGCAAAACTGGAAGAAGACAAGCACAAATGACTTCCATACACTTGTCAAGATGAGCGTATGGATGTGCCTGTAAAGCCACCAGAATGTTTAGTTTGACTTGAAGGAGGCTTGACTTTGCTGGACTAGAAGTGACATATACCTGTAATGCCAGGGAATTCAGCAGAATGGCCATCTATTCCTCCATTTTAAGAGATTGTATAGTATTTATAGATCTGTAAATTGTATTCAGTTATTCAGGTCAATCCACAATTCTCAAAGACAAACTAGAGTTAACACTTGAAACAGAGACTAATACCATCTAATAGTACTTTATCCTCTAAAAATCTCTAAACAAACAATTAGTTTTTGTGGGATCCCTTCAGATACCAAATAACATGCCCTCTTGATATTTGATCAGATTATATTGATGTTCAGAGTAGCAAAGAAGGTAGAACTGTGGTGATATTGAAGAAAAAAATTGTAATGAAGTAGGGTGAAGTCTATAGTGAGGTAAGTATTTGATTTCTAAGTTTTGTAGTAGAATTGTACATAACTAGATACATATGAAACAACTTACTTTCTTATTTAATATAAATGGATTAGCTTAAACTTAGATGCTAACAAGCCTTTGAAAAGTCTGTTCTTTTTTTCCTTCAGATATGTAATATCCTTTCCCCTCTTCATAGTGAGCCAGCAGATGGGATTTAAATGCTACACCATGGGATAGGTATTTTACAAAGACTGGTTGTGAGCAGTCCTCACAGGATCAAGTTGGTGGTGAGTGCTGGCAGGAACAGGTCCAAAACTGTCTATTGATCTTCCTAATATAACCAGGAGCTTCTAGTATTGCAATAGCTCTGCTTTTTCTCTGCTGCTGTGATAATGATGAGGAATCATCTTCTTGTAAAGTAATCAATAGCTACAGTGCTGAGTTCCTGGCTGCTGATGTAGACCTCTTATAAGTAGCATTTTGCACACAGAATGCTCAAATCAGCAGGAATTGGACTTAAGGAAAGAGCTTTGATCAATTCTTCTTTCTGCTCTACCTGAAAATCTTTGGGACACATTCTGGACTTGGAATTGTTTCAGCAGAGCTTCAGTACAAGGGATGGGGTTGATGAAAATGACCTCCCTCTTTCTGCAATGGAGATTCTCCATTGGCATAAGGAGCACCTTCTAATTGTAGGTGACAATTGAATATCCAAGCTAATGTCTTCTGTTCATTTGTGGTGGATTATATCAATAATGCAACATGATAGTCTAAATTTCCATAATCCTCCTAAGGACTAATCTTTCAGACACAGCAGTAGTATCAGATAAACTTGTAATTTTTAAAAGGAGAACTGCATTTTTTTTTAAAAAAGGAAAAACAGTCCTCATAAACATATAACTTAGTTATATTAAAAAAATGTTTTCAAGATGGTACATCTAATGATGTGTGAATTGATTAATGCCAGTCACTTATACATTGAATAAGAATTTAATTTTTAGCCCGAATTTTTTTTATAAAATAGTAAGCTTCATATATCAATGGAAACTATCATATCTAAACCCATTGCTTGAAAAATTCTTAAGGAGATTAAATGCCTTCGCAATTGCTGTTTTATAAATCGTAATCCTAAAAACAGGAGCTGTATTATCAAGGGCCAAAAAATTAAATTCATGTAACTGGTCAGTCTAAGGAAGGGGTGTCAAACTTGGGTCATCACGGCATCATCACGTGACGTATCATGACTTTCCCCCCCTGGGAAACTGGGTGTGGCCAGCACGTGATGTATCCACCCTGCAGGCTGTGAGTTTGACAGACCAGGTCTAAAGTATCAGTATAGCAAGAGTAAGCAGATGTCAAAACTATTCTGAATTTATTAGGAATGTATGGACATTTATTAGGATAGTGACATATATTGGCTTCCATACAAAACAGTAAAATAATTCCACAAATGCCCCTGAATAACATAATATATTCAATAGCCTATTTCCCCCCCAAATGCTTGTTCTGGGTAGATCACTTTTATTGTTAAAGTTAAAAGATACACCAGTGATAAAGTAGCACACTACTTCCTTACTGCTTTCCAAAATAGGTATACATAAAAACATGTCCCTGATGCCACCAAGAATCAAACTCAATTATAAGGACATTACTATTTCCATTTTTAGTTAGTTAGAGGAGAACTAATCCTTGGATCTATCTACTGCATGCCACTGTGGTTATGTTGGCTGGGAATTATGGGAGTTGATAAGAACTGCAGAGTGGAACTTCAAATTCTTGTTCTTAGGGTGCCTTATTGCTATAGGATATTTGCAACTGGAAATGGAAATAGGGATCATATGGCAAAAGAGAATAATATTTTGCTAGAAAGGACTGTGTCTATATTCACTAATAAACTATGTTTATAGTATTGTGAATGCTATCTGATCAGTTTAGATTTCATTGTACTGTGGAAGTTGGGTTAATTGATTAAATCAAAGTTAAATTAAACATAGCTAAGTGTGTTAGCTGAGAGAAACTATTGACTTTTCACATAAAGGCAGCTTCAAAGAAAGCTTGGGGATTTCTTTTCCCCAAGAAACAAATCTGTAGATAATCTTGGTGGTCTAAGAGATTATGATTGGTCCAAAGTCACTCAGGGAGTTTCTGGGGTTACAAAATGTCAATCAGTTGAGATTTAGCAAATCAGGAAACAGACTCCCCAAGATGACTAAAACTATCTCAGAATAATTTCTCCACAATCATCTCTGTGCCTTTCAGCACCAGACAACTAGAGCCTCATTATTCCCAAACATTAAATCACTTCACCATGTTCAAATCTGATTCAGATTTGTGTTTCATTTGTTAGATTAGAAAGGTTAGTAGCTGTTTGCTAGCTAGGTAACTGGACTCTGAGCAGAGAATTATAGCCCAGAAAGAGGGGTTTTTTTTGAGTTAACAAATATCCTTTTCCAGCTAACAGTTCAAAACTATATAATTTTTAGTCATGTCACTTTAATTACATCAATCACCCTTATATGATCCCATAATTCCTAACATGACTTATTTATTAGATTACTATCTCATCTTTCTGCCAGGAGCAGAAGATGGTATTGTTAGCTCTCTCCTTTCCAATTTATTTCTACAACCACCACCTTCTGGAGTGGGTTGGGCTCAGAAAGAGCAAATAAATATTTCTCCAGTCTTATTCTAGCACTTTAATCACTAATTGGCTCATAATATGTAATCAGCAAAAATACGTTGCCAAGCTCACATGGTCACTGTCACTCTTCACTGCATATTGTTTTAAGAATTTGTTTGCATTCTTGAAGCTCCTTCTTTCTTGGTCTCCTTAGACTGTTCTAAATATTAAACACCAGGTGTAGATTTTTACCCCAGCGTGTTATCTATTTTTGACTGGCACAAATGCAGTGCTCCATCAGGGGAACTTCCTACAATTCATTGCATGTTTGCTTGTAGTACCCCGGGATCTTTCTTATTTTTGCAAAAAATATCTATATGATGCTTAAAGTGCATAAAATCCATTACAAAATTGAAAATGCAGAAGGCAGTATGGTGGGGCAAGTGCCACAAGATAATAAGGCATTGTTCACTGTTGTATGAAATTTAGGAATAGTGCCCACCATTGGATATCCCTGTGTAATTTTCCGATGGGGCTATGAGTTAAGGTATGGGTGAAAAAGGTGTTCAACATAACTTCTCAATTATAAGTGAAACAATTTTGACTACTGGCAGTTTTGGGAATTGGCTATTTGGAGCAGGACTACTGTATGGAGAGGCATGTCCTCTGGGCTGAGGCCACTGCTCAGATGCCTGTTTTCCCTTTTGCAATTGTTTTTAGAAGAAAAACAAATAGCAGAAAATATAAACCACGGATTTTTCTACTTAAGGTTCTTTCTGGCCTGCAGATCTTCCGCTTTTCTAAAATTCCTTTCTCTAAGTTATGTCATCAGAAGAACTGTTATATGCAAGGTGTAAAATATACAAATCAATGGATCTGCCCAGATTCAAGAGAAGGAAACAGATGTGCACATGCAACAGAGGATACACAAGATCTAAGAGGAATGAAGACAACTCGGTGTCATTGAAATGGTCATAGGGCTCTCTGTTTTCACTCCCCAAAATCTCACAAACCAGTTCAAAGCATCCTGCAATTGTCCTCACTGATACTTTCTTGCAATGCTACAACTTGTCTGTTGAAGAGCAGTCCTCTCAACTCAACTCAACCAAAGTGATGGTGCAAAACTGGCAGCTTATCTGTGTCTCATTCCTTACCTCAATATAGTCCTGCATCTGTTTCTGTATTGATTAAAATACAGAAGCAGCTTGTACACAGGAAATGCAAAACCACTCCCCACTACTAAAAGAGAGAGGCCAAAGTGTGGACTACTGTCATGGCATCATAACCTCCATGGAAGAAGAAAAGCTGAGCATCCTAAGAAATGCAGGAGTTCCTACCAAAATTTTTATCTCTAAATTCTTCAGCTGCAGAGTAGCACTATTAAAGGAGAACCACTGACAGCAATGTGTAGCATAGTGTATGAGGATGGGAAGATGAAATGGTCTGGAGACGGGAAATGAACAAAAGAGAGATATTTACAAGTGGAAATTGAAGCAATATGTTAGTGTGTAAAGAATACATTGAAATGAAAAGTTGAGATCTTTGACTAGAAAGGCGATTGAGAAGTAAATTCTACCTGGGGAAGGGAAGAATAAAAGATAGCCAGTAAACCACATTGAACTTGGTAGAAGAGAGGAGTGGGAAGAATAAACTGGTTTTCCCACCATTGCTACTTGTATACTCCCAACCCCAAATTTAATAATTAAAACTCAAACATTTGTCATAGCCTGATCACCAAAAGTTTCTCAAAATGTGTGAAATGACTTAAAGGCTTAAAAATAGTTTCTCTATTTTTTTTTTAAAAAAAATCTTCTTTCTCATGGGTCAAGTAGGAAAGTTAAAAAAAATGATAAGAGGTATATGACAAAATTTGCTTGCAATTTTGCAAGCCATATCCAAGGAAAGCAAATAGATCAAAGGATTTAATCTGACAGCCTGATAGAGGTGAAGACCTTGTGTCTTTTGCACAGGTCTATCTTGAGTTGTAGCCTCTCTAGCTTCTAAGAATACTAAGAATAGTGTTTCTTTGCTCTGTCATGTAGGAATAAAACTTCTTTTTCCAGGCCAGGCCTGGGTGTCAAATGCAGAAGACCGTGACCATTGTTAGTCAAAATGGAGAAATGGTTGATAGGAAGGCTGAGTTAATCTTTCTTCCTACTATCCATTTTCTCCACCCTCCTATACCCATTAAAGCAAAGATATAGTTTGAGACTGAAAGGTTTCAGAGCTGAGACATTATTTCTTTGCTGGTTGTAGGAATTCTTTTATAGACTAGAAGAAAGAGAGGTGAACAATGCCTACCTATATTTATGAGGAAAAAAGATAACAGAGGGAGAATAAGTTATCTGGGAATTTTCATCACACATTCTTAGTTGCTGTTCCTTATAACTGTCTTTGTTGTGAACAAAGATCCTTTGCTAATGACTTTCCACCCAAAGCTTGTTGAATACCAGAAATATAAAATGCCTCATTTAGTACACAGGTTCACATGGGTCTTGTACAGAGGTGGGTTTCAGCAGGTTCTGACCAGTTCTGGAGAGCCGATAGCGAAAATTTTGAGTAGTTCGGAAAACCGGTAGTAAAAATTCTGACTGGTCCCACCCCCATCTATTCTCTGCCTCCCAAGTCCCAGCTGATCGGGAGGAAATGGGGATTTTGCAGTAACCTTCCCCTGGAGTGGGATGGCAATGGAGATTTTACAGTATCCTTCCCCTGCCACGCCCACCAAGCCACACCCACCAAGCCATGCCACGCCCACCAAGCCACACCCACAGAACTGGTAGTAAAAAAATTTGAAACCCACCACTGGTCTTGTATCCTTTTCTGCTTCTGCACATGGATATTTTGCTACATGTTAAAATTTGGGGGGTGGGGGAGAACGAGACATGGGATGAAAAATATTTTTTTGAAGAAAGATGCCGTTCACTTATGACAGAAGATAGGGCAAAGGATCGTGGAGAAACAAAATGGGCTGTTTCCTTATTGTTTTCCTGTTATAAAGAAAGAACGCTGAACCTACCTTATGTTTGTTTGTTTGTATCACCCCTCTTCCAGAACTCCCCATTGCTGGTCCTGCTATAGTAGTCCTGCTGTTTGGCAAAACCATCCACACGCATGTAGGGAAGGTCTAGAGTTTCAGCAGTAGTTGTCCTTCCCCTGTTGCTAGCTCTCCTACTTCTCTTCCTTTTATAAATTGTTTTGAATTGGTGGGGGGATTTTTTCAGTTGATCCTGAAAGCTTAGTTGTGCAGTTTGATTTCTTCTGTGCAGGCTAACCTTAGTAGTGCAGAGCTCTTAAAAATATAAGTTTGCCCCATTGTCCTTCTGATGTATGAATTTGCTTTGTAGTTATGTTTCAATCAGGTCAAATAAATCTTCAATTAAAAAAAACTTCTCCCTCCAAATCCTTCATTTATAAAGGAAGAGGAAAAGCCTGTTATTTCTTCCTTCGACTCAGTTGTCTTGTTTTTTTTTTAATTAAAAGGAAAAATAGCAACCACAAAGTTTTTAAGAGCTCTGAATAAAATTGCTTTGCCAATGGGGCAGTGGGAAGGAATGACTTATTTTTCTTGTGCCCGGCAGCAAAAGGGTTAATGCTTGCTTTCCTCTTTGATATCCATTAGTTTGGAACCCATGTTGTGATTGGTCCATGTCCATGTCTGTTTTGTTCCTGAACTGTATGACTTTGATTCAAAGAACCATTCAAAGTACAGCTACTGAGCAGAGGTGTTTCCCATTCCTCCAGGTCACCCAACGTGCCTGCAGTTCACAGCAAATATGACAGAGGCGGTCAAAACCTATCAGTGGCAATGCATCGAATGCAAATCCTGTAGCCTCTGTGGGACTTCTGAGAATGACGTAAGCTTGTCTTTGTTATCAACGCCTAAATTAGTCATTTGTAATAATGAGTTGCAAACTAATGTACACGATCTCCAGGGTTCATTCATTGAACTCAAGACATCCAAGCAGCAGAAGGGAGCCGTTTTTTGTAAATTCTACATACACATTCAGCTACCGTATACTTGCTCATCCCTTTTTCCTTTTGTCCCCTTCAAAATTGCTTCCTGGTTCTCACTTGGGATTACTTAAGGGACCAAACCTGTCTGTTTTGTGGCAATACATAGTCCGATCCATGTAGACTGAATCTTAGCAGCTAAGAAAACAATTCATCTTTTAAGAGCAATACTTCCTTCCCCAGAAGGATTGTGTGCTGGTTCAAATGATATGACTCAAAGGCCTTTATTAGACATTATTTGCCCCAGTCAAGTCATACTTTTTACTACAGAGCTTGCAACAAGCCGAACAAATTTGAAGAAGTGCTGTTCTAACAATATATCAGGAGCAAAAGTCATTCAGAGATTGTCTCTTTTCAAATCTTGCGAATGCCTATCTAATGGCAACTGCATCCGGTCAGTTCTGGAGCTCAGGGCTGTGATGGATGCCAATCAATGGTAGGCTCTTATAAAATGATGGTTTTGCTACAGAGTGTATTGGATTTGAACAGTGATGACCCATAGAGTCTCAAGTAAAAGAAGGGACCTTTAGGATGGCATCTATGTCAAAATTGAACAGCCCTCTCTCAACAGAGGGGGAGGGATATGATACCATCTATCTCCAATCTACAACACGGTCCTTTCAACAGTTCCAAGAAGGCCCCACACCAATTTGCACCACTCAGGTGACCCTGATGACACAGATAAACCTCCTGGTGACCTTAATGACCCGTTAAAAGACTGCAAATGACCAGCTGTCTGCAAGGAGTATAAATCCTTCCATTCCCCACCATCCAGTCAGAGCTGAAGAAGCTTCTTGGATGAGAAGCAAAACGTCTTCAAAGAAAAAACAGAAAGTCCAGTTGCCTCTTGGAAAAAAAAAAAAGCACCTTTGGGATGGCCTTTAAAGATACAATGCATTTTTTATGCATTATCTAAAAGAAACTTTTTCTAGTTGGCATGCATATGTAGTTCTATCCTAAGTAGTGCTCTGAACAATATATATATGCAGAGATTGGGAGAAATAATTTCTCAGCATGGGATGAGAAATCATCAATATGCCAGTGATATCCAGTTGTATATCTTTACTTTGGGCTGAGCAGGAAATGCTGCAGAGGTCCCTGGAGGCTGTCTGAATCTAGTTGGGGGGAAAACTAGGATCAGGTTTAATCCCAACAAGATGGAGTGACTGTGGATTCCAGAGATGGTCCATCGTTATTTCTAGAATGGGTTGCACTCTCCCAGAAAGAATTGATGTGCAATTTAAAGCTCCCAGCAAATTCTACAACAATGATCAAAATGGCCTTTGCATAATTATATTTATGTGCCAGCCATGGTACTTCATGGGACAGGAAGCTTGCTTTATTCAGAGCACCTCTTGAAGAGCATTTGAAAGTTGGCTTTACAAGCAGAAGACTGTGCAGTTACAATCTATGCAAACCAAATTTTTCTCATACAAAAATATGACTAAGGAAGCTTTTATTAATTACCAATTAGTTGGGGTGCAATTCAAGGTAATAGTTGTCACTTGTAAAACACTGTGTGATTCAGGATTTGAGTTGAATCTGCCCATCTGGTAAGATCAAAGAGGGAAGACTCTCCACCAAGGGAATGTCATCTGCCATGACCTCTTCTGGGTGGTCTACAGTATTCCTCCTTTGGAATAGCCTCCCCTTGGATATTTGGTCCACCCACTTCTTATTCAGACTTGTTCAGAAAATGTGTCTCTTCTGGAAGTCATTTGAGAATGAGAAGGAAAATCATGACATCCCCATGCACAGGAACATTAGGCTAAATGTTATCAGCAGTTCTGTAACATTTTCCCCCTAATTCCTACTTGCATTGTAGTTGGCCACTCAGATTTAGATTAACTTCTCTAAATGAGATTGTTTTTCTATTTCAAATGCATATTGCAATGTGCAAGTTAGTTAGATTGCAAGAACATGACAATGTAGCACAAAATGAGCGTTTGTAGGAAGTAATCTCTTTATCCATTGTTATTGATGACTGATGTACTCTTTGGTTACTTATCATTACACATTAACCTTTTAGTACAACAATGGGGGCAGGGTTACATGTTTTTAGCTAGATTGAATAATGTATATATATTTTTCTTTTTTCTCAACAATTCTGGATCAGGACCAGTTGCTCTTCTGTGATGACTGTGACCGTGGTTACCATATGTATTGCTTAAACCCACCAGTCTCTGAACCCCCAGAAGGTACAATTGCTTGGAGTATCTATACCAATCATTTCACGATAGCACAATCAATATCATTTCAATATTCATGTACGTGTTTTGGTCGCGTTGTTCTTTTCTCATATTGCTTAAGCAGATTTTTGAAAGCCGGAGGAAGGCATAGGGAAATTGTACCATGTGGGTTTTGTTTTGCTATATCATACTTCTCATGTGAAATTATAGTCAAAGTAGCTTAAACAATGGAAATCATGGCAAAAAAGCTGTTTAAAGCAGTTCCTGCTTTTTCCCCAATGGTTCCATCTTGTTCATTTCATAGCAACAAATCTAAGGATCTCCTTAGGTCACATTTAGCTATAGTGTCTGTCCAAATATTGAAATGATCAATATTGAATTATCAATGTTAATATTGGAATACCAGCAGTGAACAAAACAATAATAAGCTAATGGAAATCCAGTCTCACTGCAGTGTTCAGAAAACACTTCTTTCTCTTCCTCACTAGTAATTATTATTGATTGGAAAGGTTAATTTGATTAGAGAAAAAAAATCTAATAGTTTATAGGCCTCCTCAGTAGAAGTTAGGGTAATAATTCTCTGAAGCGTGTGATGAGGCTCATAAGCAGACCTTGGGGGAATCAGTTGATTAAATCATGTAATTCTCCTATGAGTCCAATGTTTCCACCCATAGTGAATGGAGGCTGCCTGCCAATTCTATGAAAGATTTCACTCCTTCTAACAGCCTTTACTGGTTTGAGTGGGTAATTCCAGTGGATCCTTTCCTTGGAGTGATGTGATTATTCATTGAGTCTTCAATGTGGAGGTGCAGTGGTCTATAGTATTCCTTCAATTGTTGTTCTGCTCATGGACAGAATTGTAACTCTTATTGCATAATCCAAATTGTGTAGTCATATACATTTTAAAAACAAACCTTTTGTACAACCTTGGGAATGAGGTAAGTATTTTTCCTATGACAGCCAGTAATACTTGAACTTGTAAAGACAAGTTCTTTGTTTAAACCAAAGCAGCAATGAAACTTGAGAAAATTTCTCACAAGACAAATGAGAAATTCCTCATAAGGCAGGTGAGAACTGAAGTCATGTCCCTCCCTCAGCATATCCCTTCATTTCATGAATTCTCTTTCGGTAGGCATTTTTGTGTTTTTGGTTGGTTCCATTCTGCTTGCAGAGGAAAGGATGAGGAGAATTCAGTTGATGAAGATTACGAGCCTCTTTTAAAACTGAAATGGATATGGGATTTAACCCATATCCATGGGTTATGGGTTATCATGGCTGCCTCTGAAATAAATTGCTGTTAGTTTAAGGGAAGTTAAGGTATTCTAGCTCACAAGTTGTTATACTTCTATGTAGTTAATGAAAACAGAAGGACATATTATAGGACCATGCTGGTGAACCTATGGCACACATGCCGGAAGTGGCATGCCAGTTGTCACCCATTGGTCTTCTGGGTTCCAGCATGCATGCTGGCCTTCACGAGTGTGCAAGCGCCCGAAACCAGAAAAGCAGCTCCCTGGCACGCATGCCTGTGCCGGGAAGCTGAGCTTCTGGTTTCTGGTTTGCACATGTGCGCTGGCCAGCTGGTCTTCATGCACACATGCACACCAGAAATCGTAAGACCAGGTGACTGGCGCGCATGCTGGAAACCGGAAGCTCAACTACTCTTCCGGTTTTCGGCACTCCCGTGTGTGCGCGCCAGGGAACTGCTCTTCTAGGTTTTGATGCTCCCTGTGCATACGCGCGCTCCCATTTTGGCACTTGGTGCCAAAAAGGTTCGACAACACTGCTATAGGACATTTGAAAAACATTTACAGGAACCTCCCTCCAAATACTTGCGCAGCTTCTGCAGCCCTTCAAAATAACTTCTCTCTTCCACATTCACATCTTTGTCTTTAAACAATACTCCAACAAATGCAGGGGAAAAAAGATATGAGTACAAATTGGGAAAATAGTACTACATACAGTGATATATAATGGAATTTATTATAATTTATTATAACTACAATGGGCATGTTAAGGTTAGAAGTTGGAAGTCTATGATTATGTATATTTAATTGTATTATTATTGTTAGCATTGTGTAAAAAGTATATTGATCCAGTCAATACACTGTCCACAAAATATGTATGGCTGTTAAAGTAAAATTACAAATAAAACATATATACAAAAATAACTTCTCTCTTGAAAGAAGTTGCCTACAGCAAGGGGCAAGAGGAACTATCCTTGACTGATCCCTAAAAATTAACAGAGTCAACTCTGGCTAGTACTTGGTTGGAAAATAAAATAAGAAACAAAGCTGCTACTATTGTTCAAACTGCAGGCATGTTTATTTGCAGACTTGGATATAATTTAGAACAGGAGTGTCAAAACTCGATTTCATTGAGGCCCGTATCAGGGTTGTGTTTGACCTCGGCCTGGGGTTGGTGTGGCCAGGGTGGGCATGGCCAGTTCGACGTCACTCATGTTGGAGGCACTTGTGGTGGCCCGAGTGATCCGTTTTCACTGGCAGAGGGTCCAGGAGGCCGTGGCAGCCAAAAACAGAGTTCGGGAGCCCGTTTTCTCTGGCAGAAGCACCGCAGGCTGGTCCTTTGCTTTTCCATGGGCCAGATCTCAGTATCCCGTGGCCGGATCAGGCCCCCGGGCCTTGAGTTTGACACCCCTGATTTAGAATGTCTTTTCAACCTCTAAACTTTTTCAATATCTTTATTTATAGGAAGCTGGAGTTGTCACTTGTGTCAAGAACTACTCCAAGAGAGAGCATCAGCGTTCTGCTACCAGCCCTAGATGAGAATAAAGGATTGGGCTTATTCTTGAATCTGTAGCACCAGCACACCATGATCGTCCATCACATAGGCTATGTGTAACCATAAACACACTCTTGCCCTCATGAAAGGATGAACACTCAAAGAAGCATCCATAGCACTTGCTTCTCCAGGGTTACATTTCACCAAGAATTGACCTCCTGGGTTCTACTAGAAGGAGCACATCTTTGAGGCAAGGGGGAGGATGCTATGTTCCAAATGGATCATTTTCTCCTGCAGTGCATGATTGCAGGTCTGTTGTAATAGATTCATATGTGTTATGATTATAGCATAAAGGGGAGCTGTTGTAACTGTTGGTATTTAGGCATTTAAATTGTGTGGATTGTGATTCTGGTTTGATTTATCTTCTCTTTCCTTCAGATAAATCAGTATTCGCCATCCCTCAAAGAGACATGTCCCCTAATTCCTAACTAACATGGGCAACAGCTGAAAACAATGGGAGTTAGATTCCCAATGTATCTGGAGAACATTAGATTAGTATTAGAGTGCTTGGTGATTGTTTGTGATCTAGAGCAGTAGTACAGTGGTGGTATTCAGCCGGTTCTATCCGGTTCTCATGAACCAGTAGCAGCAGCTGTAGGAGGCTCCGCCCACCCACCTGGATGTCATCTTGTCCCGTTTTCTATGCTCTGTACATGTGCAGAAGGTCCTGCGCATGCATAGAGGTGACCCATGCGCTCACATTTGCGAACTGGTAGCGAAGATAAGTGTATACCACTCCTGCTGTAGTGGGATATTAAACCTTACTTATCAGAAAAGGGTCTAATGGGAAATTGCTGTTTATAAGTAAATATGTCAGATAATAGTATCTGACTGTTTACAGTTCTATAATAAAACCAAAATGACCATTCATAAGGAAGCGTATACAAAATATCTATCTTGAAACGTCTCCATTGCCCTAATAATATAGAGATAAAATGGTGGTATGACTTCATTACTTTAATGTATCCCACAGCTAGTCTAGATTCCCTGAGGTAGCACATCCAGTCTGTTGCTCTGCCTAGGTAAAGGACACTCTGGTGAAGGAGTGCCAGACTCTCAAGCAAAAAGCAAAGCTATCCAAATTCATTTGGGAACATTATATCTTTCTTTACAATGGCTGTCTTCTCTTTCTTTAAGGGTGAAAACTTTAAAGAAAAATTCCTGATGTCATAACTGGGATTAGAGTAGCCAGCAGACAAAAGATTGCCTCCTCACCTTCTCTTTCCCTGCACTATACTCACTACACCCTGCACTACACTCACAGGTACAATCAAGAAGCCTGTTTTATGCAGGGTCACTCAAGGCTCTTGTCTCTGGCAACAGAAGATTGGCAGCTATGTCAGCCCTCATTTCCATATTTGGGTGACATAGCTGACTTGGGGTCATTAGTTTAATCAAAAACAAATCCAGGTCTGACTTGGGTTTCAACTAATCCTCTCTAAATGCAGCAGCTCCCGTTTTATTTTTAGTTTACAGCGTATTCTGATCTCTCCTTCCTTTCATTTTCCCCCCAAATAATCCTATTAAAGATATGAATAAAACAATAAAAGATCATGGAGACTAAGGGAAAGAAAGAAAAGAATTACAAGAAAAATAAATGTATAAAGAGAAGAAAAGAACTCCACCCCCTTCATAGCAGGTGTAAACAATTCCCTAAGCTCTTCACTTTCTCTTAGCTAACAACTGTAAACTCGTCATCTCATCACCCTTTTCTTAACAACAGGCAAATCAAATAAGTGACATCTTCTTCAATCCAGCTAATAGCAAAAGATCCATGCAGAGCTCTAAGATTTTAACATTAATTAACACATATAAAACTCAACGTTCCACACCTAATTTATGTCATGAAATGGTCTCAACATTCTATTGCAAACATTTACAAAACACCAAATTTAAACATGACAAAAAAAAAATCCCCTTTAGAAACGACAAATTCCAATGCAAAATATTCCAAACCTTATACAAATTTCTTTGAACCTTATACAAATTTCTTTAGTTCCTTAAACAGTTTTTCTTATAAATCCAACAAAGGGAAATTATTGCATTATTTCCTGGTATTCTCATTTTTATTTCTTTTCTGATTTTTAGTACCTCATCCGGTATATTTGGTGACAGATTTTTCTTCAAAGTATTCACATTCTCTTCAAGTAAATTTTGTTGGACAAATTGTTCTGTGATATCTTTGATAACACAATATTCTCTAGAAGACACAACATAGCTTTCATTTCTTGGTGCAGATCCTTACACAGTTCTTCAAATATGTCTCTAAATACCATTATAAATTGCTTGTCTTATACTTCCAAAACTCAAAAACCTTATTTCTTTTCGATTTATACATGTATTGTTTTCAAAAATAGTTTCAAAGTATTAATATTAAAAGCTCCAAATTCTGAATTTTTTGAACTCTTAGAGCTTCCTGTAGCCCAAAGGTGATCTAAGTTTCTTAATTTTAAATTCTTAAAAATTATAAAATTAAATCTTCATATTCTTATATTGAGGATTAACAGCATCCACTCACCTGGTGTTTCCAATCTTATTATTATTAAAGCGTCTAATTTCCTTAAATCCATTAATAGACAATTTCTGAAGACATTAAAAACGGAAATAAGTGAATTTAATGTCCTCAAAAGGCTCCAATTTGTAGTTGAAGCAAAATTATGAATTCCCCCATCTCCTGGTCCTGCCCAATATTTTGACCAAAGTATATTATCTGCTTCAAGCCTGATGATAATACTTTAAAGGAGAGCATGGGATGCGCTGAACACATGTATCCTGTGTAATACAATTATGTTACAGATTGAATCAAATTGAGTTAGATCATGTAATAGTCTTACCTGCCCTGACTGGCAATTTTTCAGGATTCAATATAATTTTTTCCCAGTTCTATATAGAATGTCAAAGATTGAATCTGAGACTGTTACACCAAGCAGCAGGCCTTCTAGTGACTTCATTGGATGAATTAAGTCCATACTACTTCTATAAGCCAGGGACGAACAATGGTTCAGCTGCAGTGCTCTTCAGTTGTTGCAAAGGCTGTTTCCCCCATACCCAGCTTTGTTGTTTAGGCTTAACATGAGATTTCAAGGTGCAATCTAAACTGTTCATAATTGGCATGCAGCAGATTGGCTGCAATGAATGGGATTTTTGTCCCTACAGCCATATTTTGTGACTTTTTATACTGCTGCAACACTTAATCACACACACTCTGATACACACACAATACCATAAAGTGGTTGGTTTGGTTTTGGCTTGATGTAATGCGATATACAAAATTATCATGTCTTAGTTTTAAGTGGAAATGTGCCATGTCATAATGGTTTCTTCAATAAATTGTAGTAAGTTTGGAACTAAATTAACTCTCCCTCTCCCCTCTCCCCTCTCCCCCAGTGCTGCATAAACTATTTATTTGAGGTTGAAATGTCCCTTGTGATGGATGGGATTGAGGAAGGGTCTTAGTCCCTCTATGAATATTTTGGTTTTCATTTACTGTGGTTGCATGGTGGATAAAAAGGGAGGGGAAGGAGGGTACAGACAGCTGACCCGGTCCATAATGGTTCCAACCCCAAGGCTTTTTAAAAAAGATTGCTAGATGAATGGGAAAATCATTCAACAGTATATGATACACAGATGTAGGTTAACAAGGTGTTGAGTCAGGCTGAAACTGAAATCATAAAAAAGAATGGCTAGTTAAAGCAGAAAGTATTGATAGCAACTCCAGCCTATCATATACAACATAAAATACATTTTGAAAGTGCAATAATTTCCCCACTTCAAAAATGACAATACATTCCATCTAATGTTAAACACCTTTATATTAGGTTGATTTCAGTTGTAAATGTTCCCAGAGAAAGTGTACATTTTGCAATTTCATTCTGAGTATGTTTATGAAATGACACAATTATTTCAAAATTATGACTAGTGTTCGATAATAAGACCATGTGTTGTTATACATACTCTGTCTCTGAAAGCTGCTTGAGTCTTTAGTGAAAGCACCACAAGCAGAATGCATAAATTGTTATTATCTATTAAAAGCCCAAGCACAGTTAGCTTGCCAAAATTAGGGTTGTGATACTCCGTATACACTCGTGTGAGCTCCATCGATTTTAATAGGACTGCAGTCAATTCAAGCCAGAATATGAAGTGCTTAGACTATGAACAATGTTATTGGCTCTTAGACCAGCATTTCAAAATTACAATGCTACAGTGCATTGCCAATATATCACAATAGTCTTGTGTAAGCTAGTCATACAAGGTCAAAGCCATCTGAAGAACTGAATGTCTCTTCATTTTTTGCATTAGAATTCTAAGTCCTGAGAGAAAGTCTTTCACAAACAAGCACAGATTTTGGGATTAAAATGTTTGCATTTGTTGGATTTAAACTGTTGCTTCTACATACGAAAAAACTCTGCTTCATGAGAATTGGTGCAGGGAGGGAGGTGCAGTTTTAGATATTTCATGGTAAACATTCAATGCTTTTTCGAGGGAAGCAAATCTTGTAAGTCAATCTAATCAAATTGCTTTTTTCCCCTTTGTTCTAGGTGAGAGCAGGATTATAAATTGAATTTAAGACCTGCTAAATCTGCTTTATTTAGTGAATTAAGTATTAATAATGATCTCAAAGCCAATCATCAAATTATTTTTCAGGACAGACGCCAACCTAAATCTCTGAACATGCAATAGTGGTGGCACAAAACACAACCACCCAAGTTCTTCCAGACAAACCGATCCAGGATAGAAAATATAAGCATCGTCCAAACGCATGTTTCAGATGCTCCCCCTGTAGTTTATCAGTGAAATAACCAAGGTTCAAATTGGTAAAAGCGTTGCTTCTAAAGAAAAGTCATCGCAAAATTACATCCTCATATGGAAAAAGGAGCAACTGGAGAAAGGATGGCATCCCAGAGAGAGGCAAGATGCAATTATGGTGATATTCACAGAATTTATTATTTAGAAAAGGTCTTTGATTTAGTACCTTCAATGTGTGTTGTTTGTGCCAGGGAGAAGGGGAGAGATTGGCAACTGGCAGGGTCATTTTCATCTCGATTTTTCTCTTCCAACAAAAAGAGAAAATGTCAAAATCCCCTTCGGTGAATAAGTAATTTAAACACGCTGTATGAAATCTCGCCTTGCCAGCGATCACGGGACACAGCGGCCCAGTTTGCTAAAACAAGGGCCTGTATAACAAGAGGTTCCTTTTTAATGGATGGAAAAGAAAAAAAACCAGCCAGATGAAAGACAGGTTATAGAGTGCTCATTTCGTATAGGAACTTGTAATGGCGATAGACAATGTGGAGAAAATGCCCAGGCAGAGAAATAGAATAGTTCAGCCACAAACCGTGCTGCAAACTGACTTCTGCAGCATGCTGTTTTCTATTTCCAAGACTAAGCACCTGCGATGGGAGCTTCCTTGGCTCTGACCAGCTCAGCCGTTCAATTTCCCATTCTGTAGTGACTTTCAGTTACAGAATGGATGCGCTTATGGTGCATAAGAAAGAGGCCCTGGAATTAATCCAGCAAGGCAGATAGGTAGTGTGCACGCGTGCATGTACGTGTGCCTGCATGCCCATGTTGTTTCTTTGCATCTCCCAGCTGATTCCAAAGCTTAGGACTTAACAGCTGCAGTTCTCTGGCAGAATTAATTCCTTCCGAGCTTTCCGCTTCCCTCCCGCTTGTTTCATTCAGGCCTTCTTAAGCCGAAGTGTGAAGGTGCCTGGCAACGCAATTTCCTCCATGGATTTGGGCAACTCGCGACCTCTCCCCCCCCCCCCGTCTTTTTCCAGAGGTAGCAGCTCAGACAAAAGTCAGAATACTTTCTTTCAGAGGAAAAGGCTCGCTTTCCATGCAACATGCCCGGGATTTCTCCACAAGCCAGGTCTTGCATTTCAAAATTTGGGTAGCTAATCCAAGCCCCCGAAAAAGCAAGTGAGTCTCAGAGGTGTGCCTGACGGAGAAATCAAAGGCTAAACTTTAAGCAATTAGCATTGTTAATGTTTACTCTGAGATAGTACAGCTGTGTAAGTCTCATTAAAATATTCTCCAGGGAGGGGGAGGGGGAGAAGGCAGAGATTAAGGTACCAACTTTCTTTCCTATTTAAAAAAAAAATACCCACCTGATATAATGGCAGATGCATGTGCTTAAATAACTTGAATGGCAAAACATGGAAAATATACATATTTTATCCCCTGGCTGGCAAGTGGCAGTGTGTCAGGAATGACACCTTGTGGAATAACAGGTGCCTAATAAACTGGGAAAAAGTGGATTCTTTAAAATTTGTATTTCGGTAATCAGGATCTCACAAATTCAATACAAAGCTATACAAGCCAAAAAATACGTTGTAGGTAGGAGATGAAACTTGTCCCTGGGCCTTAGGTAGAAAGTATTTTTTTAATTGATCCAGGATAAAATCCTTAAGTCAAAGACCCTATAGCACCTTTTTCATCTCGGCTCACCTGTGTCTTTAAGGTGATGGCACAATAATGAACTACTTCATGCCATAACTGTTGATGCCCAGTGACAGTTCTTTAGTACTTATATTGTGCCCAGCCATCAAGAGAAAATGGAGCCAGGAGACTTCAATGGATATCAACACGGAAAGCATTGCTTTTTAAGCAGATTATTAGCTTTTCTAGCACAGTAATAGTAATGCAGTAGGCATCAGATCTGTCATGTTTGAGACAAAAGTCCTACTCTGGAGGTGCCAGAAATGGAACTGGGAAATTTCTTCATGACAGCCATGGGCTTTATCCCTGAACTACAACAATGAAGGACCCACTGTTCTCATTCCAGACAGCTTGTTCAGAAGGACACCATGATCAATGCTGCTGAAAGCATCTCAAGGTTCTGGGAGATGTAGCAAGGCTGTAGACCCCTATCTTTCTCCTGGCATTTTGGTGATTGATTTGAAATGTTTCCCAGTAACCGTATCCAGGAGAGACTGAGGTAGCATGGCAACCATCTGAAAACCTATTTCAAGAAAAGGTATTGCATGCTCATTAGAAAGAAGTTCATTTTAAACTGCACGGAAGTTTGGTAGGCCTGTGTGAGGATTCATTTTGGTGCAAAATCCCCTTATAATCTCACACAATAGCACTTGAGGACAATCTAGGGTCTGGAAGTCAGCTTCATCCCAATCTCATACACTGAAGGGAAAAGTAGAAGTGTTACATTCAGATTATTAGGCATGTGACTCTGGACCAGGTTAGGAGAAAATTGGATGCACTCCAGGGGTGGGTTTCAGTGGTGGGTTGCTACCGGTTCTCCCCAGTTCAGGAGAGTCGGTAGCGAAAATCTTGATGTGAGAGCAAAACGGTTCGCTCCGACCATCAGCTGGGCCCTCCTGCCTGCCCCCGCACTATACCTACCTTTATTCCTTCATTTTTAGCCCAGCTGTAAGGTGCGGAAGAGCGGATTGCCATGCCTCAGCTGTAATGTAATTCAATGCGCTTGCGCCAAGCGTGTGCCAAGTGTGCACCGATCGCACAACGATCGCACGCAAAGCGAACCGGTGGTAACACTGGTTAGAACCCACCCCTGGTGGGTTTTACTTACCTTTGCTACTGGTTCACTCGCGTGCGCACCACTTCTGCACATGCGCAGATCGTATTTGATGATGTCCGGATGGGTGGGCGGAGCCTCCCGCCGCCGCTGCTATCGGTTCTCCCGAACCGGGGCAAACTGGTAGCAACCCACCATTGATGCACTCACTCTCTGTTCATATACTTCCCCTGCCTGGTGCTTTGCTTCAGACATTAGCCAAATAGCTTGACTCTCAGCTTTTGTGTCAAAAGACATCAAAACAGAACAAAATTTCAAGTCTGCAGGGAACAGGCATAGGAATAGTTTTTAGATGATCATTTCCTCTGTATCCTTCATTTGTTAAATTAAGGAATGTGTGCTTCCTCCACTGATTCAATTAAACAAAATCTTTTAATCTAGCTATGCAGGTAGTCTTCGATTTACGACCACAATTGACCCCAATATTTCTGTTGCTAAGTGAAACATTTCTTAAGTGAATTTTGCAACCTTTATTGCCACATTTGTTAAGTGAATCATGGCAGTTGTTAAGTGAGGAACATGGTTGTTACGTGTCTCTGGATTCCCCATTGTCTTTGCTTGTCAGGAGGTCGCAAAAAGTGGTCACATGACCCTGGGATAATGCAACCATCATGAAGCATCCAAATTTTGTTCCTGAGACCATAGGGATGCTGCAACAGTCTTAAAATGGTCATGAGTCACTTATTTTAGTGCCGTTGTAGCTTTGAACAGTCACTAAATGAACTGTTGTAAGTTGAGAACTACCTGTATATACACGTATAAGTTCACAAGACTCACTTTTGAAAACCTTTTTGCCTCCAATTACGCCTTCTGTCTCTAGGACTTTTTGTCTTTTAAGCAAAAGGCAATAAGTAATCAAATAAGCCTTTTTTGACTGCAGCAGATGCATTCATTTTTCCTTTTGTTCTGACTCATCCTAGGCATGGATATTTAAGCATAATTCTTTATTGCTTCTGCTCACAACTGTCTTTCAGCCAGGGCAGTAGTTAATGCTGTGCTCTCTTCTTCTGGCTTAATTTAGACTTTTTTTTGGGTGGAGGACTTTTGACTCAGGGTTGGGGGGTTTTTTTGTTTTTTTTTTTTTGTTTTTGACTCCTGGTGACTGTCCCTGCAGTTTCCTAGTAAGGTTTTTCAGAAGTGGTTTGCCCTTGCCTTCTTCCTAGGGCTGAGATAAAAGTGATCGGCTCAAGATCACTAGCTGGTTAGTGCCTAAGACAGGACTAGAACTTACAGTTGCCCAGTTTCTAGTCTGATGCCTTAATCACTACACAGAACTGGCTCTCTTGTAAATGTTTTAGTATGACTGAATACACTTAGTCCACTCATGAGTCTTAGCAACCAGAACAGAGCCAATGCTAATGTGATGCTGGGACCAGAACAATTGGTTGATCAAGTCAGACAAAACCATTTGTTTTTTGGGCTTTGTATCAGTCAACAAGGCATCTACTTAATGCTACATATGGTGCCAGGAGAAAATCATATCTTGGAATCTTGAGGTCAATGATCTTGGTGGCCAAGCAGGAAATGTTATTTGAAACATCAAGTACAGTTTGAGTATTGGCTAATTTAGCAAGCTGGTTTTAGCTGAGATGCCAATCAGCAGCTTTGCCCACTTGGTATTCTGATCACTGCTATTAAAATTTCAATATAGTTCAGAATAGTCATGCGTTGGGCTCTTCACTGTTATGAATCAAGGCCTTTGTCCTTATTTTGGTTTGGATGCAACTTAAGAGATACTAGAGCATAGGAAACTTCTCCTTAATTCTTTGTGAATAACTCAGAAGTGTGTATACTTGTGTTCCCCCATCTCCAGACCTGGTAATTATAAACTGTTTTGTCCTGTTTTCTTTGTCAGTTTTGTCTCTGCAGCTCCCTATTTTCACCAGCAACTAAGTTTCCTTTGATTGATGTAGCAGCTATTTCCCATTTTTCTCTAGTGCCTCTTTCCACTCCATATTTGGGATACACTATTTTCCCCCTTTCTGTCTTTTCTATTTTTAAGTCAGTATAGTTATAATAAGTGTGCCAACCTACATACTAGGGTAGGCATGCCAACTAATATATTTTTTTTTCCTGCAATGTAAGTTATTGCTTTCCATGTGTGTTTGTGTAGCTACAATAAACTTGTGGATCTCTTTGAATTTTAATCCTTGTCTGACTGCATCATTTTCTATCACTTGTGAATGTTTGTGCTTTTTGAATTAACAATCCCTTCGATTCATTAATTTAAGAGAAATACGAGTTAATCATTGCTCAGATTTTCAGGAATTAAATCTCCTATGGATACATTACACCTCTGTGAGGAAATACTTTGGAAATGGTTTCTGATTGTGGAGTGTTTGATGCTCTTTGAGCTTGGTTGTTTGCTTATAGACATTTCATTACCTGACCAGGTAACACCACCAGTGCTTGCCATGCCAGGGTTGGTGGGGGTGTGGTTTTCTCCTTGGTAGTTCCTTGGTTAGGATATTATTTTCTGCTTGATTGTTTGCCTGTGTTAATCCCTGGTTGTCTGGGTGCAACCAACACCCAGTTAAGTCCAATACTGGCAGGGCAAGCTACTGTATAAACAGTTTTGATAAGGAAATAGTGGTCTTTGGTGACAAAGAATGTCCTTGTTTGAGGTTTCCAAACTTTCCAAAGCCCTTTGCAAAGGAAGCAGAATTGCGAGTGATATGTGAACCACACCCATTAACACTCATTTCTGAATCACAGATGTGCCACCAATAGTCCTTGGCAGTGGTGAAATCCAAATTTTTTACTACTGGTTCTGTGGGCGTGGCTTTGTGAACGTAGCGTGGTTTGGTGGGTGAGGCAGGGGAAGGATACTGCAAAATCTCTATTCCCACCCCACTCCAGGGGAATGATACTTCATTCCCCCCCCCACTCCTATGCCAGCCAGAGGTGGTATTTGCCGGTTCTCCGAACTGCTCAAAATTTCCGCTACCGGTTCTCTAGAACCTGTCGGAACCTGCTGGATATCACTCCTGGTCCTTGGGTTGCTTGTAGGCCATTCTTCTATGATTTGGCTGCAATCCTTAGCACCTCCTTTCATATTACCTCCAACACTGATAGTATTAGTTGCTCCTCCCATATTACTGAGACACTCTGGATTTCAAAGACTGAAAGCACTAGCTTTTTCAGACCCAATTTGCAGAACCTGGTGCATGTGTGCTTATTAGGACTACTATATCTTGTTGCAAAATTCTGATCAGTAGATAGCAGCAAACAGCCTGGTAGAACCTCTGGACCTTGAAATGCAGGAAAGGACCTATGAAAGTGCTCTCTGTCCTGGGTATCCTAACATTTGGAGCAAACCCTGTTTCTGGTTGTGTGAAAACAACAGCTGTGCAATACTTCAGATACAAATACCAAAAGTATAGCTACATATAGCTAGGAAGCAGAAGCTTCATAGGTTTCATTCAGATATCTGTTATGCTTATCTGGGGTAAAACCTTCAGTTAATACTTAGCTAATTTACTCTCTGTTCATTGTAATATTTAATGTTTTAATGTACCTTTGTTTTTATGTTTGTAAGCAACCCAGAGTCACTTGACAATGAGATTGGTGGTATATAAATTTAATTAATTAATTAAATACAGAATCTTAAAACCTCAATAGGCCTCTTCTAATCTCACTTATAAGATGTCTAATTAAGGCAAAGTCTCTTTGGAAATGGTGAGATGCTTCTTCCTAAATTTGTCTTCCCACCTAGGTTGAATAGCAATTTATGAGATAAACTGAGGAATGGAGTTCCTTTCCAAGCTATCTCCAACATCTTTCTGATTGGGCTGACACAGACTGTGGATAGCTTTATTTATTTATTTATTTATTTATTTTATTTATTTATATTTATATGCCGCCCTTCTCTGGAGACTCAAGGCGGCTTACAATGTGTTAAGCAATAGCCTTCATACTTTTTTGTATATTTATACAAAGTCAGCTTATTGCCCCCACAAACCGGGTCCTCATTTTACCCACCTTAGAAAGGATGGAAGGCTGAGTCAACCTTGAGCCTGGTGAGATTAGAACTCGCAGTAATTGCAGGCAGCTGGATGTTAAATGCTGCCTTAATAGGAGGCATTAGCCTGCTACGCCACTCAGGCTCCTATTATTATTGCTTTCCATTACACTGCATACCACCTTGATGCCTTTTGAAAGTGAGCAAGTCCATAAATAATTGAACAAATAAACAAATAAGCCATCTAGAAGCCAGGGAAGAAGTAACTCTAGTCCTTCAGAGCACCTCTGAGAGAAAGGTTAGATGCTCAGATGCTATAGCAATCCTTGCTTTTATTCCTAGTTAAATGCTTTCATTATCCTTAATCTGTCATATTTCGTAGGCCAGATTTAAAAAATGAACTCAGATGTCTTCACTAACATGGTTAAACAGTTAATTTCAACAAGACGAATCTTATCAGATTTTGGACGCAGGCTTGCCATTTCAACAACGCACTGCAAAATGCAAATATATGTTACTTCCCCCCCCCCCAAATTTTAAGTGCATTTGTTATATTTTACATGTTTAATATTCAAGCCCATCCCTGTTTTAGAGTGGCAGCTGAAAAATGACCTGATCTGATTTGAAATTCATGGTGTTGCCCAACTATCACCCCTGACTGAATTGTGAATCTAGGCTCCTGGTAAACGCCGTTTTCTTCAGCAAAGCTGAATATGATATTCCTAGATGAGTACATACAAAATAGGTTCAGCAACATCAATGACCAATTTCATCCAAAGATGTGATAATAGTGGAAAAGAGCATAACATCTGATCATTATGTAAGAGGTGAGTTTGCACAGAAAAAGGACAATATTTCATAAAATGTTCCACACCTGTGTTTCTTTTAGGACAGTAAAACACAATCCCCAGTCTCTGGTTTGCACCATGCTTTGGCACATAGGAAGAACTAACTTTAATGATATGTACACTTTACATACAGCAATCTGCTCACTTTTCAGTAAAAGATCATAATATAACCAAAATTTTGGAGTAACATGCTGAAATAGTCACAGTGAAGCAGGGGATACTTGTGGCCATTTGTGGACTGAATTATATATCAAAATCCTGTAACAAATCATTTTACTAAGAAGTTGAAACAGCTTTAATGATAAAGCCTCAATATCCAGCATAGGTAAATCAACGTATTCTTTCACTGGTGAGTTTAATCTTGAGTCAATATTGGAAAGTGTGAAAAGGAAACAACTATATTCATTTTCCCAGAAATGTGTCAAACAACAAAGCAGCAAGATTGCAATCGCCAAATGACAGGCCACGACAAAACTCTGGGTTTTTATGAGGTTGAGATAAGCATGAGCGATGTATTATCCATTTACAGCACAAGTGGACACTCCCACAAATAGAAATATTCGGTAGTCCATAAATACGTCACATATGACTTTCCTGATTTTTCCCCCCCATGAAAACATTTAGCTTCTCATCCAAGAAACTTCTTCAACTCTGTACCATTTGAGAGTATTAAATAGTAAGATTCAAATTTTTGACAAAATTTTCAAAAACTTTTGGGGCATCTAATTTAGCAAAACTTGGTTTATCTTGCATCATCATTGGCATTGGCATCCTTCAGTCTCAAGAGTGAGTATGGTATCGTGCTCTGGAAAGAGGTCCTAAAACAGCATCTAGTGTGACTAAAAAGGCCAATTCGAGAGTGGCAATCCCTTCCACACTGAGGGCAGATACATTCTGTCCCCTGCCCGCTGGTTCCGGGACTGCCTCTTTGCCTCAGCCTGCCGAACAAGTTTCTCTTCGAATTGGAGAAGGCCATGCTGCGTCTTTAGCCTCCAAGTTGAACGATCAGAGGTCAAGGTTTCCCAGTTGTTAATGTCCATTCCCAGGGCCTTTAGATCCCTCTTGCAGATATCCTTATATCACAGCTGAGGCCTCCTTCTGAGGCACTTTCCCTGCACTAATTCTCCATACAGGAGATCTTTCAGAATCCAACCATCAGCCATTCTCACGACATGCCCCAGCCAGCATATACATCACTGTTTCAATAGTGTATACATGCTAGAAATTCCAGCACATTCCAAGACTGCACTATTTGGAACTTTGTCCTGCCAGGTGATGCCAAGAATTCATCGGAGACAGCGCATATGAAAGGTGTTCAACTCTCTCTCCTGCTGTGCATAAAGGGTCCAAGACTCACTGCAGTTCAAGAGTGTGCTCAGGACACAGGGTCTATAGACCTGGATCTTTGTATGTTCCGTCAGCTTCTTATTAAGCCATTATCTTGCAAAAAGTACAAATAATACTGTATTTGTTGCTACAGTTCAGCACTCCCAAACCACAGTTTACTGTTCTCAGATGAATAAATTATTATATTGATTACCCAGTTTGCATCTTCATATACCCTTTTTATAATATTATTCTCCAACATTTTGTTCAATTCAGTATTCACAGCTTCTTCCCATAATATACAGTAAACATCTATGTTTTGGTGGAATAGGCACAATGGATTTACCCACTGAGAACATTCAGTAATTTGTCCAAGCCCTTGAAACAAAACATTATGTTGTTCTACCAGTTGATCCAGTTCACTCTGAGAATGAGGAGCAGCAGTTGTAATATGCTTTAAAGTAGTGTTTTCCAACTTTGGCAACTTTAAGATGCCTGGATTTCAACTCCTAGAATTTCCCAGCAAGCAAGGGAGTTGAAATCCAGGTATCTTAAGGTTGCTAAGATTGAGAAACACTATAAAGTCTTCCCTCTGAAGAATACAATAACAATAACAACAACAACAACAACAACAACAACAATAATACTTTTATTTCTATACCACCCTTCTCCCGAAGGACTCAGGGCGATGTACAGTCTATTAAAAGCACAAAGACAAACATCAATTAAAAATAGTTAAAATTATTAAATAATTTCGGCTCAGATTTAAAACCCCCAAAATTTAAAACACCCAATTTAAGATCATTACATTGATAGCCTGGCCTGGCGGAACAATAGGGTCATGAGGGCACAGCGAAATACACGGAGGTCGGAGATCTTACGCATTTCCGGGGGCAGTTCATTCCACAGGGCAGGGGCTCCCACAGAGAAGGCCCTCCCCCTGGGTGTCACCAGCTGACATAACTTGGCCGATGGCACCCTGAGGAGACCCTCTCTGTGGGAGCAGACTGGCCGGTGGGAGGCTATTGGTGGCAGAAGTCGGTCTCAAAGGTACCCGGGTCCTATGCCATGGAGCGCTTTAAAGGTGGTGACCAACACCTTGAATCGCACCTGGAAGACCACTGGGAGTCAGTGCAGCTCGCACAGGAGGGGTGTCACGTGGGCACAACGAGTTGCGCCCATAACCACCCGCGCGGTCGCATTCTGGACCAGTTGGAGCCTCCGAGTGTTCTTCAAGGGGAGCCCCATGTAGAGAGCATTACAGTAGTCCAGCCGGGAGGTGACAAGGGCGTGAGTGACCGTGCGCAAGGCGTCCCGGTCCAGAAATTTATGAAGGATAAATGGGGGATTTTTTAAAATTTGGTCAAGTAGAGGCTTTAGATCTCTTGATAGCATATACAAAATCATCAACAAACTTATTGTCCAAAGCTGTAAAGTAATTCAAACTTAGGAGACTGTGAGGCTGGTCGTAGACATGTCCTCCTTTTTTTTGCTGACAAATTCAACCCTTGGGTTGCAATTATTTCATGACACCATTGCTGCAAATAAGTTCACCATCTCTAGCTGCTTCTCACAAACAAATCACATTTTTTCTTTTTTCTTCAAAATCCACAAAACAACCAAACATTTCCTCCTCCTCATTTTCTCTTGTCTTAATACTTCTAACAGACTCAGCTATAAAAACCGCTTTAGCTTTCTTGTTCCAACTCAAGTGAAATGTCATTTTTTTCTGTGATAGAAACAGGTAATTATTTGATGCACTGCATCCATAGTGATAACAAGGCATTTCTGACTTGAGACTGACTTGAGTCCTAGAGTACTGGGTCTCCAGACAACTTTTGATTTTATTATACTAGCCTTTTCAACATCTTTTGCTGGTGAATGGAAATGTTTAAAGAGATGGTATTGATGGCTGCCATTAGGTGACTTTCTTCGTGAGCCCTGTCATATAATCTGCCAATGAAAACCTTTTTATCCAATGTCAAATCTTCTTGCCACAGATATTTATCATACACAGTTTGGTGAATGTCTTTTCCTATCCCCTGATTTTGAAACATATCTACTACTAAGTCTCCAATACTTATGTGATTTAGCTAATTTTTGGTGTGTATTTACAAATGTTTCTATAGATTCTTTTGAACTTTTGTATTCTTTGGGCAAATTGTAATCATTCCATCACAATAGTGGCCACTTCCACCCCCAGCCTGATGACATCACTTGAGGACCTTCCTTCCGTAAGTGAAAAGTTAGGGGATGAATCTAATTTCAGGGACAAGAATGTTCCATAAAGAGGATGCCACCCCAGAAAAGGCACACCTCCTGGGACCCCCCCCCCAAATGTCAAACTCTAGCTGATCTTTTTCTTCCAGATCTAATGGGCCATACTGATTTAACTGCATGGCGTGAATTATTTATTCAAAGCAGTTTTAGCTTATGAAAAGTTACCCTGTGCTCTATTTAGCTTAAGCTGCTTATCCTGAAAGGGAGTCATGTGAGAGAGATAGGTAGTTTTTAAACTAGATAGATAGATAGATAGATAGATAGATAGATAGATAGATAGATAG
>WNWU01000001.1:38388207-38418377 GCA_012654045.1 Ptyas mucosa | reverse complement strand
AATACCTCTCTGCCAATCAGGCAACTCAGCTGGGATCGTCAGAGAGGCTTTTTAAAAAATACCTCTCTGCCAATCAGGCAACTCAGCTGGGATCGTCAGAGAGGCTTTTTAAAAAATACCTCTCTGCCAATCAGGCAACTCAGCTGGGATCGTCAGAGAGGCTTTTTAAAAAATACCTCTCTGCCAATCAGGCAACTCAGCTGGGATCGTCAGAGAGGCTTTTTAAAAAATACCTCTCTGCCAATCAGGCAACTCAGCTGGGATCGTCAGAGAGGTATTTTTTAAAAAGCCTCTCTGACGATCCCAGCTGAGTTGCCTGATGGCAGAGGCTTTTCAAAGCATTAGAAAAAATGCTTTGAAAAGTTAAAAAAAAAAGTTGGCCACACCCACCCAGTCACATTTCCGCCCCACCAAGCCACGCCCACAGAACTGGTAGTAACCAATTTTACATTTCACCCCTGCTTTTGCCCCATTTTAGTTGATTCTTCCAACCTATTGCTCTACTGATGTTTTGGATTTTTTTAAACCAACACAGCTAACACTGTTTTTGTAACAATAATTGGACATAACTGCATTGTCTGCAGTGTCTAAACACTAAACATGAAATCTCATGACTAAAACACCTGGCCTACCATCAAATGTCTTTGCTACTCCTGCCCATCTTTTGCTATCTCCTTGATAAAGCTCTGGAGAAGAATCCTAAAGCTTGGCCATTCTTTTGATTTGTTCTAATAAAGGCGCTGTACAATCATGTATTTCTGATTTATTTTCATAATGGAAAACAACCTATTGTTGTTTTGCTTACTTTTAATATCTAATTGTGATAAAATCAAGATTTCAAGAGTCAGGTTAGTGAATAAGTAATGGGAGGGAGAACCATTCACAAGGCCCAATGATTTTGTGGTTATGGAAGGCAACTGATCTCTATTTATTACTTTAGCTATAATTGTTTTCATTCCAGAAGGAGGAAAAAAAATGTTTGCCCTGATTTTAGTAGGATCTGTGCTGGGTTACTGATGGGTGGCAATTGAAATGACATTTGGAGATTTGTGAGTTTCTAGTAAATAAGGGTAAAAATGCTCAGGGCTGGATGTGGAAGCCTCACATATATTTTTCCAGATTGAAAGGAGGGATTCAGATCAGCTACTAAACATCATCCTGTCTGTGCAAATGAATGGCTGAGTAATTTGCCACTTTGGTAGACTGGAAAAAGAAAACTAAAAAAACTTCATCTCTCTCTGTGTGGTCAAACAATATTTCTCTATTATCTGTATTTTTGATATTGTTAACACATAGAATTCCCAGATAAAACTACCGAAACATTAAATAGAATGGCACGGATTTAGACAAGGGAGCCAATTTTCTGATGACCAGTTCAAAGGTTTAGTTGAAAGAACCAATCACTTAATAGGTTTGAAGGGATTCAAATAATTTAACAACCGGTTCTCTGCCCTAATAATTTCTTCCAACAACCAGTTCACCAAACTGCTCAGAAAGTTAACAACCGGTTCTCCCGAAGCAGGGGTGAAATGCTCCCAGTTCGGAATGGCTTGGGCAAGTAGGTAGCGACGGCGGCGGGCAGTTCGGAGAACCGGTAGCAAAAGTTCCTGCCCCCGCCCCCCCATGCCCAGCTGAGCCACGTGATCATCAGAGCCTTTTTTTCCTTTTAAATGGCTCTGACAAGCCAAGCTCTGACGATCCCAGCTGAGTTGCCTGCCGATCAGAGCCTTTTGAAAGCATTTTTTACATGGTTTTACATAGTTTTACATGTAAAAAATGGTTTTAAAAGTTTAAAAAAAAATTGGCCACGTCCACCCAGTCACATTACCCCCCCACCACCACCACCAAGCCACGCCCACAGAACCGGTAGTAACAAATTTTAGATTTCACCCCTGTCCCGAAGTGGTGCAAACTGGCTGAATCCCATCACTGGTTTGAAGTGATTAAAAAACTTTATGAGCAAACTAAATATATAGAAAGTAGTCTGACAAGTGATATCCATACAATCCATAGAAGGAACCATCAAGCTGTGCTAGGCAGGGTAGGAATAAAATTCTATTTGATTATATAGTAAATGGAATACCTTTCCTGTATAATCTCCTCTCACATGATATTGCAGTTTTCATCTGTTTCTTACTCTTGTTCTAGGATTATCTGCAGGGGGTAAAAAAAAAAAGCTAACATGGCAACGAAACAGCTGCTTATGGGCACTAATATACATGAAAGAGAAGTGGGGTCTTGATTACACAGCCAAAGTTGACAACTTCATTCACCTTCTATCCCCCCAAGTTCTCTCTAGCAGAATTTTTTGCCCTAGCTATCAAAGACAAATCCAGTTTTTGTGACAGAAAGAATACTTCATTTAACTACCAATTAAGAGCCTTGGTAATACAGTGGTCTAAAGCACCCTGTTATTAACACCAGCTGCCTGCAATTATTGCAGGTTCGAATCTCACCAGGCTCAAGGTTGACTCAGCCTTCCATCCTTTCTAAGGTAGGTAAATTGAGGACCCAGTTTGTGGGGGCAATAAGCTGACTTTGTATAAATATACAAAAGTATGAAGGCTATTGCTTAGCGCATTGTAAGCCGCCCTGAGTCTCCGGAGAAGGGCAGCATATAAATAAAATTTTAAAAAAGAAACCTTCAGAGAGTAGCCTGTAGTAGTATTCAAAGACGAAGAGACTGCTTACATAAAACCAACAGAAAGATGATTTTTAAAATAATAGCAGATTTGCTGTTTATATATATTTTAAAGGATGCCAAAAAGAAGGGCGATAATTATTCCAAAGGGATGCTGTTTAGAATATGAAAGGGGGGGGGGAAGTGAGTTGAAGTTAAAGGCTCTTAGATTTATGTTTGGAGTAAGAAGTAAAGAGAAAAATCTAAACTGCAGGAGTATTTCAATCAAAGAACAAGCTTTCCAGCAAGTTACTGACTTTCAAGCAAAGGAATTAGGACATTCTGGCTTGTGGCTGTTGATTTAATGTGTCCCAGGGAGACTATTGTTTCCATTATACCCTTGCCACAAAGAAGTAAGGAAATATTGAGAATGGAATCATTATTTATTTATTTCTCTATTTATTCAATGTCTATAGCTGCACAACTCAACCAAATGACTCTAGCCAGCTTACAATTCTACAATTATAAGGCATGTTTCAGTCACTAAAATGTTGATGTTCTCTAAAGGGAGGACTTTGAAAAAGCAAGACAGGAAGAAAATGGATTCATTTGAGTTGTGATGCTGGAGAAGGTTCATGCATATTCCTTGGACAGCAAAGGTGGCCAACTGTTCTGCCCCAGCTACGGGCCCCAAAGAACGCAGCACACACAGTCTGTACAAACCTTAGTTTACTAAATTAAATCAGTCTTTTTCAAATAAAGGCTATTAATTAACTTTCTTAACAGCCTACAAGACTCCAAAGAATAAATAATCATAATCTTACTATGGTTGGCAGAAAGCCAAGAAGCAATTTGCAGGAAGCTGATAAGAGAACTAAGATCAGGACGAGAAGGAGAGTGAACGAAGTTGTTCCCTGCAAATTGCCTCAGTTGTCATCCTTCCTTAAATAGGCTAAGGGAATGGCCAATTAGCTCCAAGCCTTACTCTCGAGGAGACCTCCTCCTGAGGAACCACTCCTGCCTTTTGGCAACTCTGCATGCTCGCTCTCCTCTTCTTCCTCTTCACTTATGGAAGCTGCTGGAGGTTCTGAAGGCCCTGGCTGAATCCCCGCCTCTGGCACCACATCTTCTCCAGCCTCCTCATTGTCTGACTCAAGTGCCAGCTGCACAGGCTGCTGGCGCAGCCCCACATCAGCCTCCTCACTGTCGGAATCAGCTACTAGCTGCACAGGCCACTGATGGGCCACAACACCAACAAGCAAATACTGGAGTGCATAACACCAGGCATGTCACTCAAAGGGAAAAAAAATCACAAAACTGTGTCTTGCTTATTTTCACCACGTCATGTGGGGGAATTCACTGGAGAAAGCATTTATGTTTGGAAGTAAAAGGAAAACAGGCTGTCAAAGAACACTGTCAAAGACTTGAAATTCTGGGCTTAGAAAACTTAGAACTACGCCGTCTTCAATATGACCTAAGCGTAGCTCATAAAATTATCTGTTACAATGTCCTACCTGTCAATGACTACCTCAACTTAAACCACAACAATACACAAGCACACTAGCTACAAACTTAAAGTGAACCACTCCAAACTTGATTGCAGAAAATATGACTTCAGCAACAGTGGTCAGTGCCTGGAATGCACTACCTGACTCTGTGGTTTCATCCCAAAACCCCCAAAATTTTAACCTAAGACTGTCTACTATTGACCCAACCCCATTTCTAAGCGACATGCATAAGGACCATCCCTGTCCTAATGTTTCCTCTATTTCTATCTATTTTATATATCCAATCCATACTTATTACCTAATACGTTCTCGAAAAATAAATAAATAAATAAATAAACAAACAAACAAACTATGGCTGGACCATCAAAGTTGATATCAACCAGAGCATAAAAAATGCCTCAAATAAATAATGCAAGATCAGAAGATGTGGAGAGACTTGGCCCACAGAATCATCAAGAGTTGGACATAACTAAATGGATAACGCCATCATCCTCATCATGATCTTTGAAGGGCTTAGTGAAATTTGAGAACGTTTCCCTGGATAGAATGAAAGATGAACCAAGCTGGCCATCACATTTATGCTACATGCTAATATGGGTAATTTTTAAACTTGGCTGATTGAATTTACCTGGTTGATTGGATTCTCACCACCCAAACATAGCATAATTACCTTATCTGGGTTTGCATAACATACAGAGTCACCGAAACCACAGTAGAACCCAACCTTTGCAAAAATTGCTCAAATTTCCCATATTGTTTAGGTAGAGCTAGTATTTATATAGAACACTTTTTGATTAATGGAGCTGAAAGTTATTGTACACAGTGGGTCAACAACTTCAGTTCTGAGTTGGGATTCAGAGCCTGGAGCAGAAAATTATTCCCTGTAAGACATAGGGGCACATTTGAATATGGCACATGTGCATTTTTGCACGATTTTGTTTGATTTAGGGACAGATATGCTAAAACATCCTACTCCATTTCCTTTAAAGGAAACTCAGTAAACGTGGCATTAAGAAGAAAGGCACACGAGAAAAGGCAGAACTGAGCAATCCCAAGGCTCCCCTGTATATATTTACAAAAAGCCATGCCAAAGCAAGGACATATTGTAGAAAGAATAGATGGATGTTTGAAAAACATGGCACTGAGCACATCACCACTTGCCCTGTTCATTGGTTAACTTTAATACAGTCTATTCCAGTCTGATGTCTGCTAAACACGTTGGCACTAAAGCAGCCAGGATTTTCATTATATCCTAAGGCCATGATGACAAACCTATGGCATGCGTGCCACAGGTGGCACGTGGAGCCATATCTGTGGGCACATGAGTGTTGCCCTAGGTCACTTCCAGCACGCATGTGTGCACCAGCCAGCTGATTTTTCAGGCCTTCCAAGCCCACCGGAAGTTGGGAAATGGGCTGTTTCTGGCCTCCGGAGGGCCTCTGGGGGGTGGGGAAAGCTGTTTTTGCCCTCCCCAGGCTCCAAGAAAGCCTCTGGAGCCTGGGAGGGCGAAAAGGGGCTTACCGGGTCCACCGCTAACCTTTTTGCCATCGTGTGTATGTGTGGCAGTGGGGCACGGGGGGCATTGAATTATGGGTTTGGGCACACGCTCAAGCGACCCCCCTGCATGACCCCCACTTTTGGCACACGATGGCAAAAAGGTTAGCCATCATTGTCCTAAGGATACCAGTACAGAGACAGTTGTTTGAAAGCACAAAGCAAATCTTAGATCTCTGCAAAATACGGGCATCTGAAACATCACGTACATTCAGAATTCTGGATCCATTTTGATTTATCTCAAAGATTTCAAGGCTGCGTGAGTTTGCTGCTTTCTAACTTAAGAAGACAGGTAAGCATTTTTTTGCTGGCAGCAGAAACAGCAGCTTGTATTGAAGGATGTGCACAAAATCAGGAAGCAAGGGAAGCGTGATAATGAAGCTCTCCCTGATGATGAAGAAGGAGTAAATTGGAACGCTCACAAGTTTAGCTCCTTGAAAAGAACACGTACAAGGCCTTATACTTTTATATCTTATTTTATTGCAATGCGATACACTCTTTATCATTAACAACATGCCCAGATTTCAGGGCAGTGAGCTAATTTATCTGCAGAAGAAAGGTGGAAACCACAGATGCTCGGATGGTTGTTCATTGCTGCTGTTGTACGCATTCAATTCTTCCTGCAGCTCCAAAGCAGACAGTCTGCTACCCAGTTGCTTGGAGTGGGAGGCACAGCTGTGTATTGGTGCATTCCAGCTGGCCTGGGGGATACGCTACCTAAAGGAGCCAAAGGGTAAATCATCTCTACATTTCTCTGTCTGCTGATAACCAGAATTGCTCACTGGCCAACAGCTGCTTTTACTCTACTGCAGGATTCAGAGGCTGGACAAGGTCTCTGTTGGACAACTTGTCCTTCTATTAAAACCACAGGAGAGGCATTTGGAGAAGAGCTAGATAACCTTGAATGGAAAATAAGGGGAAATACATGTATAATAAACAGCTTGCATGTAAGGAAGATACACATTGCCTAAGGAGAGAGCTTCCACTTCTCACTGAGAAAGATGTAATTGCTGAAGGCCAAATTGTTGACTTTCTGGAAGTGAGGAATCTCTGACTCTGTAAATATTATGGGGCCACCATCTGCAGCTAGCAGGTCCAATGATGATGGGAGTTGTAGTTCAACAAATCCTGGTCCACAGGTTCTTATTTCTGCCTAGAGCTTTGCAGTGTGTGAGAAAAGCTACAAGTTGCATCACCTTGTGTACTCTAATTAGGGCACCGTTTAAGCTGTTGTCGTCGTCATCAGCCATTCAGTCGTGTCTGATCCTCAGACGTGAGTCGTGGCTTATGGTTTATGCCATATCATAAGCTAAATAGTGCAATGATTCACTTCCTTGATGTAAATACGTGTAACATTCATAAGTTTTTATCTAGCTGTTCTTAAAGTTGCAAGGGATCATGAAAAGGGGAAGAGATACCTATAAGGGTCTGGGTGAGATTGAGTTGGTAAATGTATCTTTGATGCGCTAATTTGCTGTAGAGTGAGGTTTGGATAATGAAAACCTTTGGATATATGCAATCTGAAATTCCCTGATACTAGAAGTTGCATTATTATTATTTCATTCTAGATGCCCGTTTGATAAATCATGTCAAATAATTTAGTTTAAACATGCATTTGAAATCCAAAATTCTGAGAAATGATACTGTTTTATAAAAGTCCTCTTCATTCTCCAAGAAGTGCAATTGGGTCCATATACTGTTTCTGTCACTCTGAAGAAACTTAGGAGGAGATGAAATGTGCTGCTTGTTGGAGCTATTCTTCAGGAATCTCTGTGCAGAATGTAGCTATACAATACTCCCACTGCTAAGTGGGATTTTTGCAACTCAGTTATTGAAATACCGCAGTGACTATGCTCTACAAGGCCCAATTTAAGGAATTGATATTACTTCCAAGATCATCCAATCAGCACATCAATGATAGCTTGTGTTTGTGTGTGTGTGTGTGTGTGTGTGTGTGTGTGTGTGTGTGTTGCTTGTGGTCCTACCAAGTGGTTTACTTGCAGACTGTGGCTAGAAGTATTCTCAGTGGCAGCACCTCTTTGATAAAACTCTCTCCTAGGCTGTACTTATTCTATTCTTTCTTTAGCAACAAAAGATATGCAGGTTCACCAAGACACATGTTGGTTAACAACTGGCTCAGGACCAGTTTGCCCTGTGGACAGCTTTCTTAAACAGAACTTCCTTTAAAATTTCAGTATATTTATTGACTCTTAGGATTATGAATTTATTGGTGACTGGTGTATTCAACTCCTGCTTGAAGACATTATGTACTGTTCTTCTACATACTGAGCCAGTTTCCTTTTAAAAAGCAGAGTTGTGTTAAAAGCAAATGTCAAGATTAATAACTGGTAAAATTTTAATAATTAAATTTTTAATAATGCTCTGTCCCAGAATATTTTATATTCTCCCTCCCCCCCCCCCGTGTATATTTTTTTTATTATTTTTATTTATATTTATATGCCGCCCTTCTCCGGAGACTCAGGACAGCTTACAATGCATTAAGCAATAGCCTTCATACTTTTGTATATTTATACAAAGTCAGCTTATTGCCCCCACAATCTGGGTCCTCATTTTACCCACCTTAGAAAGGATGGAAGGCTGAGTCAACCTTGAGCCTGGTGAGATTAGAACTCGCAGTAATTGCAGGCAGCTGGATGTTAAATGCTGCCTTAATAGGAGGCATTAGCCTGCTAGGCCACTCAGGCTCCTGAGGTATATAAAACCTGATCAAGTTACTGCAGAGGTAGTTCACAGTTTGCAAGAAATAAATGTTCTAGAAAGGGTTTCACAACCTTCTTGACACAATTGAGAATGTTCCATGCCTGAAACTCAAGTTTTACACCCAGCTAGGATTTACCTGTAATGTTGTGATACTAGAGGAAATAATAGAAGGTGGTGGTACTTCACTCTTGAATTTCACTGCTTCTCTGTCATGTCACAAAAACTCATTTATGGAAGCGTTTCTTGGTTTCTGTTAGATTCTCTCAGGAGGAAAGCTTGCTATTGAGAAACTGTTGCCTCCACAAGTACACCTCAGAAATGAAACTTGGAATGTTGTTGTTCTCATAGTGAGTTGGTGGGTAGCAACAGCGCAGTTTCTGTTACAGCTCTTAGGGGAAAGGGAAGGGAGTTATCCTTGCTGGTTTCTTCCACTCACGAAATGCAGATCTTTTGCTGAAGGCCCCCTGTATCTATGGAGTCCTCCAGAAAGCAAGGAGCAACAATAGCAGTACAGATGCTGCCGCAGAGCAGAGTGACCAGAGAAGAAAAGAATGAATTGCATGTGGTAAGGGAGGTTACTAGTAGGAATAGTGACTTTGTGGAATATATGACTCAAGGTCACTCTTCCTATCTGAGCAGAGAAGATAAACCTTGGTGGTTGATCAATTCTATTTGTGCTGTAAGCCAAAGGAAAAATGGCCCCTGCCCAAGAAAAAGACCTATGACAGGATGGGAGTATGGACCCTTAATAGGCAAATTGGACCCTTGCAAATCACCAACCTCCCTTGCAATTTCTCTAGAACAGGGGTGTTAAACTCGTGGCCCCTGGGCCGGATGTATCACATGCTGGCCGCACCCACCCATGTTTTAGCGAAGGTGAAAAAAGTCATGATACGTCACGTGACAACAAGAGTTTGACACCCCTGCTCTAGAAGGTTCACCTAGTAGAAGGTTTGCGGTAGTTTTGGTGAAAAAATATTCCTATCCTCCCATCTCTCTTTGATCGGGCCTTTGCAGTAGATTGCCCTGAGATGGAAACTCCTTTGTCAGAATATAACTCTATAAATGGCAAGCAGCTTATCAGAGAGCCAAAGCCTGAATGGATTTATGGGGATATCTCAAAGGTGGTTTTTTCAAAAGTCCACTGGACTTTGTTTTTCAATTTATGGGGGAAAGTGCATTTATTTAGTGCCTCTTGATTTCTCAGTGGCTTTCAATGTCACTGACCACATTGTTCTTCTGAACTAGTTGTGGAGTATGAGAATGGGAATACCATTCTGCAGAGGTTCTCCTCCATTTTTGTTAGCCAGTTCCAGTCAGTATTGACAGAGGGAAAGTGATCAAGCCATGGCCCTCGCTTGTGGGGTGCCTTAAGGCTCGATACCCTTACTTCTTTTACGTAAGTTCTACATAAAACTGTTGATCTGAAGGACCAGGTTGGTCCTCATCCTGGAGGAAGTCTGTCTATGAGTTGGCATTGATAGTACATAATCTGTACAAGAAGAGGGAAATGGGAAAATATTGTAATTGAGGAAAGAATCTCAACTGAGGCAGCATATATTGTTTTAATTGTATAATAATATAACATTACGGGTAGGAAGGTTGGAGAGAAACTGCGTGTGTATGTGTGTGAGTGTAGTACAAGTTGTGGGACAGAAGAACCATGATTAGGTTAATCGGTATAGTGAGACCATTGCTACATCTTTGACAACAACAATAACAGATTATTTTCTAACCCATTCAAATGTGGATTAAGTCCATTATCTTTAGAGCCTAACAGTTCCTTGTTCTTTGAAGTTCCTTCTCTTTCCCTGGAAGCCCTTGGTAGGTGCCTACCTGACCAGTTTTGATTTACATAAGGTAATTCAGTTCTGTTGGGGCATGTGAGCCTGATGAAATATTTCCAGTGGATCAGGTCACTTGTTTGAGAATCATTAATTATCTCACTGTAAATCTAAATTTCACATTTGACATCTGTTTCTGGTTAACATCCATGGCATCTCTAATATTATAGTAGAATTTAGGAGTAGACATTTCAGGACAAAAAGAGATATTTAATTAATTGAGTAAACAAAAAAAAAAGAGAGAGAGAGAGAAAGAAATTGTGAAATAAATGGCCATTAAAAAGCTGGCAGACAAACAGTAAACTTGTGCCTGGCCATTTCGTTTGTACTTAATTGACAGGCAGCTTAGGGTGGAAACTTGTGTAACACTTTCATGTTATCAGGGAAATACTTAATTGAAAAGGATCAAGGTTTATGTGCCCAATAATGAATAATTATCTCATTATCTAAATAACGTCCTCTTTCTTCAGGTCTGTCCTTAAATCCAAATTGTTCGTGAAGTCCTTTGTTTAAAAGGACTCTTTAGACCTTTCCTTTCTCAAACTGACAAATATGTTGAACTAGGCCGCATACTTATTTTTCATTGTTTGACTTTTGCTTCAATTCTATTTTCCTTTCTTTATAGCCTCCCCTGGGAATATTTTACAAGTCTTTTTGGACAAAAAAAAATCACTGATTTCTGATTGCACTGCCCTAAATCACTCACCTTTTGATGAATCTGGGTCAGGAATGGGTAACCTACACTCTGGCCCCATTTTAACGTGCCCCAGAGCTTCTGAAGATCATACTACTAATATTTTGACCTGATTTTCTGAAGGCTAAAAATCAGTATACAAGTCTCCACTGTATTTAGCATATCAATTTTCTGTTATTCTCCCCCCCCCCCCCCCATCAACAACAAGCTTGACATTTTTACTACTATGTGGAGAAACAATGTGGTTCTTGGAATCCAATTTTTGGACTGCATAAAATGTGGCCCTCCAATTGCAAAGGTCATCCCATTTTGTCTTAAATGGAAGGAGTTGAGAAATAAAGCTTAACATGATAAAAAAAATCATAATCACAATGGCTTTTTACAGGGCAAATGGCAGCATAGTAGAATTTTATAGATAATGAAGGCAGCAATAAAGAAACAAAACATAAATAAGAACCCCATGCCACAATAAAAAAAATCTGTAGATAGAACTGTGCACATGTACCTCATAATACAGTTTTCAAAAGTTGCTTTCTTTTAAAGTTAAGTGGGAATTCTAATAACCGTATGCATTCTAAATATGTCAGAATCAATCAGAATAGGGTTAGAAGGGACATTGGAGGTCTTCTAGTCCAACCCCCTGCTCAAGCCGGAGACCCTATATCATGTCAGATAAATGACTGTCCAGTCTCTTCTTAAAAAACCTCCAGTGATAAAGTTCCCACAACTTCTGGCAGCAAGCTGTTCCACTGGTTAATTGTCCTCACTGTTAGGAAGTTTCTCCTTAGTTTTAGGTTGCTTCTCTCCTTGATTAGTTTCCATCCATTGTTTCTTGTCTTGCCCTAGGTGCTTTGGAAAATAAGTTGACCAAAAATGTCAGTACAACTATTTATTCTTATTTATTTATTGATCACATTTATATGGCTGCCCATATTGACTGGAGAGCTTTCTAAATGTGATTAATAAATAAATAAAAATAGTTGTGCTGAGGCTTTTGCATTCAAATGAGATGATATATTTAGAAAGCATAACGTATGTTCATCGGAATTCTCACTTTAATTCAAAAGAAGGCAGCTAAGGCCATCCGTATGATCCCATATACATTCTAGCCAATATTTGTCCATACAACCTACAGACCACTTTCCATTGCAACTTGTTTTTGGTCTTTTAGTTTATTTGGGGGAGTTACACAAATAATATATTGATTAAACAATTTCCTTCTCTCAGATCTAACAACTGGACAAAATTTTGAGCAATTAGTTGGATCATTTATATTCCTGGTTGAGTTTCCCACAAGGTTTTCACCCATTTGCCATATTGTGAAAAAAGAAATCTGATACTTATACCACGCAAGACTCTGGAATTGCCAGATTGAAGTGTTTACATGGACTTTTTTTTCAAAAAGAAATCTCTGAATATGTTCTTTCTTCAAGCAATTGAACCTCAATTTATTCCTGGATAATTAAATTTTAAATGACCTAACTAAGATTTTAACAGCTTAATTGACCACTGATTCTAGCTTATTGTGCTCAATGCAGTAAACATGTATTATATATTCAATCAAATATGTTTACACTACATGACTAATATTGTGGGCTAAGCCTGGTGGGAAAATAAACAAAAAAGGGATGAATTCAGTAAATATTCCACTCCTATCAAATGTCCCCTTTTTAAATCAGGTGCTTTGATATAACATGGATGCATAAAACAGACCTGTGCAACTTGTCATACACCAAGCCAAAAGCAGCTGACCACCAGCCGTGGTATCTTTCAAACAAGAGATTCAATCAATCTATTAAAGAACTTTCATTTGGTTATGAAACACTTTGCTGGGGTTATGAAATAAATAGAAGGGATGCCATTCCTGGTTGGCTGCAGTACCACAGCTGGATCATGTAAGTGGTGGGTGCCTGGCATAACATTTGGACCATATTGCTGGACGTGATCGTTTCACATATACTGTATAAAATGCAAATCAACTCTAGTAGGATCCAATTGCTCATATGGAGCTCAGAGTCTGATCCTATTGGCCGTAGCATGCAGGCAGTATCCCAAAACATATTTGGGACAGCTAAGGTTATCAGTGAAGAGCTAAAGCCACTTTTGCAAACATCTTTTGAAAAGGTGTTTCAAAGAATGAGGGCAAAAAACAAAGCAAAACAGAAAAACCCAAACAAACTCCTATGCATATTTTCTCCTAAAGGCAGGTTCTTCCTCTCACGTCTAAGCAGATTCTTATTTTACTGGACCTAGACAGTTAGAAGACAAATGACTTGTGTAGCTGCAGTAAATTTGCAGGTGGGTGTGGAGAAAAGATCATTTGGGACTTTGGGTGCTCCTTCCAATTACTTAGATTACCTTTTTAAAATCTTCATTTAAGCTCTAGGGTGGCAACCTTCTTCATCACATGACACTTCCTGCAGACAAAGGGAAACCTTCTGGCTTTGGGAAGGATGCCAAATCTGAGCCATTAGTGTGAAGTTAGAGATTACTATTAATCTACCGCTCAGCAGCATGAAATGTTGGTCCTACCTAGATATGTGAAAGGCTGATAGAGACATGCAGCAGTAGCAGCAAAGAGTGGGAGAAAGCTCCTGCGTAATGAAGACTGATCTGAACCAGCTGCCCTTTCCTTAAATTTCTCTTAGGATCGAACATAAAATAACACTGATAGCCCTTCCTCGCTCTCTTTCTTTCTTTGCTTCCTTTAGACAGCCATGGTGTTCCTCTGGAATCAAATTAGAAACAGAGTCTTATAGTTGGAGACCTCGGTGCTATTACAAAGTGGTATAAGAAAAGTGTCGGATGTAAACTACAGAAAGAGGAACCCACAGTGGGTCAGAGTCTCCATCCCGGCATCTTTTTCCCTCCCTATGTTTTTTCCATTGTCTGAATATGCTCTCTCTCCTTTGCTCTCTCTTTCGTCTACACCCTCCCGCCCCTCGCAGTGGCCCGTATGCCCCCCAATGTCTTTCCTTAGCCGAGGAGGAGGTGGTAGGGTGCAGCGGTCTTTCGGAGATGTCAGCAACGGCTAGCCCAGACGACGTTGTCAAGAAGATTGCATCAAGCCTGTGAGACGCTTGCCTGCCAGTGACTTTCCCTGGAGGAACAAACAAAGGGGGAATGGGGACGGGGGAGGGAAGGAGAAGCCAAGGATATGAATTCATCTTGTGATTAGTCGGTAACACAGGCCAGATTGCTCGGTGACTTTCGGAAGCTGGGGGGCAAGGACCAATTATGGAACGAAAGGTAGTTGTGATGACACATGTGGGGATAAAAGAGGCCTGAGAAAGATAATCAAGGTCACACTTTCCCTGTAGACCTGTTTTCTGTACCAATTTTATGGCATTTACAAATATGATCAAGCTGCCCTTGATTTTATCCAAACATGTAAGGGAACCCAGTTATCTCTTTGCACTGTTGGAAAAATATGTCCCAAAATGACAACTTGGAAGTCTTGTATAAATTCACTCCCCTTAGGCATACAGGCAGCTCCATTATATTCATTAATAGGGAACATTGGTTTTGGGGCACTCTTCCTCCCAATTTGTAAACGCCTACATGCTTCATCCCTCCGGATCTTCCTTGATGTGATGAGCATATTCCTCCCTTCCCACAGCCTCTACTGCATTTGCATCCCACCTTCCTTTCCAGTTGCTGCAATCAACATCCAGAGAGATCGGCCCAGCTCAGATCTGCTTCATTGATATAACTGCATCAAATTCTTTCCGACCCGTCAATGGATTCATAATTTCTTGAGGGCATTTATAAACACCCAAAATTCTCAAGAATGGTTAATTTAGAACTACAGGTGACATACAAAACTAAATGTTATATATTCAGCAAATATTATATATTTACTAAAACATTTCAGTAAATTCTCCCATAGCAAGTGCTTAGTTGGTTACATAGAAGGATAAAGATTCTACTATTATTGTAGAATCTACCATCCTACCATTATCATTGTATTCATTGCAAAGGAATAACCCCCAAAGTTCAGATATCAACTCCCCAAAGGCAAACTAGAGGGAGAGAAATTAAACAGTGAGAGAGAGAAAAAAATCCTGTGCAATGGCTGACTCCCTCATATTGTCAACCTAAGCTGCCAATTGACAATTCTGAAGCTTCTTTGTCTCCAATACTTTCATATCTGACACACTTATATGAGTATATCTGACACACTTATATGAGTATATGCTTTCCAAAACCCACTTTAAAAAAGACAGGAAGGTAGGGTAAGAAATGAATAAAAGTTAAGTAAAATAAATTGCCTGTAAAACTTACAAAATTAATTTACTACACACCACCCCCATGAACCCACCTCCCTCCTCCAGCAGATACAATCAAACAGAAGGGAAAAACTGGATGAAATGGGCATAAGAAGCTTTGTTCAGGCATTACAGAAAGGGATAAAATCAGCTAGGTAATTAGCCTTACTTTTAAAACCACCCAGGCTTTGGAGCAGCAAGGTCTGCATTCTTTGGCACTTCTTCCCCATTCTTCTGCTTTCAAGAATTACCACGGTTCCTACCTTGACTAGGAGATGAGCCTCTCTCCAATTCAATTTGAGAAAACTCAAGCAGAACATTTCAAGGCATTCTGCCCCCAATGATTGCTCTGAGGTCTATAAAGGCTATTTCTTTCCACCTTCAACATTTCTATTTTAGTTTATGCAACTAGTGCTGCTCACAAAATAACACAGCACACGAGAATTTATTGCATTATCTTCAGACAGACCTGAAAGTCGCATTATATATCCTTTATAATGCTTCCTTTCCTCCAAATCAGTGTACATCCACCCTTCTTTTCTTAACTGGATCCCAATCATTAGCTCAGCTTGCCAATCGAATGTTAAAGATCTGATAGCCGGCCAGAGAATAGATGTACGTGCCAGATATTGCACTTAGTGACTGCATGAAAGAGAGAAAGAAATCCTCTTTCTGAATTTCTTACATTTTACAAATGGACTCAGTCAAGTAGGGGAGACTCAGGTTGGCCTTTGTTTCTCTAATCTTCTTGGAAAATAAGAATGGGGGTTGTGTGCGACAGAGTTTTTCCTAATGCCTTCTGCTATTATTTTTTAATTCTTTGTATCTAGAAATTTGTTGACTGCCCAGCAGAATGGATTAGGCAGGGTTTTAGGAAACAGGAGAAAGAAGAAAATAAGCAATTGATTTATCCTTTCTTTCTTTCTTCAAGAGCAGATTCAGAAGACCAACATATAGCTAGGTTGCAGTAGCCTAAAAAAAACATTTATTGTGGTACAGTAATAATTTTGGAAATGATTTTTCTAATATACACGACTGAGTACACAGGGTACAGAACAGTGGTGGGTTGCCCCAGTTTGGACCGGTCCGTAAGAACTGGCAGTAAAACTGGTGGGAGGCTCCGCCTACTAACCTGGATGTCATCATAGGTGATCTGCACATGCACAGAAACTTTTGTGCATGCGCAGAAGACTGTGCGTGCGTGGGCACAATGTAAACCAGTAGTAAAGGTAAGTAGAACCCACCCCTGATACAGAACTGAACAAGCTAAGTAGGGCAAAGTGGGTATTTATCATTAACTTTTTCCTATTCCTAGAGTAGCATATCCACCAGCCTGTTCGCAACCCAATCTTTTCAGAGCCTCCCCAGAATTCCATTAGCTGCCAAACTTCTTAAGTTTTTCACTCCTCCCATTTCTGTCTAGCATTAAGCAGCCATTCTGTGCATGGACCGAAACAAACTATGTGTTTTATTTTGGGCATGTACCATCCAAAATTAGATGTTTTGTGCATAGAATGGCTTTTTCCTAATCCCCGGATAGTCAAATAAAGTCTGAACTCCACTAGAAGAAAAATGTCTTCGTTTACATTCTTTAGCATACTGTAGGCCCAAATGATGTTTAGTGCTGTACCAATCTTAGGTTAAGGTTAAAAGGGCAGATAAATTCACTTTGCAATTCAAACAGAACTTTCATAATTGTCTTTACATTTTGCTAAAAGAAGGCTATTTTTTGTAGCTACACCGTAATTAATCTCAGTAGTCCTAATTCCTCTATGTTTTGTAATTTCTCAGTAGCTTAAGTACAGGTAGTCCTTGACTTTCAATCACAATTGGAATCAGAATCTCCATTGCTAAGCAGGGCAGTTGTTAAGTGAGTTATTTTCCCACCTTTTTTTCCCGTCCTTTTTTTGGGGGGGGCATAGCTGTTTAGCACATCACTGCAGTTATTAAGTTAATCATGCAGTCATTAAGCGACTCTGGCTTCCCCTATTGACTCTGTCGGAAGCCAGCTGGAAAGGTCGCAAATGATGATTGCATAACCCTGGGATGCTGTGATCGACATAAATACATGCCAGTTGCCAAGCATCCAAATTTTGATCATGTGACCATGGGGATGTTGTGATGGTCATCAGTGTGACGAACAGTCATAAGTCATTTTTTTCAGGGTTCTTGTATCTTTGAACAGTCACTAAATGAATGGTTGTGAGTGGAGAACTACTTGCAGTGGAATTTGGCCCAAATAAGGAAGCTTTCAAAATGGTCTTGTTAGTTTGCTTTGAAATCCTTAAAGATCTCGGTGAATCTATGATCATCTGTGAAGGAAAAGGAAAAGCCTTCATTTTAAAGTTTTTTAAGAAGCAGCTGTTATTAATGGAGTCCAGAAATTCTGAATCTTCTGAAGGTACAGCTTCAAATCTTGCATTGCATATGGCCCAAAGAGATACTGATACAGTTGGGTAGCCCCTCTCTGAAGTATTCTCTCAATTCAGATTTGAGAGTCTATTTAATGTCTCTTCAGGTGAGACACTCCTCAAAATTCATACTATACAATGACTGCAGTGGTGGGTTTCAAAAACTTTTACTACTGGTTCTGTGGGCATGGCTTGGTGGGCATGGCTTGGTGGGCGAGGCAGAGGAAGGTTACTGCAAAATCCCCATTTCTTTCCGATTAGCTGGGAGTTGGGAGGGAGAGAATAGATTGGGGTGAGGCCAGTCAGAATTTTTACTATGGTTCTCTGAACTACTCAAAATTTTCGCTACCGGTTCTCCAGAACTGGTCAGAACCTTCTGAAACCTCTGAATGACTGCCATTCTCTATCCAATGCAAAAAAAATAAAAAAAAGTATATGTCGCCTCATGCCTCTATCCAATCCTTATTTTTAAAGTTTATTTTTTTGAGGATGAGATCCCAGAAGACATGTTTCCACTCAGGAGATCATCAAGATAAAATATGATATCTTAAGAATTTCAAGAGATTATATTTCTTGGGGTTAAAACCTATGGATTATATTTCTTAATTCAGCCATATATTACACTGGGCTTCTTAGAAACTTTACTAACACAAAACCTATATGCAGTATGACACACATGCTATTGAAACAAAACAGACCACATTCCCCATTTGTTTTTAACATATGATTTTGATACAAAACTAAGGGCCATATCCTTTTAAAATGGTCTTTTATTAGAATTAGAAGGAAAAGAAAGAAAAGATACACGTTGAGGACACATGAAGAGTAATATAAACTGGAAAAAAAGTTTAATGCCAAACAGAAGATTTTTAAAGCAGAAACCAAAATAACAGCAGCAACAGCAATAATGGCAAAAGAACATAAAATCCGCACAGATGCATTTACATAAAAAAGATCAAAGGTGTTAAATTAGTATAAACAGAATAAGAAATGAAGACAACAGAAGACAGACAAAATTTAAAATATATAGATACATAAAACAAAAGCAAAACAAATACACTGAAAGCTTGTTTACTGAAAATTACTTTAAAAGAAAATATACCTATTTCACTAACTGCAGTAGTCCAATTATCAGCTCACTTCAAGAGCCATACAGGTGTTGGGTTAGGTTCTTTCAGAAGAAGACAGCAGGGTGGCCCAATAAACTTTTAATTTGAAATGCCACTTAAAGGCTCTTGCAGTTAGGTTTGGTGTTTCTAAAGTATGACCATGTATAATGTCTGTGACAGAATCCAAGACATTTTGTCTCCACTGTGTATATAGAGTTGTCGCCCCCTTACAAAAACTGTAATTTATTTTATGTGATTCATAGGGGTTATTTTAGTCATTAAGCTGCTTCTGTGGTAAAACTTGTAAACATGTCCGCATAATTGTAAAAAAAAAAAGTCGTCTGTTTATGTGCTCCCTGGGAGGTAATGTTGTTCGCAAATATTGAGTATATGTGTGTGTGTTATTTCCACAGCACAGAATACCTATGGATGTATTTGAAAGAATTAAACTACTGCCCCTGTATCATGGATCTCAAAAGGCCTCTAAACAATCATATTTTCAGCACCAGATGTATACTTTCATACCGAATTAGTGCTTTGTAGGTGCACTTTAAAACAGAAAACAGATAGTCCTCAACTTACAACGGTCCATTTAGTGACCGTTCAACGTCACAACAGCACTGAAAAAAAGTGACAATTTTTATGACCATTTTCACACTTATAACCATTGCAGCATCCCCACGGTCACAGGATCAAAATTCAGATGCTTGGCAATTGACTCATATTTATGACGGTTGCGGAGTCCCAGGGTCATGTGATCCCCTTTTGCGATCTTCTGTCAAGCAAAGTCAATGGGGAAGCAAGATTCCCTTAACAACCATGCTACTAATTTAACAACTGCAATGATTCACTTAACAACTGTGGCATGAGAGGTCGTAAAATGGGGCAAAATTCACTTAACAAATGTTTCATTTAGCAACAGAAATAGTTGTAAGTCAAGGACTACCTGTAGTGAATAGCCTTCATTTTCCAGATTTGTTGAAACCCCGCAACAATGGGGTAAGTTGGGCTAAGACATAAAACTGGCCCTAAGTCATTCTTTGATCTTCCCTGAGTGCCATCCCCACTCCAGCATCCTGATGGAAACCAAAAGTTCTGCCTTCTTAGCAGTAGACCCTGCCCTGTGGAATATTCTTCCTTCAGGAGTGCCCTGACCTGCTTAGCCTTTCATAAGACTCTAAAGACCTAGCTATGTCCCTGGAGACCTGAAATTGTAGGGGAATCCATTACCTCCTTGCACTGTTAATTTTTATGTAATTATTATGATAATTTTCATTTGCCTATATGTATTATTTATAACTTTTTCTGTTTTTATGGTTAATTGTTGTGGTATTGTTTGCCACCCTGAGTCAGCTGAATTGAGATGGGTGGCTACAGAAATTGGATAAACAAATAATGCGTAAGTAAAATTCAGCATATGCTTCCCATGTCTCCTGTTTTCATGGAATTTCGCTTCGTTTTCTGAAACAATTTGCCAAAGGGCTTTAGAAGCGACTGCAGTAGAAAAAAAGCATTTTTAATTAAATGTGTGGAAGCTCTGTCTTTTTTTCTTTGCCCACAATAGGTCATAGTATTGATGCTTTAGTCCTTTGGATTCCTTTCTATGAAAATATTTGAGAAACCTATGTTGGTCAACAGAACTGTAATAAGATTTTTAACACCACAATTTTATTTGTTGATAACAAATAAAAATACTTAGTTGGCCATTATTGGGGGACTGGTTGGAAATAATTCATTAACCATTGATAAAACACATTGAAAACGAGACACCAAGAAAGGAGTGTATCCTAATCCATGCATTAAAGTCATTGTTCTGTGTAAACTAACATCCATAACATACTTACTTGATATGCAGAAGAATCCACAACATATTGTGTATCAATGCTATGGAAATAAACAGAAATCTGATCCTTTGCAGGATCCCTACCTTCTTCTGAACCAAACTATCCCACCCTCTTTTTCTGTAAGGGCAATGTATGTGGAAGCATTGTGCATGTTAGCAACACTGTATGTGATTTTACAGAGGAGAGAAGCTATGTGTGCATCTTCCCTATTCTCATCAAGGATAACTTGAAAAGGGGGAGAAATGTCATGGAAATGGGACTCTCTGAGTAGGGGAAGGAGGGAGAAAACTAGATACTATCCTGTTTTGTGGGGAGCTTTCTATTGTAGATTAGAGAACTGGCTGTTTAATTTAAATGTGGATCTTGAAATTTTGTCTTTTTATTACATTGCCATGACTGAAGGATACTACAGAGGAGCTAAAAATAATAACAAAAGTTTCCAAAATAAAAGTAAATGCTAAACAGAAGAGGGAAGAGGAACAAACATAACTAAAAACAAATGAACTTACCATACTGCGAGTGAACTTTTCTAGGGAAGTTCTACGACCTTGCTCATTCTCGGGCTTTAGAAGGGGAAACAAAAGTTAAGAAGGGGGGAAAAAATGCCAAAACCAAAAAGAAATCAGAAAAAAAAAAAACAAAAAAATTAACCCTTTCAGCTTACTTTGGCTTTAGAAGTGTTAGCAAAAGGAAAAAAAAATTAAATATCTCAAACATAGGGTAAGTGCTGTTCGCAAGAGCAAAGCAAGAACTTTGTGCAATCATTCGGTAGCTGCTTTTCTTTTGGGAAATGCCGCCCTCCTTTTTTAAAATATAGCTATGTACATGTAGCCAAAGTTACATATACCAAGAAAATGGGATATAATGCATCTGTCGTGTCTGTAAATCTTTCAGAAGAAAACCAACACTTTTTCAATCTGGATTTATGATGCAATAGCAATAGCACTTAGACTTATATACTGCTTCGCAGTGCTTTACAGCCCTCTCTAAGCGGTTTTACAGAGTCAGCATATTGCCCCCAACAAACTAGGTCCTCATTTTACCAATCTTGGAAGGATGGAAGGCTGAGTCAACCTTGAGCCTGGTAAGATTTGAACTGCAAAATTGCAGGCAGCCGGCAGGCAGCAGAAGTAGCCTGCAATACTGCATTCTAACCACTGCGCCACTGCGGCTCTTAATCCACTCTCTCTGTCTCTGTATGTATGCAAGAATAGCCCGAGGTAGAACAGAACAGAATAAGGGAGGATATGATGAGCCTTGTCCTATTCCCCCTTTCCAAATTTATTTATGTGGACATTTCTATTGTACCTTTCAATGACAAAATCAAATCCAGGAGGCTTACAAATAAAATGATACCATGTTTCCCTGAAAATAAGACCTTGTTTTATATTTTTTTGAACTCTGAAATAAGCACTTGGCCTTATTGCCATGCGCTCAAAAGCCCGATTGGGCTTATTATCAGGAGATGTCTTATTTTGGGAAAAACAGGGTACTCCTTTCTGATGTGCTGAATGTTATATGAAAATTGACCAGGTTATCTGCATTTTGCTTAACTTGATCCTTTGGAATCGCTATGCTGTGGTGTTCTACTCAAAACTAGCCCCATTGTGTGCTCAGCTAGACTTACTCCCAAGAAATTATGCATAAAGCTGCAGTTGGCATAAAGATTTTGCCAGGCTACATACAAAACAATCAAATTACTATTATTTGCTATTTTTGTTATTTGGAAGCTGTAGCTATAAAATATGGGAATTTTACTATAATAAGAAATTCACCAACGCTGTAGCTGCATTACTGTTCTCCAGAGAAACATGATTCAATTCATCTGGCATAAAACAAATCTTATTAAATATGAATGAAAGGGTAATTTCCCAGCAAACAGGCCATTTAGTTGAATAAAGGAATTGTAATGTTCAGGGGCAAACCCATCAAGAGATGACCTAAGTCAATTCACAAGTTTCAGGGGTGAGAGATGGATTTGTGCATACATTTGGCATCATGACTAAATCAGCACAGAATTTTTTTTATGAACAGAAAAACCAGTTTTAGTTCCTAATTTCTGTTCGTGTCATACTTATTATTGTATCATTTTCCCTACTAGCCCCTCCAATTTTCCCCAAACTCAAAATAGATTATATTAAACTTGGAGAAAGTTAGTGGTTTAAAGTCATATTCAGCTTTCATGGTTGAGAGTGAAACCGAAGCTGGATTCCCAGGCCTTTACGATGCCCAACCTCTTTTCCCTACCTCCTCAGGAGAAAAAAAAGCAATGGTATACATCAGGGAAAAGCATAGTGACTCTAACTGCAAAGCTTCTTTTTGTGTGCTAATTAAAAAAGCAAAAGAAAACACAACTTTACTTTTGAAATAAACGGGTTCACAAAATATGCAAAGGACAAGAGTACGGGTGATCTTGGCTGGGAGACTACTTGTTTAGCTGTTTAAACTGACAATAGTGCTGAACAAGTAGCACTTACAACTGGTCCTCACTGTTTTGTCCATCGCAGTATCCCTGTGGTCATATGATGACCATCTGTGACCTTATTTGCTGGCTCCTTGTAAGCAAAGTCAGTAAGGAATCTGGCAGGAGGTCACAAATGGCACCAATGTGATGTCCTTGTTTAACAACCTGTGGTGATTTATTTAATGATGGCAACCAGAAATGCCAGAATTTCTGTTGCGAAATGGTCATGTAACATTTTGTTTTATAATCATGTCACTTAATGATGGAAATTCTGGTCCTAATTGCTATAATTAACCAATGACTATCTGTATAAGTTAAGTGTTTTGGAAAATTGTCTTTCTTGCTTTCCAGGGTTACTATTAAACTTGTCCTGGTTGCAGAAGTATAAAGATATATATATATATATATATATATATATATATATATAGACAGAGATGTATACATTTCTTTTGATTTAGGTTCTTGTGGAACAAGAGTAGAAAAGGGAGATAGAAGATTGATTGTCCTAGCCTAGTGAATCTTGGATGTAACCCATTAAAATTTCCTGAATTTCTTGTTAGCATGGTCAGTTATCATGGTGGCTGGGAAATGTGGGAATTGTAGTATGACATAGATTGAGGAAGACTGAGATGGAAGAAACTATAAATGCTTCATCTCAACAGCTTTTAGGGAAATAATTCTAGAGTACTTTTATCAAACTTCCAGATGTTTGGACAATGGAATTTGTTGATACCTGGAATGATATAACCAATCAATGGAACTCGTTTGGCATAGACATAACCAGAAAAGAGGTATGCAAAGCAGTAATTGTGGACTTTCAGATATGATACTATGAGGAATGTGAAATTATTGAATTGTTGAACTTTTCTGTCATATTATTGTTATATAATTTTATCTATAAAAGGACATTTAGTTGCTGGGGCTAAAGCTACATTTATATAACTTTCAGAAATTCTGTTTCCAGAAACCAGTGTACTCATATTTCCTTTCCTAACACTTCTTTCAAAGCATTTAAGTAGAAAGAAAAAAAAGATTCCAAATCTGCAATAGTTAAAAAAATATGGAAGCAGGAGAAGTTTTCAAGTGATACCTACATATATTTGCAGATGGAATTCTCATCGGAAGCACTGCAGGTTTTTGTTTTTTGAGAACTGAAACCTGTGTGCACCTGAAATAGATTGGAGCTCTGTGTGTTTGAGACCAAATCTGCTTAGGTGCCATACTCTGTAATGAACCAACTGTGAAATTAGAAGATGCCAATTTAAATGTCAACTGCATGTGAAACCACACAATGTTCATATGATTGTATGCTGTTTTAGTCTTCCCCAATTTTCCAGCATTGGTTGGAAATTCTAGGATATGCAACATATCAGGAGGTTGTCAAATTAGGGAATGCTGCAACTGTTTCTTTCCCACTAACGCTCTCTGCTCTAGGCCATTTTACACCATTAGAATTGGCTCACCATGGCGGACTGGTTGAGTGAAGGAACATCAAACTTTGTGAATCTTGAAAATCTACTATAATTGTTTTGATCTTACAGCCCAAAATACTATACTAATCCTAAAGACTATAGATCCTAAAGTTTACAAACAGAACAATTCTATCCATTGCAATATATTTAATTACTGTAAATATAGAATCCACACTCATAAATAGACAAGGATTAGCTCATGTAGTTTTCAAACATACCCTTCTTCTTAAAATGTAAGGAAGGGACTGTTGCAACGAACCATTGGGCATGGTTACACAGAGTTAAAATAATTAGGAAATCCTTCATTCTGGTTAGCTGCAGGAAATGAGAATATGTGGGTCAATATGTTTACTTTTTTAGCTCTTTGCTCTTCCTTTCTTTTCTCTGCTCTCTGTTCCTTCTTGCTCCAATCTACCTGCACTGAGTCCTTTAAAGCATCTATTGTCAAAGAGTCATTACCTCACGTAAGAACATTCTTGCAAGGGAAATAGATACATGGATTTAAAACTACCTAGGGCTAAAATTGAGCTTGCAGTAGCAATAAAACCTCACTATGAAAAAAACCCCATCAATTAATTGGAATTAATCTAAGGAATAACTATCACAAGCCATGTATAGATACGAAAAAAAGGGGTCATGATGAGTGAATGCTATACGAAGAAGAAAAAATGATGTTAAAATAACATGGTTTGAAATACAGTGTAATTTTGTTTTAATTGGCTAACTTGGAGAAGTTGACTATTATTTATAAATGTTCATTGCCCACATATACTAGTATGTCACTGCCATCGTTACATTATTTGTGTAATGATGCTATCTTATATATGATGCAAATGGCTTAGTTTGCATTACATCAACAGGCCCGCCTGAAGTCTCTTTCATCACTGCTAGATTCTTCAATTCCACATTCTGATAGATGAGACTAACTTGGATGAGGCCTATTTGACCCTTATGTCAAGATAGATAAATACTTGCAAATCACCTTTTTGCCCATTCAGCTTTCAGAACAATGGGGAGGCATCAATTTTAACTAAGTCAACATTTTTCATGCCAGTCAGGATTCAAGGGTTGGGTTTCTCTGGCACAAACTTAGAACATCTTCTGAACTGGCTCCTTTTTCTTCTTTGATCTGAGTCTTTTGAACATTTTTAAGAGACTAAATACATCTTCTTTTGCTGTAGTAATGCTCACATGCATTACTCCATTTGGGATTGCATTACTTTCTCCATTTGGGAAATAAAATGAAAAGACAGCATCAGGAAAGCTAAATCCATGTAATGCAGCATTCCCCAATCCCTTCTCCTACTCCTTTTTAAGAATCATAAAATCAGTATTGAAAGAGCCCATTTAGACCATCTAAAGTCTAATCCCCTCCATGCAGGAGGTTAAGGCATCTTAACAGATGGCCCTCCAACCTTAGCCTGAACATCTGCACCAGAGGGGAGCCATGTCTTCTCTGGAGAAGTGCTCCACTGATAAACTGCTCTTCTCATGAAGACTTTTTTCAACAATCAGACTATACTGCTCTATAAAAAGTGACATGTATAATCCCATCTTTGAAAAAGACAGTAGCTGGTGAATCCAATCTACTCATAACCATCATAAGACAAGTGTGTTATAGATACTTATCTATAGCTATTTATTGTGTAGAGTCAGGAATTTGGCCTACACTTTGACATCCAAGCCAACTACTATGTTAAATTCATTGAATGAAAACTGATTTTTTTTTGTCATGGATTTATGACCAATCACCTAGCATTCAAGACACCACTGAAGCAATCCTATCTCAACCACAGTCACAACACTGGGTACTGTCCACCAATTATGCAGGCCTACACAAGACCTTAACATTAGTATAAAGAGGAACCACCAAACTAGATTCAATAAAAATGGTCTACTGGCCATTGGATTCTGTTTCCCCATTCCATTTACACTTAATAACACATCTGCTGTTGAAAGCCCCCTGAAGTCCATTTCTTGGATGTGACAATGTCTCTTCAGTTTCAGAGCCTTTATATGGCTCTCACAAGAGCAATCAGCATGTAAAATATACCGTATTTTTCAGAGTATAAGATGCTCCGGAGTATAAGATGCACCTTACTTTTGGGGGAGGAAAATAAGAAGAAAAAAAAATCTGCCTCTGTCTACCAGCATCCATCGGTATTCATCTGGCTAGTATCCTGTCAGTGTGTGAGACTGTTTGGAAATTGAAACAGTATTTGCTGTGTGAGCAACAAGGAAGGAGACAGCAAGGATCCTGGGCGTGGCTTAGGTCAATTGTTCTAAAGCTGTATGCTGTGCTGATCTCTGAAAATAAAACTGAAACTGAAACTCATCTCCTCTGCTTGTGTTTTGCTTTCTGCTGCAAACTCTGACAGTTCTTGCAGCAAATAGCGAACAGCCAGGTCAGTTTCAGCATTTTATTGCAGCCTGATTCAGCATGACCAGCTGATTGGCAGGCGGATTGGCTTCCTGGAATATCAGCTGTTCCAGACTGCAGGGATTGCCATAGACCATCACCGCCTCCGTGCCTCACATTTTTTGCTATATTTGGTGTATAAGACACACCCAAATTTTCACCCTCTTTTAGGGGGGGGGGAAGTGCGTCTTTTACTCCGAAAAATATGGTAACTCTAAGAAATACTTGCAAACTCTTGGTGCAAAGGAAGTGCTGAAGGGTTCAGGGAGTGTCCCTGAAGTATTCCACACATTCTATCCAACCCAGCAGTTCTCTATTTATGAGTCCATAGAAATATGCAGATGGTAAACGTCTTGCAAAAACTTGTACCAAAAATAGCCTCATGCATACATCTCTATTTCACTGCCAAAAAGAGCTCTATGCACACACCTCCACTGCTCAGGAGAGAGTGACCCTATCCAGTCAGCATCAAAGCTTTGCTCATGATCACCAACTGTGCTTCAGAGTTCCCGTGCATACAGGGAACCAGTAGCTTGTCAGAAGGAGGTTCTAAGAATTCTGATCCCATTGGAATTGCAACAGAGATTTGATTAGGTTGATTGAATTATGGGATCATGGGAAAGCAGCAACTAGCAGAGGAAAGCAGAGAGCCAAATGGAAAAAGTAGAGGACTCAATCTCTAAATCTCTTTACAAAAGCCTATATATAAAATTGAATATGGGAAGTGGGAAATCATTTCAGGCGGGCATATATTATTTAAACCTAGCCACAGATGAAAATCAAAAAGTATTATCAGCTCTCTGCCCTTTATTCCTAAATGCCTGATTTAGGATTCTAGTCCATACAATAAGCCCTTTGTTGTTTTATATAGTAAGGACAGAAAACAATAATGAGCACAGCATGCTGACATGAAAATAAAATAATAAGATGTGGCTGGATAGAGGAATAGTCAGAGTAGCATTTAGTATGTTTAAAATCAAAAATAATAACAGAAGTCTATATACAGAGAGTGCTGGTGGAAGGGAATGGCATTCACTGAAAATCAAAAGCTAATAGAAAATCAAGAGGAAGGCTTCAGGTAAGGCATCACAACAACCGTGAGATTAAACAGAAGGGGATGCTGCCCTTTTTCCCAACGGTTGCTACGCTGTATGACAAGATTAAATGTTATTAAACTGGATGGTATTTGTGCCCTGCAAATACCTAGAAAGGAATTTTGCTACTTCATGTTAAAAGATGGTGGAAGAGCCATAGTTCAGTGATAGAGGGCACCCATGTCAATCCCAGACAGTTTAAGTTAAAGGAAGCTGGACAGCAAGATTGGGGAAATCTATGGACATCTGCTAAGAAGAGCAGACTTTCACAAGGCTTCATGGCAAATCATGTCACCCAGCTTAGAGCTGCTTCTGCTTCAGTTTCATCTCCCTCTCACTGAACACTGAAGTGGTTTATTCAGATGCCAAACCTGGAGCTTTAGGAAGAGGGAAAGACATGTTCTCAATCCTTAGAAGAAGGAAAGGGAACAAGCCTTGGCCCCTCACAAAGAACAGAACATTCATGTCCACACAGCAGCAAGCGGCAGCAGGCAGGAGTCAAGAAGGACTTGGAGAAGCAAGCATGTCCTTCCCGATAGATACCTTCTTCTTTGCCAGCAACAAGTCTTGGTAAGCATTGGAACGGAGGAAACGTGCATAGCTGTCACTCTTCATCAGCTTGTAAATATGTTCCTGTGGGAAAGGAAGAAATGACAGGGTGAGATTTGTTATTGGACACTGTTCAACAATCTCCAGGCACCTAGGAGGGGAAAAAAAGTGAAATATCAAAGCACAAGTGAACGGTTCCCCCCCAAATTTCTAAAACATGGTGATAGATGTTCCACAATGGACTATCAGCCAGGTGAAAAGAAACTTTGGCATGGCTTTGTTCCAGGAAGGAAGGAATGATTATTTAGGTAATTGAAGATTTCTTCCATCTTTCAATCCAAAGGACTAAATAAAAGCTTATATATATATATATATATATATATATATATATATATATATATTTGCACAATACTGCCTTTCAGATGTTCATTTTTAGTATTCAGAATCTCCAATGCAGATTAGAACCATCTTAGGTGAGATAGTAGGATTCTAACCTCTTGCTCTCCACTAACTATATTCATACAAGAAACGTGACTTGGTTACCGAATTAAGACCATTTAAGAGGTTATGTGATTTTAAAAAATTAGGTGGAGGTGACACATGTGCACACTGATGTCTGCACAAAACCATATAGGGCTTAGTTAAGGCGTACAAGAAATAGGGAATTGGTTTTGACAGTGAAAATGAAATAATTTTTGCAAGTGATGGCTAAATGGCAAAAAAACCTAAAGCAAATAGGTGGATCTGTGTACTATGTTTACTAAAGAGGGGGAAATGGAGCAAGAAATGTTAAGGCATGCAAATGCTGATAGAAAAATAAAGCGGAGTATGTAGTTCAGTACAGTATTGTATTACAGTGAATAAATATTTGTTGAAAGAAGTTAAAATGCCTGTCTATAAGAAAGTGGGTTTGTCCATTTTTGTTATCTGGAAATGAGATTGAATGAACTGGAATGGAGCATTTACAAAGACTGTAACTGAAATGGATACTGGATGATTACGGTCTGAATGCAAAAGTTTGGGTCCAGTATAAAAGAAATATGTTGAAGTGGTTTGGTTATATAAACAGAATTAATGAGAATGAATTGCAAAGCCATTTGAATGAAAAGTAAATGGGTTGAGAGGAAAGAGAAGACTGAATAAATCATGGCTGGATGGCACTGAAGAGATATCATCATGAGCCATGTAGCATTCGAGATTAAATTAGCATTGGTCTATCATGCTACTGTTCATAGTCCTAGAACAATACTCATAATATAGGCATCCTAATATTCTTAATACAATTTGCACAACTGTTTGACCAATTTCCTATGATATTACAAGGACCGGCCATCTGGTACTTTAATCTAGATTTATAGATTACAATTTATATGAGTTCCAACTAACATGATGAGAAGGTTGTGATCATGCTATAGCTGAAAAATTGCTCTATGCACATTATTATGTTGAATCTCATTCTAGCTTTGAATAAGCTCTAAGGCAAGTGATTTTGGGTAGCATTTTTTGGTCTGAAAATAGACCCTGCTGGATTTAGGATAGGATAGGATAGGATAGGATAGGATAGGATAGGATAGGATAGGATAGGATAGGATAGGATAG
>WNWU01000001.1:38356925-38386463 GCA_012654045.1 Ptyas mucosa | reverse complement strand
ATCTATCTATCTATCTATCTATCTATCTATCTATCTATCTATCTATCCATCCATCCATCCATCCATCCAACCAACCAACCAACCAACCAACCAACCAACCAACCAACCAACCAACCAACTAACTAACTATAACTATGGTAGTACTGAGCCATTGATCCTAGGGTTATACAGGGTTAGAGTCTTATAGGGCTCTAGTCACAATATTTTTGTCAACTATTCAAAACATAACCTTTTAAAAATATGTTTAATGACATATCATTTAATGTATACATTTATTACAAATAAAAAAGTCTGGAAAAAACCTTACTTTTGATAGCAATTTTAACCAGCAAAATCACTAAGAGAAAACAGGCATGACCATGAATAACTAAAAAGGAATTGCAAATATTGATTTTTGGGTTACAAAGAAATTGTAGCGTGTAGGCAAATTTGCAAATATAGACCCCACGAATTATAAAGATTGTCTATATTTGGAGACCTAGATCAATTTGTCTATCTATCACCTTGAGATATTTCTATATCTCAAAATTGTCACACGTGTGCAATTCTTACTATGTTCAGCCAAGGGCCAACTGAGAACCACATCCAGTACTGGCTAGGCAGATGCCTCCAGAAAAATTCAGCTGAGCTTAATGCAACTCGTCTTCCTTTCATGGTTTTCTCCCAACATTTTCCCACTTAATTTCTGTGGGTCATTTATATATTTTTCTCCAATCCTTTTAAAAAGACACTGACAAACAAATACACATTAAAACATCTGCAGAAAATAATAGGTTGAATCCACACTAAAATCATATGTTTTTATCCAATTAAAATATGTTTAAAACTAAAAAGCAGAATTTAAAATATAGCTATCAAATGCTGACAGATGTTTAACAAAATATTTATTACTTCAGGGGGAAAAAGCATTCCTTCCCTTTCTTCCTCTTTCAGCCTTTTGCTCTGTTCCTCAGACAATTAAGCCTTGAATATGAATGAAACAAAAGAGATTTTCTTTTCGTTCCTTTTTGCTTTACAATAGGCATATCACAGAGTGGTGTCCTTGGTGTTCTCAGAGCTTGATTGTTGGCAAGCTTACAAGCAAACAACCTCGCTCAGTGAGCACCAAGGACTCCACAGTTCAACTCTGAGCTACAGACATTCTCTTCTGTTGGACATCACAGAGTCCTGAACTACATAAAGACATTCCCAAAGCAGTGGAAGTGTCTGATCCAGAGGTGTTGAAGTGGCGGCCTGCGGGCCAGATGCATCACTTGTAGGCCACACCCACTCCAGCTCCACCAAGGGAAAAAACATTGCAAAACGTCACATGGCAGCAACGTGATGCCGTAGGTTTGACACCGGTGGACTCTGACAGTGGTGGGTTGCCTCCGGTTTGGACCGGTTCTATAAAACCGGTAGTAAAACCGGTGGGAGGCTCCACCCACTGACCCTGATGTCATCAGAAGCGATCTGCGCATGTGATCCCATTGCGAACCGGTAGTAAAACCGGCAGGAGGCTCCGCCCACTGACCCTGATGTCATCAGAAGCGATCTGTGCATGCGATCCCATTGCGAGCCAGTAGAAAAGGTAAGTAGAACCCACCCCTGGACTCTGATCTATCCAAGCCTTCCAGTAAATCAGGCACTATCAAGTTATATCTTTTTCCAATGAAAATTGTAACCTCTCCTGCATCTCTCCCCCCCTCCTAATGTGAAGCTTATGGGATGAGAACAAAATGTCTGGATTTCCTTTGTGCACCGAAGGTCCTATGTAGAAGGTGACAAGTCTAGGTAAGGCGACATCAGAAAGAAGGGCAATGAACTGGCATGGGTTTTTGTAGCATGACAAAGGTAACATTAATGTGGATTTTAAAAATCACTATGTGAAGGAGTGCCATATTGAGAATATGAAATAAGTACAAATAGATGCTGTGCCTGAAGATACTTTTATTGACCTCAGCACAGGGAAGCATTTTTTAGAAGAGAGACAGCAGAGAGAAACTCTATGAAGTTTTATAAATGCAATATGAATCAGAAATTAAGAACATAGCTTGGTTCTTATGGTTTTCATACGCACAGTTAAAAGAAAGAAAGGTTCAGTATAGATAAAAGGACAGATGGAATTGAGAAAAAAAACAATACACAGGTTGAAATGGAATTATGTACAAATGATGAGCATGTAATAGCAAAAATATATAAATTTAAGATTTGAAACAGAAGAAGAGGTTAAAGACTGCATGACAAAATGAGCTGCTAGTTTTGGATATAACATAGAGAGGAACATTTGGAAAGAATATGGGTAATTGGTGTTAAATTCATTTTGTGTCATTTAAGAGTAAATTTTCTATAGAATGATATGAGTATGTGACACCGGGGAAATTATTAAAAAAAAAGTATAAAAGTATTTCAAATCAGGCTTGAAAATGTGAAAAGCACAAGGGGATTTTTTTTCTTTTCATGGATGGTGAAAGCTAAGAAATTTTGCATTCAAATTCACATAATGATGAAAAGGACTTGAAGGATGAATATTGCTAAGCAATCAGCACTTTTTATTGGAACCTAAGGTTAATGAATTAGAAAAGATTTACGGTAAATTGATACTATAAATTGTAACTGCAGAAAGATTATTATATGCACCACAATGGAAGAATAATGAAATTCTCATACTAGAAGAATGGATTATGAAAATGTCCAAATTCGCTGAAATGGCAAAGCTGACCTGGTCAGAAAAGAAACAAAATTAAAAATATATATATTGGAAGCCTTATATGGACTTTTGTTGAAAGAAGGATTTGAAGACTAAGAAAGATGAGGACTAAATGAAGGGGTGAAAGGACTTTTCAAATATTTAAGAAGAAGGAGGGACAATTTTTTAAAAATTTATTATTATTATTATTTTATTATTATTATTAGATTTTTATACCGCCCTTCTCCTTTCGGACTCAGGGCGGTGAACAGCCAAATAAAACATTTATACACAAAAGTTAAAATAGTTTTAAAAATAATTAAATGAAATTTGGCCCATAATTTAAAACATTTCAATTTAAAAATCAGTATCAAACTTTAAAACCAACATAGAATCAGGCCAGCCCGGCTAACTGAAAGAAATAAGTTTTAAGGGCCTGACAAAAAGTCTGGAGGTCTGGGATCACTCGTATCTCTGGAAGTAGATCGTTCCAGAGGGTAGGTGCCACCACAGAGAAGGCTCTCCCCCTGGGGGTCGCCAGCCAACATTGTCTGGCTGACGGCACCCCGGGGGAGAGCCTTCTCTGTGGGAGCGAACTGGCCAGTGGGAGGCAATTGGTGGCAGAAGGCGGTCCCATAAGTACCCCGGCCCAAGGCATATAAATTTGATTTATATGCCACCCTTCTCCGAAGACTCAGGGTGGCTTACAATGCGTTAAGCAATAGCCTTCATATTTTTGTATATTTATACAAAGTCAGCTTATTGCCTCCACAATCTGGGTCCTCATTTTACCTACCTTAGAAAGGATGGAAGGCTGAGTCAACCTTGAGCCTGGTGAGATTTGAACTTGCAGAAATTGCAGGTAGCTGATGTTAATAACAGTGCTTTAGTCTGCTACGCTACCAGGGCTCCAATAACAACACAATTGTTTGTTAAAAAGAAGATCAGAAGTAATCTATATTTCTTAACATTGGTTTATTTTTCTTCTCTTGCAATTTTTTCCCCTTCCCTTTTTTGTTTGTTATTATATGAAAAAATTCAATAAATATATTTTTGAAAAAAAATGAGGGCAACACAGTTTTGCATAAAAATGGCTTGTGTTAAGTTACATAAATAGTTTTTTAAAATGACCCGATAGTTCTCAATTTAGCACCATAAAGGGGTCTGGAATTGAGTGAGATGTCATGTGACCACTTCACTTCCAGCTCATCTGGCTACCATTCTTAAGCAAGTATGCAGATCATTAAGTAAAGATGGGAGTGGGAGAGGTCAGGTACAGGCAACAGAGAAGTGGTGGGTTTCAAATTTTTTTTACTACTGGTTCTGTGGGTGTGGCTGGGTGGGCATGGCATGGCGTGATGGACGTGGCTTGATGGGCGTGGCAGGGGAAGGATACTGCAAAATCCCCATTTGTTCCCGATCAGCTGGGACTTGGGAGGCAGAGAATAGATGGGTCAGAATTTTTACTACTGGTTCTCCAGAACTTGTTAGAACCTGCTGAAACCCACCTCTGCAACAGAGCTCCATTAGCATGTGGAAACCGGCCATGGGTCGGGAGAATTTGTGCTGCTCCATGGCTGACCCAGTGCATGGAAATTGCCACAGGCAATAGATCTGAGTGTTTCTCCATCCCACCATTCTTGGGGAGGCCTCCGTTGATTACAGGGCCCAACAGTGAGCATAAATTTCTCCATTTACCCTCACATTTTTCTATAGCTGCTGACAGTCATGCCCAACCAATGCACGTCACGGCTTTCTACAGAGAATAGATATCCAAACTGCACCCTAATTTCCAAACAGCTGCACTCCTTAGCTTTCCATGCTCCCTAGTCTAAAAAGGTTAGTGAACTTGATCATTCAGGAGGCTAGAAAAAAATGCTATTTCTAGCCTGCTGATGATTGTGCTCACTAGCTTTCTATGCTTGCCTCCTCGCACAATGATGTTTCATCAGTTGTAGAATCTATGTTATTTTTTTTTTCCAGACCCAGTGGTGGCAGTTCGCACCACTTTGGGAGAACCGATTGCTAACTTTCTGAGCAGTTTGGGGAAAATGAGCCTTGGATAGTACAGTGGTCTAAAGCCCTGTTATTAACATCAGCTGCCTGCAATTATTGCAGGTTCGAATCTCACCAAGGCTCAAGGTTGACTCAGCCTTCCATCCTTTCTAAGGTAGGTAAATTGAGGACCCAGTTTGTGGGGGCAATAAGCTGACTTTGTATAAATATACAAAAGTATGAAGGCTATTGCTTAGCGCATTGTAAGCCACCCTGAGTCTCCGGAGAAGGGCGGCATATAAATCAAATAAAAAAAAAACTGGTTGTTGAAAGAAATCATTAGAGCAGAGAACCGGTTATTAAATTATTTGAATCCCACCACTGTTCAGACCGTATGATTAACATCACAAAATGACTTCATTTGTAAGCAGTGCTGTTGGAGAGCAAAAGAAAGGTGATAATGCAACAATGAGAAAAGTGGTACGTTCAAGCTTACTTAAGATATAACACCTTCTGCATACAATACAAGCCACGTCTTTAGAAAAAAAATATATAAGAAACACACTCGGCAAAATTCTTGGAACAAAAGGAACACAGAGGTTTCCACCGTCAATTTCACTAAGACCTAATAATAGAAATAATAAAAAAACCTGAGCCTATAATGATAAGGTAACTACTTCAAGTCAAGGTCGATGTAAGAAGAGGTTCAGTTTCTCTTTCCTACAACAAGCTACAATGATGACCCTAGCTAGGTTGCAGAAGGGCACTTAGCCAACAGTCCAGCATCTTGGAAATTCTAGATAAGGATTCTGGAAACAACTGGATCTTTTAAAATAAGACAACATTATCTCTGTCTGCTGTATTGGGTAGTCAATGGAGCCTAGCAAAGCAACAATAAAAGCATCCCTCATTTTTCTTTTGTGTGCAAGGCTTTCCTCCTCCTTTCCCCTCTTAGATAATAGATAGGCGAATTCTCATTCAACCTTAGATGATGGATGGGAAGGCACTAGCCTAACTGCTCCCAGGACAATTTCCACTTTTCCTTTCTTTTTCTTTTTCTTTTTGTTTTGTTATCTTTTTGTCGGTCCAGACAAGAACCTGAAACTTCTGGCAAGCCAGAAAGAATGAGCAGCTAATTTTAAACTGTCACAGAGAGTAAGGTTATTTATTAAATTGTTTATTTTATAATCAGCCTTAGTCTCATTATAGAGCTTACATGCTCATCAAAATATGCACACAGAGATATAGATAGAGTCAATGATGTAAGGAATAAAGCAAAAGCCAAAAGTCATTACGAGAAGAAATGCTTCAACATTACATATGGCTCTTTGACGGGGCCATTTACAGATTGCCAAAGAGAGAGAGAGGGAGGGAGGGAGAGAGAGAGAAAGAGAGAAAGAAAGAAAGAGAAAGAGGGAGGGAGGGAGGGATGGAGAGAGGGAGAGAGAGAGATCACCAAAAATTGGGATGGTGAGAAAGAACAAGATGCAGGAAACAGAGGGCAGAGTTTGAGTAAATATAGCCAGACTGAGAAATAATTTACACAATTCACAAAAGGTCTCCCAACTATTTCATACCTCCATTTGTATCTGAATTCTCATTTTAACCTTATCACTAGCCAAGTTTCTTATTCTGCCAATATATCCCTATGCCAAAAAAAAAAAAAGTACTTCATCACAAAGTTAAATGTGCAGTGGAAATATGGCAACTTTTTTTTTTTTTGCAGTTCTTGTTCCTTTTTTCCTGCCATTCAAGAGAGGAGGTAGAAGGACAGGATGTGGTTTTATTCAAGCTGTTCACAAGCATTCTATATTACAGCAATAACTTGTCAGCTTCTTCCAGAAAGTGTCAGCACGATGCTATGCATTTGGTCACATCTTTCAGAAGTTTTAAGTAAAAAGAACACATGCGAAGTAAAATACCGTAGATGTGGTTTTGTATTCCTTGAAACCCAGGGCCAGCCCTCACTGTGGGTTTGGTTGCAGAGTTATTTTCAGAACAAGCCTGCATTTGAGCCTGACATACGTGTGCTTATTAAGGTGGGGGTGGGGGGAGGAGGGTGACTTATAAAGATTTGTGCCTGCTGCTTCAAGATGTGAAGTCGAGAGACTGTATACCATAAAGCCACCGGGTGCTGCAGCTATCTTGGAGTGACTACGCAAATCAATGTGATGGATGGAGCATTTCTGCATGTTGGAGCATTCTTGTTTTATGGCCTACATTTAAAACTCACCTGGGCTTTTGACAATCCATTCAGAAAGAAAACCCTGATTTGCTCTTTCAACAGTGCCCTTTGATGTAACACACCCAGTATTTGCTACCATTTGCCATCAAGACAACTAATTGTCAGCAAACACTCCTCGGCTCTCAAACCTGAACTGTAAGCTGAGGGGAAGAAGCTATTTAATTTCTGTTGCCAAGAGTTCAGACTTCCAGAAGTCCCTAAAAAGGAGTGACTGCTGGCAAGCTGGTTAATAGTCTGCATCTGAAATGCTGTAACTCAGTCCTGGCTGGGAATTCTGGGAATTGAAGTCCACACATCTTAAAAGTTGTCAAGGTTGAAAAATCATGCTGTGCTGTAGCTATTCTTACACCCGAGACCTTTAGCCACTTTAATACCAGTTTTCTAGCAGAGACATTACACTGCCCTTGAGAAACTGCAGGATGAAACAGTTCCTTGCAGGAAAACTCAAAGGTAGCAGGGAAGATACCGCCTGGAACCTTCTCCAGCACTGCCTATCCATCTTTCTCCAACAATTCAGAGCTGTGGTGGCATAGTGGTCAGAATGCAATATTGTAGGCTAACTCTGCCCACTGCCAGCAGTTTGATCCTGACTGGCTCAAGGTTGACTCAGCCTTCTATCCTTCCGAGTTGATAAAATGAGGACCCAGACTGTTGGAGGCAATATGCTGACTCTGTAAACTGCTTAACGAGGTACTGTAAAGTACTATGAACCAGTATATAAGGCTAAGTTTTATTACTATTTCTGGAGGAGGAGTTAACCAGGGAAGAATTCAGCGGCAGCAGTTGCAAATATTTCTTCTCAAGTGCATTCTCTCTGGGCACTGCGGTGAATCTGGCCGCAGATGTTGCCAAGAGAGTGTGCGAGCAACTGTGTCAATTCATTTGTTCTGTTGAACTTGATGACGTAGCCTTTTCATTCTCCCACTCACTCATCTGAGATCTCCCTCCAGGTACCATAGTAATGGTGATTCTATCCAATTAATCTAATAGCCTCCACCATGCCATCCAGAAAAAAAAAGGGGGGTAAGTGAGAGAGGCAGCAATTGCTCCACCACATTTTCATGATTACTCAGCCTTTCTCTTCTCCTGGCAGCCAAAACTGAGCAAGTGATTGCAAAGAGTCTCTGTAATTGCTCACCTGCCTACTCCAATTGCTACCTGCTTGCTTCAATCGCTGATTTCCTCACTTTGACCAATGCAGCAGGAAAGATTGGTGGGCATCCAGCAGGAAAAAGAGGGGGAGCCAAAGGAAGTGGTGGCTTAAGTAGAGGCCCACCTTGAAAAAAATCATCCACGAACAATGAAACATTTTTTTTATGTATCTAGTTGGAAAACGTTGGCTTACTCTCTTTAGAGTCTTGGATAATCTTATCTTCCTTAGTTTATCTATACTTTCTTTTAGTAATGTTGCCCACTTTATACCACAGGAATGTGGGCCTGCACGTGGACGTGCCCACACATGTAAACTCAGTTTGAGTCAGAGGATGTTAGGTTTTACCCGTGATATCTGTTCTCATTGTAAATGTTCACATTCAGGAAATACAACATTTGGTAGTTTCAGCTAAGCTCCAAATTGTTCTTTATTGTTTTTTGTTTTTTGTTTTTTTAATTTGATTTATATGCCGCCCTTCTCCGGAGACTCAGGGCGGCTTACAATGCGCTAAGCAATAGCCTTCATACTTTTGTATATTTATACAAAGTCAGCTTATTGCCCCCACAAACTGGGTCCTCAATTTACCTACCTTAGAAAGGATGGAAGGCTGAGTCAACCTTGAGCCTTGGTGAGATTCGAACCTGCAATAATTGCAGGCAGCTGATGTTAATAACAGGGCTTTAGACCACTGTACTATCCAAGGCTCTTTTGAAGATTATTCTGTGTCCTGTTTTGAAGTACAGGACACAGAATAATCTGTTTAAATTACAGACACTTAGGCAGTGTCTACCTGAAAGTGTGAAAAACTTCCTAACAATACAATCAGTACATCAAAGGAACCAATGATTGCTAAACAAGCATGTCAAAGATGTTTAATTTGGACTCCTGTACTTAGCTGGGGAGCGGACTTGATGGCCCTCTAAGGCTTTGCAACTCTTTCTCTCTCTCTCTCTCTCTCAAATATAAGGTGTAGAGAAGGCTATCAGTGGGGAGCATAAAAGCCCATAAAAGCCTTTTATGTTTATAATAACCTTCTAGATTCTCTAAGGCAGGGGTCCCCAACCTGTGGACTGCGGCCCACTACCGGCAGAGGTAGGATTCAGCCAGTTCGGACCGGATCAGGCAAACCAGTTGTTAAAATTCGGCGCAATTAGGTGAACCACCTAATCCCGCCACTAGCTGGCCCCGCCCCAACTCTTACAGCCACTCCTTTTCTTGCCTCATCTGCTTCGGCTGCTCGCTTGCCTTGCTCATTTTTCGGGCTGTTTTCCCCCCACAGGCCCCACCTCGCCTTGCCCACCCCTGCTAACAGCTCCGGGCTGGGCAGCGGATCGGCTTTCCTGGCTGGATGCACCCCTCGATCCCCGCCTGCCCTTCCCTTTCTGCCACAGCTGGTGGCAGAGAGGAAGACGAGTCAGGTTGATCTGCTGCTGCTTGGCCCCCTCCCCCGCCTGCATCTTGCCCCTGCCCAGATTTGCCTGCCACGGCTGTGAGCAGAGGGAGGTGGCCGGGGGCTGCAAGATGCAAAACTGTGTGCATGCATGCTTCTCGCACAAAATCATCCTCTCTTTCTCTCCTCCCCCGCTCTTCCCCACTCCCGGGCCGCCAACCCAGAAAGGGAGCGCTGGTAGCACAGCAGACTAAAACACTGTTATTAACATCAGCTGCCTGCAGTTACTGCAAGTTCAAATCTCACCAGGCTCAAGGTTGACTCAGCCTTCCATCCTTTCTAAGGTAGGTAAAATGAGGACCCAGATTGTGGGGGCAATAAGCCGACTTTGTATAAATATACAAAAGTATGAAGGCTATTGCTTAACGCATTGTAAGCCTCCCTGAGTCTTCGGAGAAGGGCGGCATATAAATCAATTTTAAAAAAAAAGATTGGGGAATGCTGCTCTAAGAAACTATAGGTGACAGTAGCAAACATTATCATCATCTTTTTTTTTAAAATCAATTTATAAATTTCCTTATTCAATTCCTGCTTCTGCTCCTGATTGAGACTGAAACATCTCCACTTTACACATTAATAAGTTATGCATTTTCCAGGGACACTTTTGCAGTTTAGAAGCTGCATTTCCCTCTTTTGTTCTAGTACACTATTAGAAATGACATCCAAATCCGAACCTGTGCATCTTCATATGTGTACCTCCCTGGGTCTTTGACATTTTGGCTTGTTATTTCATAGCTGTGAGAGTCCAGGTTGATGGCACTCTGGGCCCCGGGAGCAAGGAACTCTTGCCAGATCTCTTCTACTCTGGTCGCTACATCTTGCAGTGGTTGTTTTTTGAGATCCTGGACAGCCAACCAAAACCTGCATTGAGGCAACAAAGAAAGAAAATGTACCCCAGAAAAGTGAGTCAGCTGCACCAGCAAGATTCAGATTAATTTTAGCCAAATCTTTTTACAGCCAATATTCAACTGATATCCAAATGTCTACGGAGATTCTCAGTCATCCAGTTCATGATTGTCTCTAAGGTGCTTTTTCAAGAGGCAGCTGGACTTTCTGCAAGGAGTATAAATCCTTCCATTCTCCCACCATCCAGTCAGAGCTGAAGAAGATTCTTGGATAAGAAGCCGAAATATCTTCAAAGAAAAAACAGAAAGTCCAGTCGCCTTTTGAAAAAGCACCTTTGGGACAACTGATATCCAAATAACCATTGCCAGACCCATTAGCATGTTGTAATTCCTGAGTGATTCTGAAAGAAAAATCACACTTTAGAGCCTCTCCATGCATTTGTAATGCATTTCAGCCTCTCCATCGTTTTTAGAATCATGTACAGAGACCCTGTGAAATTAGAAACAGAAAACAGAGCTATTTTGCAGACAATATACTTTTGATATACTTACTAAGAACAAACTGAAATATAGTCTCCCCATCTCCTCCTTCCAGCAAGTATCTTGTGTCAAATCCCAGAGTAATCAATGAAGAGAAGGAATTCTTTCAGGCATAAAAAACCAGTCTGGTTCAAATTCAGCCTAATATTTTTAACATTGCTTATGTTGAAGATCACTTGGGTTTAATCCTATGCTATTCTACTTAAGCAAAGGAAGTTTGAAAGGAAAAAAAACCCTCTTCACCAGAGCAATATCATAGCCAGGGGATTCTGATTGATTGATTGATTGATTGATTGATCGATTGATTATCTGCCATCAAGTTGTCAACTCTCAGTGACCATATAGATTTTTATCCTGATGATCTGTCTCTAAACTGATACTGAAGGCATGTGATGCCAGTCTGCTAGAAGTTGATTTTTGCAGATATCTTACATAATTGGTGTTTTTCGCTGTTTGTTGAATGCATTACTCACAAAAGTTTTACATTACATATGTCTTTTTTTGGTTCCTGAGGAAGTATTTTAAAGGGAGCATGCACAAAGCCATATTGACACCTAGTGGACGTTCACCGCAACTGGTTCTTTTGCCCCATTCATGGCAACTTGCATTTTCTCCTTCTGAACTGGCATTATCTACTTGGATGAGTAGCAGTTGGGCCCAATATCCTTGGCATGCCAAGCCTGAGTACATCCACCTAATCTTTTTGTCTCTTTCCTCTATCTTGCCATTTCTTCGTGGGTCTGTCTAGTTATTTATGAATTCTTATTATGCCTTTCCTGCCAACTAGATATAAACGTGCTCCTTGATAAAACAGAGGATGTATTCACACAGCAAGTCAGTCAAACATCCAGCCAATGCATTTGCTGCAATGGAAAGCTTGGTTAGTTTCAAGTTTGGTTAGTTTTTTGGGGGGGGAAATGGGGGGGGGAGGTCAGCATTTTGTGAAGACATCCCATTTGGTTAGTTTTGTATAAAAGTAACCACATTGTGTGTCATACAAACCCAGTCAGAGGCATTCTTCTTCTCCGGTAATATTACACTACTAACCAGAGCATACAAAACATTTGCTAGACCAATTCTCGAATACAGCTCATCTGTCTGGAACCCGCACTGCATATTGGACATTAATACAATTGAGGGAGTCCAGAGATATTTCACAAGAAGACTCCTCCACTCCTCTGCTCATAACAAAATACCCTATGCCACCAGACTTGCAATTCTGGGTTTAGAAAATTTAGAACTAAGCCGCCTTCGGTATGACCTAAGCATAGCTCATAAAATCATCTGCTACATTGTCCTACTTGTCAATGACTACTTCAGCTTCAACCACAACAATACATGAGCACACAATAGATACAAACTTAAAGTGAACCGCTCCAAACTTGATTGCAGATAATATGACTTCAGTAACAGAGTTGTTAATGTCTGGAATGCACTACCAGACTCTGTGGCCTCATCTCAAGCCCCCCAAAACTAACTTAAAACTGTTTACTGTTGACCTCACCCCATTCCTAAGAGGTCTGTAAGGGGCGTGCATAAAAGCACCAGTGTGCCTACCATCCCTGTCCTAATGTTCCTTTTAATTGTACTCATTTTATGTATTCAATTCATGCTTATATTTATATATATAATCTAATATGTACTTGACAAAATAAATAAATAAAAATTACAAGAATATGGTAAATATGGCTATCAGATCTGAGATTGATCACTCGCACGTAACAACCCTTAGGTGACTATCCATGTATATTAAACCAGCAATTGAACCTGGGAAATCTTGGGAGATTTCTACTTTGTATGCATCTCAGGGGCAATGTTTATCCAAAAGTCTTGTCACTTCATTTCATCAGGTGATCCTTTCTTTATTCCTCCAGTAAAACATTAAAGAGTTCTCGCTCTCCCATTTAACTGTGGACCTCATTCATTGTTGTTAACAATGAGAAAAAAATGTTTCCCAGTCAACCGATGATTTTTATTTATTTTTATTTATTTATATTAAATTTATAGACTGCCCTTCTCCCTGAGGACTCAGGGCGGTGTACAGCCGGAATTAAAAAACACATAATATAAACAATAAGAACAATTAAAAATAGAATAATAAATTTCGGCTCAAATTAAAAATACCAATCCCCATAAAATTTAAAATTTAAAATACTGCTTAAGCCAGTCCGGCTTGTTTGAAGAGGTAAGTTTTCAGGGCACGACGGAAGGCACTGATCTAGCTTGGCCTGAGCTTTCTTCACTAGAAAAACTTGAAAAGTGTCTATATGCTACCACTTCCTGTTCTTAACAGTCTCTCAAACCAGCATTAAAACTATTGGTCGAAAGTTCAGGCGGGACTTCTACCATAGCCTTTTAAAAACAGCCCATAGTTTTAACTATCCAGTTCTCTCCCTTGTCCTTCATGGCCATGGCAACCAGGAAGCAAGAGCCCGCAGAATGGGCTACTCAAGTTAAGAAACAGGTCAGAGGTCAATGGTGGTGGTCAATGATGAGGCATCTCACTTTAGAGATCCAAATATTTTATATTGTCTATTTACAAAAACTTGAAACCAGCGGACAACCCATCCAGTGGTGGGATTAATTTTTTTTTACTACCGTTTCTATGGGTGTGGCTTGGTGGGCGTGGCAGGGGAAGGATACTGTAAAATCTCCATTCCCTCCCCACTCCAGGGGAAGGTTACTGCAAAATCCCCATTTCCTCCCGATCAGCTGGGACTTGGGAGGCAGAGAATAGATGGGGGCGGGGCCAGTCAGAGGTGGTATTTACCAGTTCTCCGAACTACTTAAGATTTCCACTAACGGTTCTCCAGAACTGATCAGAACCTGCTGAATACCACCTCTGAACCCATCCCCTAACCAGCTTAAATATACTTTTGCAGGAATCTCTCTATAGATTGCAACATAGAAATGTGATTGGCAAACATTTGTAAAAAAAAAAAAACTGGAAGGTTCTGGAACAAACTACTGCATGTAAGAGCTTTTCATTCATACAGAGAATGAAATACAGAGAACATGGGCACAGCCTGGCATGGTATCAGATAAAGTGTTTAGTGTAGCCTGCCTTAATTGGGTTCTTTTTTTTCCCCAGGCAGCCATTCTGACTAGGAATTCTGGAAATTGTAGTTAAATACAACTAAGGGCACCAGGTTAAGGAAAGGAGCCTTAGTACCCGCAACAAAGCTGTGCTGTTATTACAATGGCTAAAATATCAACCTGAGGAAACCAGGAGAAAACCACAAAGCCATCTCAGAGACATACGTGATATAACATAAACCAGAGACAACAAAGTCTGCTGGACTAGCGGATCACAGGAACCAAAACAAAGTGGATCCAGTTGTGTTTCAAAACCTAATAAGGAGAATATAAATGCCATTTCAAGTGTTCCATGGAGAAAATATGAGTGTTAAATGACAATATCTGTAGTGTACTCGCTGTTTGTGGTTCATTGTCATGCTGCCTGTCCCTGACAGTGATTTTCACAGTAGGAGATGCGGGTTACTTAGCGCATATCTGCCATCTGTTTTAATATATATGAAGCCACTTTTTGGCCTCTGTGGCGCATTTCCTTCATATGCATCACTCAAATGGAATGGCTGAGAAAAGCACTGCTTTCTGAGAACACTCCTCAACAGGTCTGGAAGTGTGAAAAATGTTTTTTTTTTAAAAAACAAACTCTGAAATAATCCCGATTAGCACCTTCCCAAGAGTACTAAGGAACTTTGTACACCTAGAAGTGTCCTCGTTTTAATACTTGTTTAGGGCCTGGAAGTGTAAAAAATGTGAAAAATAATACGTGTTTGGGGTCTGGAACCCCAAAACGTGAAACATGTTTTTCAAATAATCCCGACTAGCACCTTCACAAGAGTACTAAGGAACTTTGTACACCTAGAAGTGCCCTCGTTTTAATACTTGTTTGGGGCCAGGAGTACCAAAGAAGGGGAAGAAAAAGAACAAAGCATTTGGGAAATCCTCTTCAAATGAACAGAAGGAGCTGCATTTTCTGCTGTGCTGATCACTCCCTTGAATGATTTCTACCCTTTTGAAAGCAATATCTAAATATTTTGAATGGAGGACTTGTTTCCATTTCTGCCTTCCCAGGTGAACAAATTCACCAAGGATCAAATTCTATGCCTTCTACCAGTGGTGAAATCCAATTTTTTTTTTACTACCGGTTCTGTGGGCGTGGCTTGGTGGGCATGGCAGGGGAAGAATACTGCAAAATCTCCATTCCCACCCCACTCCAGGAGAAGGATATTGCAAAATCTGCATTCCCACCCCACTCTGGGGCCAACCAGAGGTGGTATTTGCTGATTCTCTGAACTACTCAAAATTTCCGCTACCAGTTCTCCGAACTGCTCATAATTTCCGCTTCCAGTTCTCCAGAACCTGCTGGATTTCACCCCTGTCTTTTACCTTCACAGAATGGGCTGGCCTCAGCCCAAAGTAAGCTTGTTTAAAATTTCCATTGTTTTCCATGGGTGAATTATGGCTGAATTTATGGAACACAGAAATGCTTATTAGCCATCTTAGTTTCACATTGACTTCACAGACTACCAAGCAGTACTTATTCCTAATGTGTTGTGTGTATAAGTGTGTACATATATGTATGCATACACATATACTGAAACTCTCTTTCTCTCTCTCTCTCTCTCACACACACACACTCACACACAGATACACTATATTGAGCGACATAAACTATTTTACCAACAATGCCGTCTTTGCAAATAATGGGCAACCTAACAAACTGCACTTTCTTTGACCTGGCTGGGCTATATATCATAAAATTCCAGTGAAATGTATTTATTTATTACACTTGATTGGTGAAGCTCTGAACAGCTGACATATGGCTCCCAGATGGCCTTTTGCAGCCAAACTAGGCCTTCTAACAATTCACTGGGAATAGACCACTTCTGCATATGCATTTTCTGATGTCACAAATGAAATACTGTATTTCTTGGAATATTTAAGTTGTGGATACTATTAACACAGGAAGCAGAGAAGTGATCTTTTTTTAAAAAAAATGTTTTATTAAATGCTTGGAGGCAAAAAAAAATCTTTTTAGTTTGTGAAAAAATTTGCAAAGAAATGAAGGTGCCATTTGGAGCATGAACTAACTATCAGTGAGAAGGGAAAATTACCGTATGTACAGAAATATATTAGGATTCTAAGCTACTGGCTCTATTTCTTTGAAGCTGCTAAACATGAGGGAAGACTTCATGTTGCAGTAAGCCTTGTTTTTTTTTTAATGATGATGTGTCAACCAAGCTATGGTTGGCTGACTTTGCATATAGTACAAAGCCAAAACAATATGAAATTCAGCAATAAAGCTTAGCACAATGTGCAAATTCAGCCATTTCATCCTATTTGAGTTTGTCCTTAACTAGGTGCCCTCCTAGGTGGGCTTCAATCGTATAATCCTTAGCCAACCTACAGGGCACCTGGTCTGGAGCTGCAAAATAGCCTCAAGGCCGGTCATGCTCAGTATTCAAATGCCAAGGGATTCTGAGGGCCTCGGGATGTTTTTCATTAGGAATTTTAAAAAGCAACATTTCCCCATCCCATTTGTGAATGCTTGCAGGTAATTCTGCAAACACCATCCTTGGTTTTTGTCTGGCATTAAGTCTTTGGGATATGATGTATCTTATTCAGGATCATGCAGTTTTCACTGCTATTTGGCAGACATAAGTCCCCATGGAGCATGTGCACCCTCTAGTGGCGAAGAACCCAAAGACTTTGAAATGTTTTACCAACTCTTCGATCCTTCCACCTGCCCACCAATGAATTTACAAGTCGAAGATTATCAAACACACAAATAAGTGTATATTCCACATTGTCTGTTAAGTAAGATTTTAGACTGCAGGAGCCTGATAGCAACGTTTGTCTGATTTATTTGTTCTTGGATAAATCTTTCTTCTTCTGTGTCTTCCCATTCATTTGGAATATATTACCCATCACCCAGTGACTGTGGATGATAGGGACTATATTCCAACAAATCTGGAGGACAATCTATTGAGGGAGGCCAATCTGCATAATATCTGGTTCTGCATAATATCTTAAAACTGTATTCATGGAGAGAGGTAATTTTTTAGGGAACTACATATTTTATTGAGCTTAAATGGACTCCAGAGGATGGTAGAGGACAGGAAGGCCTGGAGGAACGTTGTCCATAGGGTCGCAATGGGTCAGACACGACTTCGCAACCAACAACAACATATTTTATCTATTTGAATATTCCATATTATTTTCTGAATGTCTTAATGGTTTGGGGGTAAACCTTTGTTTTAAACAAAATGGCTGTTTTATGTGAAGCTCTCCATGATGGATTTATTTTACCTGCAACCCATAACCTGTATCATTATTAATAATTTCCTTTTTGAAAGTATTGTTATTTCTAGAATTTACAGAAAAAGATAGCAAAACAGCAACAAAAACAACCCCAAAGCAAAAAAAAAACCATAAAAGAAATAAGAAGAGATTATGAAACAGATAAAAAGTAGCTCAGTTTTCAAACATAACAGGGGTGGGTTCTAAATTTTTTTACTACAGGTTCTGTGGGTGTGGCTTATTTTGTGGGTGTGGCTTGATGGTCATGTGACAATTATTTAGGATTTAGCAGAGGTACTGGTCTACCAGGCTTTTAACTGCTTGAAAGGGAGAAACATGATTTATTAGAGGCAGGAAGCAGACTCACTCTTAATAGCCCCCACTTTTCTTAATAGCCTACAGCAGATGTCAGCACTTAAAAGATAAAGAGATAGATAGCTCTATTCATAAGCAAATTCCCTGCAGCAAGGTCTAAACAAAAGTAGGGTTAGCCCTTAGCCACAATAGGAATTGCCTAACAAGTCCTTTCATTGCATCAGCCAAAACTTCAACCAAACGTAGCTCAGACAAACTCCTAGGATTTGTAACATGGCACATGGGAGTCTGACAACAGCCAATAGAATCCATGTTCTTGAACAGAAAGCTCAAGTTCAAAGCCAAAGAGAAGATATAAATACCCCCCCTCAACTCTATGTGGCCAGCTACATTAGAACCACAAACATGTGCTTCTGTTCATCAATAAATGGACCCTCTTTCCAATCAGCCTCCAGCCTCCATTTTGTCTCCAGTGCCTTTCTCCCAGATTGGACCTGGATATTTCTTCCAACAATTTCTATATCTATGGTTTTGCATTTATTATGTTTACAACCTCGTAATGTTTTCAGAATATAGTTAGCAGTTAGAATAAAGAATGCTACGAACAACAATCTGTTTCAAATTAAGGAAAATTGCTTGAAGAAATAAAACTCCCCTTATATTCCAGTCTTCCATTTAAGTGTACCTCTTTTCTCATTGCTAGGTCTTAAAGTTTTCCCTTTTTAAAATTCCCAAATGTCCCTCTGTTTAGCTTCAAGGTTGTCAAATTATTGCTCCTTCCTAGATTAAGAAAAGAGAAGGAGAATTTTAATCATTGTGGCATCCTATGGATTTTTGTGATATACAAAAGATTAAAGTCCAGAGACAGATGGTGAAGGTTCCCCTCAAGATTGACCTTGGGCATTTTGTTGCTATAGGCAAAATACTGAAATAGCTTATCTTTCCCACAGGATTCTGAAAGTTCAAAAACCCACAGCCGACTGCTCACTTGGTCCTCCTGGCTGCAGAATTTTGATGAGGCCATCTTTAGGCTCTGAAACTGTGCTTCCATAATTGCTCCCCTCTTGCGCTTACTGCTTTATTGTCTTATTAAAGTAAGCTTTGGACTTTGTTCACTAATGCTGCTCCTGTTCACCCATCTGCCCTTCACTCGGTAAAGTATATATTTTTAATTCTCCAAATGCTGCTGAGGTGTATTGACTGCTGCCAAGATTCTTTGATTTACCAGTTCAGGGGTAGCAAACTCTGCATTGTTTATGGCTGAGACTATGCTTTGATTCCTCCAGAGTATTCCTGGGCTGGGAGGCCCAATATTCTTGTCCTTTTGAAAGGGGGCAGAGAGAAGGGTTAAAGAGTAAAATTAAAGAGCTCCTTGAAAATTCTCCAACTCTTTTACAACTTCCATTTTGGGAAAAGGTAAGGTGTGTTGACTCCCCCTTAAGAGTGGGGAGGAGTTAAATAATTAATTTAAACTTGGGGTTTTTTTTAGAATTTTTATTTAGTTTTTTTTCAAACATAAACATAAAATATAACTTTCAAGAACGAAGTCCCGATCCGGTCATAGATAGGTACAACGCTTACATTCCTTTAACAAGCTCCATTCCCAGTTTCCATTACATCTTTTTAAACATAAAACTCAAAACATGAAAAGAGAAGAAAAAAAAATTTAAACATAAATTCTAGCATCTCAGTCTAAACAGATCCATTATATCACCGCAAATTTAATTTCCAGATAAACGACTCATTTTTATATCCATGTCAATCCCACTTATATCTGGTTCTTCTCCAATTTGTCTTCATTACTTCTTTTAACATCAATATCAAAACATAAGTTTTAACAATCTTCTAACCTCATAGTTAATTTAAACTTGTTTTGAGGACAATTCATAAAATGTCTCATCTTCAAACATATGCCAATAACTTCATGACTGAGTTAAACCAACATTTAACCTGTAGGCCTCTTTTACTTAATATTCATTTATGACATTTTTTTTAATCGTCCGGACCCATAGAAATGAATCTTTCATAAAACGTGATCATTAACAACATCCAACCCAGCATTAATCTTAGCCTATCTACCGAATGTCCATTTCCTTGATATCACCATAAAACTATACAATGGTTACATAAATATCACATTATATAGAAACCTACAGATCACTGCATATCTTTTCCCTCCAGCTTCAACCAGAGCAAGCTACCAAATATATCATTTACAGCCAGGCTCGACACCACAATTGCATTTATTCTCACCCACCTGATAAAGATGCTCAACTGATGGAATTAAAACCAGCTATTCAGGGGAGAGAATTACCCACCTAACAAGATCAATAGACAAATCAACAGAGCCAGGCCAATTCCCAGGAAAGACCTATTAAAAGGCACACTACAGAAATGAAAAACAAACAAACAAACAAACAGAACTATACTGGTAGTCACCTGCAGCTTAGACAATCACCCAAATTAAAGCAGATTCTCACTAGCAAAATAAAAGACAAAAAACACAAAACAGAACAATGGGAACCAGTCCCTGTAACAAACCCAGATATCTTTTCCATTCTCACCAACACTACTATCACAGGCCCCAACAAGTTCATACACAAGATTAGAGGTGATATTTCTCTAAAGTGATATATACCATTATCTGTCAGCAAAGTCTGTCTAGCATTCTCTAGCACTAGCACTGATGATGTTACCTATTTTGGGTAACAAAACATCTGCAAGAAAACAACCAAGCTCAGAGAGCACCAAGGACCCCCTCAAGTCTCTCAATATTCTATGTAGAACAAATAGGACAAATGTTGTACAAAATAATTAAAGGAGACCATTTCGACCTTAGGACTCAAAACAAAGACAAAACTGTATTAAAGTAGTACAGTCTTCCAGGATACTGCGTAACAGACCTGAAACAGACTATTTTGGAAAACTGAATTATAACACTACTGTTGACCAAGAGGTTGCTGGATTCACACCAAAAGATTTGCAGGCCATCTTAGAAGGTCTCAGAAAACATAATTATTTTTCTTAACACATTAGAATTGTTAATTGATAAGGTACTGGTAATCTGCCTCACATGTAAATTGAAGCTCCATAGCCAAACTGTCTCCTTTCCCTTCTATCTCTAATGCCTTTTCTCTCCAAGACTTCCCATTGCAAAGAATGCAGAGAACAGCAATAAGAATGATTAGGGTACTGAAAACTAAAACATATGAAGAACGGTTACAGGAATTGGCTATATTTAATTTAATGAAAAGAAGGACTAGGAGAGACATGATAACAATGTTTCAGTATTGGAGGGATTCCTACAAAGATGAGGGGGTCAAATTATTTTCCAAAGCATAAAAAGGCAAGACAAGAAACAATGGATACAAGGAGAGAAGCAACCTAGGGAACTAATGAGAAATTTCCTAACAGTGAGAGCCATCAACAAATGGAACAACTTGCCTTCAGATGTTGTGGGTGCTCTATCACTGGAAGCTCTTAAAAAGAGACTGGACAATCATTTATCTGAGCTGGTATAGGGTCTCCTGCTCAAGCAGGAAATTGGACTAGAAGATCTCCAAAGTCCCTTTCCAACTCTGTTATTCTATGTTCTATGTCAGTGATGGCAAACCTTGTCAGCACCGACTGCTGAAAAAGTCGCGCGGAAATGTCGCACACGCACAAGTGCCCTCATCGGTGCTGCACTCCAGAAAAGCCAAATTTCTGGGTTCTAATGATCAGCTGGCCAATGCGCATGCACAGGCTGGTTTCAACACTGCCACGTGTATGAAGAGATCACACTCCAGAAAAGCTGAACTTCCGGGTTCTGGCGCACATGCGCACCTGACAATCAAGTGATGTCTCAGTGCCTGGAGGCTGTGCGGATCTGGATGGGGAGGAACAGGCTCAAGCTCAACCCTTCCAAGACTGAGTGGCTGTGGTTCCCGGCATCCCGATATAGTCAGCTGACTCCATCGCTGACTATTGGGGGTGAGTCTCTGGCCCCCGCGGAGAGGGTGCGCAATCTGGGTGTCCTCCTGGATACGCAGCTGTCCTTGGAGGAACATCTGACGGCTGTAACCAGGGGGACCTTTTGTCAGGTTCGCCTGATACGCCAGTTGCGCCCCTTTCTTGATCGGGATCCCGTGTGCACAGTCACTCACGCCCTCATCACCTCTCGCCTGGACTACTATAATGCTCTCTACATGGGGCTCCCCTTGAAGAGCACCCGGAGGCTCCAACTGGTCCAGAATGCGGCCGCGCGGGTAGTTACAGGAGCTGCATGGCGCTCCCACATAACACCGCTCCTGAGTAAGCTGCACTGGCTCTCAGTGGTCTTCCGGGTGCTCTTCAAGGTGTTGGTTACCACCTTTAAAGCGCTCCATGGCATAGGACCTAGTTACCTTCGAGACCGCCTGCTGCCACTGACGACCTCCCAATGACCCGTGCGCTCCCACAGAGAGGGCCTCCTCCCCATCAGCCAAACAATGTAGGCTGGTAACCCCCAGGGGGAGGGCCTTCTCTGTGGGGGCACCTATCCTCTGGAATCAGCTGCCCCCAGAGATAAGGAGAATCCAAGACCTCGGTGCCTTCCGCCGTGCCCTTAAAACTTTCTTATTTCAGCAAGCTGGGTTGGCTTAACAAATTCTTTTAATAATTTTAATTGGTTTGTCTTTTTAAATTTGGGGCCAAACAGAGATATTTTTTTAAATTGTTTTTAATGTTTGTATGTTTTTATTTGGCTGTACACCGCCCTGAGTCCTCAGGGAGAAGGACAGTATATAAATTTGAAATAAAAAAAAAACTGGCCAGCACGCATGCGCACACAGGTTTTCAGCACTGCTGCGCACACGAAGGACAGCTGATCATAGCATGCACATGCGCACCAGAAACCTGGAAGACAAACAGGCAAGGCCACGCGTGCCAGGTGACATGGCTTCATGTGCCACTTTGGGCACATGTGCCATAGGTTCACCATCACGGTTCTATGTTCTACTGAAGTGCTGAAAGAAAGCTGCTGAAGCTAGTCCTAAAAAAAGAACTTTGTGATGAGCAGATTAATGAATTGATATAATTAGCGTGTTTCCACCTGGGATGATTAAACCATGCTGAGACATCTTTCATTCAGATAATGTGCAGGAGCTGTTTTCTAAATTTTCTCTTAGCCTGAGTGAATTCAAGAAATGGTAATAACTCAGAAGAAAGGCCACAAGAAAAAAGGTATTTTTAAGAATTATCTTGTGATCACGATAGTTGAAATTTACCAGATTGGATGGATGGAATCAGTCCAACTTAGAAAGAATGGCACTTGAACTGATATTTATTTATTTAGCTTATGGCATATCATATATAAGCTAGCAATATATACCAACAGTTCATCTATATTAATAAAACATAATAAAATATAAATGTTAAAAAGACCAATATTCAATGTCTAGACAACTAACCATTGAAGCGTAGCATCATTTAACATTTTAACCACCACACTAAACTTTATCATACATAAAATACATATTGTGTAGTCTCATCTCTGTGTTTATTTGCTCTAGTGCAGTATTTCTTAAAAGTTTTTTTTTCTTTTAAGATCTGTTGCAACTTTTAAAATTTTTGAAGGACATCAAAAAAGCTTTTTTTTGTATGGAGTTATATTTATCAATATTTAAGATAACAGAATAAAAGAATTGGAAGGGACCTTGGAGATCTTCTAGTCCAACCCCCTGCTCAAGCAGGACACCTATACCATTCCAGACAAGTGGCTGTTCGGTCTCTTCTTAAAAGCCTTCAGTGACGGAGAACTCACAACTTCTAAAGGCAAGCCGTACCATAGATTAATGCATTAATGCATGGATTAATGCATAATACATTAAAATTGGCACATTCACTGTCACTATCACTTCTCATGAGTTTTTGATGGGATTTAATATTGTATTATTTTCCAACAAAAGCTAGCCAAAATTTTGATTTTGCAGACCAGTGGGGGCGAATCTTGGGGGATCCCCAAGTGTCCTTGTAACATATTTTGAGAAAGACTATTCTAGTGGATGTACATTGGATACAGAAGTTGGAGGTATAAACATGATCCATTCTGCACTGAAGGGAGGAAAACTAATCTTACTTCAGTCCTCAGTTTCTTTATTTAGAAAATTGTACCCACACTCTCACTACATAGATAGGAAGCCTTTAAAAAGCACTCATCTTATCGCTGTTGCTAAAAGCCAAAATTAAACTAAAGGGGTAAATAAGATAGCAAGATGAGGGAGAGCTATAGAAAGAACTTGAGGAAATGACATTTGCGCTGTCCCAATTACATGTAGTCCTTGACTTACAATAGTTTGTTTAGTGACCATTCAAAATTACAATGGCACTGAAAAAAGTGACTTACGACCTTTTTTTACACTTAACGACCGTTGCAGCATCCCCATGGTCACACAATTCAGATGCTTGGTAACTGACTCATATTTATGACAGTTGCAATGTCCCAGGGTCATGTGATCTCCTTTTGCAAACCTTCTGACAAGCCAAGTCGGGGGGGGGGGGAGCCAGATTCACTTAACAACAGTGTGATTCCTAACTTAACACAACTGCAGTGATTCACTTAGAACTGTGGCAAGAAAGGTCCTAAAATGGGGCAAAACTCACTTAGCAAATGTCTCACTCAGCAACAGAAACTTTGGGCTCAATTGTGGTCGTAAGTCAAGGACTACCTCTGTACCATATACAGAGGGCCTGCCAGGTTGTGGCTCAATGACCAAACATGACGATCCCAGTTCAATCACCAACATCTCCAGGTAAGACTCTTGCTGAGCTGCTGCCAGCCGGTGCTGGCAAATTTGAGGTAAATGGATTCATTGTCAGTTGTACTAAGCTTCCTGCATCCCTAACACAAGTTTGGAAGATCCACAGGTTATATTCTGCTTGTATAGAGATACCTTCAGAGCATCTGCCTTGGCTAAATAAAAGAGCTGAGTTGTCAGTCTCTTATGGCCTAATGCTGACAATAATAAAGCAAGTCCTGCAAGGAAATCAATAGAGGAATGGCCTGTGTCGAGTCTGTGAATTAGAATTCGATTCAGAGTCTGTGTTTGCAGAAATTAATATGGTTACTGAAATGTCCCATTTTCTAGTCTATGCCCCAAACTATAAACTCATGGAATATCCTCCATTTATATACTGTAGCACATGAAGCTACCAAAGATCTAACAAATGCTAAAATTAAACAAGCTTAGTATGTTGTATAAATGCAGCTACTGGGTTTGTAACTGACTTGGTTAACACGTTGTGTGCATACAGCTGTTAGTACAGGTAGTCCTCGACTTAAAACAGTTCATTTAGTGACCGCTCAAAGTTACAATATCACTGAAAAAAGTGACTTATGAACGTTTTTCACACTTATAACTGTTGTAGCATGCCCATGGTGATTTACATTTGGATGCTTGATAACTGACTCACATTTATGACAGTTGCAGTGTTCAGGAATTATGGAATCGCCTTTTGAGAACTTCGACCTTCAGACAAGCAAAGCCAATGGGGAAACCAGATTCACTTAACAGCCACATTATTAATTTAATAACTTCACTGAAGTTGTAAAATGAGGAAAAACTCACTTAACAAATTTTTCACTTAACAACATAAATTTTGGGCTTAATTATGGTTGTAAGTTGAAGACTACCTGTATACAAAATTCTACTGCTTCTTCCTATGGTCACAATGCAGATTAGATTTACATGCACAAGCTGCATGCATTTCAATGAGGCTTAAAGAAAACCTCTGATTCCAATTTTAAGACGTCTGTTACAGATGTCAATTGTGCTTTCTTTTTGACGGCAAGGAATCAACATTCCTTCTGCAATTTACTTGCTGAAAAAGGCACTATCAGATGTTAAGCCTTCTAAATTATTTTGACCATGTTTCCTTATACCTGGAAGATGTTGGCACCATCCAACTCTTTCACTGGCAATGGCCATCACAGAGAGGATTCAAGTGATTTAATGTGGTACCCAGCTTATCAGGAAAAAGTACTTTTTACCACTGAAAGCTAATACATAATAGAAAAATGATTGAGACTGTGAAAAATCAGATTTTTACATGAAACACTGCAATTTGTGAATATCTACAGAAAGCTTTCAGTGGCTGGGGACTTCTGGGGGAGATATGGTAAACTGAAGATACTTCTACAAAAGAAGAGCATAGCAAAGACCAAGAAACTGGTGAATAAACTGATCCTTTGGAACAGTTCCAGATAAGGAGAGGACGGGAGATTGACTACATGTGCTCTGGACAGCTGCTCTTCATGAGGAGACCACAGGATAGCACTTTTCTATGAGTCTGAGAGCTGGGAGTCAAAGATTTTAGCCACCTTGCTCACCATCATGGCAGTGGTGGGATTCAAATAATTTAACAACAAGTTCTGTGTCAGGGTTCCAAGGAACACCCCCAACAAAATAAAGCTCTGAGGCCTGAAGTTCCTCAAAGTTCCAATTTATTAGAGATGTCATGTTGGCACATCTGGGAAAACCCGAATCTGAAAGCTTCCAGGTTTTCCACACCCAGCTGACAGTTCACAACCCTGCCCCACACCCACAAGTTCATCACATTGTCCAATCAACTCTTCACACTCAGCTGGATACAATCTTCAGGCAGTCTCCATCAGACGCAGGCAAAAGTCCTTGAATGCGAAACGTTGTTATGACTAACTTTCTACTGCTCCAACAACAATCCCCTCCCAACTTCCTGAGCTAAAATATGTGGCAGTTAAGAAGCAAAAAAGAAAATTGTCTTCCAAAACTGACATTCTGTGGGCATGGCTAGGTGGGCGTGGCTAGGTGGTCATGTGACTGGAGGGGCATATCTAGGTGTTAATGTGACTGGGTGAGTGTGGCCAACTCTATGTCACTCACATGGGTGGTGCCTGTATGGGATTGGCAGGGTTGGGGAAGGAATCCAGGGGTCTCTGGGGCGGGGGCAGGAGGAAAGAAAGATCCAATGTTTGTGTGTGTGTGTGTGTTCACTCTTTCTACAGGGGAAGGGAAGGCTTTATTGGCACAGGAGCATCGCTTGGGCACACCCCTCACCGCCTGTCTCTGCCCGTTCGTGGCAGAGCAACTTCTCCCTCGCTGGGCGTTAACCAAGGGGAAGCAGCAAAATCAGTTTTTATTCCTTTGCTAAAGCTGCCATTCCAGTCTTCCCACAGGATCACCCAGCAGCGGAGAGGAAGAGGGAGAAGGGTGCAGCAGTGGCTGCTAGCATTGTCTGCGGAGGTAGCAGGAGCAGCAGCACATAGGAATACCTCTGCCTTCTTCCTCTCCCTCCCTCTCATCATTTTCAGAAATTGCCTATTAGTCACCTTAAAACTATTAGAAATCTCTTCATGGTTGGGAAGCTCTTTCTTTCTGTCTATCCAAATCTCACCAAAATATCCTTGAATAAGGACGATTGCAAAGTCCATTTTGGACTCTGTGAATTTCCAAACTGCCCTTTGAAGTGCTGTAGGGTGTTACTGGAGGGACACCAAAATGGGAAGCAATCATCCATGGAGTTATCTGAAGTCAAATCTGACTTGATGACACTCATTCAACTGATCTAAAGTTGGATATAAAGGTGGGGTATAAATTAAGTTAATTAAATAATCTATAGACCAAGGTAGTATTTCTTCCTGTTGGTGAAACTTCCCTGGTGAAACCCCCAACCACCAGAGTATCTCCAGCTTCTTACCTGAGGTTTTCAGAACTGAATTCTGATTCCAAAAATCGAAGAAACTGGTCACGCCCCACAGGATCTTTCAACACCTCATCTATAGAGAAGCCCCATCTCTTGACCCGATGCTGGGAAGGCTCTTTGCTAAGTAAAAGGACAGAAAGGAAACTATTGTGACCATCAGCATATTTTTCCTTGTCAAATCTTCAAATTTTCATTTGAAGTGGCTCAACTGAAAACTGCTTGCAGCATTAAATTAATGAAACTGGAGAAAATGCTTGTATACACCTGTTCGATTTATGAGAGGAAAGGAATCTGTATGTATGAAAACTGATGATGTGTTTCCCTTTTAGAACGCCTGAAAAGAGAGAAACATTGACCGGGGAGTAGTTACAAATAAAAGGTTGATATTAACTGTTATAAATACAGGTAGTCCTGAACTTACAACCACAACTGAGCCTGAAATTTATGTTGCTAAGTGAGACATTTGTTAAGTGAGTTTTGCCCCATTTTATGACTTTTCTTGCCACCGTTGTTGATCATTGCAGTTGTTAAGTTAGTAACCCAGTTGTTAAGTGAATCTGGCTTCCCCATTGACTTTGCTTGTCAGAAGTGGCAAAAGATGATTGCATGACCCTGGGACACAGCAACATACCATAAATATGAACCAGTTGCCTAGCATCTGAATTTTGATCACATGAAGATGGGGATGCTGCAATGGTCATAAGCATGAAAAATAGTCATGTCACCTTTTTCCAGTGCTGTTGTAACTTTGAACAGTCACTAAATGAATGGTTGTATGTTGAGGACTACCTGTATAGTTGTTCTGCTCCAGCTACGGACCCCAAAGAATACAGCACACACAAAGTTTGTACAAAACTTAATTTACTAAAATAACTCAGTCTTTATCAACACAAAGACTGTTAATGAACTTTCTTAACAGCCTACAAGAAACCAAAGATAAAGTAATCACAATCTTACTAAAGTTGGCAGAAAGCCCAGAAGCAATTTGCAGAGAATCCAGACGCGAAGTAGAGTGAACTAAAGTTGTTCCCTACAAATTGCGTCAGTCGGCGTTCCTCCTTAAATAGGCTAAGGGAGTGGCCAATTAGCCCCAAGCCTTACTCTCAAGGAGACCTCCTCCTGAGGAACCACTCCTGCCTTTTGGACGCTCTGCACACCCGTGCATCGGAAGAGGCTCCTCCTCTTCTTCCTCTTCACTTATGGGAGCTTCTGGAGGTTCTGAAGGCCCTGGCTGAATCCCTGCCTCTGGCACCACATCTTCTCCAGCCTCCTCATTGTCCGACTTGAGTGCCAGCTGCACAGGCTGCTGGCGCAACATCACACCAGTCTCCTCGCTGTCAAGAGTCAAATACAATCCGCACAGGCCGCTGACGGGCCACAACAATAGTATGCATGGATATAGAATTGCTTTTCCATGGATTGTGGAGTCTTTGATCAATGATAGTTCTTCCTCATAGAAGTGGAAAAATAACTTTTACTGACTTCTCAGGGTCTGGGGGTGTGGGACCACATTAAACTTTCTTGCACTGTGAGTATTCTGTGTCTGAGATATGCCTTCAAGGTCTCTAGATTCAATCTTATATAAATCACCCTCACACAACATGCTAAACATGACTGAATGTTAACCATGGTTAAAGTATTCATCCATCAAAGTTTCACAGTTGACGGAGCACTGCCAGTTAGAACTTTTAGTCATAATTTTGGTTGGTATTCCAACAGATTTCTGGTCACTTTGTATTTAGAATAAAGGCATCTGTATCCTCTATAGCAGGGGTGTCAAACTCAATTTCACTGAAGGCCGCATCAGGGTTATGTTTGATCTCGGGGGGCTGGGGTGGGCGTAGACATGTCACTCTTGTCGGGGGTGCCTGTGGCTGCTCAAGCACTCTGCCAACGAAAATGGGCTCCTGGGCTCCGTTTTCGGCTTCCATGGCCTCCTGCAACCCTCTGACATGGCCATCCTGAGCTCCGTTTTCATTGGCAGAAGGCTGCAGGAAGCCGTGGCAGCCAAAAAATGGAGCTCAGGAGCCCGTTTCTGCTGGCAGAAACACCATGGGCCGGTCCTTCACTGTTTCCAGGATAGCCCCCCGGGTCAGATCTAAGTACCCTGCAGGCCGAATCTGGCCCCCAGGCCTTGAGTTTGACACCCCTGCTCTATATGATACTTTTCTTCCCTGCATTCTTTACCTAGAGGACTAATAGTTGTTTAAGCACGAACTAGCCATTAATTCAGAAGGGGCCTAAATTAGAAAGAATAGAATAGAATAGAATAGAATAGAATAGAATAGAATAGAATAG